>OY987267.1:12183498-12783498 GCA_963920665.1 Straminergon stramineum | reverse complement strand
AAGAATACCTATAAAAATCTATGAAAAAGTAGAATTTTGATTTTCTGAAATTGAAATTTGGGATACTTGATTGAGATTGTGTGAAAATGCAAAGTCAATTATGCATTACTAAAATACCAATTGAATTTAACCTTATCAAAAGTTCTTTGAATGGCTCAATAGGCAATTTAGAGGAACATTGTACCTTACTATACTTCCATCTCCTAGCCATATCACTTCTAATAACTTGTATTAAATGAAGAGTCTCATGGACCAAACCAATCAAACTCATATCCTAACCGGTCAATCAAAATTGATAGATCTCACTTCAAGTTCACCACAAATACATCCATACACAAATAATCATGAGGACAATATATTGCCACAGATTGATAAAAATTCCTTACTCATTTGTACTTTATCATTTTCCACTATCTAAATATGTCCTCCAAGTTAACCCTTAAAGGACAAAGCCCCATGACTAAGGTAGTCAACAAAATTGTATTGATTGTTGGACCAATAGGTGCATTATGTTTTTCTTCAATCAATAGTGAAGTCAACCATTGGACACAAAACATCTGCTTCCATAACATTGTTAAACTTCATTGGGGGGGCCCTTTTATCCCCCCCCCCCCCAACCAAGAACCCTCATATCATGCATTGTGGACTTGTAGTTTGGGGGGATGGGGATTGGGTCACAAACTTGTATACTAACAATTAACACAACAATGACATCCACAACACCAATCAAATGCATGGGGTTATAACTTCATTCCCTCTCAGGCATCCAAGAGAGAATTATCCCTTTTGTAATGGGGGGAATGAATTAGCCTAGTTACCAATGTTACATCAACATTTAAGGGTTAAGCAACAAAAATCAATGGTGAAAATGGGAAGAGAATGATGTTGTTGTGGAGTATATAATCCATGAACTGCTAGAGCAGCAACCATGTTATGTAACATAATTAATCTCAGGTAGTCTACATTGATCTACATTGATTAGGGGGTTAGCTGCCCCCTTAACCCCTCACCGCCGCAGGGGACGAAAAGTGTCCTCAGGTCAAATTCAAAGTCCTATAACTTTTACATTAGATGTCCGAATCCAATAAAACTTGTTGGAAAAGTTGCGCTCTCTCTTCTAGTTTGTATGTTATCTTTCTTAGATCAATACAAGATGTACTGAATTTGTGGAAGCCAATCGAAGTTCACAAGTTCAATTCAAGTTCACCAAATTGCATTTGATGGCTGCAACTTTGGGGGCTTGTATCTCCTTCGTCCAATGTTTGTTTTGAATAAAATTTGTTGGGTTGTGTTCCCCTTGACGTCTAGTTATAAGGTAGGAACACCTATAACCATGAGTGTACCCACAGATGAGAGTAGAATTCCCTCAAAGTGTTCCCTAATGTACCTTGCAACCATCTTCAAAGTACCTTGAAAACATCTCCATACTTAATTGTGGTTGGTGGGCTCTGATTTTTTCAGATTTTGGTGCTAGAATCAAGACAGATTTAGTAGAGTGTGGCTATGGGTGCCCTAGGGAGTTCTACTTTGAAAATTCATAGAAATTAGATGCCTTATCCAAACATTCTATTTTTTTTTTGAAAATTCATGATTTTCAATTGCTAATACTGAAAAAATATTTTTTGTAGAAAAATTTGACCCCAACTATGCTGAATTGCTTGAAATGATGGTTATGGATGTTGCTACCTTAGTGGTAGAATTTTCATGACAATCCAAGTTGCTTTGAATGTTTGGGAGCAATTCGAAGTTCAAAATCCCAACATTTTTGAATTAGAGTGAACTTCAACGGCTTATTTCTTCTTCATACAATGTTTTTTTCCAATAAAAAATTTTGGAAAAGTTTCGCATACTTGTCTATTTTGTGTGTACCAAATTTCATATCCATCTAAGAAGTTATGAGTGCCTGAGAAGCATTTTAGTAGGAGGTTCAGTTTTTGATGTGTTTTTTGCAACTTTTCTTGCTGTTTTTTGACATTTCAAAGCCATTTTGCAAACACAGTGTGTCAATTAAATGATATTTTTTTTCATCAATGTGTTTGTATGCTGATTTTGAATCACTTACTAGCTTAAAGTTTCTTCATTTGAGTAGATTTAGAAGCCGAATTTCGCCTCCAAATTTGTTTTTGGGAAAAGTTCTACATCCTTTATCAACACTAAAACATTATAATCTTTCTATCTATGCGGTCAAATGACACCAAATTTGTTGCAAGCCATCTACAACAAGTTCACTACAAGATCATACGGTTGAGATCTCTATAACTTATTAAAATTTATATTTATAACATTTCAAAAGAAATGCTGTTTTTGGAGCCGTTTGGGCATGCCGCAGTGAGGGGTTAACCTCCAGGCTAAAGCCCCGAAAGCTCCCAGTGGAAGTGCCAGCCAGCCAGCAGATTGGGAAGGCCACAATTAGGTCGGTAAGTAAGTTCATTCCGAGAATCAAATGAGATGTCCATCTACAGTACTGTAGTGGAAGGAACTTAAGGTAGTCTGCTCGTAAACCGTGTGTTTAAGGGCTGGTCGGCCTTTTCGATGGTTCTTAGATACACGAAATTATTTTTCCTTATTTTTCACTTGAAGAAAAATGGATGTAGAAACTATCCCAAGTGGTTTCATATTTTTCGGAGCATTTTTGAATTACTTACGAATTTCTAAAGAATTCTGCCATAGGTATCTATTTCTTGATCGTAGGCCTTACAAAACCCGCACATACATAGTCTGAAAAAAGATATGGCTTCACCAAAAACAAGGACTGCAGCATGTAGAAAGTAATAGTTAGGGTTTCGAAGTGTGACCTTTACTAAACTAAACTCCTAAAGGGCCAAGGCCTATTTTTTGACAAAAATTACTCGAAATTGCCAATTTTGCTACAATCTTTCAAGAAAGAAAAAAAATTAAAATTAAAAAATCTGACTGTTGGATCTTGTATTGTACTTGTATGAGATCATGTGGTAAAATTTTTTATCAAGTTTGATTGTATAGATTGAAAAACATTAGCATTCAAAGTTGTGGGGGAAAAGTTTTTTTGAATACGGATAAACATTTCAGAAATGGACCCACCTTGGCTGTAATTCCATCCACTAGCAAAGTATAAAGGAACATTTGACAAATGTTAAACCGCTCTAACATCATTGACAAAACATTCAATGCTTCACATATATCCATTTTACAACTTGTTACGGTCCATTTCAGACCCTTGCTTGGGATAGTATTAAGAAGAGGGACAGAATTAAAGCAAACTACCATAAGTTAAACCAACAGAAAGGTTACCTCGAAGAAATGCATCCAAGGATAGTTCATAGTTGCCTATTGCCATTGCCAACAATGCAAGACGTTAAACACTCCCCATCAATGTTTCCAAAATGGATATAGGCTAATTAGCCCGAAGGCTATTTCTGCGACCCTCTTACTTTTTTGGGAAAAACAGGGATATAAAAGTGTTTGGAAAACATGGCATTTTAACTACATTTTTTTTCACTTTTGCAAAACTTGCGACTTTGTACAAAAGTTGGAAGTTCAATGGTGCTATTTTTTGTGTTTTGCGTTAAGGGAAATTGCTAAGTGACATATACAATTGTCACAAATTGGCAACTTTTGGGTGAAAGTATTGTGGTTTATATTCATCTTGAAATTTTGTGCAATGGAGATTGGAGAGTTCTTTTGCGTAAATTTTTCCAATTTATCACTTTAAAAGTTAACAATATTAAACTATATCACCAACAAGGGAATTGAACCCTTCTTGCAAATGCAAGACTTCTGAAAATGCAGTGTTGGTGTTCTCCACACAAACATACAAGCCACATTAGTTTTCAAGTTGCAATGGTTAGAATTGTCCTAGTTTCCCACTTCCCAGACAAAGTCAAGGGGCAACAGTCATTTAGTTCTGCAAACCCACACTCTTGCATCTCCATCTCTGGTAAAAAAGACGAATCCCATGCAGCTCGCGCCAACTCTCGTTGTCGCCCAAAAGAAAACATTGTTAAGGAAACATGAGCAGCGAAGCCAACTAAATCTCATGAAAACTAAGGAAATATTTGGAAGCCAATAATGGAAACTAAATAAAGGATACCACCGCGTGGCTAATACCTTAGAGATCCCCTTGCCTACCAACCTTGACAACAGATTTCCATGAATTTATAGCTTCCCTGGAAGGAACATTCTCTATGGAAAAATATTGTTGGCCAAACATATATTCACACAACAAGGGGCAGGTGCTTATCTAGTCTATTTCTATGGCAAGATTTCAAGAATTTCAAAGATGAAAAGCATCTCTAATCCTCTACAGACCCTAAGACCAAGCATCACCCAATTTCAGCAAATTTAAAATATTTAGAAAGGAGCTTACACAAGTGGCACGACTGTGCAAGTCTTCGCCACAACTTGATCACCAAGTTTACATCTAGCGGTGAGCTACAAGTTGCCTTGGCATTAGCTTGCTTGTTTACCTTAAATAAACCTTGTTGCAAATCAAGATTAGATACTGAGAGCAATTCGGGGGTGGTGTGAGGCATGCTGCCCAAATACAAGGGTTGGCCCCTATTCACTTTTTTGGCGTCACAGTAAAAACTTTTGAGCACAGACAAGTGGTGGGCAAAGCTCGCCTCATCTCCTTCTTGCCTCCAATATTGGGGATAAATTATCCCCAAAACATCGAGTAGTTCTTGTTGAGGAAAGCGCTAGTCCAATTCGGTAGACAAAGCATACACAATATTTGCAAGTAGCCAGGCACACAACAAGGGACACAAGTCACTTACAAAATAATTTGAACATCTATGCGGCAGTGTGGCACCCAACCAAAAGAGAAAAGGAAAAAAAAATTGGATTAAGAAAAGAAAATCTATAGCTGAAAATTGGTGCTCTACATAATCTTGGATGCGGTTAAAGTCTTGCTGGGTAACAAAAATGTGTTCGCTAGTTTGGTAGTCATGGTAGCGAGCATACACTATATTTACTTTTAAATTGAATAGAAGATGACAGATGCCGCTATCTCTAGGGAGTTCCTTCCAATGCAAGGGAAGTTCCTTGAAGGTCAAAGGGATTAAATCATTGTATTGGGGGAAGTCCTCCTTGTTGAAGGCAGTATTCCCATCAATGAACAACGAGCTAGTTCCTATTGGCACACTTTCATGGCTTGGAGAAAGTCACATACAAATATGTCACGTGCCTCAAAGAGCTTGATCAAGTAGTGAACTGCATTCACAAGTGGAATGAAGCAGCAAAGCGATAGAAGCACTTCAATATGAGATAGAAGGTCGAAATTGTCACCAACCTCGGCCATAGATTTGTGCCAAGGTCCTACTCTCATGTCAACTCCCATTTTTACAAGAAGTATTGTGTACTCTTGGAGAATTTGTTGTATACGACTCCGCATAGAGATCCACCTTGTCTTCACATTGCGTACCATTTTAGATCCCTTAGATTCCATGAGATTTGCGAGCTTTAGCAGCTAAGCATGTCTTTGATCACTACGACAAATATAAAAGTACACTGATTGGAAAAGGCCCTCAAGCCTAGAAACCAACGGATACTTCGACAAAGTCTCAATGACCAAGTTGACACAATGATTGACACAACTGGCTCCTAGGTTGAAGGGAGCCCATTTGTCTTGGATTTGGGTTGGCACCCTAGATTTGGCACTGTGAAAGGTACTAACATTGTTAGGCCAGAATATACAATTTTCCCAACGATCTCCTCGTGAGTGAGACCACCCTCATTCATCAAGGCATGCATTATGACATCAGTAAGGTGATTTGCGGTGCCCTTTTCAGACAAGCATGACAAATGCAAAAGGTGAGGCATTTGTTCCCAACCATCAACAACATAGACATGAACGGTGATCCAAGAGGAATTATCTACCATAGTGGCCTCATCGGCACTTAGGGAAATAAATCTCGCGGACTACACAACAAACTTTAATTTTGTTAGAATGCATGCATGAATATGATCACTCATCCTCTAGCCAATAGATTCTAACCAATGCTTCCTAGGCAAATTCCTCAATTTCAAATGCTTAAGCAAGTACTGCTCCCTTTCAAAGTCACACATAGGACAGCCATGAGTAAGAAGACAAAAGAGGGTGGAAAATTGTACTCCCTTCCTCTTGAACTCGCCCTCCATATTAGGAGTCAGTTGATCTGCTACATTGAACCCTAGCTTACAGCTCGCCCATAGCCTACAGTGCTTTTCGTGCTTGCAATCAAGCTTGAAGAATGTGTCACCCTTCCTTAGATGTGGCAACGGCATGCCATCTTCCCTACAAGTACACTTATCTTCATGTTTCTGTAAGTTATCGAGCTTCGGAACCATCACTTTCCTCCTTCTCGTCATAGTCATGTAGCTCTAGTAGATGACTCTAGTTAGATCCATGTTACCATCAAACACGCCCTCCACCTAGGCAAATTTGTATGCCCACACCTCCTGCCATCATTGTGTGAGCGATGGTGCATCTAGCTTCTTTTTCTTCCGCACAATGGAATCAAGGTTCACCTTCTTCCTCTTCCCCATCACGCATTAGTTGTTGTCACTTTTAGTCGCTAGATCAATAACCACTAGGGATGCAACGGTGTCTTCAGAAGGTGGATCGTGAGCAATTGGATGGCAAATCAACTAGGAGAGGCACGTCTCCGATACATGTGTGATGTTGTCAATCTCCATCGCCTACGGACTAGAGCATTTGGCTCGAGATACTTACCAATGCTATTGGTGTTACGACTAGAATCAAAGCAACGCACCCTAAAGTTTTTTGGAAGCTTCAATCAGGGCGCCATGGAACCTACACAACCAACGATTGAGGGAAAAATACCCCAAAAGAAAGCAAGTCCAAAATTCTAGATCAAAGTGAATCAATGCAAGCACAAAGACAAATGCAATTCAACAACAAAGCACGTGAAGCACAAGAGCAATGCTAGATCAATGAAATATCATAGATAAGGTGAGAGCTAACTAGGGGGAGAGATTATATTTGAAGCTGTAGCAAGCCAAGTTAGTCAACAACAAATCCAACGATCATAAATCCACATTTCCTAAGAAAACTAGTTCCTAATTGGAATGAATGCAACGGAGACAATGCGCACCTCTAAGTCTACAAGAAATTCAGAACAACCTGGAAGTGGCACATTAGAATTTGGAAATCACCATTGTTATACACTCAATTACTTAGAGTCTCAAATACTCTCTCAAATTCTCAGACAACAGAATATGTTGCCATGCAAGTTTCAAAAATGAATAAATTTTTTGAGGCAGGGAATCACAATGATGGCAATGAGCATTGAAGACAAGCTTAAACACACATTAAACACAGAATAAACACAATTAACTCACAGTACAAACTACATTAACTCTCACTAAGGACGCTCAGAAGCACCATCAAGTTCAGCAACAGTGCTATAGAAGTTCTGTAGAGGGAGGAGCAGGAGGGAGAAGGTGATGGCAAAATGGATGGTTGTAATGGCTCTGCCTTGCTCCCTCATGAATACTCCAAATTGCGCCAATGCAACGACGAAGTTGTCGACCTAGCTGATGAAAACTGCCAACTTTCATCCATTTTATACTTCTACTAACGAACCATCATTTACGTCGAAAATGTGGCTCAAATCTCCATTTTCAATTTTTTTTTCATTACAAACATTTGGCTCCCCATTTTTTTGGGTATATTTCTAGCACAATTTAGCCAATTTTAAAAACACTACCCCCCATTAAGCTATTTGCGGGTCCAGCTAGCCGTCTGTGTGGCAAGGAGGGTCCGTTTGCCTATGACGGTGCCCAGTTCTTGTTGACTTCCCCTCCGTCCTTTGTTTCATCCATCTGGGTTGCTGATCACAGTCTAGGGTTAGAAGGGTATCTTTCACCGGTAGCAAAAGTGTGATAGGTGCTTCTCTTGCTCTTGTTATTTAACAACAACGTACGTACAAATACTGATTTGTTTTTGGGTATGGATGTTGTTTTGGTTTTGGATGTTTTCCATGGCTTATCACCAAATCTACTACGAACAAGGGAGAGACCACTAGTAAGTTTCGAGGAACTAAAAACAAAATTGATTTACATTGTTGTATAGTGTAAGGAACACAAAGTCCTTGAAGAGGTGCATATTTTCGCATATAACTTAGAAATTTCCTGGTTACAATTCAAAAGCATTGGATCTATTGGAGTTGCTGCATCTCCACCGAGCTTGCTAGCGGATCCTTTCATTAGTTTCAAACACAATCCCTGCTAAGTGAATTTTCTACCATTAGCTGCCATCTAAGTTACAAGCATAGAAAGTGTTATGAATAATTTAGTGTGAATAATCGGTTGAGTGCCCTGTAACTTAAAGGAGTGCACCAACGGATGGCATTTGAGATGGAAGGAAACCTCTAAAACTAACAACTCAATCTTAAGTCCAAAATTAAAGTATTAAAGTATACAAAATAAGTATCAGAGAGAGAAACTAAGGCAATCAAGTGATGTCCTCTCACATTGATAAGCAACATGCACTATTCAGAAATGCGAATGCCAAGTGTTGCTTCGTTGCAGAAAGAATAAGTTAATGAAGTGTTCATTACATTAGCTACTGAAATCAATCGCCTTCTACAATGTCCCACTTCTTCCAATGGCTAAAAACTAAATGGCCTATGTCAGTTTGCAATGGAATTCTATTTCTTTCTTCTATTTCACTCTTCCAGTTTAGAACGTGCACTTTTAACTGCAATATGATAAATGTCGTTCATGGTGTTTTGATGATGATTTGATTAACCTCTAAAGGACCATTGTCCCTTCGGAGGACAAATGAGATTTCGGACAGGTACCTACAATCTCAATTTTTGTCCTGATTTTTTGAAACTTTTTATGAAGATAGAAAAATTGATTAGCTTCATGGGAATATAATTTTCTTTTCATTTGGTGCCCAAGAACAAAAGTTATGCTCAAATAAGCTCAAAACAAGGGAGAGGGGGCAGCAAAAAAAAGTTTCAAAAATTTGAATTTTTTTATTTTTTATTTTTTCCCTTATAGATTGTATATTTTGTCTACACGGAAAGATTTGATTCATTCCATTTGGATTTGTTATGAGAAAGTTATAGACAATTTTGTTTTTCGAGCACTTAGAGCATCTTCCTGAAAAAATAACTTGTAGGATTCATTTCTGAATGCAATTTTTACAATTTTTCAATAACCAAAGGTCCATGTTGTTTCATTTTCCTTCTAGAACAATCTCACCATTGGGATTAGTGCATTTTAATTCCATCTTAGAGATATTCATAATTTAGATTTTCCTTCTATCTTGTATCTACTCCTACTCAACAATTTTTTAAAGAATAAAAATTAATTTCTTTATGCATTTTCTTTTTTTTCCTAGACTCTCAACTCAGTTCTACACCACAAAGATTTAAAGCTCAAAACTCTGTAGTGCAAAAAATGAAAGTTAAGAAGGTTCAAAGTCAAATAACCTAGTCCCGCAATGTGTGGAAAAACTTGTTTTCTTCACTTTAAACGTAGATATCTTGCAATCTATGTAGTCAAAATTTCTGAAATTTTTTTCACACATTTTTATACTAGTTAGGAGTAAGATACTACCGTTAGATGTGGAAAAAATACATCTTTCAAATTTTTAACTCTTTGCTCTAAAATTGGCAGTTTTGAGTGTTCTTTTGCAGAAAAAAGGCCTTGGTCCTTTAGGGGTTAATATATCTGTCCAACTTGAAAATAGTGTGAATATGAATTTGGTGATCATTCCAAGGTCATCATAGGACACCTTTTTCTCGCGCCAACAATCGGTAAAGATTCCAGAAAGTCGACAATCGAGTAAGCTTATGTTTTAGGACTTCTGGAGCATCTGCCACTTGCCCACATGTCCCCTCCACTTGCCCCCACTTGCCCGCAATCTCCGGATCTGAGAACAAAATAGTACCGTAGATCTCCAAATTGTCGGTAAAATCAGTGCTCCGGAGTTGTGGAGCTGGAATGCAGATATGAGTGCCCCGATGAGTGCACTCAGCCTGCTTTGAGCAGTCTCTCACTTGTATTGCAACTCCGAGCTTTGGCTGCGTATCCCTTTAATTCAAAACCACTGCTCAGTATGTTCTTGTAGAAGCGGGAATCCTTTGGTCGTCCGTAGCATTTTGGTTGGACCTCTCTGTCTTCAATTCCATCGAGCTGAGGGTGTAACTCCATATCAGTAAGTTCCAGTATCATTCTGCAAGTTGCTTGCATATCAAGCGCTTCGAGGTAGTCTGCTTCTACCGCCAGTTCCATAATTTCAGAGCAGTGCGGGAGCTCCGGCGTAGGCATTGGAAGCTCCGTGGATGTTGCTGCTCTTGCTTGCGGTGAAGGGAAGCGGGCTCTGATCTTTGTAAAGAGGTATCGTTTGCTCCTTACTAGCTACTACTCCGTGTAGCTACTACTCTTCACAGGTTCTTGAACCGTACTTCATTTTCACACTTGTGTTTTGTTTTGTCTCTATATTCCTCCACATGATATCACTAGAGCGAACCCAATTGTTTTTCATTGAGGAGATCCAGAGCTGTGTCACTTCTCACTGAAAATGATCTATTGTTAGTATCCAAGTCGGCCCCACGCTTTGTCCCTTGTGACTTTTTTCACTCACCCCTCCTTTTGTCGCTATTTCAAGGAATGAAAAGCAACTGGTTTCACAGTAGTGTATGCAACGCCATGGCCTCACGAGCTCCTTTGAGGAGTCAAAGCATTCATGTTTTGAGCTGTGAGCCCGTTCGTAGGATTTTCTTTGTCAATGAAATGAAGAGCCTCGTTGTGGACACATGTGGTGACGTTGGAAATGCCATTACATGATCTTGGTAGAGTAGAAGTAAAGGAAGACTAGTGGAGGAATTAGTTATAACATGGTGGGCTAGGTGTTCAAAGGAGGGGTATTGTTATGCATAACTAATGTACCCCTTCTTGGTGAATGACTATTTGTTATTCCATATACAACTTGGCTCATTAAGATCATTGCTTGAGGTTCTAAGTGTGTCTATTTCATTCATCCAGGTTGTTTTTCAAATTCTCTTCCAAGAATGATGTGGAGGTGAGTGGATCTAGTTCACTCACTTCTTCCCTTGGTTTCCATTGCAACCTTTTGGAGTGTGGTGTATGCACAAAGCGACACAGATGGGCCTTGTAATACATGCCCTATAGAGTGCATCGGAAGACAATGTGCCCGATATTGGTGGACATCTATGTGGGGTTTCATTGTCACTTTGGTGGCCTTGACAATGGATGTTTGGGGAACTACAAAGTCTACAACTGACAACACAATACTAAAAGTTGTTTTAGCATTTCTTACGAGTGCCTTCAACCCATTGCTTCTTCCATGGGGGATGCTTCAACAGACCATGAATGGCTTGGCAATGCTAGGCAGCCTTTGTGAAGCACTTGGAAATGATGTGATTTCCCCATCATATCCTTGGAGCAAATCCCACATCAAGATCATCTCGGGTTGTGATGTTATTGTGAATTTATCTCCGGATGTTCACAAAGAGAATAAGAATCTCAATGCTTTTGGGGATGAAGTAACGGTGGAAGATTTTTCAGAGGCACTTGTTATAGGGCAAAAAGTGGCCAATTCCGAATAATACAATGTTGAACTTGCACAACATGGGTACCTAGCATTGTTGAGATCAAAAGTACTTCCGCCATATGATGAACTCAAATTCCTTTGTGGTAATTCGAGTTTGGGTATGGCTATTGCAAGTGCACAAACCATAGGCTACATCTATGGGGTTGTAGTTCGATGTGTGCAAGGACTTGGAGTGAGTCCAATAGAAGCCATTGCTTGTGTTTTGAACATGATCATTCTTATGAAAGGTGTCCTTCATAATTTTGCAAGCATAGGTCATAGACCCCTACTTCTTTACTTGTTTCCTCAAGAAGAAACAAAGTTCATAGAAGAATGCAAGAATACATGAGGTTTGAAATTCAAAACTACAAGTAGATTCAATCTTGCAGTATCAATTGTATCTGGGGTTTTATTAGCAGTGGGTGCTTACTTCATTGTCAACTTTCTAAAGTCTTTGAGTCCAATATGTATAGTACCCATCATACTTTTTGAGGTGAGTCTTGTTTTGGGAGGAATACTAGGATTTTCATCTAGTATGGATTCTAATGAAACTTTAAATGTTTGTTTAGTATTATTGATAGTTTTCTTGAATGTAGTAGGATATGTGTGGGCCCTAGTTGTAACATTTAAGTATTGGAAGGGAGAAGAATTTGATGTTCGATCTTCTAACTACCTTTCCCAAGTGCTTCCCTATATAGGATAATTTGAGTGGGAGCAAGTGTCAATTGAAGGTTTTCATATTTTGACACTTGCAACAATGAGTTTTTGTTGATAGAAGTATACTCTCTTTGATATTAATAATATCAAACTCTTATTATGCATATGTACACTCTCCAAGCCTCTTTGTCTATTATTATATGTGGTGATTTCTTTTCATAAGTTGTGAAAATTTAGTGGTAGATAGTTGCTACATACTAGTTGGTATGAATTAGTGAGTTGCATGGAATTCTCCATTTGGTACTATGATCTTTACTTGTGGGTGTAGGAAACTTGGAGTGGAGGTTGCAAAGAAAATGTGATTTTTGTTTGTGGGTTGTTTTTATAATCATTTCTAGTGAATGTCATGGTTGTAGTTTAATTTAGGTAGAAAACGTTTCTTCAATAAATTTGTTTTTGTGCCACAAAATAATTAAGGTGATCCAAGTGGTGAGTTTTAATATAATTTGTAGAACATGGTAGTCTCAATTGTAATCCCAAACTCAAATCTCTTGCATAATTATAAAGTTTAGTACATTCTAAGCCATCCAACAGCAAGGAGTTTACTTTTTCTCATTATGGCTCTAGATTGAAATCAAACTTGTTATAATTTCAATAGTAGGAATTTGATTTTAGGTGATCTAGTGATGAAAGTAGGAAATCTTACAACTCAATGAAAATTGAATTTGGAATGAAGATAAGAGTTTCAACTCTCTAGAAATGAATGGGAATAGAAATTACATTTGGGGAGATTTCAAGTCTCTAAGAGATTATTTCAAGCCTGTTCGCAATGCTATGAACTTGCAACTGTTGGCAAAAATAGAAAATGATTTTTTTACTAAAAATTAAATATTAATTATTGACCACAATAGTCACTTGACCACGTCAAACTACTAATGTGGCAAAGTTCTTAGAGTTACCACAATCCCGGAACTTGCAATCTCTTGAAGGCCCCCAAATCCTCTAATGGAATGAAGGCAAGACCTATGACTTAACCACTAATGAACCAAGGGACCATTTTTGGGGCGCTACCCTTCTTATTTGAACTTCCCATTCTAAAATTTTGATACTTGGTAAATTGAAAATAATCTCTAAAAAATAGACTATGTGATGAATCAAATCGTAGTAGTTTCATCAAATTTTGAGTTACACTCCGCCTTGTGGAATTTTTCAAAGTTAAGTGGTGTGATGTAATTTACAACTCATTTTCTAGGGTTTGGTGTGGGCTTGGACTCAAAAGTCAACCAACAAATGTGATTTTTGCCCACCTTAAAAAGTTGAGATCTATCTCTAAAAGGGCACATCCAAGGAGTTCAAGGAAAAGACAAGTGCCCCTTTCCTTTTTTCTTTTAGTGACTATAGTAGAACCTCTCTAAGTCGATACTTTGTAAGCCAATAAACTTCTCTAACATAATGATCTTGGCTTGGGGAATATAATAAGCAGTAGCACTAAATAAGAACCAACAAAGGAAGTGAAAAGGCTAAAATAGGCTTTTAAATAAGCTCCTTGGTCAAAATGAGATCCTTCTTTTTCTCAAGATGTGCCACATGTATACCTTTGGGAGCTTCCTCTATGCAAAGTCTTGAATGCATAGACCTTTTTCAAATCAATAAACTTATAAACCTCTCAATTGTAAATTGATAGGGGTTTGGGTCCTATTACTTTAAGGTCTACTTTACTCTCAATTCAATGGCCACCATGCACTACAAGCTCCACTACCAATTGAAGAATGCTTGGAATGTTGTAAGATTTGGCATATACATTCTCAACCTTCTTATCTTTCACTAAGCTTAAAAAGGAGAATCATTTCAAAATATTCTCACAAAGATATGCTCCTTCATCAAAGTGACTCCCCTAGATTTCCATTCACCCAAATGAAACTTCAAACTTCAATATCTTGTTAATGGTGTGGTCTAGTCATTTGAATTTGTTACAGCTATTCACTCACAATGTGAACTTCAAGATCATATGGTTACATTCTATCCAATCTTAGGAAAAAATGAGCCAAAAAATGCTCAAGTTCTTGGCAATTTTGGCCCATTTTGAAAGTACACCATCCTTAGGTCATTAGGGCATAAGGAAAATTTTGAGGTCTTAACAAAGCTACGAGTTTTGCACCCCTATAGTTCAATTATAGAAAAATAAAATAAAATAAAATTTTTTGGAATCTGATGTGGCTCTACTCGTGACACATCAGATTTTCTATTTTTTAAAAGTATATATATATTTCATATTTTATTTCGATAAAAAATATTTAAAAGAAGATTTATTTTTCATTTTTTTAGTATTTGCACTGTGGAGGGCTGAAATTCTAAAACTCTGAGCCTTCCCTTGACCTCATAATTTTCCTAATGGGTTAAGGTAATTGCACCTCATTATCATGAACAATTCATAAATCTTAACATATCCTACATTTTCTTGACCAAAATTTTTCATTTTTATCAACAAAGTCTAGGATCAAATTTTGGGTGCAACTATTTCCACACTATGAAGATTCATAGTTCACTCATTTGGTGTCCAAAAATGGCATCCTAAAATTTTCTAGAATTCCCTTCTAACTACCAACAATAACTACCAACAAGACACAAAGAAAATGTTTTCTATTCAATAATAAGAACCATGTTCAAAACCTTCTTCCAAACAATGTTAGATGCAATTCCCTCATATCACTAGTCTTCTTCAATGTTGACCTTCTACTTCTAGATTTGAAGGCCTCATCGACATTTTTTTAATATTCAGTTGTCATGTGTTTCAAGTTACAGTACACTAGGTTTGTCACAAGTGAAATTACTTGGCATGAGTGCCATGACTTGTGTAATTCCTTTGCAGAGCTTTTTCCGCCATAGATTCTACTTGTGGATGGAGGTGCATTTAATCTTTAATTTCCACCAAGCATTTACTAGCGTGCAACCTTGATCTCAGTTTCATATATTGTAAACTGTTTGAGAAACAAATCCTTAGTTTAGAAAGAATTGGAATTCGACGACCAAAATCATTTGGGAGAGCATAATTAGCTACAACACAAAGCATGAGTTCCATTGGGAGTGCCGCGGATTTTGAAGCACTAAATTCAATTGATTAGCTTAGGGAGCTCCAACGGCGACATTCAAGCTGGTTGTGCAGAGCTTCCAGAAGCTTGTGCACTTGGGTGTCACGACATTGGCCCATTGCACTAGTAGTGCAACCGTTGCATCGTTTGCAACAACAACTTGCAAGCATAGAAACAAAGTATTTTCTGTATTTCACCAGATTCAGGTTTTGAACTCAAGATTGCTTCTAAATTTGCAAATATAAGGGTCTAAGGGCGATCATGTGTAGAACCGTCCAAATGGAATACATCATAAGTGACATCGAGTTGTGACTTTGTGCACTTAATATATATAAAGATAGATTTGGATCTTGGTTGTCACTATTAGGCATTTGAATGAATAAGAAGTCATTGTTCAATATTCAAACTACCTATTCCAAGTGCTTCCTTCCATAGAATAAATTGATTGTTAGTATACAAGATCAGAATCTTTCTCAAAGAAGTTTTTACTCCTTAGATAGTTAGACTTTGTTGTAAATGGTTGTCTTCTCTTTCATCTAGTATAGTCAAACTTCTATCAAGCATGTGTTTGCAATTGACAAGTCTTTGTGCATAATTATGATGTTTAATGAAGTATGCTATGAAAACTAGGTGGGAGAAGGTTGATAACTTTTGAATGGAATGGATGAAAGAAATGTATTGAGTTCCTCTCACTTGGTGCTTGGATTTTATAAGCTTGGGAAGGCATTGAGTGGAAGCTGTTAAGAGGATGGTGTTTTGGGTTGAGAGTTGTTCATATTTTTTATTTCAATGTTTGCCATGGTCGAAGTGTAGAGGTGGAACATGTCACAATTATATAAATTGGAAATAGTGTGATCATCGCAAGCTTGCATGTTGGTCACAATGCACTTGCTCCCTGAGAAACTAGACACCTAGTAGTTGTGAAGAGCTGACTCACGTACTAAAGTTGTAGATGTGGTTTGGATTTGTATCAGCAATTATAATCTCAATCGGAAACTTTTGGCTACTATCATGATGAAAAAAAAAGCCTCTCTAAAAACTGCATGATAATAGCAATGGGAATGAAGGGAGTGATTGAAGCAATTCCAATAGCAGTCATCGAATCTCTGCCTTCGCTTGTAGATTAGAAGGCCTCATCGACATTCTTTTCATATCCAATTGGCGTGTGCTTCAATGTAGTCTAGACTTGCCACAAATTGCTTTCCTTTTACATTAGTGCCTTGCATAGAGCTGTGTGACTTTGTGAGCTTCCATGTGAACTTCCTCTGACATTGATCTTTTGCGTGTGATTCTTGTGCACAGCATCTCGTCAGGCTCTTTCTTCATCATCGTTCGATCAGGACACAAGCCACATCGGAAGAGCAGATTCTTCATGTTACTCCAGGCTCGGAAAACTAGAGTAACCGATATTTCCTTAAAATTACAGTATTCCACAAACTTGGCACTTTCAATCACGTTTAGCCCGTGCAGTTTGAAATCTATTTCTGACCTCAAAATGAATGGAAAAATGGCGTTTGGAATATTGCCCTTTTAAGGAAACATCCCATAGTTGCAGTTCTTTCTTCTTCATGCTCTCTAGTCGCTCCAACCTCCTCAGCTTCCTGTATTGATATGTATTTGAGACGGAAACCTTAGCCGTGGTTCAGCAAACATTGGATTCCTGGCACCTAAATCAATAGGGGGAGCGTTGGACACACAACATGAGCAATTGGAATAACTGAATGGGGACCGAGAAGCTTGGATTCCGAAGCTCTGACTTCCTTTCAACAACTTGGTCTCCCGGGAAGCTCCACCCGAAGCTCCAACGTACAACAGTCCAACCGCAGGTGAAGCTGAATGACGAGAAGTTGTTGAATTCGTGCATTTTGTGGAAATGGAACAATGGCACTCAGTGTTCTTGAATGATCTTTACCTGTCGTAGTTTTCCTCTGAGCCTTGTAGTGCACTTGTGTGTCAAACCTTTGGCATTTTCAAAGACGCCAATGTATTGAACTTGATGCTTTCATTGGATATCTGGATGTCTTCATCCTAGAAAGAATAATTATCATGCTTGTATTTTGCCTCAGTCCATTGGTTGGTTGCAATGTCCAAATTTATAACAGAAAAGGTCTAGTTGGTTTGAAGTTAGTAAAGAATCGGTAGGTCATAAGTTTAGAGAATTTGCTGGTGGATTTGTTCAAGCCTCTTACACCAAGGTCATGGTCCTCAAATTTTAAGAAATGATGTCACTTGATTTATGGATCTCGGATGCATGGAATCAACTGAAGTTCTGGACACTTAGGCCTAGTTTACAGTAGATCCAAAGGTGGAGGGGCAAAAAGTTTTGAAGGTTTTGATTGGTTGAAATCAAGAAGTCTTTGGAAAATGGTTTTACACCATGAAATGAGAAGATGCGGGTCTCCAAAAAGGTTCAATGAGGTGGAATATACTCTATTCCTATGACAAAGGTAAAAAAGTCCTCATAATTTGAGCCCCTTGGAGTTAAATCGAACTCCTTGAAAACTTGTTTTTCAATGGAGAAACATTTTTGGAGTGTTGCCATTTATGAAAGCAAGGGAAAGGATAAGAATTGAATCTTTATAAGTGCACAACTATATAATGTTGAATCCTTGAATGTGTGAACATGGACTTCGAATGAGAAGGTGATGAATTGGGTGAAGGATGGTTGTGTCAACAATTCACTTCTCCATCCTAAAGTGTCTAAGATTCTATAAAAGAAAAGTGAAGATCTTGAAAGAGGCTATGGAATATTCATTTTAATCTTCTATATAAACAAACATGGTATATCAAAAAATTACTTAATCATCTATATGATGCTTCTAGTAGGTGACTTTGAAATGATCAAATGTTGTTGTTTTTGTTGAACTTGATGGAAAAATCTAAATTGTTTATATAATAGTACATACTTGGGCACTTTAAAATTTCATGCAATTCTAATATGTTTCATCATAACATTTTTGAACAACCAACAAGAGGCCCTTTTCCTTCCATGCCTTCTTTTGGCTTTTACAATTTTAAAAATTCTCTTTTGGGTTATTGAAGTCACCAAGCAAAAGAAGTCAACTACAATCCATCCTCAATATCTATTACCCCGATAAGTGTTAAAAATGAACATGTGTTAAGGAAAATTGTACTCCCCCCAAAATACACTAGTAAGTGTTAATTGTTAATTATAAGACAAACTTTATAAAATAGATACCTTTATCTTTTAACTAGATTTTGCTATTTGACCCTCACCACTCTAACTGATTTTGTACATTTGAAAGTGATGGTACAATTACCTTGCCAAAATCTAAGTACAATGAAAAGATATTTATTTTCCAAAATTAGGACATTGTCACTTCAACATTAACATCTCTATAGAGGGAATGGTGAAACTTTCTTTGAGATGCTTGATGAAGGAAAGATGAGAATATAGATGTTTCCTACATACTCCACAATCAAATTTAGAAAATTAATTAGCAATGTTTTTCAATGAATTATCATGTGAAACCATGAAAATTAAATGAAAAAATTCACAAAAAGTGGAGTTTTGCTTTTTTGAAACTAAAATTGGTATGTTTGATTGGGATTGTGTAAGAATTATGTGCTAATATTGCAAGACAAAAAATTCAAATTCTTTACTATACTAAGAAAAAAAATTGAATGGTAGAATAGACAATGTACAAGATTATTAACCTTGTTGTACAAATAGATTAGAAGGCCTCATCTACATTCTTTTTATGTCCAATTGGCATATGATTCAATGTAGACTAGACTTATAGTCAAGAATTGCTTTAACCTTTAAACAACACCATTGGCCATTTTTTGGATGATGAATGAGAATGAATCTCTTGATGCAGGATAGAAGTGCAACTCTTCATCCTTCCAAGTTTTTGTAAAAAAGGGAATTCTTCTACAATAGTTTGACTTCCAATGAGTGCTTTTGCATTTTTTTTAATCCAACAATTTTCATGGTATCAAAATAGATGATTTTCATGATGACCAATTTATCCTTTAATATGTATATGGTTGTATTTGATCAAGAAAATATTGACCAAATATTTTTCAATACCAAAGAAAATTAATGATCATGATAGTATGTAAATAAAAATGTATCATAAGTCATCTATTAAACCACAATTGAAGAGTTATAAAGCTAAATACAAGTCGTATAGAGGGATCCCAAGGGCCTTTCAAGGGTTAATTTGTGTTTGTTGCAATGGCAAGCATTGCTTGAATGCATCCATGTAAGGAAGAAATGGCATTGAATCATCCTTTTGTGAGGATTTGTCCACAAATCATGTATAGTTTTAATCCTTGAGCACATGGTGCATATTTATCAAAATCTAGACCCTTTTGAAATCATTTCAATCAAACTATTGTCTAAAACAAAACCCACGGAAATTGACTGTACTAATTGGTAGTGGAGACAAGCCTAGTGCGTGTAGGAGAAATGACAAATGATTTCACCATATCATTGAAAAGATTATAATAGTCAATAGGGCAATCTTTCATTTTCAACCCCTAAAGGACCAAACTATGTTTTCTAGCAATATAGCGATTTTGGGCAACTCAATATAAATTGTCACAACCTTCATCAAGAGGCGTGTCTGTGCCACCTAGGTGAGCAAGGGGGATATTGAGGGTGACTCCCCAAGCCTTGCAAAAGATGGGGTGAAGGGAACTAAGAGTCTCAAGTGATCAGAGCATTGTAGCACTCTGATCTGGATGAATTAGGAGGCATGTCACACATGCTTGGAAAGCTTGTGAGAAGACGCATTTATGGGTTCAAAGAACGCAAGAATACAAGTTGGGTGTCAAAAGTTATGGCTCCTCAAAGTTAGCAGTGTCTCCACTGCGTCTCGAGGCTGGGGACGTGGGGAACAAGGTTAGGGAGGATTCCTTTGAGCCAAATAGGGCATTCCCCATATCATTTGAAAGGTAAGAAGACAAAATTTCTAGAATTCTAAGGCTCATGAGGAAATGAGCTATGAGCTAAAAGTTATGGGCATCCAAAGAGGGTAGAGTCTCAGAGAACTACACCTCCCGGGGGACTCGTGCCTTTGGAAGGCCATAACTTCTTCAATATTGGTTGCATTGGGGAAAGTAAATAGTCCACAGTGATCTACGAAAAATATAGATCACGAAAATGGTCTTTCACTTAGGATTTGGAGCTTGAAGCTAAAAGCTATCCCGATGGGAAGATCGGGAGTCTTTGAGGGTCCGGTTATGGGAAACCATTTGGAATTGGGTAGTCTTCCAAGATAGGGAGCATCTTGGGGGTTCCCAGTGACTACTAGCATGGGGGGGGGGGGGCTACCAAATTTCACAAAGAGTACTATGAGGAGGGGTGGTCTCCCTCCTCACCTCTAAATGGTGCTATGGTGAGCGGAAGTGGCCTCGGGTGGCAAGGTTAGTGTTGGAGCCTCACCACCACTTGTGTGTTACCATGGAGTGTTTTTGCACTCCTTGATACCGGTTGGATAGTGTCTCGCTCCACACTAGGCTATGGTGTGAGTCCCATTTGGTGAGACACGATTAGTGAGTCCCGAAATGAGATGAGTTGGGCCTAATGGAGAGTTGGTTTCCATTCAAGAGTGGTTAGCACTGGTGGGGAGTAGTACCTCCACCAAGTGCTTGGACATCAATGGAAGTTCCGCCCCATGTCATCATATAACATGCCCGGTGTTTTATGGTAATGAAGGGTTGGAAGGAAAGTGTTGGGAGTCATGGAGGAATGGGAAACCTTGTGACTTGTGTTGGAACCTAACATTGTGGGTGGGTGGCATGTGCAGTGTTAGGAGAGCGTGACCCTTGGTGTCTCCAAAGTGTTAAGTGCTTGGAAAGCACTAAAGGTGAACTTAAAGTGGTAAGTGACACTAAGGGGCACCACACACATGGAGATTTTCTTTTTTTTATTTGAAATTTTCACACAACATGTGCCCAAAGAGCAGCTTTAAGGCTCAACAATTTTCATGACTTTTGACGACGTGGTTAAAAAGTTAGGGCATGATATGTAATTTTCATTGATTTTTGGGAAGCCCAAAATTTTCTTAAAAACACATTTTTTTAAGAAATAAAAATCTGAAATTGGTTTTCTATATTTATATGTACATAGAAAGCTTTGAATCATTCCATTTTGATTAATGAGATGAAAATTATGAGGAGTTTTAGTTTATAGGCAATTTCGGATTCTCTACTCTAAAATAAACTTTGAAGTCCTTTATTTAATTCAATTTTCAATATTTTTGGAAAAAAATAAAACCATAGGATGTAGGTTGTTCAATACAACATTACAACCATCAGGATTGGCATTTTTCAATTCCATAACAAAATCCTTAACAATTTAGTATTTTGAATCATTCTCTACTTCTTTGTACTTATTATTTTTTTCCTATATGTTGTACAATTCCAAATGATCTAAATTTTTTCAAGCACATTGCCAACTTGACTTGAAGAATGAATCTAACGAGTGACCACCATTTTGGAATTTTTTTTCATACAAATGTGGCCTTGTGAAGTGCAAATACCCATTTTTTCATAAGGCCAAAAAAAAGCATTATTGCCAATTCAAACACTAATATCTTACAATCTACATGGTGGAAACTTCTCAAATTTTTTCCACGTCTTCTCAAATCAACGAATTGCAAGATCTTACGCTTTCATGTGTCCAAAAATGTCTTTCTCCTCAAATTCAATACTTGTACTAGAAATGACAATTTGGGAGCATTTTTGGAGAAAACATAGTCACAAACATTTAGGGATTAAGAGGCCAGATTTGAGGTGTTGGGGTGCTTAGGGGTTAAAAAGTAGGAAAACAACATATAGTCTAAATTTTGAATATGAGTTCAAATAAGCTCCAACCATGCATAATAATTGCAAAAGTTTGCCCTCTATTTTGTGGTGGTTAAATTTGTATTCTAGAGCTCTACTGCCACTAATTTAGGGTCTTTGATTTCAAGTTAAACTCGTCATAAGTACAAAATCACAAGCTCTAGGGTTCTAGGTCTCTAAGGTGAAAGAAACTCAACTTTTTTTTGGCAATGAAGGTCAATTTTGAATGGCTTCATGACTCATGAGGTATTTTATTTACTCTATGGTATAACCACCCATTACGAACCAGGTCCCACGGCCAATCTATAGGCACTAGAGGATTCAATAGAAAAGTGACTAATATCTAACCATCAAGTCTTGGTTTCAGACCATCTTCTAACCATCAATATCATGATACATGTGTTTGATTTTGAGAGCCAAAGTAAACCTTTGAATGAACAATTATGGAAGACTCTATGTCTTGGGGATGGGTCTATATCAACTTTTGACTACTAAACTTCATAGTAATTTCAATTCAAGGTAGAAAATTAATGAAAAAAAATTTGCAATCCCTATGATTTCTATCTCTCTACAAGGTAGAATATTAACATTGCCTTTTGTTGTTCTAGATCATCCATAGAATGGTGAAGTGGTTGGTAATGGGTGGTTCTACCCCAATTATCCATGGGCACTTTTTGAATAAAAAGTAACCTTTGAAAGTAAAATCAATCAAGGCCCATCCACTAGAAGAAAACAAGGGATTTTGCAACTAGTTTTGTAGTTGCACAAGACGTTTGCAACTAGGTGACAATTTAGAGCTTGCAGTTGCATTGGACCAATCGCACTAGTTGCAAACAATTGCAAACAATTGCAAAGTTGAATTCGGCAATGAACTCTTCTAACATGGTTGCTTATGAGGAAGTTATTTGTGTGCAACCGGTTTGCGATTGACGTGCAACTAATTTGCAACTAACAAACAATTGACTTGTGATTGGTGTGCAACTAGTTTGCAATTGATTTTTGACTGACGTGCAATTACTTTGCGACTTATTTACAACTTATCTATAATTCATAGATTTGTAGATTTTGAAATTTTAATCTCAAAGATTTGTAGATTCAGAATTTCAGATCTATCTATTTTTTAGATTGCCAAATCCAAATTTTTTTTTAACTTTAAATATTTATAGATTTTTGTAGAATATAGAAATCAACAAATTGTAGAAGTCTACAAATCATAGAAATCTATAAAGTATAAAAATCTACAAAATGTAGAAATATTGGAATTTCATTATCAAAATTCATTACACAAGAATGCTATAACTTACAATTCTTATATGTCTAACTTAATGGTATTCTTGACAATTGAGATGGGACAATTAATAAAAGACTTATTCATAGTTGCATTTTAGTTGTTTCCTAGTTGCATGCTAGTTGTTTTTTAGTTGCATGCTAGTTGGTTCCTAGTTCCATGCTAGTTGTATTCTAGTTAAAGTCTAGTCATCTTTTTGTCAAACTTTAGTCAAATTCTAGTTGTAGTTTAGTTGCAATCTAGTTATACTATAGTTGTAGTCTAGTTGTATTATAGTTGTAGTCTAGTTGCATTGGACTTACTTTTTAATTGAATTGTTGTAAAATTTAGAGTATATGTAATTGTATATAGATACATTGGACTCTACAAAATGTAAAATTGTCCACATCTACAAATTTGATGAATATTGGATGTAAAATACCTCACATCAACTCTTCTATTACATTCTTGTAATCATAACTACATTTTGCAGCTACTTTATGACGATTTTACAACTACAATGTAATTATGTCAAAGTTGGTGCAAATATAGAGGATTGTAATTGCAAGGCAAATGCGTAGGACCATAGTTATATTTCAATTGGTTGTAGAGGAAGCATTTTTCTTCTAGTGATTATAATTAACTAGATGATAGTAGAGAGTTGAAAAAACAAAGTTTGGCTTCCAAGGATAGTCAAATATACCACAAATTAAGATTCAAAAAATTTAGGAGATGATCAAAATATAACCTTGTCTTTTCAACTTTCTACTACCAACCATTTCTCATGCCTCCAAACTATAGGCTATGGCTAGTCCACATTTGGATTTATTTGATCTATCAAGGGTACAAAACCTCCAATTCTTCACCTAGAAGAGTAAATCAAAATCTATTGCATATAGTGAAGTGGTTAAAAATTCTCTTCCTATACCCCCTTGTGGATCACAAGATTATAACCTTCAAAGTAAGAGAATATTTTTCCAACCCCAATAGTCAAAGCAACTAACTATGAATCCCTAAAGAGTGAGATTTTTCCACTCCTCAATATTGAATTTCTACACCATTGAATACTACATCTTATTAAATACTAATATACATCCAAACTTTCATACGCAAATAAGGGGTGGGTGCAAGCAAGATAAAGTTCTCAAAAAAAGTGGTGGGCTCCATCTCATCTTTTTTTAGGTATTATTGCCTAAAAGAAGATCATCATTTATATTTTTGTACTTTTTTTCCTCCTAAACTTATTCATTTCAACTCTCATTAATCCCTAAGCATACAAAGTATTCTCTAGAAGTGTTGATTGAGAGAAAAAAAACATTGTAATGTGATATTTGGAATAATATTTTGGAATCAATATATAAAAAAAGTTGTAGAGGCTTTGAGTTGTTTATTCCATCAATACAATTAGATTCACCAATGTTGTAACCAACCCTTTCTTTTACTTTTTGAGAAAGTGCCAAGATGGCAATCACTTAAAATTTGGTGAAGCATTATATTTCTGCATTCATCCATCATTTGGACCAAAAAATACTTTTCAATCATATTTGTACACTTTTTCATCCAAATTTGGCAAAATCATCAACAGTTTTTTGTTTTTTTAATAGAAATGGCAAATTCATGGCAAATTAAGATTACTTGAATCTAGCGAAAAATAGACATTTATTTTGAAATGGTGTCATCTAGCTCCATGGTGCCAAAAAAAAGGGGTTGGCTATAACCAATTTTTTTCTTTAAAATTTTGATAGGAAAATTTCAAAATTCCTTCTAAATTTGATTTCAAGCAAAATAATATCAAATTTTCAGTAAAATTTGTTGGAATGGATTTGAAATGAGTTTCCCTTGACATGATGATTTTTTGAAATCTTTGTGTTCTTAAAATCTATGAACTTATTTTTGCAAATCCAATTTTGAGTTAGAGTCAATGCAATTTTGGCTTGGTCAACCACTTGACATACTTGTACGTTTGTAATTTTTTAAAAATAAACTCTAGTAACAAAATAATCCAAGCATTAGGTAGGACAGAAATTTCTAAAGTTTCTCCACAAATTAGGATGACTTTCATCCAAGCAATAATGAGGATAAAGCTTGAGTTTCTATATGTTCATCATTTAGAAAATGGATGTTGGAGCACTTAGGGGTTAATATTAGAAATATTTGCATGCAAGATAAATTCTTATATGAAGTACTTACAAGGTACTTTTCGCATCTTCAATAGTAGCATAAATCAACAAAATAGTTCAAAACTATGATCAAGATATCCAAAAAATTCTTTTATGGTTCCTTGAAGAAATGTGTGGTACTTGTTATGTGATGTTTAGAAAAAGATGTATTGTTTTCTACTATACACAATCCAAAAGTTAAAAATACATTTGGAGGGTCAATATACTAGTTGAACTAAGGATGCTCTTACAATAGCTCCAATGCAACACTGGAACAAGCACAGGAACAATGTGAATGGGGCTTATAATGCCCTTGAACTCCAAAAAATCATTGCCCAATGCAAACGTTGTAGCCAATGGCATTTTCTAGGACTCTTCACATGAAAGCCATTGTTCGGCATTTTGACATGATTTGTTGAGCACAAAATGTAGTGGAAGCTTAGATTCTTCGATGATGACGGTAGGTGGTGGTGATGAAGAAAGTGCACTCAAAACTTGAACAAATTCACTCCCAAAAATTAGAAAAAGATATTTGATGTCCTTGGGCTAGAGTAAACCAAACCCCTCACTCACCCCCTTCCTTAGTCATTCTAGGAGTGCAAGTAAAAAAAAGGCCCCCCGATTCTGTGCTTGATGAAATTATCTTCTACTCCTCTCCTCACTCATTGGTAAGGGGCCTTTGATATAATTCATGATTTTCAATTGGTAGCATTAAAAACATTTTTTTTCTAAAAATGGGTGCCTCCAACTACGATGAATTGTTTAATTGGATGGTTATGAGTGTTGCTATCTTAAATCATTCCAGTAGTGCATGTAAGAAAAAGGCCCCCCTATTTTGTGCTTGATTAGATTATGTTCTAATCCTCTCCTCACTCATTGGTAAGGGGCCTCCGACTGCAAATGTAAATGTGAGTTCCAAATTTACAAATAAAAAAATTCAGCGTTTTTCTTTCGGGGACGAGCGAGGGGGTCGGTTCACCCCGGCCCGTTCCTGGATCCGTTGCGAAATTGATTAATAATTTCGAAGAAGGGGATGCAAGGACGGCTGCCACTGTCAAGTGTCAACAATCGGCACTGTCAGCTCCGGGGCGACTGGCCTTGAGGGACTTCACGGCCACTCACTGTGCTCTGTCTGTGGCTCGCTCCTTGTGTCCTGGTCTGCGTCATGTGTGGTGTCGGGGTGGTACTGGGTGTCTGTGTCCCGCCAGGCCACTTGTGGCTGGCGGTTTTGTATTCTTATCTCTTTCGCAATGAAATTCTGTTTCATTTGTGAAAAAAACAACAAAGGCACTGTCAGGATTCCAGACAGTCGAAGACTACACTAATAACTTGACTACCCAAGTGGTCTGGTGTCCGTCCATCAGCCATTAATTAAGCCCACACGTGCACACACGTGCCTCCTGTCCCTCAATCTCCGACTCGGAGAACAAAATGGTAGATCTCAGCTTAACTCAATCGCCGGTAAAGTCAGTGACGGGGGAGTTGCGGAGTTAGAACGCATAAATGAGGGCTTCTTGCACTTGAGAGGTCTCTCACTTGTGTCGCCACTCTGGGCTTTGGCTTCGTATCTCTTTAATTCAGAAGCACTGCTCAGCATGTCCTTGCAGAAGCGGGAATTCGTTCGTCGTCCGTAGCGTATTGGCTGGACTCTCTCTGTCTTCAATTCGAGCTAAGGGTGCAGCTCCCTATCAGTAAGTTCCAGTATCATTCTGCAAGTTGCTCCAGTATCGAGCTTCGAAGCAGTCTGCTTCTATCGCCAATTCCATACGAGGGCAGTGCGGGAGCTCCGGCGTAGACATTGGAAGCTCCGTGGATGCTGCTCTTGCTTGCGGTGAAGGGAAGCCAGCTCTGATCTTTGTGAAGAGGTATCGTTTGCTCCTTACTAGCTACTACTCCTCACAGGCTCTTTAACCGTACTTCATTTTCACGCTTGTGTTTTGTTCTGTGTCTACATTCCTCCACATCATATGCAACGCCATGCCCTCACACCTCCTTTGTGGAGTCAAAGCATTCATGTTTTGAGCTGTGAGCCTGTTCTTATGATTTTCTTTGTCAATGAAATGAAGAGCCTCGTTGTGGACACATGTGGTGACGTTGGAAATGCCATTACATGATCTTGGTAGAGTAGAAGTAAAGGAAGAGGAGTGGAGGAATTAGTTATAACATGGTGGGCTAGGTGTTCAAAGGAGGGGTGTTGTTATGCATAACTAATGTACCCCTTCTTGATGAATGTTTGTTTGTTATTCCGTATACAACTTGGCTCATTAAGATCATTGCTTGAGGTTCTAAGTGTGTCTATTTCATTCATCTAGGTTGTTTTTCAAATTATCTTTCAAGAATGATGGGGAGGTGTGTGGATCTAGTTCACTCACTTTTTCCCTTGGTTTCCATTGCAACCTTTTGGAGTGTGGTGTATGCACAAAGCGACACAGATGGGGCTTGTAATACATGCCCTGTAGAGTGCATTGGAAGACAATGTGTACGGTATTGGTGGACATCTATGTGGGGTTTCATTGTCACTTTGGTGGCCTTGACAATGGATGTTTGGGGAGTTGCAAAGTTTAGAAATGAAAGCCCAATACGAAATGTTGTTTTAGCATTTCTTGCGAGTGCCTTCAATCCATTGTTTCTTCCAAGGAGTATGCTTCAACAAACCATGAATGGCTTGGCAATGCTAGACAACTTTCGTGAAGCACTTGGAAATGATGTGATTTCCCCATCATATCTTTGGAGCAAATCCCACATCAAGATCATCTCGGGTTGTAATGTTATTGTGAATTTATCTCCAGATGTTCACAAACTGAATAAGAATATCAATGCTTTTGAGGACAAAGTAATGTTGGGAAATCTCTCAGAAGCACTTGTTATAGGGCATAAAGTGGCCAATTCCGAACAATACAATGTTGAACTTTCACCATATGGGCAACTAGCATTGTTGAGATCAAAAGTACTTCCGCCATATGATGAACTCAAATTCCTTCGTGGTAATTCGAGTTTGGGTATGGCTATTGCAAGTGCACAAGCTATAGGCTACATCTATAGGGATGTAGTTCGATCTGTACAAGGACTTCGAGTGAGTCCAATAGAAGCCATTGCTTGTATTTTGAACATAGTGATTCTGATGAAAGGTGTCCTTCATAATTTTGCAAGTGTAGGTCATAGACCCCTACTTCTTTACTTGCTTCCTCAAGAAGAAGCAAAGTTTATAGAAGAATGCAAGAATATAGATGATTTTGAATTCAAAACTACAGGTAGATTCCAACTTGGAGTATCAATTCTATGTGGGGTTCCATTAGTAGTAGGTGCTTACTTCATTGTCAACTTTTTAAAGTCTTTGAGTCCAATATGTATAGTACCCATTATACTTTTTGAGGTGAGTCTTGTTTTGGTAGGAATACTAGGATTTTTATTGAATATGGATCCTAGTCCAACTTTAAGTTGCTATTTAATATTCTTGGTAGTTTTGTTGAATGTAGTAGGATATGTGTGGGCTCTAGTTGTAACATTTAAGTATTGGAAGGGAGAAGAATTTGATGTTCGATCTTCCAACTACCTTTCCCAAGTGCTTCCCTATATAGGATAATTTGAGTGGAAGCAAGTGTCAATTGAAGGTTTTCATATTTTGACACCTTCAACAATGAGTTTTTGTTGATGGAAGTTGTACTCTTTTTGATATTAATAATATCAAACTCTTATTATGCATACGTACACTCTCCACGCCTCTTTGTCTTTTATTATATGTGGTGATTTGTTTTCATAAGTTGTAAAAATTTAGTGGTAGATAGTTGCTACATACTAGTCGGCATGAATTAGTGAGTTGCATGGAATTCTCCATTTGGTACTATGATCTTTACTTGTGGGTGTAGGAAACTTGGAGTGGAGGTTGCAAAGAAAATGTGATTTTTGTTTGTGGGTTGTTTTTATAATCATTTCTAGTGTATGTCATGGTTGTAGCTTAACTTAGGTAGAAAACGTTTCTTCAATAGATTTGTTTTTGTGCCACAAAATAATTAAGGTGACCCAAGTGGTGAGTTTCAATATAATTTCTAGAATATGCTAGTCTCAATTGTAATCTCGACCCCAAATCTCTTGCATAATTATAAGGTTTAGTACATTCTAAGCCATCCAACAGCAAGGAGTTTACTTTTTCTCATTGTGGCTCTAGATTGAAATCAAACTTGTTATAATTTCAATAGTAAGAATTTGATTTTAGGTGATCTAGTGATGAAAGTAGGAAATCTTGCAATTCAATGAAAATTGAATTTGGAATGAAGATAAGAGTTTCAACTACCTAGAAATGCATTAGAGGAGATTTCAAGGCTCTAAGAGATTATTTCAGGCCCGTTCTTAATGCTATGAACTAGAAACTATTGGCCAAAATAAAAAATATCTTTTTTACTAAAAATTAAATATTAATTGTTGAACATGGTAGTCACTTGACTATGTCAAACTACTTGTGTGGCAGAGTTCTTAGAGTTCCCACAATCCTAGAACTTGCAATCTCTTGAAGGCCCCCCAATCCTCTAATGGAAAGAAAAGAAGACCTATGATTTAACCTCTAATGACCTAAGCAACCATTTTTGGGGTGCTACCCTTCTTTTTTGAACTTTCCATTCTAAAATTTTGATACTTGATGAATTAAAAATAATTTCTTAAAAATAGACTATATGATGAATCAATTGGTAATAGTTTCATCAAATTTTGAGTTACACTCCGCCTTGTGGAATTTTTCAAAGTTAAGTGGTGTGATGTAATTTACAACTCATTTTCTAGGGTTTGGTGTGGGCTTGGACTCAAAAGTCAACCAACAAATGTGATTTTTTCCCACCTTAAAAAGTTGACATCCATCTCTAAAAGGGCACATCCAAGGAGTTCAAGGAAAAGACAAGTGCCCCTTTCTTTTTTTCTTATAGTGACTATAGTAGAACCTCTCTAAGTCGATACTTTGTAAGCCAATAAACTTCTCTAACATAATGATCTTGGCTTGGGGAATATAATAAGCAGTAGCACTAAATAAGAACCAACAAAGAAAGTGAAAAGGCTAAAATAGGCTTTTAAATAAGCTCCTTGGTCAAAATGAGATCCTTCTTTTCCTCAAGATGTGCCACATGTATACCTTTGGGAGCTTCCTCTATGCAAAGTCTTGAGTGCATAGACCCTCTTCAAATCAATAAACCTCTCAATTGTAATGTTGGGAGGGGTCTAGGTCCTATTACTTTAAAGTCTACTTTACTCTCAATTCAATGGCCACCATGCACTACAAGCTCCACTACCAATTGAAAAGTGATTGGAATGTTGTAAAATTTGGCATATACGTTCTCAACCTTCTTATCTTTCACTAAGTTCAAAAACGAGAATCATTTCAAATTATTCTCACAAAGATATGCTCCTTCATTGAATTGTGCTCCCCTAGATTTCCATTCACCCAAATGAAACTTCAAACTTCAATATCTTGTTAATAGTGTAGTCTAATCATTTGAATTTATTATAGCTACTCACTCTCAATGTGAACTTCACAATCATATGGTTAGGTTCTATCCAATCTCAGGAAAAAATGAGCCAAAAAATGTTCAAGTTCTTGGCAATTTTGGCCCATTTTGAAAGTGCACCATCCTTAGGTCATTAGGGCATAAGGAAAATTTTGAGGTCTTAACAAGGCTACGAGTTTTGCACCCTTGTGGTTCAATTATAGAAAAATAAAATAAAACAATTTGTTTTGGAATCTGATGTGGCTCTACTCGTGACACATTAGATTTTCTGTTTTTTAAAAGTATATATATGTATGTATGTATAATTCTTTTTTCGAAAAGAAATGTTTAAAAGAAGATTTATTTTCATTTTTTCTGTATTAGCACCATGGGGGGCTGAAAATCTAAAACTCTAAGCCTTCCCTTGACCTTAGAATTTTCCTAATGGGTTAAGGTAATTGCACCTCATTATCATGAACAATTCATAAATCTAAGCACATCCTACATTTTCTTGATGAAAATTTTTCATTTTTTTTCAACAAAGTCTAGGATCAAATTTTGAGTGTAACTATTTCAACACTATGAAGATTCATAGTTCACTTATTTGGTGTCCAAAAATGGCATCCTAAAATTTTCTAGCATTCCCTTCTAACTAGCAAGAATAACTACCAACAAGACACAAGGAAAGTGTTTTCTATTGAACAATAAGAACCATGTTCAAACCCTTCTTGAAGACAATGTTAGATGCAATTCCTTCATATCATTAGTCTTCTTCAATGTTGACCTTCTACTTGTAGATTTGAAGGCCTCATCGACATTTTTTTCATGATCAGTTGTCATGTATTTCAAGTTACAGTGCACTAGGCTTATCGCAAGTGAAATTACTTGGCATAAGTGCCATGATTTGTGTAATTCCTTTGTAGAGCTTCCTCTGACACAGATTCTGCTTGTGGACGGAGGTGCATTTAATCTTTAATTTCTGCCAAGCATTTACTAGCGTGCGGCCTCTCAATTTCATATATTGTAAATTGTTTGAGAAACAAATCCTTAGTTTAGAAGGAATTGGAATTCGAGGACCAAAATCATTTGGGAGAGCATAATTAGCTACGACACAAAGCATGAGTCCATTGGGAGTGCCGCGGATTCTAAAGCACTAAATTCAATTGATTAGTTTAGGGAGCTCCAACGGCGACATTCAAGCTGGTTGTGCAGAGCTTCCAGAAGCTTGTGCACTTGGGTGTCACGACATTGGCCCATTGTACTAGTAGTGCAACCGCTACATCATTTGCAACAACAACTTGCATAAGAATCATTGAAGTATTTTCTGTATTTCACTGGACTTAGGTTTTGAACTCAAGATTGCTTCTAAATTTACAAATATAAGTGTCTAAGGGTGATCATGTGTAGGACCGTCCAAGTGGAATACATCATAACTGACATCAAGTTTTGACTTTGTGCACTTAATATATATAATAGCTAGATTTGGATCTTGGTTGTCACTTTTGGGCATTTGAACACAGAAGAAGTCATTGTTCAATATTCAAACTACCTATTCCAAGTCCTTCCCTCCATAGAATAAATTGATTGTTAGTATATAAGATTAGAATTTTTCTCAAAGAAGTTTTTACTCCTTCAATAGTTAGACTTTGTTGTAAATGGTTGTCTTCTCTTTCATCTAGTGTAGCCAAACTTCTATTAATCATGTGTTTGCAATTGACAAGTCTTTGTGCATAATTATGATGTTTGATGAAGTATGATGTGAAAACTAGGTGGAAGAAGGTTGATAACTTTTGAATGGAATGGATGAAAGAAATGTATTGAGTTCCTCTCACTTGGTGCTTGGATCTTATAAGCTTGGGAAGGCATTGAGTGGAAGTTGTTAAGAGGATGGTGTTTTGAGTTGGGTGTTGTTCATATTTTTTATTTCAATGTTTGCCATGGTCGAAGTATAGACGTGGAACATGTCACAATTGCATAAATTGGAAATAGTGTGATCATCACAAGCTTGCATGTTGGTCACAATGCACTTGCTCCATGAGAAACTAGACACCTAGTAGTTGTGAAGAGCTGACTCACGTCCAAAAGTTGCAAATGTGGTTTGGATTTGCATCGGCAATTATAATCTCACTCGGAAACTTTTGGCTAGTGTCATGATGAAAAAAGAAAAGCCTCTCTAAAAACTGCATAATAATAGCAACGGGAATGAAGGGAGTGATTGAAGCAATTACGATAGCAATCATCAAATCTTTGCCTTCGCTTGTAGATTAGAAGGCCTCATCAACATTCTTTACATCATGAATAATACCGGTATTAGATATTTGATTTCCTTCTAGATTGAGTTCATTTATATGTTTTTCTTCTCATGGATATAAGATGATTTCCTTCTAGATTGAGTTCATTTATATGTTTTTCTTCTCATGGATATAAGATGATTTCCTTTTAGATTGAATTCACTTGGCTTTTGATTGAATCCTCTTGTAAACTACCCCATTTTAGACCAGATGGGAGCAAGTCTAGTGTGGGCTAAATTATGTTAGTAGTATACTTTCAAGTTCTAAAATACCTTTCTTATATTGGAGAAAGTGAAGTAAAACTCGGGTGGATTATCTTATTATTGCATGTTGTTGTTTTCATACGAGCTATGGATAGTTGGTAAGAAACTATTGTTGAGTAATTTGCTCAACCGCGGGAATCCCATTTGGTTTGTCCTATTGGTGTAAAAGATATTAATTTATGAAAGTAGCACACTCATGCTATTTTAAATTAGTGCAGGTTGGATGTTCACAGTATTGTTCCTATTTCCACAAAGGTAAAATTTTTGTACCTGACACTAATTTTGAACCCTCCGTGATAGGATGAATTAGTGTACTTGGCTGTAGCTCTGCTGAATCTATTTGATGTTGTAAGTTAATTTGAATTGGGGGAGGGATCTATGGTGAAAGATCACATAACCGCTTTAATAACTGACATTTTTTTTTTTTTTTTTTTCTAGAACTGTTTTCAAGTACTTATCACTAGATGAGTACTCTAACAAAAAACATTGATTCACATAAGCTTAGATAGCATTAATGCCAAGTGGATATATTCTTCTCTACACTTTAAGGATTCTTATATCCTATTATATAGAATAGAGGAAAATTCATGCCATAATTGGAGGATAAACCCCTACTTGATTACCTATGCAAAGTAATAAAAAACTATGGGTACCTCCAAGATTTTTACATTGTATTTTCTTGATTATAAGGGTTGTAAAAATCCCACCCTCCTATCCATAAAACCTCAATAAGTGATGAGATTATGGATTCATCATTCTACATTTTTTTGGTTTAAGGGTTATATTGTCACCTTAAATCCCAGAAATGTGTTTATACACAGTCAATAAATGGAAAGTTTATAAAATCACGATACATAGCAAGGGTGATGGATTACCAACATCATAGTCATTGGACTCAATCTCTGGATCAGAGCAAATCCAATTAAACTCCCTTAAATGAGCTAATGAATTATGAACTAGTGTGGAAATGTTCTTGCAGAAAAACTGACAAAACATGGTTGGTTGCAATAAATGAAATTGGTTAAAGAGCTTTGTTAAAAATGGCGCTCCAAACTAATAATGCCTATAACTGCCATGGACAGTATATGGGCAACTTTGGGAGTAGTAATTGCACAGGTTTGCCAAATGGTAGCCTGAATACAAAGCATATCTAGTTACCAAGTGAACTTGCTCTAAACTTATGCTGCTGTGTTGTATGGAGTGATACGAGAATTTTTGAGTTCTAATTTGATTTGTTGCTGTGATATTGAGGAGGAAATATGGCTTCATCGCAATTTAACGCTCCATCTTTACAGGTTTTGATATGGCTAAGGATTATAGTATTCTTTCATGTTTTATCTTTGATTTTCCGTATGAAGGCTATAACACGCGTTATGGGCTGAAGACACCTGGTGTAACCTCACTAACATTCACATTTTGTTGTTTTGTTCTTGGGATGGGCACAAGTGAGGCCCATGACCTCTCGGAAAATTTGGAGACATTTTGGAGACTATAATCTTTAGTTGATGCATTTTTTGTCCTTCTTATAGATACATTATGATTTATAAGTATTACATGATGTATATTCTTACTTGGTTGTGATACTTATGGAAAAGAGTTCTTTGATAATGCTCGCCTTGCCTAGATTATACACTATTGGATGTAATATATATGATTGTAGTTGGAAAAAGTGGAAATATATAGTATATACCTTTAAGATTGATTTGCCTTGTCAAAGATGGAGATATTCAAAGCCTTGACACATTGTTGCAACTAAACATATGTAATGAAAAAGGTTTAGAATAGAGGAACAAAAGAATTGAAAACAAGAAAAGGATACTAGTGTAAGCTCTGAGAAGCAAATGCAGTATTAGAGGAAAATCAAATAAGTGCCAAGTAATAGGAATGTTCCGGAAAAAGGTTTTTTCATGTTTTGGAGGAGAGAGAGTGAATTGGTGTATCAAAAGGAAATCAAAAAAATTACATCAAATGAGGGAAGCCATTTTGGGATGTAGGGGTGGGGTATTGTGCTTGCTGCAACCACAAGCACCTTGAATGCATCCATGTAAGGAAGAAATGGCATTAAATCATCCTGGCTTCTTTGTAGGTTCATCCACAACTCACTCAGCTTGCTCACCTCTGAGCTCCCGGAGCATATTTTCCAAAATCCAGAAACTTTTGAACTCATTCCAATCAAACTATCATTCAAAACGAGATCCACAGAAATTGACCGTATTGATTGGTAGTGGAGACAAGCCCAAAGCATGTGGGGAAAAGTTTGTGTGGTAGAGGGGGTCTGTTGGTTGAGCATTTGTCCTTGAACCCCGTCCGCCTCCCCTTCCGTCCTTCATCTGTTCCAAGTGCAGTTCCGAATTTCAAGTGTCTTCCTCCAACTATGGGGTTTGTAGTAAGGTGGTAGAAACTCCTCTTTTTACAAAGCTTGAAGCTAATTAGTTCAGATCTAGGGGGGTCATATACAAATCACTTCTTATCAATGAATGGGAAAAACTAGCGATTATAGTAGAACCATCCATTACCATCTACTGAAGCATTTTGTGCATGATCTGGAGTAGTAGAAGGCATTGTTAAATTTTTGCCATGTAGAGAAATAGAAATGATGGACATTGTTAAATTTTCATAATTTTTTCCCTTAAACTCAAATTGGTATGAATATGAGAAGCCAAAAGTTGGCCTACTCCCATCTCCAATATATAGATTCTTCCATCATTGCTCATCTAAAGATTAATTTGGCTCTGAAAACAAAGCACATGTGTCATAATAGATATGGCTAGAAGATAGTTGGAAACCAAAAAACTAATGGTTAATATTTGTCATCTCTCTATTGAATTTTCCATTACCTACATATTGACAATGGGTCTTGGTTGGTCATAGGAGGTTCTACCATAACATTTGTTGGGGGAGTCCTTTTTGCCCCCTGAATCAGGAGTCCTCCATACTTGCTTGACCAATGAGTCCCTAGAGACTCTGACAATCCTACAATACAAGTCACAGCTAGCGAATGATCTTCCATGTATTATAACTAAATTCTACCCCCATGTATATAGGGAAGAATAATACTTCTACCTAGGGCTAGCCAATCTACTACACTAAATAGTGAAATTAGGTTGCCTTAACAATTAGATCGACTTACACCAAGAAAAATACTTTACAAGCCATTAAAGTCAACAAAAATTTCTACATATACTTCCATTTGTATACATAAAGGTTCATAAGTCCCAATAACAACAATATCTAATTTAAAAGTAATGCAATTTTGTAGAGTAATAGCAAATATTTCTATAGTGTGGGGCAACCTAATTTCACTATTTAGTGTAGTTTAACAATGTTCTAGTCATAACTAGATGAGAGTTGAAAAAACAAGGTTTGCCTTCTTGGAATAGTTAAGATGACATTACAAATTAAGATTCTCAAAATTTAACCCCTAAGGGCTCTAACGTCCACTTTCTAGACAATTAATAGATTGAAACTCAAATGTCATTCTTAGTACTACTTGGATGAAAGTCATCCTAATTTGTGGAGATAATTTATCAAGTTCTTTTCCTTTCTAAAGTTGGATTTGGTGTTATTAGAACAAGTATTTTTCTAAAATTACAAATGTGCAAGTATATGAAGTGGTACTTCAATTTGCCCTCCACCTTGATGTAATCTATTTTTCCTTGCTTGTGTTATTCAAGGGGACCTCGAGCCCCCGCCAAGTCGCTTGCAGCTTTCACAGCAAGTATATGAAGTGGTTGACCAAGCCAAAATTACATTGACTCTAGTTCAAAATTGGATTTGAAAAAATGAGGGCATAGATTTGAAGAACCAAAAATTTTCAAAAAATCACTCGATAAATGATAATATTTTGCTTGTAATCAAATTTTGAAGGAATTTTGAAATTTCTGTTTCAAAATTTATAAAAGAGTATTGATGATAGCATTAGTGAATCTAATTGTATGGATGGAATCAAACAACTTAAAATCTACAACTTTTCTTTGGATATCAATTCTAAAATAATCTTCTAAATAACACTTTAAAATGATTCTTCTCAAATTGTCAATTATAGAGAAGACTGTGGACATTTAGGGATTAAGAGATGATTGAAATCCAAGTTGTTTTTTCAACTCTCTACCACCATCTAGATGATCTCATGCCTCCAAATTGTACATGGCTAAACCACATGAGAGCTTGTTTGATCTAAGGTGCAAAACTCCAACTTTTCACCTAGGGGAGTAATTTCTCATCTATAAGTCTACTGCATATTGTGAAGTGCTTACAAAATTCCAACCTACACGCCCGTGTGAATTGCAAGATTATAACGTTTGAAGTGAGAATTTTTTCCCAACCCCAACACCCAAGGCAACTGATTTTGAACCTCCATAGAATGAGATTTTTCCTCTTATGAATATTGAATTTTCACACCATTGAGTACTACATCTTGTAAAATGTAAGCAAACAAATTTTCATGAAAAAAGGGGTGGGGGGCAAGCAATGCAAAGTTCCCATAAAAAGTGGTTTGGGATCTTTGTGAGAAACACTTGTCATTTCTATCTCAAAAGAGCCTATTTCAATGAGTATGATGACTTTTGGAATAAAAATTTAAAATGTAAAGAATTTGTAAATCACTCAAAATCATATGTTTGTAAGAATTTAGGCTTAAAAAAACTTATTTGTAAAAATTATGTTCAAAAAACGAACAATACAAAATACCAAGAAAATGGATACTTTGAGTTTTGATATTCAGAAAATAGTAAAAACACTGAATAAAAATTTACATTTTTCTGACTTGAGGTGCTCCTTCTCAACCATTTTTATGTTTGGAAACAAATCTTGCAGTTTACATATTCATGTGGAATCAGCTATCATGGCAAGTTACTCTGGATTCCTGCCTTTCTTGTGTAGAACATTAAAGTCGAAGCTCCAGGAGAGGAAAAGGGCGCCTGAGATGCAGTCCTTGTTCATACCAAAACTCTGCGCAATTGTGATCGTCTACTTGTTTTGGGCCTACCAGAATCCTTGAAAGCTGAGCGATTGGTCGGTTCAACCTGTGGTTGAGCATTGCCGCAGCTATCTTGCTCCGCAATTTGAGGCATGAATCTGTCGGCAAACTTCTCGAAAACTCCTCAAGTTTCCGACCTAGGTTCAGTTCTTCGTTTTCAGACCACACTTACTTGACATCATATCTACGCTGCATCAGAAATTGAATTATGAGCGTACTTGAATTGTAACCCTGCAACATTAGCTTTTTTTGCGCTCCTCAGTATTTTGCTTTGCATTTTAGGACATATCATCAAAGAAAGGAGACTTTCTATCAGTGTCAATTGAGGGGGTGAAAGTAATTCTCGACAGTGACGCCCTGATGGTTGCCTATGAAGCTAGAAGAGGTATTTCAAATCTTCCTGGACTGGATTGATGCCAATTGTCGAACTGTGAATGAGAAACAATTCGCAGTTGAGGAAGTTGCTGGTGTGATCCGATTCCCGTGGATGATTGGTGACTATCTTATCAATGTTTTGTCGACAAATCCTCAGATGCATACTTAGTGCAAGATGCTAGGTTGAGATCAAATTCAAGTTATTTCTTTTTCCTGCATTCGTTAGCTTGACTGCGATGTAGATCGGTCATGTGTGTGTGTGTGTATCTTGCAGACCCTATCTTGTGGATCTCATTAATTTTGTTACAGCCTCACAATTTCGAATGAAACTTAGCTGCAGTGTCATTGTGCTAAAGTTGTAAGCAGACGAAATCCTCATCCGACGTCTTTATTGATTTTGCATGCCAGGCTTTGTGAATGGAAGCATTGTGATTTTAGAGTTTTACTCACGCTCAAGAACAACAGATGCTTTCGAAGAAAACTAACCACAATCGATTCAGACCTCGGAACAACACCATATTAGAGAACTTCTAGGGGAATTCCAAGACTTTCCAAGTGAAGCAACCAGATGGGAGCTGCCAAGTCTTGTTCGAATTCCCCGCCCACCATGCATTCCCCATACTCAGCCTAAGTTCCCCGTCAGGGGAGAGTAAGCGTCTCTTGACGGGGCCATACAAAAATTTGTGTTCTCTACAATTGTGTAAAGGTAGTGCACTTTGAGCACATGTTGAAGTTACATACTTGACTATTTTCAGAAAATATCTTCATGGACTCGTGTAACCTTAGTAGAAGTCCTTGTATTCTAACTTTGACCTTCAAATTTGCAATTTTGTGTTGAAAATAGTGTTGAATCCCTCCAAATGGCAAAAGTAGTCATCTAATTGGGAGATGTTTAAAAATAATTGAATTATTTTTTTAAAAGTGGAAAAAATTATTCAATGTCTCCAACTACCAAAAGTACCTTCATTTCAAACATCATATAAAACTAACATATAATACACAAGTTATGAGTAGAAAACACATGTCAGAGGACCAGAGGACAAGAAAAAAACAAGTGTTTCTTCCAATTACCCTCCGCCTCATCCTTTAGAGGTATTTTGCCTAAAAAAAGATCATCATTTATGTTTGTACTTTTCTTTCTATCTAAACTTGTTCTTCTCAATTCTAATTAGTATTTAAAACCCTTGGATTCATGAGAAAATCATTTCTTGAAATACTTTTTGAATATTGTATACATCTTTAGAAGTAGCAAAAATCAACAAAGTAGTTGAAATAATGAAACTATGTTCAAGATATTACAAAAATACTTTTTTGGTTCCCTAAACATTTTATGTGGTTGTTGTTTTTGAAAAATATAGGTTGATTTCCATTATTTACAAGCCAAAAGTTTAAAATGCATTTAAAGTGCTAATATACTACTCCCTCTGTCCCCAAATGATCTTCCTATTGCACTTTATGACTTGAGAATTGGTCACCTTCAACTTTTGATTATTACTTGGGACTAACGAAACAACTTCGAGCAATAGTTTCCCTTCTATCTATGCAATCATCAATCAAAATACAAATCAAATGACTAAAGATGTCAATGAACACTCTTCGTCTTTATTTTTTGCATCTCTTTGAGTGTTTGTTGATTGAAGGAGATGAAGCTTTGGGAGATGGTATAGAGGTCCATACACAGGCTTGGGCTTATACTAAGTGCCTACAAAACAATGACCTCACACTCTACAATTATGTGCCCAATGGTGCTCCTTGAAAATGCCCCATAAATTCCACTTTTCAAAACTCCAAAACTACACTTTGACAAGGGTTCCAAAACTCAAAATTTCTAGGACACTAGGAGTGTACCAAACCCTACTTGCCATGCGAAACAATTTTGAAAAAATATTATTTTCTACCTTAATCAAGAATACTTTGTCCAACAAGAAGATCATTTTGGGACGGCGGGAGTAGTTGGCCCGAGGATCCTCTTACCCTAGGAGAAAAGATTACCTCGAAGGAGGGAATCCAAGGACAACTGCCATTGTCAACAATCAACATTGTAAGGATTGTAGGTAGTCGAAGACCAAGTGGTTTATAGTATGTACATCTAGCACAGATGCTTTTTATTTTGGGTGAAATAGTGTCAAATTGCACTAGAAAAAAATAATTTGGCTAAGAAATGACAACTGACCATGGGTTTTTTTGCTAGAAAACTCCAAATCAAAAAACAACTTGAATGAAATTGCCAAATGCTCTGGCCATTTCTATCATCTGACTTTCTCTGGAAAAAAAAGTAGAAAATTTCAGAAATGACAAGAGGGCAAACTCCATTTGGTCCATAATGGGTTGTTTTACCTTATATAGTCTAAAGGATCGTTGCAAGAAACACTCGCTGGTTTTGGCTCAAAATGGCCTTAGTACTATAGTACTATGATATGCTGAAATAATTTTCTTAAATGAAATAAAATATGGATAAGTTGTACAACATTGAGAATAGTACGTCTATATAAATTCAAACCTAGAAAAAATTATCTCTAAAAGTTACAAACTAAAAAAAGCACAATATATAAAATACTAAGAAAATAGACACTTTGATGTTTGATTTTTAGAAAATAGTAAAAAAATTCAATAATTGAAAATTAAAATCCATTTTCTCTAACTTGAAGATGCTCCTTCTCAACCATTTTCATCTTTGGGAAAACAAATTGTGTTCTCTACACTTGTGCAAAGGTAGTGCACTTCGAGTATATGTGGAAGAAGGATAGTTTACTATTTTAAAAAATCTCTTTGAGAACTTTTGTAACTTTAGTAGAAGTCCATGTATATCAATTTTGAACTTCAGATTTTCAATTTTGGATTAAAAATAGTACTAAACCCCCTAAATGGTTAAAATAGACATCCAATTGGGGTTGTTTAAAAATAATAAATTAATTTTGAAAAATTTGAAAAAATTATTCAATGTCTAAGACTACCGCATGTACCTTCATTCCAAATTTAATGCCAAACAAACACATGACACAAAAGTTATGAGCAAAAAAATACTTGTTCGAGACCAAGGGAACAAGAAATAGGACAAGGGTTTCTTGCAATCACCCTAAATGAGTCACTTAAATGTTTCAAGTACCAATACAAATATTATAAGAGTCTCGAAAGAAGGTTTGACCTTTGTAAAGTTCAATAAAGGTAAAGAAAAGTTATCTAAGTTGATAAAGGGTGAATGTTAGTAACAACAATGAAGATAGGAAAGAAATGAAAGTCTTTTTTTGGACTCAAAGTTGAAATTTTTTTTGTAAACTCTTGTTCTAATCAATAAAATTTTAGACTTGAGTTTATTATTTTCATGTATTTTCACCAATACAAACTCTCATTTCAAATGGTGTTTTTGCCTTTTATTTTACCAATGTTAAATTTGGAATTATAAAATTAAAACTTTTATGTAAATTTTGAATTGTTACTTAATGTAACTACTTGAGTATCGTTTCTATTATTACTAGCCAAACTATTTTAATTCTTCTCAACAATTATAAAGATCATTCTAACACAAATATGCATGTATTATTTAAAATTCTATTTTACAAAATTTGGCATTTGATATCTTAGTTAACATTAAACTTTCAAAGTATAGTGAAATTTGAATTAATATGTTTTTGAAAATTATTATAAAAGTCAAGATGTACTTGTCAATGATTCCTATGTATCATTGCAATTGAATCTTTGAAAATTCTTCAATGACGTTTCTCTATCATTAATTGTAAAAACTCAAGAAGAATACCTATAAAAATCTATGAAAAAGTAGAATTTTGATTTTCTGAAATTGAAATTTGGGATACTTGATTGAGATTGTGTAAAAATGCAAAGTCAATTATGCATTACAAAAATATCAATTGAATTTAACATTATCAAAAGTTCTTTGAATGGCCCAATAGGCAATTTAGAGGAACATTGTACCTTACTATACTTCCATCTCCTAGCCATATCACTTCTAATAACTCGTATTAAATGAAGAGTCTCATGGACCAAACCAATCAAACTCATATCCTAACCGGTCAATCAAAATTGATAGATCTCACTTCAAGTTCACTACAAATATATCCATGCCAAAATAATCATGAGGACAATATATTGCCATGGATTGATAAAAATCTCTTACTCATTTGTACTTTATCATTTTCCACTATCTGAATATGTCCTCCAAGTTAACCCTTAAAGGACAAAGCCCCCATAACCAAGGTAGTCAACAAAACTGCATTGATTGTTGGACCAATAGGTGCATTATGTTTTTCTTCAATCAATAGTGAAGTCAACCATTGGACACAAAACATCTACTTCCATAACATTGTTAACCTTCATTGGGGGGGCCCTTTTGTTCCCCCCCCCAACCAAGAGCCCTTCTATCATGCATTGTGGACTTGTAGTTTGGGAGGATGGGGATTGGGTCACAAACTTGTTTACTAACAATTAACCCCTAAAGCAACAAATGGTGTTTTTTGGCAACATAGCAATTTCGGGCAGCTCACTATGGATGGAATTTTGATTTTTTTTCTTTGAAATTTTCACACAACATTTTCCCGAGGAGTAGCTTTAAGACCCAACAATTTTCATAACTTTTGAATACATGGTTAAAAAGTTATTGTATAATATGTTGTTTACATTGCTCGGCGGGCAGCCCGGGCAGCAAAAAAAACTTCTTGAAAAATCACTTTTTAAAAAAATAAAAATTTGAAATTGGTTTTCTACATTTTTATATACATGAAAAGCTTTGAATCATTCCATTTTGATTTGTGAGATGAAAGTTATGAAGAGTTTTAGTTGTGGGTAGTTTGTGGGTAGTAATGGAATCTCTACTCTAAAATAAACTTTGAAGACCTTTATTTCACTCAATTTTTAATATTTTTGGAAAAAATAAAAACTTGAGGTGTAGATTGTTTATTACAACAATTTCACCATTGGGATTTTCATTTTTCAATTCCATAAATAAATTATTAACACTTTAGTATTATGAATCATTCTCTACTACTATATACTTACTATTTTTTTCCTATATGTTGTACAATTCCAAATGATCTAAAATTTTTCAAACATGTAGCCAACATGACTTGAAGAATGAATCCAAAGAGTTACAACCATTTTGGACATTTTTTCATAATGATTTGACCTTGTGGAGTGCATCTGCCCGGATTTTTGCAGGGCCAAAAAATGGCTTTTTGTCACTTCAAATGCTAATATCTTGCAATCCAAACGGTGGAAATTTCTGAAATTTTTTCCACATCTTCCTAAACGAGATTACTAAAAGATCCTACGGTTACATTTTTCCAAAAATTTATTTTTTCTAAAATTTGGTACTTGTATTGGAGATGACAGTTTTGGAGCGTTTTTAGTGAAAACATAGTCAAAAACCTTTAGGGGTTAACACAACAATGACATCCACAACACCAATCAAATGCATGGGATTATAACCTAATTCCCTCCCAAGCATCCAAGAGAGAACTATCCCTTCTGTGATGGGGGGGAATGAATTAGCCCAGTTACCAATGTTACATCGACATTTAAGGGTTAAGCAACAAAAATCAATGGTGAAAATGGGAAGAGAATGATGTTATTGTGGAGTACATAATCCATGAACTGCTAGAGCGGCAACCATGTTATGTAACATAATTAATCTCAGGTAGTCTACATTGATCTACATTGATCAGGGGATTAGCCGCCCCCTTAACCTCCAGGCTAAAGCCCCGAAAGCTCCCAGTGGAAGTGCCAGCCAGCTAGCAGATTGGGAAGGCCACAAGTAGGTCGGTAAGTAAGTTCATTCCGAGAATCAAATGAGATGTCCATCTACAGTACTGTAGTGGACGGAACTTAAGGTAGTCTGCTCATAAACCGTGCGTTTAAGGGTTGGTCGGCCTTTTCGATGGTTCTTAGATGCACGGAATTGTTTTTCCTTATTTTTCACTCGAAGAAAAATTGATGTGGAATCTAACCCAAGTGGTTTCATATTTTTCGGAGCATTTTTGAATTACTTACGAATTTTTAAAGAATTCTGCCGTAGGTATCTATTTCTTGATCGTAGGCCTTACAACATTAGAAAAAATATGAACCCTCTAAGGGGCTGTGAGTCCTGGACAGCAGGGAACGGCAGGGAACTGTGGCCGGAAAAAAAAAATTCGAAATTTTTTTTTTTTTTTTTTTCCCCCGGCCAGCGAACTGCAGAGCCTCATTCACGTGGGACAGTTCAATTTAAGAATTAAAAAAATATTAAAAAAATAATTAAAACATTAATCTTAAAATAAATTCAAAATTACAAACTTGTGAGATCTGATGTGGCATTAAGGTAGAACTGCCCAATTTCGTCTGCATCCTAATTCTGTCACTCTATAATTGGCCTCAATTCCGTCCGTTTAAGCATCTAAATCTGTCCAGAAATTAGTCAAATCTGCTCCAGATTCTGACAAAATCAGAGAATTAATGTCATTTAGGGTATCGTGTCACTCTTTTATTGGTCAATTTCCAAATGCTAATAGATACAAGAAATGGCGGTTTTAGGTTGTTTCTAGGACATTTATGACTCTAGTCTACAAATGGTTTTGTCATTTCAGGGCAGACCACTTCAAAAATTCATAGAAATTACAATTTTGATCAGAAAATTGTAATTCCACTTGGATTCGACTCATGAAACAAGCACACATCTATGAAAAATATTTGACCTTCTTGGAAATGACCCCAACATAGTCTGATTGCAAATCAGGGTGGTAATAGGCTTGTCTACCTTAGTGCGACCACGTCAGATTGTTGTTATTATTTTAAATCTTATTTTAATTATTTTATATTATTTAAATATTTTTAAATATTTTTTATGAAAAAATATTCATTTAAATTTTATTTTTTTAATATTTTTTTACTGTGGCACTATTCCTCAAAGGGGCTTTGCGTTCCTTTGAGGGGAACTTCTCAAAGGGAAGCAACCCCTTTGAGGGCTGAAATTTTTTCTAATGAACCCACACATGCGTAGTCTGAAAAAAGATATGGCTTTACCAAAACCAAGGACTGCAGCATGTAGAAAGTAATAGACAAGGTTTTGAAATGTGACCTTTACTAATCTAAACCCCTAAAGGGCTAAGGCCTATTTTTTGACAAAAATGACTCGAAATTGCCAGTTTTGCTACATTCTTTCAAGAAAGAAAAAAACTTAAAATAAAAAAATCTGACCGTTGGATCTAGTACTATACTTGTATGAGATCATGTGGTAAAATTTTTATCAAGTTTGATCATACAAATTGAAAAATATTAGCATTCAAAGTTATGGGGGAAAAGTTAAACCGCTCTAACATCATTGACAAAACATTCAATGCTTCACATATATCCATTACAACTTGTTAAGGTCCATTTCAGACCCTGGCTTGGGACAATATTAAAAAGAGGGGCAGAATTAAAGCAAACTACCATAAGTTAAACCAACAGAATGGTTACCTCGAAGAAATACATCTAAGGATCATAGCTCATAGCTTCCTACTACCATTGCCAACAATACGAGACGTTAAACACCCCCCATCAACATTTCCAGAATGGATATAGGCTAATTAGCCCAAAGGCTATTTCCGTGTAGAAAGGAAGTTATTTCCACAACCCTCTTACTTTTTCGGGAAAAACAGGGATATAAAAGTGTTTGGAAAACATGACATTTTAACTACAATTTTTTTCACTTTTGCAAAACTTGCGACTTTGTACAAAAGTTGGAAGTTCAATGATGCTATTTTTTGTATTTTGTGTTAACAGAAATTGCTAAGTGACATATACAATTGTCACAAATTGGCAACTTTTGTGTGAAAGTATTGTGGTTTATATTCATATTGAAATTTTGTGCAATGGAGATTGGAGAGTTCTTTTGCGTAAATTTTTCCAATTTATCACTTTAAAAGTTAACAATAATAAACTATATCACCAACAAGGGAATTGAACCCTTCTTGCAAATGCAAAACTACTAAAAATGCAATGTTGGTGTTCTCCACACAAACATACAAGCCACATTAGTTTTCAAGTTGCAATAGTTAGAATTGTCCTAGTTTCCCACTTCCCAGATAAAGTCAAGGGGCAACAGTCATTTAGTTCCGCAAACCCACACTCTTGCATCTCCATCTCCGGTCAAAAAGACGAATCCCATGCAGCTCGCACCAACTCTTGTTGTCGCCCACAAGAAAACATTATTAAGGAAACATGAGCAACGAAGCCTGCTAAATTTTATGAAAACTAAGGAAATATTTGGAAGCAAGTAATGGAAACTAAATAAAGAATACCACCGTGCAGCTAATACCTTAGAGATCCCCTTGCCTGCCAACCTTGACAGCAGATTTCCATGAATTTATAGATTCCTTAGAAGGAAAATTCTCTAGGAAAAAATACTATTGGCCAAACATATATTCGCACAACAAGGGGCAGGTGCTTATCTAGACTATTTATATGGCAGGATTTCAAGAATTTCAAAGATGAAAAGCATCTCTAATCCTCTACAGACTCTAAGACCAAACATCACCCAATTTCAACAACTTTAAAATATTTAGAAAGGAGCTTACACAAGTGGTGCGACTGTGCAAGTCTTTGCCACAACTTGATCACCAAGTTTATATCTAGCGGTGAGCTACAAGTTGCCTCGACATTGGCTTGCATGGTTACCTTAAATAAACCTTGTTGCAAATCAAGATTAGATGCTGAGAGCAATTCAGAGGTGGTGTGAGGCATGCCGCCCAAATACAAGGGTTGGCCCTTGTTCACTTTTTTGGCGTCATGATAAAGACTTTTAAGCATGGACAAGTGGTGGGCAAAGCTCACCTCAACTCCTTCTTGCCTCCAATATTGGGGATAAATTATCCCAAAAACATTGAGTAGTTCCTATTGAGGAAAGCGCCAATCCAATTCGGTAGACAAAGTGTGCGCAATATTTGCAAGTAGCCAAGCACACAACAAAGGACGCAAGTCACTTACAAAATAATTTGAACATCAATGCGGTAGTGTGGCACCCAACCAAAAGAGAAAAGGAAAAAAATTGGAATAAAAAAAGAAAATCTATACCTGAAAATTGTTGCTCTAGAGAATCTTGGATGCGGTTAAAGTCTTGCTGGGTGACAAAAATGTGTTCGCCAAATTGGTAGTCATGGTAGCGAGCATACACCATAGTTACTTTTAAATTAAACAAAAGATGATAGATGCCGCTATCTCTAGGAGCTCCTTCCAATGCAAGGGAAGTTCCTTGAAGGTCAAAGAGATCAAATCATTGTATCAGGGGAAGTCCTCCTTGTTGAAGGCAGTATTCCCATCAATGAACAACGAGCTAGTTCTTGTTGGCACACTTTCATGGCTTGGAGAAAGTCATAGACAAATATGTCACGTGCCTCAGAGAACTTGATCAAGTAGTGAACTGCATTCACAAGTGGAATGAAGCAGCAAAGCAATAGAAGCACTTCAATATGAGATAGAAGGTTGAAATTGTCACCAACCTCGGCCATAGATTTGTGCCCAGGTCCTACTCTCATGTCAACTCCCATTTTTACAAGAAGTATTGTGTACTCTTGGAGAATTTGTTGTGTTGGACTCCTCATGGAGATCCACCTTGTCTTCACATTGCGTACCTTTTTGGATCCCTTAGTTTCCATGAGATTCGCGAGCTTTAGCAGCTCAACATGTCTTTGATTACTACGACAAAAATAAGAGTACACTGATTGGAAAAGGGCCTCAAGCTTGGAAACCAGCGGATACTTCGACAAAGTCTCAATGACCAAGTTGACACAATGATTGACACAACTAGCTCCTAGGTTGAAGGGAGCCCATTTGTTTTGGATTTGGGTTGTCACCCTGGATTTGTCACCTTGAAAGGTACTAACACTGTTAGTGCCGAAATATACAAGTTTCCCAACGATCTCCTCGTAAGTGAGACCACCCTCATTCATCAAGGCATGCATTATGACATCAGTAAGGTGATCCGCGGTGCCCTTTTCAGACAAGCATGACAAATGCAAAAGGTGAGGCATTTATTCCCAACCATCAACAACATAGACATGAACGGTGATCCAAGAGGAATTATCCACCATAGTGACCTCATTGGCACTTAGGGAAATAAATCTCGCGGACTACACAACAAACTTTAATTTTGTTAGAATGCATGAGTGAATATAATCACTCATCTTCTAGCCAGTGGATTCTAACCAATGCTTCCTAGGCAAATTCCTCAATTTCAAATGCTTGAGCAAGTACTGCTCCCTTTCAAAGTCGCACATAGGACGGCCATGAGTAAGAAGACAAAAGAGGGTGGAAAATTGTACTCCCTTCCTCTTGAACTCACCCTCCATATTGGCAATCACTTGATCTGCTACATTGAACCCTAGCTTACAGCTCACCTATAGCTTGCAGTGCATCGCGTGCTTACAATCAAGCTTGAAGAATGTGTGGCCCTTCCTTAGATGTGGCAACAGCACGCCATCTTCCCTACAAGTACCCATACTTTCATGTTTCTCCAAGTTATTGAGCTTTGGGACCATCACTTTCCTCCTTCTTGTCATAGTCGTGTAGCTCTGGCAGATGACTCGAGTTAGATCCCCATTACCATCAAGCACATCCTCCACCCAAGCAAATTCGCATGCCCACACCTCCTACCACTGTTGTATAAGTGATGGTGCATCTAGCTTCTTTTTCTTCCAGGCAATGGAATTAGGATTCACCTTCTTCTTCTTCCCCATCACGCATCAGTCACTGTCACTTTTAATCGCTAGATCAATAACCACTAGGGATGCAACGGTGTCTTCGGAAGGCAGATCGTGAGTAATTGGACGGCAAATCAACTACGAGAGGCACGTCTCCAATACATGTGTGATGTTGTCAATCTCCATCGCCTACGGACCAGAGCATTTGGCTCGAGATACTTACCAATGTTGTTGATGTTACGACTAGAATTAATGCAGTGCACCCTAAAGTATTATGGAAGCTTCAATCAGGGCGCCATGGAACCTACACAACTAACGATCAAGGGAGCAATACCCAAAAAGAAAGCAAGTCCAGAATTCTAGATCAAAGTGAAGCAATGCAAGCACAAAGACAAATGCAATTCAACAACAAAGCATGTGAAGCAAAAGAGCAATGCTAGATCAATGAAATATCACAGGTAAGGTGAGAGCTAACTAGGGGGAGAGATTATATTTGAAGTTGAAGCAAGCCAAGTTACCCAACAACGAATCCAACGATCATAAGTCCACATTTCCTAAGAAAACCACTTCCCAATTGGAGTGAATGCAACAAAGACAATGCGTGCCTCCAAGTCTACAAGAACTTCAGAACAACCTGAAAGTGGCACATTGGAATTTGGAAATCACAATTGTTACACACTCAATTACTCAGAGTCTCAAATACTCTCTCAAACTCTCACTCAAAATCTCAGACAACAGAATATGTCGCCATACAAGTTTCAAAAACGAATAAGTTCTTTGAGGCATGGAATCACAACGATAGCAACAAGCATTGAAGACAAGCTTAAACACGCATTAAACACAGAATAAACACAATTAATTCAAAGTACAAACTACATTAACTCTCGCTAAGGACGCTCAGAAAGCACCATCAAGTTCAATAACAATGCTAATGAAGTTTTGTAGGGAGAGGAGCAGGAAGGAGAGGTAATGGCAAATGGACGGTTGTAATGGCTCTGCCTTGCTCCCTCATGAATGCTCCAAATCGCACCAATGCAGCGACAAAGTTGTCAACCTAGCCGATGAAAACTACCAACTTTCATCCATTTTGTACTTTTGCCAACGAACCCTCATTTTCGTTGAAAATGTGGCTCAAATCTCCATTTTCAATTTTTTTTTCATTACAAACATTTGGCTCCCCACTTTTTTGGATAGATTTCTAGCACAATTTAGCCAGTTTTAAAAACACTACCCCCCATCAAGCTATTTGAGGGTTGAGTTGGCCGTTTGTGTGGCAGGGAGGGTCTGTTTGCCTATGACGGTGCCCGGTTCTTGTTGACTTCCCCTTTGTCCTTTGTCTCATCCGTCTGGGTTGCTAATCGTAGTCTAGGGTTAGAAGGGTATCTTTCACCGATAGCAAAAGTGTAATAGGTGCTTCTCTTGCTCTTGTTATTTAACGACAACATGTGTACAAATACTGATTTGTTTTTGGGTATGGATGTTGTTTTGGTTTTGGATGTTTTCCATCGCTTATCACCAAATCTAATACGAACAAGGGAGAGACCACTAGTGAGTTTCGAGGACTTGAAAATAAAATTGATTTACATTGTTGCTTAGTGTAAGGAACATAGAGTCCTTGAAGAGGTGCATATTTTCACATATAACTTAGAAATTTCTTAGTCACATTTGAGAAGCATTGGATCTATTGGAGTTGTTGCATCTCCACCGATCTTGCTGGTAGATCCTTTCATTAGTTTCAAACACAATCCCTACCAAGTGAATTTTCTGCCATCAATTGCCATCTAAGTCACAGGCATAGAAAGTGTTATGAATAAATTAGTGTGAATAATCGGTTGAGTGCCCTGTAACTTAAAGGAGTGCACCAACGGATGGCATTCGAGATGGAAGGAAACCTCTAAAACTAACAACTCAATCTTAAGTCCAAAATTAAAGTATTAAAGTATACAAAATAAGTATCAGAGAGAGAAGCTAAGGCAATCAAGTGATGTCCTCTCACATCAATAAGCAACATACACTATTCAAGAGTGCAAATGCCAAGTGTTGCTTCGTTGCAGAAAGAATAAGTTAATGAAGTGTTCATTACATCAGCTATTGAAATCAATTGCCTTCTATAATGTCCCACTTCTTCCAATGGCTAAAAACTAAATGGCCTGTGTCAATTTGCAATGGAATTTCATTTCTTTCTTCTAGTTTTAGAATGTGCACTTTCAACCACAATATGATACATGTCGTTCATGGTGTTTTGATGATGATTTGATTAACTCCTAAAGGACCATTGTCCCTTCGAGGGACAAATGAGATTTCGAGCAGGTACCTACGGTCTCAATTTTTGTCTTGATTTTTTGAAACTTTTTATGAAGATAGAAAAATTGATTAGCTTCATGGGAATATAATTTTCTTTTCATTTGGTGCCCAGGAACAAAAGTTATGCTCAAATAAGCTCAAAACAAGGGAGAGGGGGCAGTATAAAAAAGTTTCAAAATTTTGAATTTTTTTATTTTTTATTTTTTCCCTTATAGATTGTATTTTTGTCTATACGGAAAGATTTGATTCATTCCATTTGGATTCGCTATGAGAAAGTTATAGACAATTTTGTTTTTCGGGCACTTAGAGCATCTTCCTAAAAAAATAACATGTAGGATTCATTTTTGAATGCAATTTTTACAATTTTTCAAAAACTAAAGGTCCATATTGTTTCATTTGCCTTCTAGAACAATCTCAACATTGGGATTAGTGCATTTTCATTCCATCTTAGAGATATTAATAATTTAGATTTTCCTTCTATCTTGTATCTACTTCTACTTAACAATTTTTTAAAGAATAAAAATTATTTTTTTTGCATTTTCTTTTTTTTCCTAGACTCTCAACTCAATTCTACACCACAATGATTTAAAGCTCAAAACTCTGTAGTGCAAAAAATTAAAGTTAAGAAGGTTCAAAGTCAAATAACCTAGTCCCACAATGTGTGGAAAAACTTGTTTTCTTCACTTTAAACGCAGATATCTTGCAATCTATGCAGTCAAAATTTCTGAAATTTTTTCCACAAATTTTTATACTAGTTAGGTGTAAGATCCTATGGTTAGATGTGGAAAAAAAATACAATTTTCAAATTTTTTAACTCTTTGCTCTAAAAATGGCAGTTTTGAGTGTTCTTTTGCAGAAAAAAGGCCTTGGTCCTTTAGGGCTTAATATGTCTGGACAGCTTGAAAATAGTGTGAATATGAATTTGGTGATCATTCCAATGTCATCATAGGACACCTTTTTCTGATAACAATCTTGCTTACTGATTATAGCAGGGGCTCATAGATGTAAGGGAAATTTTGTGACAACCTACAAAGGGGTGGCATTTGTGTTTCATCTTCTTACTTGCACGATTCAAGTCATGGAAAACATCAGAACTTAGTAGAACCAAAACAACATCCATATGCAAAAACAAATCAATATTTATATGCACGCTGTCGTTAAATGACAAGAGCAAGAGAAGCACCTATCACACTTTTGCTATGGGTGAAAGACACCTTTGAAAAACCCTAGACTGCGATCAGCAACCCGGACGGACGAAACGAAGGACGGAGAGGAAGTCAACGAGAGCTGGGCACCGTCGCAGGCGAACAGACCCTCCCTGCCACACAGACGGGCAGTTGGACCCTCAAATAGCTCGAGGGGGGGGTGGGGGTGTAACGTCTCGCGCCAACAATCGGTAAAGATTCCAGGAAGTCGACGATCGAGTAAGCTTATTTTTTAGGACTTCTGGAGCATCTGCCACTTGCCCACAGGTCCTCCCCACTTGCCCCCACTTACCCGCAACCACCGGATCTGAGAACAAAATAGTACCGTCGATCTCCAAATTGTCGGTAAAATCAGTGCTCCGGAGTTGTGGAGCTGGAACGCAGATATGAGTGCCCCGATGAGTGCACTCGGCCTGCTTTGAGCAGTCTCTCACTTGTATTGCAACTCCGGGCTTTGGCTGCGTATCCCTTTAATTCAAAACCACTGCTCAGCATGTTCTTGCAGAAGCGGGAATCCTTTGGTCGTCCGTAGCATTTTGGTTGGACCTCTCTGTCTTCAATTCGATCGAGCTGAGGGTGCAACTCCGTATCAGTAAGTTCCAGTATCATTCTGCAAGTTGCTTCAATATCGAGCGCTTCGAGGTAGTCTGCTTCTACCGCCAGTTCCATAATTTGAGTGCAGTGCGGGAGCTCCGGCGTAGGCATTGGAAGCTCCGTGGATGCTGCTGCTCTTGCTTGCGGTGAAGGGAAGCGGGCTCTGATCTTTGTGAAGAGGTATCGTTTGCTCCTTACTAGCTACTACTCCGTGTAGCTACTACTCACAGGCTCTTGAACCGTACTTCATTTTCACGCTTGTGTTTTGTTCTGTGTCTACATTCCTCCACATGATATCACTAGAGCGAACCCGATTGTTTTTCATTGAGGAGATCCGGAGCTGTGTCGCTTCTCACTGAAAATGATCTATTGTTAGTATCCAAGTCAGCCCCACGATTTGTCCCTTGTGACTTTTTTCACTCACCCCTCCTTTTGTCGCTATTTCAAGGAATGAAAAGCAACCGGTTTCACAGTAGTGTATGCAATGCCATGGCCTCACCAGCTCCTTTGTGGAGTCAAAGCATTCATGTTTTGAGCTGTGAGCCCGTTCTTATGATTTTCTTTGTCAATGAAATGAAGAGCCTCGTTGTGGACACATGTGGTGACATTGAAAATGCCATTACATGATCTTGGTAGAGTAGAAGTAAAGGAAGACTACTGGAGGAATTAGTTATAATATGGTAGGCTAGGTGTTCAAAGGAGGGGTATTGTTCCACATAACTAATGTACCCCTTCTTGATGAATGACTGTTGTTATTCCGTATACAACTTGGCTCATTAAGATCATTGCTTGAGGTTCTAAGTGTGTCTATTTCATTCATCCAGGTTGTTTTTCAAATTATCTTCTAAGAATGATGTGGAGGTGTGCGGATCTAGTTCACTTACTTCTTCCCTTGGTTTCCATTGCAACCTTTTGGAGTGTGGTGTATGCACAAAGCGACACAAATGGGCCTTGTAATACATGCCCTGTAGAGTGTATTGGAAGACAATGTGCTCGGTATTGGTGGACATCTATGTGGGGTTTCATTGTCACTTTGGTGGCCTTAACAATGGATGTTTGGGGAGCTTCAAAGTCTACAAATGAAAGCACAATACACAATATTGCTTTCGCATTTCTTGCGAGTGCCTTCAACCCATTGATTTTTCCATGGAGGATGCTTTGAAGTACCATGAATGGCTTGGCAATGCTAGGCAGCCTTTGTGAAGCACTTGGAAATGATGTGATTTCCCCATCATATCCTTGGAGCAAATCCCACATCAAGATCATCTCGGGTTGTGATGTTATTGTGAATTTATCTCCAGATGTTCACAAAGAGAATAAGAATCTCAATGCCTTTCTTATTGAGGCAACGGTGGAAGATTTTTCAGAGGCACTTGTTATTGGGCATAAAGTGGCCAATTCCGAACAATACAATGTTGAACTTTCACCATATGGGCAACTAGCATTGTTGAGATCAGAAGTACTTCCACCATATGATGAACTCAAATTCCTTCGTGGTAATTCGAGTTTGGGTATGGCTATTGCAAGTGCACAAGCCATAGGCTACATCTATGGGCTTATAGTTCCATGTGTGCAAGGACTTCGAGTGAGTCCAATAGAAGCCATTGCTTGTGTTTTGAACATGATCATTCTTATGAAAGGTGTCCTTCATAATTTTGCAAGCATAGGTCATAGACCCCTACTTCTTTACTTGCTTCCTCAAGAAGAAGCAAAGTTCATAGAAGAATGCAAGAATATAGAAGGTTTTGACTTCAAAACTAGATGTAGGTTCAATCTTGGAGTATCAATTGTATGTGGGGTTCTATTGGCGGTGGGTGCTTACTTCATTGTCAACTTTTTAAAGTCTTTGAGTCCAATATGTATAGTACCCATTATACTTTTTGAGGTGAGTCTTGTTTTGGGAGGAATAATAGGATTTTCAATGAATATGGATTCTAGTGAAACTTTAAATGGGTGTTTAACATTATTGATAGTTTTGTTGAATGTAGTAGGATATGTGTGGGCCCTAGTTGTAACATTTAAGTATTGGAAGGGAGAAGAATTTGATGTTCGATCTTCCAACTACCTTTCCCAAGTGCTTCCCTATATAGGATAATTTGAGTGGGAGCAAGTGTCAATTGAAGGTTTCCATATTTTGACACTTGCAACAATGAGTTTTTGTTGATAGAAGTGTACTCTCTGTAATATTAATAATACCAAACTCTTATTATGCATACGTACACTCTCCAAGCCTCTTTGTCTATTATTATATGTGGTGATTTCTTTTCATAAGTTGTAAAAATTTAGTGGTAGATAGTTGCTACATATTAGTCGGCATGAATTAGTGAGTTGCATGGAATTCTCCATTTGGTACTATGATCTTTACTTGTGGGTGTAGGAAACTTGGAGTGGAGGTTGCAAAGAAAATATGATTTTGTTTGTGGGTTGTTTTTACAATCATTTCTAGTGTATTTCATGGTTGTAGTTTAACTTAGGTAGAAAACGTTTCTTCCATAGATTTGTTTTTGTGCCACAAAATAATTAAGGTGACCCAAGTGGTGAGTTTCAATATAATTTCTAGAACATGGTAGTCTCAATTGTAATCCCCAACCCAAATCTCTTGCATAATTATAAAGTTTAGTACATTCTAAGCCATCCAACAACAAGGAGTTTACTTTTTCTCATTGTGGCTCTAGATTGAAATCAAACTTGTTATAATTTCAATAGTAGGAATTTGATTTTAGGTGATCTAGTGATGAAAGTAGGAAATCTTGCAATTCAATGAAAATTGAATTTGGAATGAAGATAAGAGTTTCAACTACCTAGAAATGCATTAGAGGAGATTTCAAGGCTCTAAGAGATTATTTCAGGCCCATTCTCAATGCTCTGAACTAGAAACTATTGGCCAAAATAAAAAATAATTTTTTTACTAAAAATTAAATATTAATTATCGACCACGGTAGTCACTCAACCACGTCAAACTACTTGTGTGGCAAAGTTCTTAGAGTTCCCACAATCCCGGAACTTGCAATCTCTTGAAGGCCCCCCAATCCTCTAATGGAATGAAGGGAAGACTTATGACTTAACCACTAATGACCTAAGCAACCATTTTTGGGGTGTTACCCTTCTTTTTTGAACTTTCCATTCTAAAATTTTGATACTTGATAAATTAAAAACAATTTCTAAAAAATAGACTATGTGATGAATCAAATGGTAATAGTTTCATCAAATTTTGAGTTACACTCCGCCTTGTGGAATTTTTCAAAGTTAAGTGGTGTGATGTAATTTACAACTCATTTTCTAGGGTTTGGTGTGGGCTTGGACTCAAAGGACAACCAACAAATGTGATTTTTGCCGACCTGAAAAAGTTGAGATCCATCTCTAAAAGGGCACATCCAAGGAGTTCAAGGAAAAGACAAGTGCCCCTTTCCTTTTTGAAATGAGTTTCCCTTGACTTGATGATTTTTTGAAATCTTTGTGTTCTTAAAATCTATGAACTTATTTTTGCAAGTCCAATTTTGAATTAGAGTCAATGCAATTTTGGCTTGGTCAACCACTTGACATACTTTTATGTTTGTAATTTAAAAAAAATAAACTCTAGTAACAAAAAAATCCAACCATTAGATAGGACAAAAATTTCTAAAGTTTCTCCACAAATTAGGATGACTTTCATCCAAGCAATAATGACGATAAAGCTTGAGTTTTTGTATGTTCATCATTTAGAAAATGGATGTTGGAGCGCTTAGGGGTTAATATTAGAAATATTTGCATTCAAGATAAATTCATATTTGAAGTACTTACAAGGTACTTTTCGCATCTTCAATAGTAGCATAAATCAACAAAATAGTTCAGAACTATCCAAATAATTCTTTTATGGTTCCTTGAAGAAATGTGTGGTACATGTTGTGTGATGTTTTGAAAAGCATGTATTGTTTTCTACTATATACAACCCAAAAGTTCAAAATACATTTGGAGGGTCAATATACCAGTTGGACTAAGGATGCTCTTACAATAGCTCCAATGCAACACTGGAACAAGCATGGGAACAATGTGAATGGGGCTTATGATACCCTTGAACTCCAAAAAATCACTCCCCAATGCAAACATTGTAACCAACACCTTTTTGTAGGTCTCTTGACATGAAAGCCCTTGCTTGGCATTTCGACACGATTTGTTGAGCACGAAATGTAGTGGAAGCTTAGATTCTTTGACGATGATGGTAGGTGGTGGTCATGAAGAAAGTGCACTCAAAACTAGAACAAATTCACTCCAAAAAATAAAATAAAAGATATTTGATGTCCCTGGGCTAGAGTGAACCACACCCCCTCACTCACCCCCTCCCCTTAGTCATTCCAGGAGTGCCTGTAAGAAAAAGGCCCCCCTATTTTGTACTTGATTATATTATCTTCTAATCCTCTCCTCACTGATAAGGGGCCTCCGACTACAAATGTAAGTGTTACTTCAAAATTTGCAAATAAAAAAATTAAATGTTTTTCTTTTGGGGACGAGTGAGGGGGTTGGTTCACCCCGGCCCATTCCTGGATCTAGGGTACACCAGCCCATTACCGTTCCGCAGCCCAATTCTGTAACCCACTCTTGGCCCCAATTCCACCTAAAATTCAGCCCAATTCCGTTCACTCTCTCACAAAATCAGGGTTTTTTATGACAGAATTAGGGGTTTTATGATAGGATGGGGTAACGTGTCACTCCATTATTAGACAATATTTAGTACTACATTAGGCGGTTATGGGTTAGTTATGGGTCGTTTATGACTCTAGTCTAGAGATGGTTTTCTAATTTCAAGGCTAACCACTTCAGAAATTCACAGAAATTACAATTTTGATTGGAAAATTATAATTCCACTTGTATCTGATTCAGGAAACAAGCGCAAACCTCTGAAAAATATTTCTCCCTGTTGGAATTGACCCCGAAATAGGCAAATTGCAAATCAGGGTGGTAAGAGGCTGGTGGACCTAATTACCGCATTGATTAATTATTTGGAAGAAGGGGATGCAAGGACGGCTGCCATTGTCAAGTGTCAACAATCGGCACTGTCAGGATTCCAGACAGTCGAAGACTACACTAATAACTTGACTGCCCAAGTGGTCTGGTGTCCGTCCATCAGCCATTAACTAAGCCCACACGTGCGCACACGTGCCTCCTGTCCCTCAATCTCCGACTCGGAGAACAAAATGGTAGATCTCAGCTTAACTCAATCGCCGGTAAAGTCAGTGACGGGGTAGTTGCGGAGCTAGAACGCATAAATTAGGGCGTCTTGCTCTTGAGAGGTCTCTCACTTGTGTCGCAACTCTGGGCTTTGGCTTCGTATCTCTCTAATTCAGAAGCACTGCTCAGCATGTCCTCGCAGAAGCGGGAATTCGTTGGTCGTCCGTAGCGTATTGGCTGGACTCTCTCTGTCTTCAATTCGAGCTGAGGGTGCAGCTCCATATCAGTAAGTTCCAGTCTCATTCTGCAAGTTGCTTCAGTATACAGCGCTTCGAAGCAGTCTGCTTGTATCGCCAGTTCCATTCAAGGGCAGTGCGGGAGCTCCGGCGTAGACATTGGAAGCTCCGTGGATGCTGCTCTTGCCTGCGGTGAAGGGAAGCCAGCTCTGATCTTTGTGAAGAGGTATCGTTTGCTCGTTAGCTACCACTCCGCGTAGCTACTACTCCTCACAGGCTCTTTAACCGTACTTCATTTTCACGGTTGTGTTTTGTTCTGTGTCTACATTCCTCCACATGATATGCACCACCATGGCCTCACCAACTCCTTTGTGGAGTCAAAGCATTCATGTTTTGAGTAGTGAGCCCGTTCTTATGATTTTCTTCGTCAATGAAATGAAGAGCCTCGTTGTGGACACATGTGGTGACGTTGGAAATGCCATTACATGATCTTGGTAGAGTAGAAGTAAAGGAAGAGGAGTGGAGGAATTAGTTATAACATAGTGGGCTAGGTGTTCAAAGGAGGGGTGTTGTTCTACATAACTAATGTATCCCTTCTTGATGAATGACTGTTTGTTATTCTTTATACAACTTGGCTCATTAAGATCCTTGCCTGAGGTTCTAAGTGTGTCTATTTCATTCATCCAGGTTGTTTTTCAAATTCTCTTCTAAGAATGATGTGGAGGTGTGTGGATCTAGTTCACTCACTTCTTCCCTTGGTTTCCATTGCAACCTTTTGGAGTGTGGTGTATGCACAAAGCGACATAGATGGGCCTTGTAATACATGCCCTGTAGAGTGCATTGGAAGACAATGTGCTCGGTATTGGTGGACATCTATGTGGGGTTTCATTGTCACTTTGGTGGCCTTGACAATGGATGTTTGGGGAGCTACAAAGTATATGAATGAAAGCACAACACAAAAAGTTGTTATAGCATTTTTTGTAAGTGCCTTCAACCCATTGTTTCTTCCATGGAGTATGCTTTAACAGACCATGAATGGCTTGGCAATGCTAGGCAGCCTTTGTGAAGCACTTGGAAATGATGTGATTTCCCCATCATATCCTTGGAGCAAATCCCACATCAAGATCATCTCGGGTTGTAAAGTTATTGTGAATTTATCTCCAAATGTTCACAAAGAGAATAAGAATCTCAATGCTTTGGGGGATGAAGAAATGTCGAGAGATCTCTCAGAAGCACTTGTTATTGGGTATAAAGTGGCCAATTCCGAACAATACAATGTTCGACTTTCACCATATGGGCAACTAGCATTGTTGAGATCAAAAGTACTTCCGCCATATGATGAACTCAAATTCCTTCGTGGAAATTCGAGTTTGGGTATGGCTATTGCAAGTGCACAAGCCATAGGCTACATCTATGGGGTTGTAGTTCGATGTGTGCAAGGACTTCGAGTGAGTCCAATAGAAGCCATTGCTTGTGTTTTGAACATGATCATTCTTATGAAAGGTGTCCTTCATAATTTTGCAAGCATAGGTCATAGACCCCTACTTCTTTATTTGCTTCATGAAGAAGCCAAGTTTATAGAAGAATGCAAGAATATACGAGGTTTGAAATTCAAAACTACAGGTAGAATCAATCTTGCAATATCAATTGTATCTGGGGTTCTATTAGCGGTGGGTGCTTACTTCATTGTCAACTTTTTAAAGTCTTTGAGTCCAATATATATAGTACCCATTATACTTTTCGAGGTGAGTCTTGTTTTGGGAGGAATACTAGCAATTTCATTCAATATAGATTCTAGTGAAATTTTAAAAGTGTGTTTAACATCCTTGGTAGTTTGGTTGAATGTAGTAGGATATGTGTGGGCCCTAGTTGTAACATTTAAGTATTGGAAGGGAGAAAAATTTGATGTTCGATCTTCCAATTACCTTTCCCAAGTGCTTCCCTATATAGGATAATTTGAGTGGGAGCAAGTGTCAATTGAAGGTTTCCATATTTTGACACTTGCAACAATGAGTTTTTGTTGATAGAAGTGTACTCTCTTTAATACAATATTCATTATTTTGGGAGGTTTAGACTCTCTCAAAATAATGTTATCCATTTAGATACTAGAAACTGAGATTTTGTTTTAGCCAATTTAGGTTGACAAATGTTAAGTTTATTAATTCGAAAGTATAATTTCCATTAAAATGAGAGTTTTTAGGGTTAGTAAGCTCCGCATTACATTTTGCTCATTGTGAGAGGAGCATTAAGATTCATATAAGTGAAGTTCATGTCCTAGACTAATCACCAAGTCATGACCTCTGCGGTTGGTTGTAAGGAGTTGTATATGTCATTCAAGTGGTCCGGGTTCAATACCTGTTGAATTTGTCTGAGCGCACGATCTGTACACATGACTTGGTGCTGCTAAGTGAGATTCGCAGGCAGGAAAGTTGTAACAACCAACCCAACCCCTACCCAAAATGTGACAAGTGCTTTACACGTTAACAAAATAAAAGGTGGATATACCCACTATTCTTTTGGTCGAAATGGATTTACAATTTCAAATGACATATATACAACAATAATTATCTAAACAACTTCATTGAATAAGATAGAATATCAAACACCATAAGAAAATACATATAATAATATTGTATGTACTTGCAATTGTTCTATACACACATAATATATTCTTGCTAACATATATGCAATACCAAACAATAATATAAAATCAATCAAGTGAACCCTATTACATGTACTATAAAATTTAAATTCCAATTACTATACGAATAATAATGATGTGCTACTACATTACTACAAAATGTGTAGTACATACACATCCATATCTTTGGTTATCAAGTGTACGATGCGAGACTTTGGTTGATGACTTCAATTTGAACAGCCGGAATCTTGATCAAGCAATGGATGGTGTCCTTCCTTATAGTAGAACTCCATGCTGTCATTAGAGCGTTTGTGTGCTTCCAAACTGGCGGCTCAATTTCATCGACCTTCCAACGCAAACCTCTATCGCTGTCCCATCCAGTGTAGTTGTCTTGAACTTCCCTGCTTCTTGATGTTGGATGGAAATACTGAATGAGGATGCAATTCGGTTTCTCTGGATTACTATTTGGATCTGACAATGCCCTTGCAATCCAAACAGGTCGAATGTCACCATCTGCGGGGCGAACTACAACAAAGTACCCATTGTACAAATCATGCCCCACCCTAAACGATGGTTCTGGACGACCAGATCGAGGCCCAACGTACGCTTCATCCTCCGCAAACTCTTCTCGGTCCTCGCCATCATCCCCTAATTGATCCACTCGTGTTCGTTGAACACGTGTTTTGGGCCAAAAATCGTCCCGTAAAACTATAGAACTTGGTAACGGTTCTTGCATTGCTACCCTCACATCATGCCAATAGTGAACCAAATGCTCATACCGCCTTCGGTATTCTCCGGTAACGTCTGCATTACACAAATTCTCCCAGTACTTCTCAAATCCAGATATACCTTTCACAATGTCATTGGCACCTTTCATTTCCATAGGTTGTACTGGCATTGGTACTCCACGGGGCCACTGACTTTGCCCTTCATCATCTTCTTTCTACAACTTAATGGGCCTACCATTTTTCCCTTTCCAATCTACATCAGTGCACTTCAACTTGTACTTCATGATCGGAATTCCATCTGAATCTAGGTAGAACTTCACTTGTTGTGGCTTTGTGTGCCCAATTAGAATATTGTCACCATCAATAAATGAACCAGCAATGAACCCCTTGAAATCGGGCACCTCTTCAATTAGATGTGGGATAGTAGGAATGGATTCTACATCCATGAACGACTTCATGAGCGCAGGGACAGTTGGAAAACTCTCCTTCTTCAAAAGCATACTCCATCTCCCAAACAAGGCATCTATGTCGTCATGAGTATGACCAACAATCATGAAGCTCACATACACTTCACGAAAGATCTTGTTCGCGACTAGTAGAGACCAGAAACAATATACATATCTATTTTTGTTGTCCCCGGTGGCATTGTCCATTTGCGCGTTCAAAATAGGCGGTAATGGCGTTGCTGGAAGTAGAGGTTCTAGTGGCGGGGGTAGTGATGCTAAGCACATTTCTTTGTCCTTGAGCACTGCTCTAAACAAAGATGTCGCCCCTGCATTTTCAAACAACTTCCTTGAAGATGACTTCGATGCTTCTTCAAGGTCTCGCAACAACTTTGCCATTGACCCAATGGTGTAATTTGAATCATGCTTAAAGAGATCTAAACCATAATGTGCGTAGTGGACATCAGCATGACCATGCGCAATCATGCCAGTGACGGATACAAGCAACTTTGTTAAACCATCAAGATCCTTACTTTTATGGGAGAAGACAGAAGAAGCTGTTTTTGCATGATCCATCTTGTTGTGCATGATTGTAAGACATTCATGTGGAGATGTTTGAGACCAATATCGGTTCGCATAATAGAGCTCCCTATGCGCGCGAGCCTTGGCAAGGTGTTTGTCCAGCCTCGTCGACCACAACAGAGCACTTTTAGACCCAGAAAGAGCACCCTTCACGAGCTCACGTAATTTGTCACAAACAGCACATCGAGCAAAGTTGTCTCCGGGTTGCTTCACATCGTACTCAGGGAACTTAGTAGACCTGATCTTGCTCAAGTTTGATGTTGAAACCTCCTTTAGTTCGAAAGCCACATTCACTTCGTTGATTTTTGCCATCTAACCCTTCCACTGAAACGTAGCTGGCAGAATTTTTGACACGATTTTTTCTCCTGATTTGAGCGTGTGGGATTTATGTGGCATGTGATCCGCTTCCTTTTCCAAGATACACTTCAAAGTTATAGACGCCTGTTCCGTATGTTGCCTTGGCTTCAACATTCCCAAATTACCATGGTCCCTGGCTTCCCGACCATCCTTCATGGCATATTTTTTGTAGCGGTAGAATGTAGACTCTGGAACCCCAGCAATATGCATCCAAGCTCACATGCACACGTCTATCTCATCTATTGTGACCACCCTTCTCCCTCGTGAATCACGATGCATCTGCCTGTGAACTTCGGTCTTGAGATACGCTCTATGCTTGAATGTTGAATTTTGGTACATGTGAAGCCGGAAAGCTCGAATCTTCTCTCTTGGAAACGGTTGGACGTAGTTTTTACTACAACAAACTTTGCTCGACACCATATTGATGGACTCTTGACTGAGGAGGTCTTTCATTTTGATGCATGTCTCGCGCGGCGGCTTTTGAACAGTACTTGTATATGGCCGGCTACTCTTCGATGACGGTGGATTTGCACGAATTGCTTGGAGACGGTTGTAATTATCCTTGATTGCATGGTCATGCAGACTTGCCCCACGACAGTGGACAAGCTTAATATCCCAGGCTACTAGAGCACGTACCCGCTCCTGAGGGATGTCTACTTTAGAATGAGTCTTTGAGATGTGTACTGCCACATGAGTGTCCCCAAGGGAACCATTGGCACCAAGGACTAGATCCGAGTTCACACTATGGCAAATGCCTTCACCAACAAGAGTTCCCGCATTGTTGTATAGAGTAACAACACTTGTATTCCAACATCGTCTTGGGAATCCTTCGCACTCTGGTATGTCAACCTCCATTTCGTCTTGCCCTTGCACTTCATCATCAGACCAAACAATACTCTCGAAGGGGATGTCTTTGCAACTCATTTCACCTATACCTGTCCATACAAATAATATGGTACCGAGTTATACAAGAATGTTCTCGAATGAAACAAACACAATAAGGTATTCAAATTGACTAGAAAAGGTCGAGTCAACCTAAATAGGAGACATTGAAAAGTACATGAAAAGGTCTAAAAAAGAAAGTCTCCAAGTTATATTCAGATATCTTAAGCTAGAGAAATCGATTAATCTGGTTAGATCGACTCGACCTAATCTGTACAATGTCCAAATCATTACGAAGACAATAAAAATAGTAGGTCATTGTAAATTGGTTTGAGTATCTACAACCCATATTCATTAATACCATAATTGACATATCTGTGATTTTCCGGAATGTGTCAATTAAAAAATGGTTTTGTTCATTAGTTGAAAGCCACGTGAAGTTTAGGTCGGCTCGACCTAAAAGCGCACACTCAAACGTTCAGAACTCCGTCCTTGATAGACATGAACATTCTCATTAGTTGCAATTACCAACAATTCAATGACATGAATTAAAATGATGAAGCAGCTTAGGTCGACTCGACCTAATCTGTACAATGTCGGAATCAATACCCAGCTAATAAAAATAGTGCGATGCTTGAAAATTCTAACAATATGTTGAACACAATATTCAATAACAACATGATTGACACATCTCTGATTTATCCAAATTGTTTCAATTTTAAAATGGTTTAGGTCCTTGGTTGCAAGCGAAGTGAACTTTACATTGGCTCGATCTGAAAGCACAGACAAAGTTAATAAGGACTCTGACTTTTATGAACATTAAGATTCTCGTTTCTGCAAATAAATAAATTAATTCTATAGAGCAGGTTAGGTCGACTCGACCTAATTTGCACAACGTTCATATGGATATCTGAATAATAAATAGAAAATAGCATATCTGTCAACATCAACTGCTCTCAGAGTTAAAGGAGAAATTATAGTCTTCGTCCATTTCAGGTCGAGTCAACCTGAACTGTATACATGAATGGAACTGTTCTAATGTGGTCATTTAGGTCGACTCGACCTAAAGATCCCGGAATATCCGGAAGACCTAGTATTACTTCATTTTGTTCAAGTGTCCGCATTTTTCGGCGGTTTTATCGGGGCTATGGAAAACAAAGCTACTCACTCTAGCTTCAAATCCAAAAACTGCAACAATGATACAGAAAGTCCAGCAGTCGTCCATTCAATGCAAAATAACATCGACGTATAACACAACGAAGAAACAGACGAACAATTCATTGTGATAGATTACTCACTTAGAGAAATGAAATCCTGGAATGAATTGACTGAAAATCTCAATGCAGACTACAAAAGTGTCCACAGAACCTTTCTCGAAACACTAAACTCTACCTTCATGCAACTGTTTACACCTACAATCCGCGGGAAATGCAGCAAGCAACCTTCAGAAAATGGAACCAAATTGAATCGAAAGGAACAAACAGCACGCGGAGGAGCAAACACAAATAAAAAATGGGAGAAAGAATACCCTAACTCAGACATACATGGAAGTGGACGACTTCTTGGCGGGAAAAAAGAAGTGGCAAGTGAAGAAATGAAGTTCGAATTCTTCAGCGGCTAGCTGTCAATATCGCTTGTTTACTATAAAATCCAATGCGTCGTTGACTTTTTTATTTATAAAAAGGCATGGACAACTATGATCTATTTAAAAATCTATTACCCTCTTTCCGGTCAACAGTGTTGTAGAGATTCATTTTCTATTTCGAAGAAAGTCCTTTTCGTTTTATCAGTTCCACGAAGTCCCTCTCATTAATATGATCAGTGGGACCTTCTTATTACTTTAGGCAACAATACTTTAGGATATACTCAATGCTTATTTTAAGGCAGCATGGATTGCACATGGTACTTAAAGTAGAGGAGTCTATTATGAATTTTTGTCATTACCCGGGGAAAAAAAACATTTTCGTCTCATGTATATATTCCATTCCTCTTACCATTACAATAGGAACTCCAAATCTTTTTTAAACTAGAAATATGTTGGGACCACAACTCCATGGAATCCAACGCTACTTTTTCACTATTATGTGTACCTTTTACAATTTGGTTTTGAGTGGTTGGGTTTAGGGTTTAGGGTTTTAGGGTTTAGGGTTTTAGGTTTTAGGGTTTAGGATTTAAGGGTTCAAGGGTTTAAGGATCTAGGGGTGCAGGGTTCAGGGTTCGTGGATTTTTAGCTTAAGAATGGACATTTTTTTCTTACAACTCTTAAGTTAAATTTACAACGTGGATGAATACATTTTATTTTAGTGTAGTGGAGTCCTCTCCATGTAAATTTGGAAAGTAAATACACAAATTTTGAATGATCCTCATTCCTATCATTGAAAAAATTTAAACTTGGAAAAAAATCTAGTAGTGCCTACTCTTTGGAATTCGTTTTGTTTGTAATATTAAGTATTCGAATTTGTATCTTAAGGTGGTCATAGAATCGTAACACGTTGAAGTTCTAAAAACATAAATAGTACTTTACAAAGTTTTAGAATAGGTTTTGAGCTATATTCATGTTTTCAAAATATATTATGAAGATTTCTAAGAAGTGATAGATGACCACACATACTCTTATCATAGAGACTATTCTTATAGGTAACATATAGTTTTTGCAAATATATATTAGGCTAGAAAAAAATTTATGAATTACTAATAATTAAATCACAAATGAAGTGATTATTTTAAAGCTATTTGAAAATCTGTTACATATTTAAATCCTATTTCATGAAAGGGAAATGAACATGAAATTCATGTGTTCAACGATTGTAGGTAGTTATATTCTCTTATGCTAATTAAAAAAAGAGTTGGTAGCAATTAAGAAAAAACTGTTTACATATTGGGACATCCAAATTCTAGATTTTTTAATTTATGTCCACTGGTGTAAACTTTGCACTCTTCGTAATGTTTCACTATACACAATGTAACATGGTGGAAAAAATAGATTGTAAGTACTATTTATAATTAACAAACACAACTTATAGAAATGTATAATTTCAAGTAGAAAGTGTGAAAGAAAGTGACCCAAGACGTTAAAAATATTGACAATATCTAAAGGTCCTTCAAAGTTGAAGATTGTAGGTGCTACTCTTTCTTTAAATTATATTGTGAGACAAATGACTTAGGCATCTTCTTTACTAAAAGAAAAAATGTTTTAAAGGACAAGACATAGAATTCATAGGAAAATCTATAGAAAATATGAAATCTACATTTTCAAAATATAGGAATTTCTACAAAGTTATATGAACATTGATGTTGTAGTATATATGTTTAAAAATTACAATAGAATCCTAAACAAAGATGAAGTATAAGCATAGGCACTTGAAAAAATGTAGCCTATACATTGAAAAGTTTTTAGGGACTAGACATTCATGCACACATTCAAATAATGAAGTTCAATTGTAAGTTCAAAATACTAGAATGAGTGAAGAATGCTGTAATATTTGCGGTGAAGATACAATAATTTGAAATGAAGCAAAGTAAATAACCAAAAAATTGTGTGAATGAATTCTGCTGAACATTAAGTTAATTCACATTTTTATAATGATAAATAATTAAATAGTATCATGAATTGAGATGCACATAGAAGATTAGGCTTCAAAACATTCCAGAATTAGTAGAATTGGGAAATGCTTGCTTACATACAACAAAACTAGATTTTGTTGCACTCACTATCACCCTGTTCTTCATACTCTCAGACATGTAAGTGGTTGCATGAGTAACATGTGAATCATGTTTTTAGAAGCACTATGGCTTTATATTACTGTTTGTTATTGCAAATATGTTAGCAAGACTAGATTGTATATTTACAAAACAATTGCATGTACATATAGAAGGTTACATATGTCTAAGATAACATGAAATGAATCATTGCACTACACTATTGCTTTCATTCCATTAGAATCCAATCATCCATGGCTTTAGGTGCCACATATGTAGTTATGATGATTTATTGGAAGGACCAATTTGTATTGAGTGCAATATTAGAAAGAAGTAAATGACCAATTGAAATACTTTGATTTTTTTCTGTCTACAGTTTAGATTTTCTTTAGTTTTCCCTTCGAAAATGTGCCACTCTACATCTTTCTTCTTACTTCATTACTATAATATCTACAAAATTCAAATTTCTCAAATTTGTGCTTATTGTAAAAATTTACCTTACATTTATCATTCTAGTGAGAGTGCCCCTTTGATAGAAAAAGAACTAAGCTCGTAATTCTTCTATTCATTTGAATGAATTAAATATTATTTATTCCAAGGAAGTAATTATGTTGTAACTAGTAAGCTCTCATATTACCTTCAATATGGTCTACAGTGAACTTCGTATACTTTATGATGGGTAAGATAAAGGCTATTGTAAATCTATGCTAATTATCTACCACCTTTCCGTATTTTCTCCCTCCCTAATTCCATGATGAATTCCATTATGAAAGAAAATGAAACTAGTAACTATGAGATAGTTTGGAACGTTTTGTACATTGTGTGGAGCAACATGTTCCCCTATTATTTACAACTGCTGTACATTTATGACTTCATCAATCTCAGTACTCAATTTCAATGTGCTCTCATTCATACATACAATAAAGCTATAATTGCAAAGCAATGAAGAGTTCCAATTACAAAATTTAGAAAGCAACTTCCTCAACGGTTAGTACTGTCAAAATAAAAGAAAGTGAAATGTACTAATTTTGTAATTCCTATAAAGAACTTACATGCATGACTTGAATAGTAATACTACAAATGCCCTACACCAAAGTGCATGCAACCTTCATTGGTAAGCATTTTCCAAGATTACGTAGTACGGTGGAAGCGTGACATAAGGGTTTATTTTATTCACAAAATTGACGTGATTGCCTATTTTTGAAATATATTTCCCATAATTCTTATTTCAATATATTCCCATGTCTACGAAAAAATATCAAGAATTATAATGCATTTGAAGATTGCTTATTATTTAAAGTGAATTTCATACCCACATCCTTTCAATTACACAAACAATATAGAAGATTGAAATTAGGTGACGTCACCCTCATATCTTGTACATTTGAACCATATACAATTTGTTACTATTACTACTATATAGAAATTTACTAATTTAGTACTTGGTATTGTTATTATTGTCTACTCGTGAAACTTCCTATTTACAAATGCACCTATGTGTACATTGGAAGTTCCTCTTCACTTTAGTATATGTAAAGTAACTTTCCAGGGGATAATGCCCCCTACTTCTATACCCATAAACGTCGAGTTCGACGTGTATTGGTTCATAAATGACAAAGAATTTGTCTATGTAGTAAGAAACTACAACTATTCATTCCTGGAATTTTGTATAGTAAAGAGAGACATTATAATATGTTTAAACCTCTATAGTAAAGTTTTTTTTTTTAAATGAGGTGATGTCATATGGTTCTGAAAAGGTTGATTTCCACGATCCACACTTTCTTCTTTAAATGTTAAGGCAACCGAATTTTAGTATTGAATATACATATGTCCTATTTAGTACGGGGTGGGTATATTTTCATGGGTATGTTTTCATGGGTACATTCTTTGTGGGTAAAGGGGCAGCGGGTATATGGGGTGAGTATGTGGGCAGATATGTAGAAGGCGGGTATTGGTTGGGTGGGTATGTGGAGGGCGGGTATGTCGAGGCAGGTATGGTTTGGGCGGGTACGGGTACTTGGGATTTTGGCATCGCCACTAGGGTTTCACTCCCTCTCCAGCTCGCTCGTGGTACTCGTCGTCGCTCTCGGACACCCTTTCTCCTGGTCGTGCTGATCGTCGTCGCTCCCGGACACCCTCTCTCCTGGTCGTGGTGCTCGTTGTCGCTCCCGGACACCCTCTCGTTCCTGCTCCTCGCTCCTGCTCCTCCTCCTCGCAGTTGGTCCTCAACACTTGTTGTTGTTGGTGTTGCTCCTCTTCGCTGCTGGTCCTCATTGCGTTGCTGTTGGTGTTGCTCCTCCACGCTGCTGGTCCTTGTCGTTGTTGTTGTTGCTGCAAGCATTCCACGAATTGTACAAGGTTTTTTTTTTCACTCCTTTTGCTTTGAATGTCCTTGAAATTTGCAGTAATGCTTTAGTAAGTTTTTTTGTTAGTATTTGTGAGATTTGTATATGTATGTTTAGGGTTTAGGTTGAGGAGGTCTTCTGAAGTCCACTTTCATAGTTTTAGGGTTTTGGGTTGTCCTCTGAAGTTATGTACTGTGTGTGATGGTGTCTTGGAGTATGGGGGTCTCTCTGTGTGTGAATGTCTACTTGAATGTGATAGTGTTAAATGAGATTGAAATGCATAGACTAAGAGAGTATGTTTTTTAAACATAGCAATCTGATTCCCCTTCAATTCTCCACAATTTGACATCCACTATGAAAAACTTGCAGGACTATTTTGCTTGGAAGCGGATTATTCAACAACAAAATTATTTTCCACAGATTTACCAACATCAACGTTGATTTTGCTTGGATAGAAGCAGATTCACCTTCAGAAAGCAAGGTAATCCTTCAATGATGCATTTTAGGTCGATGTCACTTTAGGTCGACTGTCATCCTAAAGGCTTCAAATATCCATAGTCGTAGAATTTAAACACACACGCAAAAGCATAGCGTCATTTTAGGTCGGGTCGACCTAAAATGACACACCTCTCCCCGGTCGTTGAACATCCGCTATCGATCCATCATACATACAGAAGGCTAAGAACCCAGAAACCCTCAATCATATTGAAAAGATTTACATTTAGGTCAAGTCGACCTAACCTAACACAAATGTACTTGCCTGCGAATGACAATATTTTAATATACAAAATAGAATCGACATGCTTCGATATCAATTATACCAATTTAAATATCACAAATGAACAATTCAGGTTGAATCTACCTAAATGCGCAGTAAGACCCTCCAGAAGTAAGTATAAATAACAAGAATATATTTAAATACCGAGTAGGTGCTTCTAATATGTTAAGGTTTGTAACCTATTCTAAACATAAACTTACTTCTCAGTAGAAATAAAAGCCGAAATAGAAATTACAAACACGAAACCGATTAGGTTGAGTCGACCTAACCAGTATGAAACGAAAATGCAATGAACTAAAATCCTATATAGAATAAGAGACATCAAAAACACTGTCCAGAATTTCCAACTCAGTCAATGCTATTTAGGTCGGATCGACCTAAACCAACATAAAGCTAATATGATATTTATCATTTGAACAGAATGGAAGAGCAGGTTCAGAAGCTTGAAGCCTTCTACAAGCGACTTGATATTACACAGGACTAGGACGATGGAGACGATTTTGATAACGATGGGGATTACTGGGAATTCCAAGCACCAGAAAAGATGGAGAAATGGAGCCTCAAGATGATTCCCTTCAAAAATCTGATTTGCTTCTCTTCGAAGTATAAGGATAGTGAACCTTATTATCCAATCTCTTATGACGAAAAGATCAAAGACATCGCCCAGGACGTCGGATCAATAATCAAGATCCATTGTGTCACTGCGCAAACGGGATTAAAAGACGAAGAGTAGTACCACTTCACAATTGTGCTTGACTCGGCAAAGATCGACTTCAATATAACCCCTTTTCTAGAGTCTCTCCAGCCAACGGAGTACAGAACCGAAATTCCAGAACTGGAAAGGAAGGTCGATTCAAACTTTTTCAGGAATGCTGCTGGGAAGCCTTTTACTGGAAAACAATTGTGCAATCGTTTGCGGACACTTTTCGTCGACTTTGCAGTATTGACAGCAAAGCTTGACCTCAAATGAAAAGAAATGGTCTCCCGCTCAATATCGCACGACGTGCCAAGCCAAAGAGAGGGCCAGGGATCTATGGGAACTCTAGAGACGCAGCAGAGTCGTGGTACGCAGAGGAGTAAACAAGCCGCTACCCCTCCCACGGGAACAAGAAAAAGCAACCTGGCTTTGTCCTCGGGAAAACGAGGGGGAGAAGGTGCTCCATCAATTTGAGTTGCTGGAGAGCAAAGCTTCGCGTCCGCTGTTACAGACATGCCAGAGGCACATGACCCCAAGCGCAAGCATGACTACAAACAGTCAACAAAGGCCTACAAGAATTATTGGACCTCTTGTACAGACGCTTATATTTTTGAGATAAACGAAAAGAAGTCTATCTCCATAGATCAACTTATTCCCGCACCACCGGAAATGAACATCCACAGTCACGAGCAAAGGCTAGCAGCAGATGTGTTGCACTACTTAGTGCACATGCCGGATAAATCTACGAAGCAAACACTCTGTGTCATGCCGGTAAACCAAACAGTGAAGCCCGGACCTACATCCTGGGACACCATAAAGAAAGGAGAGTTTTATCTTATAAATGGTCAGCACAGTGTAACTGCCAGCAAGATGATGGTGGATATGAACCTGGATGAGGAGATCGTCAAGCACTTCCGGAACTGGGATTGCTATGTGGTATGGTCCAACAACAACGAGAAGCTGAGGTCCATTTCCGCATACTACAATAGAGTAAATCATTTTGTTGCGATGAAGCTATCTTGGTCAATGAACATCCTAGGCGCAAGAACTATGTGGGAGAACATGGGGAGGTCCAAAAATCCCAAGGAAGCTGTACCTGTTGGCACTCTCTCCAATGCAAGACGCAATGTAGAGAACAGGGCCAACTCCCTGAGATTCAAGGTCAGTGATTGCTTTCCTATAGTAGGGGGCTAGTAAATGCATTTTAGATCGAGTCGACCTAAATTGGCTTTGGACTTATGAGACCTGATTTGCACTGTGTACAGGAGTTTACAAAGGCCATGAACAAGCGTTTCGCTATGCTTGACGTCGTGAAGTCTTAGAAAGCCACTCGTGGGAAGGGTGGTGAGGAGAAGCTGAAAATCACAAATGAATTGAAGATTATCACCGCTCCCGACGATGTTTTCAATTTGTGGAGTGAGGTCATCTCCAGTGCTGCACATGGAGAGCTCATAGACCTGGACACGTTGGTGAAATTTAATGAAAGGTCGAGCTGGAAGTCTGAGAACGGGAATTTGACGCATGAATTTTTCAAGTGGCTAGGAAATCTCTCGCTTGCTGATCTTGCGAAACTTGCAAAGCACATTCTTAATCAGCAGACGGGAAAGCGAGACCAGCCATATCCAAAGGTGACGATAAAAATGATATCGTCTGTGCTCGAGAGCTACTGCACTTGCAAGGAGTGGGTTGAGCGGCGGAAGAGGAAGTATTTGGTGAAGAAGGAGCTTCACCTTCTAGACCTGACACTTGGTCTGTTGAATGCCTTTGACGAGCTGAATGTTGAGAAGTGGCGAGAGTTCAAGTCTAATCGGAACATCACTAGCGCTACAATGAATGTGCTACTTGAGCAACCCGGCGATGACTATTGGAAGGAGGCCAAGCAAACCAAGTCGAAGAATAAGAAGGCCGAGGAAATGTCACCTTATGCTGCTAAGTTTTTCAAAGTCTTTCTGGAGAGGAGGTCGAACTTTGTGAAGCCACTCTCCATTGCTCATTATTGTCCATACGATATCAACAATGACATGCATGCTGACTGGCCAAGAGGTGCATGGAAGGAGAATACAGTGGAGGATGTCAGGTTCGGAGTGATTGACTTTAGATACACTCCAGGCGTCCTCAACAAGCTGAAGTGCAATCCAACTATGCCGTACTTCTTCGCCGTTCTTAAGTCGTTCCAGGAGAAGAAGAAGCCATTGTTGGAGGAGGTCGGGACATGGCTCTTCATCTGCTCGGATTTAACCGAGCAAAACCAAGCTCTACATTACGTGCAGAGCAATGAGGTGCTCAGAGAGTATCAAATGGACTACTCTGACTATTGGCCAGCACGGCATGAGAGGATGGGAGATTACTCCCCAAACAACAGCAAGGCTGTGGAGAAGGTTTACCTTACCTTCCTACGGAGTCCTAACAACGTTGTTCTCATCACCCCAAAACCTGCTTACAGAGCACCGAATACTAATGTGTTCAATAAGCCAAGAGCCTACAATGAGCTACGTTATAGAATTAATAATACGGAGCTGCGGATGGAATTCTACCTCGGAATTCTCAAAAGGTTTTGCTTTACGGGAAGGAGTGTTATGTCGTTGTTTGCCGGCGCCAAGTTCACATGCACAGCGATGGTATGTTGTAGTAGGTCGAGCCGACCTGAATTTGCATTTGTGATTTTGAGTTAGAGCACTCAAACATGCTAATTTTATTACTATCTAAAAGAGAAGGCTCTGATAATGTTATTCTGATTGGTAATGAATATCAGAACTCGTCAATGACATTCAGTTATGGTTACCTGTTTAGGTCGAGTCGACCTAAGATGTGCTTACTGAACCGAATCCTATTGTTTCCCTTTGTATGATTTTCAGATGAGCGGCCTTAATGTCTACGCTGTGGGAGTCTCCGATGAATCAGCAATGTGGACTGACATTGTGAAAATGGCCAAGTCGTTGGACATTAAGGACTTCGAGCCAAATGGGTACTTTGTCGATGAATCCAAATTCAGTCGGAAACCCGTGGGTGCGTCAACACCTACATCGAGCAGGAGAAAGGGAAAGTTGGTGTGGGACCGATCCTACATGCCTTCAAGTCGGGGTGGTGGATCGCAACGGGAGAGTATGGATTTATCCTCTGACACAGAGGCCGATGACGATGATTTGGATGCGGACAACGTGCAAGAAGAGCAATGTACACCACCAACGCGGCTATCACAAAGCCTTTGAGGGTCGTCTGCTTCGTCGGGCCTCCCTGTGGAGAGGCAACCTACTAGCACCCTGCCTCCAACCATGGGCGAGAAAAAAAGGAAGAGGGCCACCTATCGCGATGTGGATCTTCAGGCTGAGATAGCGCAATTCAGAGCGGACAGAGTGAAGGATCAAGCTGATTCCTTGGAGTTGTATGCTGAAACAAATAAACGAATGGACATATTCCAGAACTTCATCATAGCGGCAACTAAACGTCAAGATGACCAGTTTTCGGCCATTCAAAATCAGCTTGCGGGGATCAGACCGTTGGCTTCGTTGCCACCATCGCTTGAATCTAGCCAGTTGATGATCCAGGGTCCCCTCACAGGTTCTATCAACAACGGGGAATCCAGTTTCACTCATCCCAGTGCTATTCCTCCCGGTTTTGCTCCAACGTCCTTCGTTGTCCCAGCTCCTCCTCCTCCAAAGGATGATTGCCCTGCAACCCCAGCTCCACCAGCAGAGCCTGAGGATGAAGGGATGCAAGTGGATGCCACGCCCACTTCGGTCACTCTTGCCAAAGGTGCGGATGTTGTTGTTGCCGGGGAAGACTTGGCGACCGACCTCGATCAGAATGAGCTCTCACCCAGCACCAATGCACCAACAGGTTGTAATTTATAATCACTCGATGTCAAGTGTATAGTTAGGTTGACTCGAGTTGATTTGTAATATAGATTTTTTGTAGGAGAAGACGTTTTGTAGCCAAGGGGCCTTCCATTTTGACTCAGGACTTATACTGGAAAGAATTATGGTCATGAATTCTTCATTTTGAACATCATTTCTGAACATCAATTTTGTATTTAAATTCCTCTGAGAATGAAAAGAAGTATGTTCTCAAAATCTTACAAATTGCCTCTCTTTATATTCCTCTAGTGCAGGCCCTATCAATGTGTTGAAAATGCCTTCATCCTCTATTGGCCCAACCCTCCACTCGCCTCTCCCACCGTCAACTATTTTCATGTCCATGGAGAGGAATTTATCCCCAACGCCAGGTGTAGTGACATCGCAACCGGGGGTTGAGACTGCAACAAGTCCGTGTCCGAGAGATGATGACACCTCCATTCCCGACGATGTGCTCATGGAGGTTAAGATTCCTGATCCAGTCACCATGGCGCTAGGAGATCAGTCAAAGCTGGGAGCGTCCTCTTGACAGTAGGTACATTGTGCTGCCTTCAATATTCTTAGTTACAGATTTCATTAAGCGTTAAGGGTGTTCCTTTCTTCTATCATTGGTTTTTTATTCTTCATTGTGGGTTGCCATTTCGTTTCGCGTGAAGTCCAAAACTCGTCCCGTAGGGTAGTAATTGGCTACAAATGTGGCCGTTTGTTAGCAAGGATCGGATCATCCATGTCGTCGTGGAGAATCGTCGCATCAAGTCAACGTTCCATTAAGGTCTAGGGTGACCGAGAAATGGCTCAACGTCGTCTTAGACCTGAATGGATTATTATGTGTCTGCGAGGATGCTAAAGTGAAGGGTTGGGCGAGGCACGTCGGTGACGCGTCGCAACCCCACTCCGCCACGATTCCGGCGGTTGTGGGGCCAAAGGCTGTGTACGTCCGGCCAGGGTGCGCACAATTCCTGCATGACTTAGGCCAAGTAGCTTTCGTTTCGGTGTAGAGCTCAATGAAGAAGTCCACCACAGAAGAAGTTTGTGCGTATCTCTTCCGGGATCTGGGAATGCCCTTCTTCGTACTAGGACAGGATTCATGCACGAAGCTCAAGTGCAAGGATGGTTCAGGTCAAGTCACCATGTTTAAAGAGCCAGGGACGAGCAAGGAACTTTTCCTGAAAAACCTTGATACGTTATTCAATGGCTCACATGGGAATTTCACGCCCGAGAACACCATTGCAGTGGATGACAGTCCTGTTAAGCATGTCATGAACAAGGCAGAGAACGTCGTACTCCCGGACACTTGGAGTCACAGGGGGAATGGTTCGAAGGACTCATTCCTATTGGACGTTCAACTTCCTTGGTTTAGGCGTGTGCACGACGCTAGAGACTAAGGGCTAAAATCGTTCAAGGGGAATAGTAAGGGGAAAATGGGGCGGAAAATGCTCTGCGACGAACGGAGTCGTCGATAGTATAATAGCATTATGGAAGTAGTTCGAGTGTCTTCGACTTTGAAATAGGACATTTTTGTTTCCATAGATTAGGTCCATTTGAGCTACTAGGAGGTCAGATCGGGACATTTCATTCTTTGTGCAATTTAGCTCGAACCGACCTTATTTGTATATAGTCATTAAGCACGTTTGTTTCAAGTTTGTCCAATCCAATTTCTATAATAAATGTTGATTTCATGCTTTTCAATTGGAAACTCAATGTTGTTGTTTAGGTTGCTTCGACCTGATGGGTTCGTCTCTGTTTATTGGATAAGTCCACTACATGCTGCTCGTTTGTATTACTAGTTGTGAATCCCTCTGGACTTCTTACGTGGAGAAACTCTAAGAGCCGCTTGATAGCAGAGTTTCGACGACGTGCCATCCCCATTCCTAGATGCCAGTCTTCCATGTGCGGCATCAATGGACTTTGTCCTAGACTACGGCCAGAATGCTATTCTAAGCACAAGGAACTTCCTGTGCTCGGCGGCCACTGCCAATTCAACAATGGACTTCTCAATCGGGCCTGTAGAAGACGGGGTCGTGGACAGTCCGCCTAATGGAGCTCCCCGGCTACTGAAATCATGCTCACCTTCTCCTTTGAAGTCCAGAGACCCTATAGCTTCTAAAATGTCACCATCTGCCTCAGACAGAATGCCACAAAGGAAATTGTATGAAGACGTGGAAATTCCCAATTCGACAATGGAGATGATGAATCCTCTACCAATAGAACCCTGCAAACAAGTTCTCCTTGTACGATCTCATGGGCCTCCTATTCCTTGTCCGCGAGCACAATGTCTAGGTGTATGGAAGACCAAGACGCACGATGGAGTGCCACCCAATAGATATGCTGCACCGGTTTTCGACGCTTGGGATCGAAAGATCTTACGACTCCAACGGCTTCAAGGGCTAAGGGAATATAAGAAGAATGATAATGGATACAATCGTGGACCTGAAATTATGAAGGCCATGGAACTGCTGAAGAGTAAATCGGACATATAGATGTTGTTCATATTTTTGATACAGAGTCTATACATACATGTAAGCATTGTGCAGATATGCAGTTACTTACAACTCAATGATGGGGTGAATCATACTCATGGCAGTTATAGGCATTGTCACGATCTTTTTGTGAATAGGAACTCAAAATCCGTATAGGAGTTCTATATGACAATCAAATGTGATTATACATACAAAAGTTTCTAAAAATAGAGTCACCTTCTGCCACGTTCTTGAGTACTCTTCCGTGAGATTAGAGGGGTATTGCGTGAATCTGTGTGTAAAAACTAGTACTCCGGACCTCTCATTTCATTCGAAATCTCTCATTTTAATGAATATTGTGTTCTTTGATACTAATAATATCAAACTCTCATTATGCATACATACACTCTCCAAGCCTCTTTGTCTATTATATGTGGTGATTTCTTTTCATAAGTTGTGAAAATTTAGTGGTAGATAGTTGCTACATACTAGTCGGCATGAATTAGTAAGTTGTATGGAATTCTCCATTTGGTACTATGATCTTTACTTGTAGGTGTAGGAAACTTGGAGTGGAGGTTGCAAAGAAAATGTGATTTTTGATTGTGGGTTGTTTTTATAGTCTTTTTTAGTATATGTCATGGTTGTAGTTTAACTTGGGTAGAAAACATTTCTTCAATAGATTTGTTTTTGTGCTACAAAATAATTAAGGTGACCCAAGTGGTGAGTTTCAATATAATTTCTAGAACATGGTAGTCTCAATTGTAATCCCCAACCCAAATCTCTTGCATAATTATAAAGTTTAGTACATTCTAAGCCATCCAACAACAAGGAGTTTAGTTTTTCTCATTGTGGCTCTAGATTGAAATCAAACTTGTTATAATTTCAATAGTAGGAATTTGATTTTAGGTGATCTAGTGATGAAAGTAGGAAATCTTGGAATTCAATGAAAATTGAATTTGGAATGAAGATAAGAATTTCAACTCCCTAGAAATGAATGGGAATAGAAATTATGGTAGAGGAGATTTCAAGGCTCTAAGAGATTATTTCAAGCCCATTCTCAATGCTTTGAAGTAGAAACTATTGGCCAAAATAAAAAATAATTTTTTGACTAAAAATTAAATATTAATTGTTGAACACAATAGTCACTCAACCACATCAAACTACTTGTGTGGCAAAGTTCTTAGAGTTCTCACAATCGGAGAACTTGCAATCTCTTGAAGGCCCCCCAATCCTCTAATGGAATGAAGGCAAGACCTATGATTTAACCTCTAATGACCTAAGCGACCATTTTTGGGGTGTTACCCTTCTTTTTTGAACTTTCCATTCTAAAATTTTAATACTTGATAAATTAAAAATAATTTCTAAAAAATAGACTATGTGATGAATCAAATGGTAATAGTTTCATCAAATTTTGAGTTACACTCCGCCTTGTGGAATTTTTTAAAGTTAAGTGGTGTGATGTAATTTACAACTCATTTTCTAGGGTTTGGTGTGGGCTTGGACTCAAAAGTCAACCAACAAATGTGATTTTTGCCGACCTGAAAAAGTTGAGATCCATCTCTAAAAGGGCACATCCAAGGAGTTCAAGGAAAAGACAAGTGCCCCTCTTTTTTTTTTCTTATAGTGACTATAGTAGAACCTCTCTAAGTCGATACTTTGTAAGGCAATAAACTTCTCTAACATAATGATCTTGGCTTGGGGAATATAATAAGCAGTAGCAATAAATGAGAACCAACCAAAGAAGTGAAAAGGCTAAAATAGGATTTTAAATAAGCTCCTTAGTCAAAATGAGATCCTTCTTTTCCTGAAGATGTGCCACATGTATACCTTTGGGAGCTTCCTCTATGCAAAGTCTTGAATGCATAGACCCTCTTCAAATCAATAAACCTCTCAATTGTAATATTGGGAGGGGTTTGGGTCCTATTACTTTAAGGTCTACTTTACTCTCAATTCAATGGCCACCATGCATTACAAGCTCTACTACTAATTGAAAAATGCTTGGAATGTTGTAAAATTTGGCATATACATTCTCAACCTTCTTATCTTTCACTAAGCTTAAAAAGGAGAATCATTTCAAAATATTCTTACAAAGATATGCTCCTTCATTGAATTGTGCTCCCCTATATTTCTATTCACCCAAATGAAACTTCAAACTTCAATATCTTGTTAATGGTGTAGTCTAGCCATTTGAATTTGTTATAGCTACTCACTCTCAATGTGAACTTCAAGATCATATGGTTACATTCTATCCAATCTCAAGAAAAAACGAGCCAAAAATTCTCAAGTTCTTGGCAATTTTGGCCTAATTTGAAAGTACACCATCCTTAGGTCATTAGGGCATTAGGAAAATTTTGAGGTCTTAACAAGGCTGCGAGTTTTGCACCCTTGTGGTTCAATTATAGAAAAATAAAATAAAATAAATTTTTTTGGAATCTGATGTGGCTCTACTAGTGACACATCAAATTTTTTGTTTTTTAAAAGTATATATATATATAATTTTTTTTTCCAAAAAAATGTTTAAAAGAAGATTTCTGTTCTTTTTTTCTGTATTTGCTCCGCGGGGGACTGAAAATCTAAAACTCTAAGCCTTCCCTTGACCTTAGAACTTTCCTAATGGGTTAAGGTAATTGCACCTCATTATCATGAACAATTCGTAAATCTAAACACATCCTACATTTTCTTGACGAAAATTTTTCATTTTTTTTCAACAAATCCTAGGATCAAATTTTGGGTGCAACTATTTCAACACTATGAAGATTCATAGTTCACTCATTTGGTGTCCAAAAATGGCATCCTAAAATTTTCTAGAATTCCCTTCTAACTACCAACAAGACGCAAGGAAAGTGTTTTCTATTCAATAATAAGAACCATGTTCAAACCCTTCTTCTAGACAATGTTAGATGCAATTCCCTCATATCACTAGTCTTCTTCAATGTTGACCTTCTACTTGTAGATTTGAAGGCCTCATTGACATTTTTTTAATGTTCGGTTGTCATGTGTTTCAAGTTACAGTATACTAGGCTTGTCACAAGTGAAATTACTTGGCATGAGCGCCATGATTTGTGTAATTCCTTTGCAAAGCTTCCTCTAATACAGATTCTGCTTGTGGACGGAGGTGCATTTAATCTTTAATTTCTGCCAAGCATTTATTGGTATGCAACCTTTCAATTTCATATATTGTAAAGTGTTTGAAAAACAAATCCTTAGTTTAGAAAGAATTGGAATTTGAGGACCAAAATCATTTGGGAGAGCATAATTAGCTACGACACAAAGCATGAGTCTATTGAGAGTGCCGCGGATTCTAAAGCACTGAATTTGTTTCATCAACTTTGGGAGCTCCATCGCCAACATTCAAGTTGGCTAGAAAGAGCTTCTAGAAGCTTGTGCACTTAGGTGTCACGACATTGGCTTGTTGCACTAGTAGTGCAACCGTTGCATCATTTGCAACAACAACTTGCGTAAGAATCATTGAAGTATTTTCTGTATTTCGTTGGATTCAGGTTTTGAACTCAAGATTGCTTTTAAATTTGCAAATATAAGTGTCTAAGGGCGATCATGTGTAGGACCATCCAAATGGAATACATCATAACTGACATCGAGTTGTGATTTTGTGCACTTAATATATATAACAGCTAGATTTGGATCTTGGTTGTCACTTTTAGGCATTTGAACGTAGAAGAAGTCATTGTTCAATATTCAAACTACCTATTCCAAGTGCTTTCCTCCATAGAATAAATTGATTGTTAGTATACAAGATTAGAATCTTTCTCATACAAGTTTTTACTCCTTCAATAGTTAGACTTTGTTGTAAATGGTTGTCTTCTCTTTCATCTAGTATAGTCAAACTTCTATCAAGCATGTGTTTGCAATTGACAAGTCTTTATGCATAATTATGATGTTTGATGAAGTATGCTGTGAAAACTAGGTGGGAGAAGGTTGATAACTTTTGAATGGAATGGATGAAAGAAATGTATTGAGTTCCTCTCACTTGGTGCTTGGATTTTATAAGCTTGGGAAGGCATTGAGTGGAAGTTGTTAAGAGGATGTTGTTTTGGATTGGGTGTTCATATGTTTAATTTCAATGTTTGTCATGGTTGAAGTGTAGAGGTGGAACATGTCACAATTACATAAATTGGAAATAGTGTGATCATCACAAGCTTGCATGTTGGTCACAATGCACTTGCTCCCTGTAGTCTTTTATTTCACTCGGGAACAAAACCCAAGGAAATACTTAGTGGTGGTTCTTTAATTAGAGGAATAGTCAAATAGTCTATCGTTTTGTATCTAAGGTCACTTTTATGTAGGATTAATATTCATTTTTATAAATAAAGGTATAAAAGTTATTTATTAATGTGTTTATGGTGTATGAATGTATTCTTCATACTAACCTATACGAATATTAGTCCATTAACCATGAAAAATGCTATAGACCTACAGTCACAATCTTATACTAGAATTCTAAATGTCAAATAGACTAGGATATGTCAATTAGTCATGGCTCCTGTTCTATCAACTTAATCAACCCACAATACATATTTGTATAAATACATCTTCATTAATTATTTCTTCTACTTTAGTGGAATGTCAATTAGTCCAGTAACTATTTACTAACTTAATTGCTACATGCCACATGCAAAATCACAGTTAGTGATGTCAATTGGTCTCAGTATGCAGAGTATGCAAAGGTAAGAATTGAATCCTTTGATTCAGGTCAAATAGTCATTTCCGTTCTTTCTTTAGTTCATAGCTTTAATATGTCACTTGGACCAAGTCCCATAGTGCACATTTACAATTTAACAAGATTTCTATCTACTTTGTCAAATAGTCATTTGTCAATTGGTCTTACTATACTAATTCATGGCTAATCTCATCAATCTCAAACAAATGGTCAATTGGTCCAAAATTCCCACACAAGATTAACAAAACAATTACACAAAAACTTTATCTATGGCAAATTGTCAAATTAATCAAGTTCCTTATTAGGTCACAGTAAGGATACAAAATTACGCTTCTTGTTCCTGCACTTATCGAACTCCCACAAATTATCAATGTCTTACATCACTTATCTGTAATCAATTGACTATTTGTCTGATTCTTTAGTCTAGTGATACCGTAAATTATTTTAATATAAATTTCGACAGACAAATTGACTACAACGACACCCAATGTAACACAGACAATTTGACAATTGGCTTCAATCTTTAACAACTTCCCAAATTATTTTATTAACTCTCAATTTACACTGAGTGGTCATCATCAGGCTAAATTATAAACTAAAACCGATCTATTCTAGACCAATAGACTCAAATAACAAAATAATTGACATCAATCCCTGGCCCACATAATCACTTTAGAAATTAAGGACTATTTGACTTCTACACTTTCTTCATTAATCTCACACTTCACAGGAAGCTACACTGTCTATTTGACATCACAAACATATACCAAATTAATCTTAACACAATTTATAGACTCAATGGTCGAATTGACTTAAGCTCCAACTTAAGAAAATATACTTATACCAATCACTGGCTAATTGTCCTTCACATAATAACCCTGCCAATCTCTGGCAAACTCGACCACTGGACTACTTGACTCAATTATATATATCCTCATTAAATAAACTCTCACAGTTTTGACAATTTGACTTTAACTCAAATATTAACTTTGCCAATCTCTGGCTCAACCTAATTTTATAAATTTTATTATTAAGACCATTGGACTACGACAATAGAGAAATGAACTTTGGACAAATTGACACAAATCAAGAATGAATTTTCAGTATAAATTTATCAAGTTAGTTAACTTACTGTCAACTGGTCTTCTCTATTCACGGCCCGAAGCTCCTGTCGATTTGTCCTTCCACTCATCTGCAGCCAACTTGACCTCGAACCACCGCCGTAGTCACAGACCATTTGACAGTCACCATTCACTTTGAACCCCGATCCATCCCCGGATCATCAATATCTTTCACAGGCTAATTAACATTCTCTTAAATGTAATCCAAGCATTGGATATAAAAGACGATTTGTCATACAAAAGAAAGAAAGAAAACTGAGGAGACAAAGCCAATCACTAGCAACTACTCCAATAAAATAAATAACAAAGTGACAAAGCGAATCACTGACAATTAGACAAAACCTACAAAAGCCAATCCCTGGCTGCACAATCAAAAATAGACGAATAGACAGCTTTGTATTAAAAGAATGCACAAGTACAAAATTGTCAATGCAATCACTGCAAGCCTGAAAGAGAGCGAGAGAAACGGCGGTCAATTAGTCTTATACGTTTCTTGATTGTAACTAACTGAGGCTAACCGCCTCGTCTAATAGTCCTTAACTGCCTTCACTAACCCTAACTGGTTGTCTATTAGTCATTCCGCTAACTACTTGTCTATTTGTCTCAGTTCACACTTTATTTCTATTCCTAATTACTTTAACTTGTCTAATTGTCTTTATCTTCAAAAAGCTCGAAATCTAACCCAAAAAGTTTATCTACACTCCCTCAGAAACTAGACACCTAATAGTTGTGAAGAACTAACTCACGTCCAAAAGTTGCAGATGTGGTTTGGATTTGCACCAGCAATTATAATCTCACTCGGAAACTCTTGACTAGTGTCATGATGAAAAAAGAAAAGCCTCTCTAAAAACTGCATGATAATAGCAACAGGAATGGAGGGAGTGATTGAAGCAATTACGATAGCACTCATCTAATCTTTGCCTTTGCTTGTAGATTAGAAGGCCTCATGGACATTCTTTACATCATGAATAATACCGGTATTAGATATTTGATTTCCTTCTAGACTGAGTTCATTTATATGTTTTTCTTCTCATGGATATAAGATGATTTCCTTCTAGATTGAATTCACTTGGCTTTTAGATTGAATCCTCTTGTAAACTACCCCATTTTAGACCAAATGGGAGCAAGTCCATTGTGGGCTAAATTATGTTAGTAGTGTACTTTCAAGTTCTTAAATACTTTTCTTATATTGGAGAAAGTGAAGTAAAACTTGGGTGGATTCTCTTATTATTGCATGTTGTTGTTTTCATATGAGCTGTGGATAGTTGGTAAGAAACTATTGTTGAGTGATTTGCACAACTGTGGGAACCCCATTTGGTTTGTCCGATTGGTGTAAAAGATATTAATTTATGAAAGTAGCACACTCATGCTATTTTAAATTAGTGGAGGTTGGATGTTCACAATATTGTTCCTATTTCGACAGAGGTAAAATTTTTGTACCTGACACTAATTTTAAACCCTTAGTAATAAGACAAATCAGTGTACCTCCTTGGCTGCAGCTCTGCGGAATCTATTTGATGTTGTAAGTTAATTTGAATTGGGGGGGGGATCTGTGGTGAATGATCACGTGGCTGCTTTAATAATTGACATTTTTTTTTTTTTTTTTTTTTGTGTGCTTTTTCTAGAACCGTTTTCAAGCACTTATCACTAGATGAGTATTCTAACAGAAAACATTGATTCACATAAGCTTAGATAGCATTAATGCCAAGTGGATATATTCTTCTCTACACTTTAAGGATTCTTATATCCTATTATATAGAATAGAGGAAAATTCATGCCACAATTGGAGGATAAACCCCTACTTGATTACCTATACATAGTAATAAAAAACTATAGGTACCTCCAAGATTTTGACATTGTATTTTCTTGATTATAAAGGTTGTAAAAATCCCACCCTCCTATCCATAAAGCCTCAATAAGTGATGAGATTATGGATTTATCATTCTACATTTTTTTGGTTTAAGGGTTATATTGTCACCTTAAATCCCAAAAATGTGTTTATACTCAGTCAACAAATGGAAAGTTTATAAAATCATGACACATAGCAAGGATGATGGATTACCAACATCACTATCATTGGCCTCAATCTCTAGATCAGAGCAAATCCAATTAAACTCCCTTAAATGAGCTAATGAATTATGAACTAGTGTGGAAATGTTCTTGCAGAAAAACTGACAGAACATGGTTGGCTACAATAAATGAAATTGGTTAAAGAGCTTTGATAAAAATGGCTCTCCCAAACTAATAATGCCTATAACCGCCATGGACAGTGTATGGGCAGCTTTGGGAGTAGTAATTGCACAGGTTTGCCAAATGGTGGCCTGGATACAAAGCATAGCTAGTTACCAAGTGAACTTACTCTAAACTTATGCTGCTGTGTTGTATGGAGTGATACGAGAATTTTTGAGTTCTAATTTGATTTGTTGCTGTGGTATTGAGGAGGAAATATGGCTTCATCGCAATCTAACACTACATCTTCACAGATTTTGATATGGCTAAAGATTATAGTATTCTTTCATGTTTTATCTTTGATTTTCCATATGAAGGCTATAATACGCGTTATGGGCTAAAGACACTTGGTGTAACCTCACTAACATTCACATTTTTCTGTTTTATTGTTGGGATGGGCACAAGTGAGGCCCATGACCTCTCAGAAAATTTGGAGACATTTTGGAGACTATAATCTTCCAGTTGATGCATTTTTTTGTCCTTCTTATAAATACATTATGATTTATAAGTGTTACATGATGTATATTCTTACTTGGTTGTGATACTTATGGAAAAGAGTTCTTTGATAATGCTCGCCTTGCCTAGATTATACACTATTGGATGTAATATTTATGACTGTAGTTGGAAAAAGTGGAAATATATAGTATATACCTTTAAGATTGATTTGCCTTGTCAAAGATGGAGATATTCAAAGCCTTGACACATTGTTGCAACTAAACATATGTAATGAAAAAGGTTTAGAATAGAGGAACAAAAGAATTGAAAACAAAAAAAGGATACTAGTTTAAGCCCTGAGAAGGAAATGCAGTATTAGAGGAAAATCAAATAAGTGCCCAGTAATAGGGATGTTCCGGAAAAAAGTTTTTTTCATGTTTTGGAGGGGGGAGAGTGAATTGGTGTATCAGAAGGAAATCAGAAAAATTACATCAAATGGGGGAAGCCATTTTGGGATGTAGAGGTGGGGTATTGTGCTTGCTGCAGCCACAAGCACCTTGAATGCATCCATGTAAAGAAGAAATGGCATTGAATCATCCTATCTTCTTTGTAGGTTCATCCACAAATGTGCTTAGGTTCATCTACAAATCACTTAGCTTGCTCACCTCTGAGCGCCCAGTGCATATTTTCCAAAATCTAGACACTTCTGAATTCATTCCAATCAAACTATCATTCAAAACGAGATCTACAAAAATTGACCGTATTGATTGGTAGTGGAGACAAGCCCAAAGCATGTGGGGAAAAGGACAAATGATTTCACCATATCTTTGAAAAGATTATAATAGTCAAGTAGGGCAACCTTTCATTTTAGAAAGGCTGGATTTGAGGCACTAAGGCACTTAAGGATTAAACACCCCCATCAAGCTTTTTCGGCGCCTAGTTGGTAGTTTGTGTGGCAGAGGGGGTCCGATGGTCAAGCATTCGTCCTTGAACCTCATCCGCCTCCCCTTTCGTCCTTCATCTGTTCCAAGTGCAACTCGTCGTTCCAAAATTTCAAGTGTCTTCCTTCAACTATGGGGTTTGCAGTAAGGTGGTAGAAACTCCTCTTTTTACCAAGCTTAAAGCTGATCAGATCAGATCTAAGGGGGTCATATACAAATCACTTCTTATCAATGAATGGAAAAAATCGGCAGTTATAGTAGAACCGCCCATTACCAACCACTTAAGCATTTTGTGCATGATCTAGAGTAGTAGAAGGCATTGTTAAATTTTTGCCATGTAGAGAAATAGAAATGATGGACGTTGTCAAATTTTCATAATTTTTTTCCTTAAACTCAAATTGGTATGAATATGAGAAGCCAAAAGTTGGCTTGCTCCCATCTCCAATATATAGATTCTTCCATTACTGCTCATCTAAAGACTAATTTGGCTCTGAAAACAAAGCACATGTGTCATAATAGTTATGGCTAGAAGATAGTTGGAAACCAAAAAACTAATGGTTAATATCTGTCATCTCTCTATTGAATTTCCCATTACCTACACATTGACTATGGGTCTTGGCTGGTCATGGGAGGTTCTACCATAACATTTGTTCGGGTAGTCCCTTTTGCCCCCTGAATCAGGAGTCCTCCATACTTGCCTGACCAATGAGTCCCTAGAGACTTTGACAACCCTACAATACGAGTCGCAGCTAGTGAATGATCTTCCATGTATTATAACTAAATTCCACCCCCAGGTATATAGGGAAGAGTAATACTTCCACCTAGGGCTAGCCAATCTACTACACTAAATAGTGAAATTAGGTTGCCTTAACAATTAGATCGACTTACACCAAGAAAAGTACTTTACAAGCCATTAAAGTCAACAAAAATTTCTACATATACTTCCATTTGTATACATAAAGGTTCATAAGTCCCAATAACAACAATATCTAATTTAAAATTAGTGCAATTTTATAGAGTAATAGCAAATATTTCTATAGTGTGGGGCAATCTAATTTCACTATTTAGTGTAGTTTAACAATGTTCTAGTCATAACTGGATGAGAGTTGAAAAAACAAGGTTTGCCTTCTTGGAATAGTTAAGATGATATTACAAATTAAGATTCTCAAAATTTAACCCCTAAGGGCTCGAACATCCACTTTCTAGACAATTAATAGATTGAAACTCAAATGTCATTCTTAGTACTACTTGGATGAAAGTCATCCTAATTTGTGGAGATACTTTATCAAGTTCTTTTCCTTTCTAAAGTTGGATTTGGTGTTATTAGAACAAGTATTTTTCTGAAATTACAAATGTGCAAGTATATGAAGTGGTTGACCAAGCCAAAATTACATTGACTCTAGTTCAAAATTGGATTTGCAAAAATGAGGGCATAGATTTGAAGAACCAAAAAATTTCAAAAAATCACCCGATAAATGATAATATTTTTCTTGTAATCAAATTTAGAAGGAATTTTGAAATTTCTGTTTCAAAATTTATAAAAGAGTATTGATGATAGCATTAGTGAATCTAATTGTCTGGATGGAATCAAACAACTCAAAATCTACAACTTTTCATTGGATATCAATTCTAAGTAACATTTTTAAATGATTTTTCTCAAATTGTCACAATTATAGAGAAGACTGTGGACATTTAGGGATTAAGAGATGATCGAAATCCAAGTTATTTTTTCAACTCTCTACCACCATCTAGATGATCTCATGCCTCCAAACGGTATGCCATGGCTAAACCACATCAGATCTTCTTTGATCCAAGGTGCAAAACTCCAATTTTTCACCTAGGGGAGTAATTTCTCATCTATAAGTCTACCACATATTATGAAGTGCTTACAAAATTTCAGCCTACATGCCCCTGTGAATTGCAAGATTATAACGTTTGAAGTGAGAATTTTTTCCCAACCCCACCCCCCAAGGCAACTGATTTTGAACCTCCATAGAATGAGATTTTTCTTCTTATGAATATAGAGTTCCTACACCATGGAGTACTACATCTTGTAAAATACATGCACCCAAATTTAAATAAGAGAAATAGGGGGCGTAAGCAATACAAAGTTCTCATAAAAAGTGATTTGGGATCATTGTGAGAAACACTTGTCATTTTTGTCTCAAAAGAGCCTATTTCAATGAATATTATGACTTTAGGAATAAAAAAATTTAAATGAAAGAAAATGTAAAGAATTTGTAAATCACTCAAAATCATATGTTTGTAAGAATTTAGGCTCAAAAGAACTTATATGTAAAAATTATGTACAAAAAACAAACAATGGAAAATACCAAGAAAATGGATACTTTGAGTTTTGATATTCAGAAAATAGTAAAAAAACTCAATAAAAATTTACATTTTTCTGAATTGAGGTGCTCCTTCTAAACCATTGTTATGTTTGGAAACAAATCTTGCAGTTTACATATACGTGTGGAATCAGCTATCATGGCGAGTTACTCTGGATTATTGCCTTTCGTGTACAGAACATTAAAGTCGAAGCTCCAGGAGAGGAAAAGGGCTCCTGAGATGCAGTCCTTGTCCATACCCAAACTCTGCCCAATTGCGATCGTCTACTTGTTTTGGGCCTGCCAGAATCCTTGAAAGCTGAGCGATCAGTCGGTTCAACCTGTGGTTGAGCATTGCCGTAGCTATCTTGCTCCGCAGTTTCAGGCATGAATCTGTTGGCAAACTTCTCGAAAACTCCTCAAGTTTCCGATCTAGGTTCAGTTCTTCGTTTTCAGATCACATCATATCTAAGTTGCATCAGAAATTGAATTATAAACATACTTGAATTGTAACCCTACGACATTAGCTTTTTTTGTGCTTCTAAGTTTCTTGCTTTGCATTTCAGGACATATCATCAAAGAAAGGAGACTTTCTATCAGTGTCGATTGAGGGGGTGAAAGTAATTCTCGACAATGACGCCCTGATGGTTGCCTATGAAGCTAGAAGAGGTATTTCAAATCTTCCTGGATTGGATTGATGCCAATTGTCGAATTGTGAACGAGAAACAATTCGCAGTTGAGGAAGTTGCTGGTGTGATCCGATTCCCGTGGATGATTTGGTGACTATCTTATGAATGTGGTGTCGACGAATCCTCAAATGCATACTTAGTGCAAGATGCTAGGTTGAGATCAAATTCAAGTTATTTCTTTCTCCTCCATTCGTTAGCTTGTCTGCGATGTAGATGGGTCATGTGTGTGTGTGTGAATCTTGCAGACCCTACCTTGTGGATCTCGTTAATTTAGTTACAGCCTCACAATTTCGAATGTAACTTAGCTCCTGTGTCATTGTGCTGAAGTCATTGGAAGACGAAATCCACATCCGACGTCTTTATTGATTTTGCATGCCAGACTTTGTTAATGGAAGCATTGTGATTTAAGAGTTTTACTCATGCGCGACAACAACAGATGCTTTGGAAGAAGACTAACCACAATCGATTCAGACCTCGGAACAACACCATATAAGAGAAATTCTAGGGGAATTCCAAGACTTTCCAAGTGAAGCAACTAGATGGGAGCTGCCAAGTCTTGTTCGAATTCCCCGCCCACCATGCATTCCCTGCCCACTACGCGTTCCCCATACTCAGCCTAAGTTCCCCGTCAGGGAAGCGTAAGCGTCTCCGGACGGGGCCGTACAAAAATTTGTGTTCTCTACAATTGTGTAAAGGTAGTGCACTTTGAGCACATGTTGAAGTTACATACTTGACTATTTTCAGAAAATATCTTCATGGACTCGTGTAACCTTAGTTGAAGTCCTTGTATTCTAACTTTGACCTTCAAATTTGCAATTTTGTGTTGAAAATAGTGTTGAATCCCACCCACCCCCAAATGGCAAAAGTAGTCATCTAATTGGGAGATGTTTAAAAATAATTGAATTATTTTTTTAGAAGTGGAAAAAATTATTCAATGTCTATGACTACCAAAAGTACCTTCATTTCAAACATCATATAAAACTAACATATAATACAAAAGTTATGAGCACAAAAACACATGTCCGAGGAGTAGGGGACAAGAAAAAAACAAGTGTTTCTTCCAATCACCCTCCGCCTCTTCCTTTAGAGGTATTTTGCCTAAAAGAAGATCATCACTTAGGTTTGTACTTTTCTTTCTATCTCAACTTGTTCTTCTCAATTCTAATTAATATTTAAAACCCTTGGATTCATGAAAAAATCATTTTTTGAAATCATTTTTGAGTACTATACACATTTTTAGAAGTAGCAAAAATCAATAAAGTAGTTGAAATAATGAAACTATGTTTAAGATATTACAAAAATACTTTTTTGGTTCCCCAAAGATATGTGTATTACATTTTATGTGGTTGTTGTTTTTGAAAAATATAGGTTGATTTCCATTATTTACAAGCCAAAAGTTTAAAATGCATTTAAAGTGCTAATATACTATTCACTCCGTTCCAAAATGATCTTCCTATTGCACTTTATGACTTGAGAATTGGTCAACTTCAACTTTTGATTATTACTTGGGACTATCAAAACAACCCCAAGCAATAGTTTCCCTTCCATCTATGCAATCATCAATCAAAATACAAATTAAATGACTAAAGATGTCAATGAACACTCTTCGTCTTTATTTTTTGCATCTCTTTGAGTGTTTCTTGATTGAAGGAGATGAAGCTTTGGGAGATGGTATAGAGGTCCATACACAGGCTTGGGCTTATACTAAGTGCCTACAAAAGAATGACCTCACACTCTACAATTATGTGCCCAATGGTGCTCCTAGAAAATACCCCACAAATTTCACTTTTCAAAACTCCAAAACTACACTTTGACAAGGGTTCCAAAACTCAAAATTTCTAGGACACTAGGAGTGTACCAAACCCTACTTGCCATGCGAAACAATTTTGAAAAAATATTATTTTCTACCTTAATCAAGAATACCTTGTCCAACTAGAAGATCATTTTGGGATGGCAGGAGTAGTTGGCCTGAAGATGTTCTTACCCTAGGAGAAAAGATTACCTCAAAGAAGGGAATCCAAGGACAACCACCATTGTCAACATTGTAAGGATTGTAGGTAGTCGAAGACCAAGTGGTATATAGTATGTACATCTAGCACAGATGCTTTTTGTTTTGGGTGAAATAGTGTCAAATTGCACCAGAAAAAAATAATTTGGCTAAGAAATGACAACAAACCATGAAATTTTTTGCCAAAAAACTCCAAATCAAAAAATAACTTGAATGAAATTGCCAAATGCTCTAGCCGTTTCTATCACCTGACTTTCTCTGGAAAAAAACGTAGAAAATTTCAGAAATGACAAGAGGGCAAACCCCATTTGGTCCATAATGGGTTGTTTTACCTTATATAGTCTAAAGGATTGTTGCAAGAAACACTTGCCGGTTTTGGCTCAAAATGGCCTTAGTACTATAGTACTATGACATACTGAAATAATTTTTTTAAATGAAATAAAATATGGATAATTTGTACAACATTGAGAATAGTATGTCTATAAAAATTCAAACCTAGAAAAAATTATCTCTAAAAGTTACAAACTAAAAAAAGCACAATATAGAAAATACTAAGAAAATAGACACTTTGATGTTTGATTTTTAGAAAATAGTAAAAAAATTCAATAATTGAAAATTAAAATCCATTTTTTCTAACTTGAAGATGCTCCTTCTCAACCATTTTCATCTTTGGAAAAACAAATAGTGTTCTCTACACTTGTGCAAAGGTAGTGCACTTTGAGTATATGTGGAAGATGGATAGTTTACTATTTAAAAAAATCTCTTTGAGAACTTTTGTAACTTTAGTAGAAGTCCATGTATATCAATTTTGAACTTCAAACTTTCATTTTTGGATCAAAAATAGTACTAAACCCCCTAAATGGTTAAAATAGACATCCAATTGGGGTTGTTTAAAAATAATAAATTAATTTTGAAAAATTTGAAAAAAAATTTCAATGTCTAAGACTACCGCATGTACCTTCATTCCAAATTTAATGCCAAACAAACACATGACACAAAAGTTATGAGCAAAAAAACACTTGTTCGAGACCAAGGGAACAAGAAATAGGACAAGTGTTTCTTGCAATCACCCTAAATGAGTCACTTAAATGTTTCAAGTACCAATACAAATATTATAAGAGTCTCGAAAGAAGGTTTGACTTTTGTAAAGTTCAATAAAGGTAAAGAAAAGTTATCTAAGTTGATAAAGGGTGAATGTTAGTAACAACAATGAAGATAGGAAAGAAATGAAAGTCTTTTTTTGGACTCAAAGTTGAATTTTTTTTGTAAACTCTTGTTCTAATCAATAAACTTTAGACTTGAGTTTATTATTTTCATGTATTTTCACCAATACAAACTCTCATTTCAAATGGTGTTTTTGCCTTTATTTTATCAATGTTAAATTTGGAATTATAACATTTAAAAGTTTTATATAAATTTTGAATTGTTACTTAAGGTAATTACTTGAATATCGTTTCTATTAGTACTAGCCAAACTATTTTAATTCTTGTCAACACTTATAAAGATCACTCTAACACAAATATGTATGCATTATTTAAAATTCTATTTTACAAAATTTGGCATTTGATATCTTAGTTAACATTAAACTTTCCAAGTATAGTGAAATTTGAATTGATATGTTTTTGAAAATTATTATGAAAGTCAAGATCTACTTGTCAATGATTCCTATGTATTATTGCAATTGAATCTTTGAAAATTCTTCAATGATGTTTCTCTATCATTAATTGTAAAAACTCATGAAGAATACCTATGAAAATCTATGAAAAAGTAGAATTTTGATTTTTTGAAATTGAAATTTGGGATACTTGATTGAGATTGTGTAAAAATACAAAGTCAATTATGCATTACTAAAATACCAATTTAATTTAACATTATCAAAAGTTCTTTGAATGGCTCAATAGGCAATTTTGAGGAACATTGTACCTTAGTATATTTCCATCTCCTATCCATATCACTTCTAATAACTCATATTAAATGAAGAGTCTCATGAACCAAACCAATCAAACTCATATCCTAACCGGTCAATCAAAATTGATAGATCTCACTTCAACTTCACTACAAATATATCTATGCCAAAATAATCACGAGGACAATATATTGCCACGGATTGATAAAAATCTCTTACTCATATGTACTTTATCATTTTCCACCATCTGAATATGTCCTCCAAGTTAACCCTTAAAGGACGAAGTCCCCATGACCAAGGTAGTCAACAAAACTACATTGATTGTTAGACCAATAGGTGCATTCTGTTTTTCTTCAATCAATAGTGAAGTCAACCATTAGACACAAAACATTTGCTTCCATAACATTGTTAACCTTCATTGGGGGGGCCCTTTTGTCCCCCCCCCCAACCAAGAGCCCTTGTATCATGCATTGTGGACTTGTAGTTTAAGGGGATGGGAATTGGGTCACAGACTTGTATACTAACAATTAACACAACAATGACATCCACAACACCAATCAAATGCATGGGATTATAACTTAATTCCCTTCCAGGCATCCAAGAGAGAATTATCCCTGTTGTGATGGGGGGAATGAATTAGTCTAGTTACCAATGTTACATCAACAATTTAAGGGTTAAGCAACAAAAATCAATGGTGAAAATGGGAAGAGAATGATGTTGTTGTGGAGTACGTAATCCATGAACTGCTAGAGCGGCAACTGTGTTATGTAACATAATTAATCTCAGGTAGTCTACATTGATTTACATTGGTCAGGGGATTAGCCACCCCCTTAACCCATAAACGCCAATGCGAACGTTTTTCGTCCGATGAATAACAAGAAGGTAATCTGTAGGAAGTAGGAATGGATTTTTTCATCTGTTTTTTTTTAAAACACAATTGTGGAGACATGCTGCACCATGGAGGGCCAAAATTAGCATCATTTGGATGCATTCATATTTTTAGAATGCATGGATACAAAGAAATTGACACGGAAATACACGTGCACGGTGTTAGGCCGGAGGCTGCCCTTCTTGCAATTTTGATGAGGGCAACTAGAAATGCAGGCTTCCGCAACTCTGAGCACTCATGGTCAGACAACGGATGCTCAACAATGCGCAACCCGCCTTTCCCCGTGGTTACCAGTCCGTCGTTTAGGTGTTAACCTCCAGGCTAAAGCCTTGAATGCTCCCAGTGGAAGTGCAAGCTAGCCAGCAGATTGGAAAGGCGACAAGTAGGTTGGTAAGTAAGTTCATTCTGAGAATCAAATGAGATGTCCATCTACAATACTGTAGTGGAAGTAACTTAAGGTAGTCTGTTCATAAACCGTGCGTTTATGGGCTGGTCGGCCTTTTCGATGGTTCTTAGATGCACGAAATTATTTTTCCTTACTTTTCACTTGAAGAAAAATTGATGTGGAATCTAACCCAAGTGGTTTCATATTTTTCGGAGCATTTTTGAATTACTTACAAATTTCTAAAGAATTCTGCCATAGGTATCTATTTCTTGATCGTAGGCCTTACAAAACCCACACATGCGTAGTCTGAAAAAAGATATGGCTTCACCAAAAACAAGGACTGCAACATGTAGAAAGTAATAGACAGGGTTCCAAAATGCGACCTTTACTAAACTAAACTCCTAGAGGGCTAAGGCCTATTTTTTGACAAAAATCACTCGAAATTGCTAGTTTTGCTACATTCTTTCTAGAAAGAAAAAAAATGAAATAAAAAAATCTGACCGTTGGATCTTGTACTGTACTTGTATGAGATCATGTGGTAAAATTTTTATCAAGTTTGATCATGCAGATTGAAAAATATTAGCATTCAAAGTTGTGGGGGAAAAGGTTTTTTGAATATAGGTAAACATTTCAGAAATGGACCCACCTTGGCTCTTATTCCATCCACTAGCAAAGTATAAAGGAACATTCGACAGATGTTAAACCGCTCTAACATCATTGACAAAACATTCAATGCTTCACATATATCCATTTTACAACTTGTTAAGGTCCATTTCAGACCCTGGCTTGGGACAATATTAAGAAGAGGGGCAGAATTAAAGCAAACTACCATAAGTTAAACCGGCAAAAAGGTTACCTCAAAGAAACGCATCCAAGGATAGCTCATAGCTGCCTATTGCCATTGCCAACAATGTGAGACGTTAAACACCCCCCATCAACGTTTCCAGAATGGATATAAGCTAATTAGCCCAAAGGCTATTTCTGTATAGAAAGGAAGCTATTTCCGCGACCCTCTTACTTTTTCAGGGAAAACGGGGATATGAAAGTGTTTAGAAAACATGGCATTTTAACTACATTTTTTTTCACTTTTGCAGAACTTGCGACTTTGTACAAAAGTTGGAAGTTCAATGATGCTATTTTTTGTGTTTTGCGTTAAGGGAAATCGCTAAGTGACATATACAATTGTCACAAATTCGCAACTTTTGTGTGAAAATATTGTGATTTATATTCATCTTGAAATTTTGTGCAATGGAGATTGGAGAGTTCTTTTGCGTAAATTTTTCCAATTTATCACTTTAAAAGTTAACAATAATAAACTATATCACCAGCAAGGGAATTGAACCCTTCTTACAAATGTAAGACTACTGAAAATGCAGTGTTGGTGTTCTCCACACAAACATACAAGCCACATCAGTTTTCAAATTGCAATGGTTAGAATTGTCCTAGTTTCCCACTTCCTAGACAAAGTCAAGGGGCAACAGTCATTTAGTTCTGCAAACCCACACTCTTGCATCTCCATCTCTGGTCAAAAAGACGAATCCCATGTAGCTCGTGCCAACTCTCGTTGTCACCCAAAAGAAAACATTGTTAAGGAAACATGAGCAGCGAAGCCAACTAAATCTCATGAAAACTAAGGAAATATTTGGAAGCAAGTAATGAAAACTAAATAAAGGATACTACCGCACGGCTAATACCTCAGAGATCCCCTTGCGTGCCAACCTTGACAACAGATTTCCATGAATTTATAGCTTTCCTAGAAGGAAAATTCTCTAGGGAAAAATATTGTTGGCCAAACATATATTCGCACAACAAGGGGCAGGTGCTTATCTAGTCTATTTCTATGGCAAGATTTCAAGAATTTCAAAGATGAAAAGCATCTCTCATCCTCTACAAATCCTAAGACCAAGCATCACCCAATTTCAGCAACTTTTAAATATTTAGAAATGAGCTTATACAAGTGGCGTGACTGTACAAGTCTTTGCCACAACTTGATCACCAGGTTTACATTTAGCAACAAGCTACAAGCTACCTCGGCATTTGCTTGCATGGTTACCTTAAATAAACCTTGTTGCAAATCAAGATTAGATGCTGAGAGCAATTCGGGGGTGGTGTGAGGCATGCTGCCCAAATACAAAGGTTGGTCCCTGTTCACTTTTTTTGGTGATACAGTAAAGACTTTTGAGCACGGAAAAGTGGTGGGCAAAGCTCGCCTCAACCCCTTCTTGCCTCCAATATTGGGGATAAATTATCCCAAAAACATCGAGTAGTTCCTCTTGAGGAAAGCGCCAGTCCAATTCGGTAGACAAAGCGTGCACAATATTTGCAAGTAGCCAAGCACACAACAAGGGACACAAGTCACTTACAAAATAATTTGAACATCAATGCAGTAGTGTGGCACCCAACCAAAAGAAAAAAAGAAAAAAAATTGGAATAAAAAAAGAAAATCTATAGTTGAAAATTGGCACTCTACAGAATCTTGGATGCGGTTAAAGTCTTGCTAGGTGACAAAAATTTGTTCGCCAGTTATGATAGCGAGCATACACCATAGTTATTTTTAAATTGAACAAAAGATGATAGATGCCGCTATCTCTAGGGAGCTCCTTCCAATGCAAGGGAAGTTCCTTGAAGGTCAAAGAGATCAAATCATTGTATCAAGGGAAGTCCTCCTTGTTGAAGGCAGTATTCCCATCAATGAACAACGAGCTAGTTCCTGTTGGCACACTTTCACGGCTTGGAGAAAGTCACAGACAAATATGTCATGTGCCTCAGAGAGCTTAATCAAGTAGTGAACTACATTCACAAGTGGAATGAAACAGCAAAGCGATAGAGGCACTTCAATATCAGATAGAAGGTTGAAATTGTCACCAACCTCGGCCATAGATTTGTGCCTAGGTCCTACTCTCATGTCAACTTCCATTTTTACAAGAAGTATTGTATACTCTTGGAGAATTTGTTGTACTGGACTCCGCATGGAGATCCACCTTGTCTTTACATTGCGTACCATTTTAGATCCTTTAGTTTCCATGAGATTTGCAAGCTTTAGCAGCTCAACATGTCTTTGATTACTACGACAAAAATAAAAGTACATCGATTGGAAAAGGCCCTCAAGCCTGGAAACCATCGGATACTTCGACAAAGTCTCAATGGCCAAGTTGACACAATGATTGATACAACTGCCTCCTAGTATCGCGCCCCTTAGTGACACTTACCACCTTAAGTTCACCTTCCAATGCTTTTCGAACACTTAACACTTTAGTGGCACCAAGGGTCACGCTCCCTTAATACTGCATATGCCACGCACATCCAATGTTACGCTCCCATTCCAACTCTTTATGCTAAGTCCCAGTCACCGGGACTACTAGCACATACACACCCCATCATGACACTGGGGTATGTTACTTGGTAACATGGAGCGGGACTTCCATATTATTGTGCAAGGACCCATGGTGGCACTACTCACCATGGTCCTAACCACTTTTGAGTGTCACCCCAATTCCATACTAGGCTCATTGTGTATTTGCTACTTTCCACATCGTCACTAATCGGGACTCACTATTCGGGACACCTCAACATAACCTAGAAAGGAGTGGGACTCCACCCAACCGGTGCCACGGGACACCCACAAGTGTCCCATGGTGCCTTGGAGTGGTGGTGACCCCACACCACCAACCTTGAGTCACCGGGACTCACCAAGGCTCCAAGAGGGAGTGAGGAGTGAGACCAACCCTTCCTATAGTATTCTCTGTGGGATTCGGCAAAACCCCTCCCCCTTGTATGTCAAAGGGGACTCCCAAACCCACTTTGGTTTTGGAAGACCACCCCATTTCTCCCGATTCGCCCTAGTTTGGGACTCCCGAACTTCTACCTGGCGTAACTTTGCGTTCCGGGCTCCAAATATCACATGCGAGCTCATTTTCGACATCTACTCGACGAGTAGATGCCGATGGACTACTCACTTGCCCCATTTGGACAAGTACTCGCAAAGTTATCGCCCTCCGAAGATTCGGGTCCATCGGGAGAGGCATCACGCCTTCACCACGGCGCTTCTCTTGGCCATAACTTGAGGCTCTTACCTTAGAACCTCGTAATGCTTGTCAATCTAACATCCTTGTGTTCTTAGCTTTCCAAGGATATGCTACATGACATACTTCATGGAGGGATTCCTCATGAACCCCTCCCTTTTAGCCCTTAAGTGTCCCGGCGCCACCATGACACCCCCACCTTTGAACGCCCATAACTTTTGACTCACAAGTTCAAATCATGCGTTCTTTGGACGGCTAGAAGAGTCTCCTCTAGACCTTTCCAAGTATGTGTTACATGCCCCCAAATTCGTCCAGATCAGAGCGCTAACAAGCTCTGATCACTCGGGACTCTTAGTCCCCCTCACCTCATCTCTTGCAAGGCTTGGGGAGTCACCCCCCAATGTCCCCCTTGCTCACCAAGGTGGCACGGGCACGCCTTGTGATGAGGGTCGTGACACCCAGGTTGAAGGGAGCCCATTTGTCTTAGATTTGGGTTGTCACCTTGGATTTGGCACCCTAAAAGGTACTAACACTATTAGTGCCGAAATATACAAGTTTCCCAACGATCTCCTTGTGAGTGAGACCACCCTCATTCATCAAGGCATGCATTATGACATTACTAAGTTGATCTGCGATGCCCTTTTCAGACAAGCATGACAAATACTAAAGGTAAGGCATTTGTTCCCAACCATCAACAACATAGACATAAACGGTGATCCAAGAGGAATTATCCACGATAGTGACCTCATCGGCACTTAGGGAAATAAATCTCGCCGACTGCACAACAGACTTTAATTTTGTTAGAATGCATGCGTGAATATGATCACTCATCTTCTAGTCAGTGGATTCTAACCAATGCTTTCTAGGCAAATTCTTCAATTTCAAATGCTTGAGCAAGTACTGCTCCCTTTCAAAGTCGCACATAGGACGGCCATGAGTAAGAAGACAAAAGAGGGTGGAATATTGGACTCCCTTCCTCTTGAACTCACCCTCCATATTGGCAATCAGTTGATCTACTACATTGAACCCTAGCTTATAGCTCGCCTATAGCTTGCAGTGCTTCATGTGCTTGCAATCAAGCTTGAAGAATGTGTTGCCCTTCCTTAGATGTGGCAACGGCACGCCATCATCCCTACAAGTACGCTTACCTTCATGTTTCTCTAAGTTATTGAGCTTCAGGACAATCACTTTCTTCCTTCCCATCATAGTCGTGTAGCTTTGGCAGATGACTTTAGTTAGATCCATCTTACCATCAAACATGCCCTCCACCTAGGCAAATTTGCATGCCCACACCTCCTACCACCATTGTGTGAGCAATGGTGCATCTAGCGTCTTTCTCTTCCGTGCAATGGAATCAAGGTTCACCTTCTTCTTCTTCCCCATCACGCATCAGTCACTGTCACTTTTAGTTGCTAGATCAATAACCACTAGGGATGCAACGGTGTCTTAGAAAGGCAGATCGTGAGCAATTGGATGGCAAATCAACTACGAGAGGCACATCTCCAATACATGTGTGATGTTGTCAATCTCCATCGCCTACGGACCAAAGCATTTGGCCCGAGATACTTACCAGTGCTATTGGTGTTACAACTAGAATCAAAGCAGTGCACCCTAAAGTTTTATGGAAGCTTCAATTAGGGCGCCATGGAACCTAGACAACCAACGACCAAGGGAGCAATACCCAAAAAGAAAGCAAGTCTAGAACTCTAGATCAAAGTGAAGCAATGCAAGCACAAAGACAAATGCAATTCAACAACAAAGTATGTGAAGCAAAAGAGCAATGCTAGATCAATGAAATATCATAGGTAAGGTGAGAGCTAACTAGGGGGAGAGATTATATTTGAAGTTGAAGCAAGCCAAGTTAGCCAACAACGAATCCAACGATCATAAGTCCACATTTCCTAAGAAAACTAGTTCCCAATTGGAGTGAATGCAACGGAGACAATGTGTGCCTCCAAGTCTACAAGAACTTCACAACAACCTGGAAGAGGCGCATTTGAATTTGGAAATCACAATTGTTACACACTTAGTTATTCAAAGTCTTAAGTACTCTCTCAAAATCTCACTCAAAATCTCAGACAATGGAATATGCCGCCATGCAAGTTTCAGAAACGAATAAGTTTTCTTAGGTAGGGAATCACAACGACGGCAATGAGCATTGAAGACAAGCTTAAACATGCATTAAACACATAATATCACACAATCAACACATAGTACAAACTACATTAACTCTTGCTAAGGACGCTTAGAAAGCACCATCAAGTTTAGCAACAGTGCTATAGAAGTTTTGTAGGGGGAAGAGTAGGAGGGAGAAGGTGATGGCGAAATGGATGGCTATAATGGCTCTGCCTTGCTCCCTCATGAATGCTCCAGATCGCGCCAATGCAACGGCAAATTTGTCGACCTAGCTGATGAAAACTTCCAACTTTCATCCATTTTGTACTTTTCCCAACAAACCCTCATTTTCATCAAGAATGTGGCTCAAATCTTCATTTTCAATTTTTTTTCATTATAGACATTTGGCTCTCCATTTTTTTGGGTAGATTTCTAACACAATTTAGCCAGTTTTAAACCCCACCCCCCATTAAGCTATTTGCAGGTCCAACTAGCTATATATGTGGAAGGGAGGGTCCATTTGCCTATGGCGGTGCCCAACTCTTGTTGACTTCCCCTTCGTCCTTTGATTCGTCCATTTGGGTTGTTGATCGTAGTCTAGGGTTAGAAGGGTATCTTTCACCTGTAGCAAAAGTGTGATAGGTGCTTCTCTTGCTCTTGTTATTTAACGACAACATGCGTACAAATACTGATTTGTTTTGGGGTATGGATGTTGTTTTGGTTTTGGATGTTTTCCATCGCTTATCACCAAATCTAATACGAACAAGCAAGAGACCACTAGTAAGTTTCAAGGACCTGAAAATAAAACTAATTTACATTGTTGCTTAGTATAAGGAACACACAGTCCTTGAAGAGGTGCATATTTTCGCATATAACTTAGAAATTTCCTGGTCACAATTTAGAAACATTGGATCTATTGGAGTTGCTGCATCTCCACCGAGCTTGCTAGCGGATCCTTTCTTCAGTTTCAAACACAATCCCTGCCAAGTGAATTTTCTGCCATCAGTTGCCATCTGAGTCACAGGCATAGAAAGTGTTATGAATAAGTTAGTGTGAATAATCGGTTGAGTGCCCTGTAACTTAAAGGAGTGCACCAACTGATGGCATCCGAGATGGAAGGAAACCTCTAAAACTAACAACTCAATCTTAAGTCCAAAATTAAAGTATTAAAGTATACAAAATAAGTATCAGAGAGAGAAACTAAGGCAATCAAGTGATGTCCTCTCACATCGATAAGCAACATGCACTATTCAAGAATGCAAATGCCAAGTGTTGCTTCGTTGTAGAAAGAATAAGTTAATGAAGTGTTCATTACATCAGCTACTGAAATCAATCGCCTTCTACAATGTCCCACTTCTTCCAATGGCTAAAAACTAAAGGGCGTGTGTCAGTTTGCAATGGAATTTCATTTCTTTCTTCAATTTCACTCTTCCAGTTTTAGAACGTGCACTTTCAACCACAATATGATACATGTCGTTCATGGTGTTTTGATGATGATCTAATTAATATGTCTGGACAACTTGAAAATACTGTGAATATGAATTTGGTGATCGTTCCAAGGTCATCATAGGACACTTTTTTCTAATAACAATCTTGCTTACTGATTATAGCAAGGGCTCATAAATGTAAGGGAAATTTTGTGACAACCTACAAAGGGGTGGCGATTGCGTTTCTCCTTCTTACTTGAACGATTCAAGTCATGGAAAACATCAAAACTTAGTAGAACCAAAACAACATCCATATGCAAAAACAAATCAATATTTGTATGCATGCTGTCGTTAAATGACAAGAGCAAGAGAAGCACCTATCATACTTTCGCTATAGGTGAAAGACACTCTTGAAAACCCTAGACTGCGATCAGCAACCCAGACGGACGAAACGAAGGACAGAGGGGAAGTCAACGAGAGTTGGGCACCATCATAGGCGAACAGACCCTCCCTGCCACACAGACAGCCAGTTGGACTCGCAAATAGCTTGATGGGGGGGGAATGTCTCACGCCATCAATCGATAAAGATTCTAAGAAGTCAACAACTAGGTAAGCTTATTTTTTAGGACTTCTAGAGCATCTGCCACTTGCCCACACATCCCCCCCACTTGCTCGCAACCTCCAGATCTGAGAACAAAATAGTACCGTCGATCTCCAAATTGTCGGTAAAATCATTGCTCCAGAGTTGTGGAGCTGGAACGTAGATATGAGAGCCCCGATGAGTGTGCTCGGCCTGCTTTGAGCAATCTCTCACTTGTATTGCGACTCCAGGCTTTGGCTGCGTATCCCTTTAATTCAAAACCACCGCTCAGCATGTTCATGCAGAAGCAGGAATCCTTTGGTCGTCCATAGCATTTTGGTTGGACCTCTCTGTCTTCCATTCAATCGAGCTGAGGGTGCAACTCCATATCAGTAAGTTCCAGTATCATTCTGCAAGTTGCTTCAATATCGAGCGCTTCGAGGTAGTCTGCTTCTACTGCCAGTTCCATAATTGAAGTGCAGTGCGGGAGCTCCGGCGTAGGCATTAGAAGTCCGTGGATGCTGTTGCTCTTGCTTGCGGTGAAGGGAAGCGGGCTCTAATTTTTTTGAAGAGGTATTGTTTGTTCCTTACTAGCTACTACTCCATGTAGCTACTACTCCTCATACGCTCTTGAACCGTACTTCATTTTTACGCTTGTGTTTTGTTCTGTGTTTACATTCCTCCACATGATATCACTAGAGCGAACCCGATTGTTTTTCATTGAGGAGATCCGGAGCTGTGTCGCTTCTCATTGAAAATGATCTATTATTAATATTCAAGTCGGCCCCACGATTTGTCCATTGTGATTTTTTTCACTCACCCCTCCTTTTGTCGCTATTTCAAGGAATGAAAAGCAACCGGTTTTACAGTAGTGTATGCAATGCCATGGCCTCACCAGCTCCTTTGTGGAGTCAAAGCATTCATGTTTTGAGTAGTGAGCCCATTCATAGGATTCTCTTTGTCAATGAAATGAAGAGCCTCGTTGTGGACACATGTGGTGATGTTGGAAATGCCATTACATGATCTTGGTACAGTAGAAGTAAAGGAAGACGAGTGGAGGAACTAGTTATAACATAGTAGGCTAGGTGTTCAAAGGAGGGGTGTTGTTCTACATAACTAATGTACCCCTTCTTGATGAATGACTGTGTGTTATTCCGTACACAACTTGGCTCATTAAGATCATTGCTTGAGGTTCTAAGTGTGTCTATTTCATTCTTCTAGGTTGTTTTTCAAATTATCTTCTAAGAATGATGTGGAGGTGTGTGGATCTAGTTCACTTACTTCTTCCCTTGGTTTCCATTGCAACCTTTTGGAGTGTGGTGTATGCACAAAGCGACACAAATGGGCCTTGTAATACATGCCCTCTAGAGTGCATTGGAAGACAATGTGCCCGGTATTGGTGGACATCTATGTGGGGTTTCATTGTCACTTTGGTGGCCTTGACAATGGATGTTTGGGGAGCTCCAAAGTCTACAAATGCAAGCACAATAGAAAATGTTGTTATAGCATTTTTTGTGAGTGCCTTCCACCCATTGTTTCTTCCATGGAGTATGCTTCAACGGACCATGAATGGCTTGGCAATGCTAGGCAACCTTCATGAAGCACTTGGAAATGATGTGATTTCCCCATCATATCCTTGGAGCAAATCCCACATCAAGATCATCTCGGGTTGTAAAGTTATTGTGAATTTATCTCTAGATGTTCACAAAGAGAATAAGAATCTCAACGCCTTTCTTATTACGGTAACGGTAGAAGATTTTTCAGAGGCACTTGTTATTGGGCATAAAGTGGCCAATTCCGAACAATACAATGTTGAACTTGCACAACATGGGCAACTAGCATTGTTGAGATCAAAAGTACTTCCACCATATGATGAACTCAAATTCCTTCGTGGTAATTCGAGTTTGGGTATGGCTATTGCAAGTGCACAAGCCGTAGGCTACATCTATGGGGTTGTAGTTCGATGTGTGCAAGGACTTCGAGTGAGTCCAATAGAAGCCATTGCTTGTGTTTTGAACATGGTGATTCTTATGAAAGGTGTCCTTCATAATTTTGCAAGCATAGGTCATAGACCCCTACTTCTTTACTTGCTTCCTGAAGAAGAAGCAAAGTTCATAGAAGAATGCAAGAATACACAAGGTTTGAAATTCAAAACTACTGGTAGATTCAAGCTTAGAGTATCAATTGTATCTGAGGTTCTATTAGCGGTGGGTGCTTACTTCATTGTCAACTTTTTAAAGTCTTTGAGTCCAATATGTATAGTACCCATTATACTTTTTGAGGTGAGTCTTGTTTTGGGAGGAATACTAGGATTTTCATTGAGTATGGATTCTAGTGACACTTTAAATAGGTGTTTATTATTCTTAGTAGTTTTGTTCAATCTAGTAGGATATGTGTGGTCCCTAGTTGTAACATTTAAGTATTGGAAGGGAGAAGAATTTGATGTTCGATCATCCAACTACCTTTCCCAAATGCTTCCCTATATAGGATAATTTGAGTGGAAGCATGTGTCAATTGAAGGTTTCCATATTTTGACACTTACAACAATGAGTTTTTGTTGATAGAAGTGTACTCTCTTTGATATTAAGAATATCAAACTCTTATTATGCATACATACACTCTCCAAGCCTCTTTGTCTATTATTATATGTGGTGATTTGTTTTCATAAGTTGTGAAGATTTAGTGGTAGATAGTTGCTACATACTAGTCGGCATGAATTAGTGAGTTGCATGGAATTCTCCATTTGGTACTATGATCTTTACTTGTGGGTGTAGAAAACTTGGAGTGGAGGTTGCAAAGAAATTGTGATTTTTGTTTGTGGGTTGTTTTTACAATCATTTCTAGTGTATTTCATGGTTGTAGTTTAACTTGGGTAGAAAACATTTCTTCAATAGATTTGTTTTTGTGTTAAAAATAATTAAGGTGACCCAAGTGGTGAGTTTCAATATAATTTCTAGAACATGGTAGTCTCAATTGTAATCCCCAACCCAAATCTCTTGCATAATTATAAAGTTTAGTACATTCTAAGCCATCCAACAACAAGGAGTTTAGTTTTTCTCATTGTGGCTCTAGATTGAAATCAAACTTGTTATAATTTCAATAGTAGGAATTTGATTTTAGGTGATCTAGTGATGAAAGTAGGAAATCTTGGAATTCAATGAAAATTGAATTTGGAATGAAGATAAGAATTTCAACTCCCTAGAAATGAATGGGAATAGAAATTATGGTAGAGGAGATTTCAAGGCTCTAAGAGATTATTTCAGGCCCGTTCTCAATGCTATGAACTAGCAATTGTTGGCCAAAATAAAAAATATCTTTTTTACTAGAAATTAAATATTAATTGTTGAACACAATAGTCACTCAACCACATCAAACTACTTTTGTGGCAAAGTTCTTAGAATTCCCACAATCCCGGAATTTGCAATCTCTTGAAGGCCCCCCAATCCTCTAATGAAGGCAAGACCTATGACTTAACCTCTAATGATCTAAGCGACCATTTTTGGGGTGTTACCCTTCTTTTTTGAACTTCCCATTCTAAAATTTTAATACTTGATAAATTAAAAATAATTTCTAAAAAATAGACTATGTGATGAATCAAATGGTAATAGTTTCATCAAATTTTGAGTTACACTATGCCTTGTGGAATTTTTCAAAGTTAAGTGGTGTGATGTAATTGACAACTCATTTTGTAGGGTTTGGTGTGGGCTTGGATTCAAAAGTCAACCAACAAATGTGATTTTTGCTGACCTTAAAAAGTTGAGATCCATCTCTAAAAGGGCACATCCAAAGAGTTCAAGGAAAAGACAAGTGCCCCTTTCTTTTTTTCTTATAGTGACTATAGTAGAACCTCTCTAAGTCGATACTTTGTAAGGCAATAAACTTCTCTAACATAATGGTCCTGGCTTGGGGAATATAATAAGCAATAGCACTAAATGAGAATCAACCAAGGAAGTGAAAAGGCTAAAATAGGCTTTTAAATAAGCTACTTGGTCAAAATGAGATCCTTCTTTTCCTCAAGATGTGCCACATGTATACCTTTGGGAGCTTCCTGTGTGCAAAGTCTTGAATGCATAGACCCTCTTCAAATCAATAAACCTCTCAATTGTAATATTGGGAGGGGTTTGGGTCCTATTACTTTAAGGTCTACTTTATTCTCAATTCAATGGCCACCATGCACTACAAGCTCCACTACTAATTGAAGAATGCTTGGAATGTTGTAAGATTTGGCATATACATTCTCAACCTTCTTATCTTTCACTTAGCTTAAAAAGGAGAATCATTTCAAAATATTCTCACAAAGATATGCTTCTTCATTGAAGTGTGCTCCCCTACATTTCCATTCACCCAAATGAAACTTCAAACTTCAATATCTTGTTAATGGTGTGGTCTAGTCATTTGAATTTGTTATAGCTACTCACTCTCAATGTGAACTTCAAATCATTTGGTTACATTCTATCCAATCTTAAGAAAAAATGAGCAAAAAAATGCTCAAGTTCTTGGCAATTTTGGCCCATTTTGAAAGTACACCATCCTTAGGTCATTAGGGCATAAGGAAAATTTTGAGGTCTCTACAAGGCTGCGAGTTTTGCACCCTTGTGGTTCAATTATAGAAAAATAAAATAAAATAATTTTTTTTGGAATCTAATGTGGCTCTACTAGTGACACATCTGATTTTCTATTATATATATATATATATATGTATGTATGTATAATTTTCTCTTCCAAAAAAAATGTGTAGAAGAAGATTTCTTTTCATTTTTTCTATATTTGCAGCGGAGGGGGTTGAAAATCTAAAACTTTGAGTCTTCGCTTGACCTCATAAATTTCCTAATGGGTTAAGGTAATTGCACCTCATTATCATGATCAATTTATAAATCTAAACACATCCTACATTTTCTTGATGAAAATTTTTGATTTTTTTTCATTAAAGTCCAGGATCAAATTTTGGGTGCAACTATTTCCACACTATGAAGATTCATAGTTCACTCATTTGGTGTCTAAAAATGGCATCCTCAAATTTTCTAGAATTCCCTTCTACCTACCAACAATACCTACCAACAAGACACAAGGAAAGTGTTTTCTATTCAACAATAAGAACCATGTTCAAACCCTTCTTCCAAACAATGTTAGATGCAATTCCTTCATATCATTAGTCTTCTTCAATGTTGACATTCTAATTGTAGATTTGAAGGCCTCATCGACATTTTTTTCATGTTCGGTTGTCATGTGTTTCAAGTTACAATGCACTAGGCTTGTCGCAAGTGAAATTATTTGGCATGAGCGCCATGATTTGTGTAATTCCTTTCGAAAGCTTCCTCTGACACAGATTCTGCTTGTGGATGGAGGTGCATTTAATCTTTAATTTGTGCTAAGCATTTACTAGCGTACAACCTCTCAATTTCATATATTGTAAATTGTTTGAGAAACAAATCCTTAGTTTAGAAAGAATCGGAATTTGAGGACCAAAATCATTTGGGAGAGCATAATTAGCTACGACACAAAGCATGAATCCATTGGGAGTGCTGCGGATTCTAAAGCATTGAATTTGTTTCATCAACTTTGGGAGCTCCATCACCAACATTCAAGCTGGCTAGAAAGAGCTTCTAGAAGCTTGTGCACTTGGGTGTCACGACATTGGCTTGTTGCACTAGTAGTGCAACCGTTGCATCATTTGCAACAATTTGTGTAAGAATCATTGAAGTATTTTCTATATTTTGCTGGATTTAGGTTTTGAACTCAAGATTGCTTTTAAATTTGCAAATATAAGTGTCTAGGGGTGATCATGTGTAGGACCGTCCAAATGGAATACATCATAACGGACATTGAGTTGTGACTTTGTGCACTTAATATATATAATAGCTAGATTTGGATCTTGGTTGTCACTTTTGGGCATTTGAACACAAAAGAAGTCATTGTTCAATATTCAAACTACCTATTCCAAGTGCTTCCCTCCATAGAATAAATTGATTGTTAGTATACAAGATTAGAATCTTTCTCATAGAAGTTTTTACTCCTTCAATAGTTAGACTTTGTTGTAAATGGTTGTCTTCTCTTTCATCTAGTATAGTCAAACTTCTATCAAGCATGTGTTTGCAATTGACAAATCTTTGTGCATAATTATGATGTTTGATGAAGTATGTTGTGAAAACTAGGTGGGAGAAGGTTGATAACTTTTGAATGGAATGGATGAAAGAAATGTATTGAGTTCCTCTCACTTGGTGCTTGGATTTTATAAGCTTGGGAAGGCATTGAGTGGAAGTTATTAAGAGGATGGTATTTTGGATTGGGTGTTGTTCATATTTTTGATTTCAATGTTTGCCATGGTCGAAGTGTAGAGGTGGAACATGTCACAATTGCATAAATTGTAAATAGTGTGATCATTACAAGCTTGCATGTTGGTCACAATGCACTTGCTCCTTGAGAAACTAGACACCTAGTAGTTGTAAAGAGCTGACTCACATACAAAAGTTGCAAATGTGGTTTGGATTTGTATCGGCAATTATAATCTCAATCGGAAAGTCTTGGCTGGTGTCATGATGAAAAAAGAAAAGCCTCTCTAAAAACTGCATGATAATAGCAACAGGAATGAAGGGAGTGATTGAAGCAATTATGATAGCTGTCATCTAATCTTTGCCTTCACTTGTAGATTAGAAGGCCTCATTGACATTCTTTATATCATGAATAATACCGGTATTAGATATTTGATTTCCTTCTAGACTGAGTTCATTTATATGTTTTTCTTCTCATGGATATAAGATGATTTCTTTCTAGATTGAATTCACTTGGCTTCTAGATTGAATCTTCTTGTAAACTACCCCATTTTAGACCAAATGGGAGCAAGTCCATTGTGGGCTAAATTATGTTAGTAGTGTACTTTCAAGTTCTTAAATACCTTTCTTATATTGGAGAAAGTGAAGTAAAACTCGAGTGGATTTTCTTATTATTGCATGTTGTTGTTTTCATATGAGCTGTGGATAGTTGGTAAGAAACTATTGTTGAGTGATTTGCACAACCATGAGAACCCCATTTGGTTTATCCTAGTGCTGTAAAAGATATTAATTAATGAAAGTAGCACACTCATGCTATTTTAAATTAGTGGAGGTTGGATGTTCACAATATTGTTCCTATTTTGACAGAGGTAAAATTTTTGTATCTGACACTAATTTTAAACCCTTAGTAATAAGACAAATCAGTGTACCTCCTTGGCTGCAGCTCTGCTGAATCTATTTGATGTTGTAAGTTAATTTGAATTGGGGGAGGGGATTCATGGTGAATGATCATGTGGCTGCTTTAATAACTGACAATTTTTTCTTTTTCTTTTTCTAGAACCGTTTTCAAGCACTTATCACTAGATGAGTATTCTAACAGAAAACATTGATTCACATAAGCTTAGACAGCATTAGTGCCAAGTGGATATATTCTTCTCTACACTTTAAGGATTCTTATATCCTATTATATAGAATAGAGGAAAATTCATGCCATAATTGGAGGATAAATCCCTACTTGATTACCTATGCAGAGTAATAAAAAACTATGGGTACCTCCAAGATTTTTACATTGTATTTTCTTGATTATAAGGGTTGTAAAAATCCCACCCTCCTATCCATAAAACCTCAATAAGTGATGAGATTATGGATTTATCATTCTACATTTTTTTGGTTTAAAGGTTATATTGTCACCTTGAATCCTAGAAATGTGTTTATACATAGTCAACAAATGGAAAGTTTATAAAATCATGACACATAGCAAAGGTGATGGATTACCAACATCACAGTCATTGGACTCAATCTCTGGATCAAAGCAAATCCAATTAAACTCCCTTAAATGAACTAATGAATTATGAACTAGTGTGGAAATGTTCTTGTAGAAAAACTGACAGAACATGGTTGATTGCAATAAATGAAATTGGTTAAAGAGCTTTATTAAAAATGGCACTCCCAAGCTAATAATGCCTATAACCGCCATGGACAGTGTATAGGCAGCGTTGCCAAATGGTGGCCTGGATACAAAGCATAGCTAATTACTAAGTGAAACTTACTCTAAACTTATGTTGTTGTGTTGTGTGGAGTGATACGAGAATTTTTAAGTTTCAGTTTGATTTGTTGTTGTGGTATTGAGGAGGAAATATGGCTTCATCGCAATCTAACGCTGCATCTTTACAAGTTTTGATATGGCTAAGGATTATAGTATTCTTTCATATTTTATCTTTCATTTTCTCCGTGAAGGCTATAACACGCGTTATGGGCTGAAGTCACCTGGTGTAACCTCACTAACATTCACATTTTGTTGTTTTGTTCTTGGAATGGGTACAGGTGAGGCCTATGACCTCTCGGAAAATTTAGAGACATTTTGGAGACTATAATCTTCAGTTGATGCATTTTTTGTCTTTCTTATAGATACATTATGATTTATAAGTGCTACATGATGTATATTCTTACTTGATTGTAATACTTATGAAAAAGAGTTCTTTGATAATACTCGCCTTGCCTAGATTATACACTATTGGGTGTAATATATATGATTGTGGTTGGAAAAAGTAGAAATATATAGTATATACCTTTAAGATTGATTTGCCTTGTCAAAGATGGAGATATTCAAAGCCTTGACACATTGTTGCAACTAAACATGTGTAATGAAAAAGGTTTACAATAGAGAAACAAAAGAACTGAAAACAGGAAAAAGATACTAGTTTAAGCCCTGAGAAGGAAATGCAGTATTAGAGGAAAATCAAATAAGTGCCTAGTAATAGGAATGTTCCGGAAAAAAGGTTTTTTCATGTTTTGGAGGCGGGAGAGTGAATTGGTATATCAGAAGGAAATCAGAAAAATTACATCAAATGGGGGAAGCCATTTTGGGATGTAGGGGTGGGGTATTGTGCTTGCTGCAGCCACAAGCACCTTGAATGCATCCATGTAAGGAAGAAATGGCATTGAATCATCCTAGCTTCTTTGTAAGTTCATCCACAAATGTGCTTAGGTTCATCCACAAATCACTTAGCTTGCTCACCTCTGAGCGCCCGGAGCATATTTTCCAAAATCCAGAAACTTTTGAACTCATTCCAATCAAACTATCATTCAAAACGAGATCTACAAAAATTGACCGTATTGATTGGTAGTGGAGACAAGCCCAAAGCATGTGGGGAAAAGGACAAATAATTTCACCATATCTTTGAAAAGATTATAATAGTCAAGTAGGGCAATCTTTCATTTTAGAGAGGCTAGATTTGAGGCACTAAGGCGCTTAAAGATTAAACACCCCCATCAAGCTTTTTTGGCGCCCAGTTGGTAGTTTGTGTGGTAGAGGGGGTCCGTTGGTTGAGCATTTGTCCTTGAACCTCGTCCGCCTCCCCTTCTGTCCTTCATCTGTTCCAAATGCAACTCGTCGTCCCAAAATTTCAGGTGTCTTCCTCCAACTATGGGGTTTGCAGTAAAGTGGTAGAAACTCCTCTTTTTACAAAGCTTGAAGCTGATCAAATCAGATCTAGGGGGGTCATATACAAGTCACTTTTTATCAATGAATGGGAAAAACCGGCGGTTATAGTAGAACCGCCCATTACCAGCCACTTAAGCATTTTGTGCATGATCTAGAGTAGTAGAAGGCATTGTTAAATTTTTGCCATGTAGAGAAATAGAAATGATGGACGTTGTCAAATTTTCATAATTTTTTTCCTTAAACTCAAATTGGTATGAATATGAGAAGCCAAAAGTTGGCTTGCTCCCATCTCCAATATATAGATTCTTCCATCACTACTCATCTAAAGACTAATTTGGCTCTGAAAACAAAGCACATGTATCATAATAGTTATGGCTAGAAGATAGTTGGAAACCAAAAAACTAATGGTTAATATCTGTCATCTCTCTATTGAATTTCCCATTACCTACATATTGACTATGGATCTTGGCTGGTCATAGAAGGTTCTACCATAACATTTGTTGGGGCAGTTCCTTTTGCCCCCTGAATCAGGAGTCCTCCATACTTGCCTAACCAATGAGTTCCTAAAGACTTTCACAGCCTTGCAATACAAGTCGTAGCTAGCGAATAATCTTCCATGTATTATAACTAAATTCTACCCCCAGGTATATAGGGAAGAGTAATACTTCCACCTAGGGCTAGCCAATCTACTACACTAAATAGTGAAATTAGGTTGCCTTAACAATTAGATTGACTTACACCAAGAAAAGTACTTTACAAGCCATTAAAGTCAACAAAAATTTCTACTTATACTTCCATTTGTATACATAAAGGTTCATAAGTCCCAATAACAACAATATCTAATTTAAAAGTAGTGCAATTTTGTAGAATAATAGCAAATATTTCTATAGTGTGGGGCAATCTAATTTCACTATTTAGTGTAGTTTAACAATGTTCTAGTCATAACTGGATGAGAGTTGAAAAAACAAGGTTTGCCTTCTTGGAATAGTTAAGATGACATTACAAATTAAGATTCTCAAAATTTAACCCCTAAGGGCTCGAACATCCACTTTCTAGACAATTAATAGATTGAAACTCAAATGTCATTCTTAGTACTACTTGGATGAAAGTCATCCTAATTTGTGGAGATACTTTATCAAGTTCTTTTCCTTTCTAAAGTTGGATTTGGTGTTATTAGAACAAGTATTTTTCTGAAATTACAAATGTGCAAGTATAAAGTGGTTGACCAAGCCAAAATTACATTGACTCTAGTTCAAAATTGGATTTGCAAAAATGAGGGCATAGATTTCAAGAACCAAAAAATTTCAAAAAATCACTTGATAAATGATAATATTTTTCTTGTAATCAAATTTAGAAGGAATTTTGAAATTTCTGTTTCAAAATTTATAAAAGAGTATTGATGATAGCATTAGTGAATCTAATTGTCTGGATGGAATCAAACAACTCAAAATCTACAACTTTTAATGGATATCAATTCTAAAATAATCTTCTAAATAACACTTTTAAAATTATTCTTCTCAAATTGTCAATTATAGAGAAGATTGTGGACATTTAGGGATTAAGAGATGATCGAAATCCAAGTTATTTTTTCAACTCTCTGCCACCATCTAGATGATCTCATGCCTCCAAATTGTACGCCATGGCTAAACCACATCAGATCTTCTTTGATCCAAGGTGCAAAACTCCAACTTTTCACCTAGGGGAGTAATTTCTCATCTATAAGTCTACCACATATTATGAAGTGCTTACAAAATTTTAGCCTACATGCCCCTGTAAATTGCAAGATTATAATGTTTGAAGTGAGAATTTTTTCCCAACCCTACCCCCCAAGGCAACTGATTTTGAACCTCCATAGAATGGCATTTTTCCTCTTATGAATATTGAGTTTTTACACCATTGAGTACTACATCTTGTAAAATGTAAGCAAACAAATTTTCATGAGAAAAGGGATGGGGGGCAAGCAATGCAAAGTTCCCATAAAAAGTGGTTTGGGATCTTTGTGAGAAACACTTGTCATTTCTATCTCAAAAGAGCCTATTTCAATGAGTATTATGACTTTGGGAATAAAAATTTAAAATGAAATAAACTGTAAAGAATATATAAATTACGCAAAATCATATGTTTGTAAGAATTTAGGCTTAAAAAAACTTATTTGTAAAAATTATGTCCAAAAAACGAATAATGGAAAATACCAAGAAAATGGATACTTTGAGTTTTGATATTCAGAAAATAGTAAAAAAACTCAATAAAAATTTACATTTTTCTGACTTGAGGTGCTCCTTCTCAACCATTTTTATGTTCGGTAACAAATCTTGCAGTTTACATATTCATGTGGAATCAGCTATCATAGGGAGTACCTCTGGATTGCTGCCTTTCTTGTGCAGAACATTAAAGTCGAAGCTCCAGGAGAGGAAAAGGGCCTGAGATGCAGTCCTTGTCCATACCAAAACTCTGCCCTATTGCGATTGTCTACTTGTTTTGGGCCTACCAGAATCCTTGAAAGCTGAGCGATCGTCGGTTCAACCTGTGGTTGAGCATTGCCGCAGCTATCTTGCTTCGCAGTTTCAGGCATGAATTTGTCGGCAAACTTCTCGAAAACTCCTCAAGTTTCCGACCGAGGTTTAGTTCTTCGGTTTCAGGTCACACGTACTTGACATCATATCTAAGCTGCATCAGAAATTGAATTATGAGCGTACTTGAATTGCAACCCTGCGACTTTAGCTTTTTTTGTACTTCTAAGTTTCTTGCTTTGCATTTCAGGACATATCATCAAAGAAAGGAGACTTTCTATCAGTGTCGATTGAGGGGGTGAAAGTAATTCTCGACAGTGACGCCCCGATGGTTGCCTATGAAGCTAGAAGAGGTATTTCAAATCTTCCTGGATTGGATTGATGCCAATTGTCGAACTGTGAACGAGAAACAATTTGCAGTTGAGGAAGTTGCTGGTGTGATCCGATTCCCGTGGATGATTGGTGACTATCTTATCGATGTTGTGTCGATGAATCCTCAGATGCATACTTAGTGCAAGATGCTAGGTTGAGATCAAATTCAAGTTATTTCTTTTTCCTGCATTCGTTAGCTTGTCTGTGATGTACGCAGATGGGTCATGTGTGTGTATCTTGCAGACCCTGCCTTGTGGATCTCGTTAATTTTGTTACAGCCTCACAATTTCGAATGTAACTTAGCTGCAGTGTCATTGTGCTAAAGTCATAAGAAGACGAAATCCTCATCCGACGTCTTTATTGATTTTGCATGCCAGACTTTGTTAATGGAAGCATTGTGATTTAAGAGTTTTACTCATGCGCGACAACAACAGATGCTTTGGAAGAAAACTAACCACAATCGATACAGACCTCGGAACAATACCATATTAGAGAACTTCTGGGGGAATTCCAAGACTTTCCAAGTGAAGCAACCAGATGGGAGCTGCCAAGTCTTGTTCGAATTCCCCGCCCACCATGCGTTCCCTGCCCACGACACGTTCCCTATACTCAGCCTAAGTTCTCCATCAGGGAGCGTAAGCGTCTCCTGACGGGGCCTATACAAAAATTATGTTCTCTATAATTGTGTAAAGGTAGTGCACTTTGAGCACATGTTGAAGTTACATACTTGACTCTTTTTAGAAAATATCTTCATGGACTTGTGTAACTTTAGTAGAAGTCCTCGTATTCTAACTTTGACCTTCAAATTTGCAATTTTGTGTTGAAAATAGTGTTGAATCCCTCGGAATGGCAAAAGTAGTCATCTAATTGGGAGATGTTTAAAAATAATGAATCATTTTTTAAAAAGTGGAAAAAATTATTCAATGTCTACAACTACCAAATGTACCTTCATTTCAAACATCATATAAAACTAATATATAATACAAAAGTTATGAGCAGAAAAACACATGTCCCAGGACCATGGGACAAGAAAAAAACAAGTGTTTCTTCCAATCACCCTCTGCCTCATCCTTTAGAGGTATTTTGCCTAAAAGAAGATCATCATTTATGTTTTGTACTTTTCTTTCTATCTAAACTTGTTCTTTTCAACTCTAATTAATATTTAAAAGCCTTGGGTTCATGAAAAAATCAATCTTTGAAGTACTTTTTGAGTACTATACACATTTTTAGAAGTAGTAGAAATCAACAAAGTAGTTGAAATTATGAAACTGTGTTCAAGATATTCAAAAAATACTTTTTGGTTCCCTAAAGATATGTGTATGACATTTTATGTTGTTGGTTTCGAAAAATATAGGTTGATTTCTATTATTTACAAGCCAAAAGTTGAAAATGCATTCGGAGGGCTAATATACTAGTTGGCCTAAGGATGCTCTTACCCTAGTAGAAAAGATTACCTTGAAGAAGGGAATCCAAGGACAATTGCCATTGTCAACAATTGGCACTATAAGGATTGTAGGCAAGCAAAGAACAAGTGGTTTGTAGTATGCACTAGAAGAAAAATGTGTCCAGCACAACCAGCCACTATACAACTAGTGTCCTATACAACTATCTTGCAACTGTAATCTTCTCTATTAGCACCAAATCAATGTAATTGTTTTGTGTCATTGTTTTACAACATTGATACATTGTTTTAGTTGCAAAGTAGTCAATTTGTAGTTGCAAAAAACAACTAGGAAACGACTAGGAAAAGATTGCAACTGTAAAATGACCATAGTTGTTTCCTAGTTTCGTTTTAGTCATTTCCTAGTTGTTTTCTAGTTGTACACTAGTTGTTTCTTGTAGTACTAGAAAATTGAGCTTTTCCATTAATTTGGTTGCATAGATTTGATTCTCTTTTTTATTGATTTGGAGATTAATTTGTTGATTAGGATAGAAATCAATAGAAAAGTGAACCAAATGAATTCAAACAAATCAACAAAAAAATTGAATTTTCTAGTATTGAAGCTAGTCGTTTCCTATTCACTATTAAATTGTACACTAGTTGTTTCTTAGTCGTTTTCTAGTTGTTTCCTAGTTGCTTCTAAAGTTCATTCCCATTTGTCTTATATCAATGGTCCCATATCAATTGTAAAGAGTACCATTAGGTTGGACATATAAGACTTGCAAGTTGTTGTAGACTTGTGCTATGGATTTTGTTGATAGGATTCTAAGACTTTTTCAATTTCTAGATTTGTATGATTTGTAAATTTCTATAGAGTATAGATTTCTACAATCTATAGAAATAAAAAAATATTTAAAATTCTAGAAATTTTAAAATCCATGGAATTGTAAGGTATCCTAAACCAATGAAATCTATTAAATATCAATATTTGAATTTTTGAAATCTAGAAATAAGGAAGACATGTATCTCAAAAAAGGTAGATTTGAACATTTGAAATCTAGAGAAAAGGTAGTTCTGAAATTCAAAAATCTAGAATGAAGGTAGATATGAAATTTTGAAATCTACAAATCATCGAGATGAATATTTTGAAATCTACAAATCTACAAGTTGCAAACAAGCCGCATACAAGGCATGACTTTTGCAATTGCCGCACCTTATTCTTAGATTTTAGGGTGTCCACTACAACTACAAGTCTCTAGAATATCACTAGTCACAAACTAGTTGCAAGTGTCATATACAACCAAAAAAATAGTTGCACAATGTAGTCGCAAAACACTTCATTTTCTTCTACTCTAAATAGGGGTATTAAGGGGGCCAAAAAATTAAAGGGACTGATTCCAGAAAACTATAGAGTTTTGAAACATGATGTACATCCACCAGACATTCCAATAACTACTAATGTACAATAAAGGTAGATATTTATTTAGTGTGGAATGTCAATTAATTAGTATGGGTCCCCTTAATACCCCTATTCAGTATAAAGATGTACATCTAGCACTAATGCTTTTTAATTTGGGCGAAATAGTGTCAAATTGCACTAGAAAAAAATTATTTGGCTAAGAAATTACAACAAACCATGAAGTTTTTTGCTCAAAAACTCCAAATCTAAAAAAATCTTGAATGAAATTACCAAATTCATTTGTGGATGAAAATAGAGTTATGGATATCGGATATGTGCTAATGTGATATTTTCTATCCAATATGTGGATGAATATTGAAATTTGGAGCACAACTATCCATACCTTAAGTTAGGTTGTTTGTTTTGTTTTGTTTGTTTATTTGTTACATTGAGATCTCTTGGAGCATGCATCCCCTAGTTGTATTCTTGGTGCCATTGGAGAACCCTAAACGAGGAAGGTTGGTTTTGAGGAGTTCCACTCACAATGTAAGAGTTATGAATTTTTAAGTTATTTTTGGGTTCTGGCTGTGGCAATAGCATAGGGCACACTACAGTAGTGACATTGTATATCCCCTCTTTAGCACTTGATAAAAAAGGAAAAAAAAAAAAAGTGTTGTCTGCCACTGACCCTCCCTTGCCCCCACTTGCCCCTGGCCCTCAATTTTCGGATCTGCCAAAATGGTAGATTTCACGCGAACATTCAATCGTCGGTAAAGTCAGGGACGGGGGAGTTGTAGAGCTAGAACGCATAAATGAGTGCGCCTTATTCATGAGCAGTCTCTCACTTGTGTTGCAACTCTAGGCTTTGGCTGCGTATCTCTTTAATTAAGAAGCAGTGCTCAGCATGTTGTTGCAGATGTGGGTATCCTTAGGTCCTCCGTAGCATACTGGCTGGACTCTCTCTCTCTGTCTTCAAATCGAGCTTAGGGTGCAACTCCAAATCAGTAAGTTCCAGTATCATTCTCCAAGTTGCTTCAATATCGAGCGCTTTGATCAAAGTAGTCTGCTTCTATCGCCAATTCCATAATTTAAGTGCAGTGCGGGAGCTCTGGCGTACACATTGGAAGCTCCGTGGATGGTGCTGCTCTTGCTTGGGGCTGTGAAGGAAAACAAGCTTTGATCTTTGTGAAGAGGTATCGTTTGCTCGTTACTGACTAGCTACTACTCATACTTTAACCGTACTTCATTTTCACGCTTGCGTTTTGTTCTGTGTCTACATTCCTCTACATGATATGCAACGCCATGGCCTCACCAGCTCCTTTGTGGAGTCATAGTATTCATGTTTTGAGCAGTGAGCCCGTTCGTAGGATTTTCTGTCTCAATGAAATGAAGAGCCTCATTGTGGACATATGTGGTGACAATGGAAATGCCGTTACATGATCTTGGTAGGGCAGAAGTAAAGGAAGACTAGCGGAGGAATTAGTTATAACTTGGTGGGCTAGGTGTTCAAAGGAGGGGGGTTGTTATGCATTATTGATATATTTCTTCTTGATGAATGTTTGTCTACCATTCAATATACAACTTGGCTCATTAAGATCATTGCTTGAGATTCTAAGTAAGTGTATTTCATTCTTCCAGGTTGTTTTCAAATTATCTTCCAAGAATGATGTGGAGGTGTGTGGATCTAGTTCACTCACTTCTTCCCTTGGTTTTCATTGCAACCTTTTGGAGTGTGGTGTATGCACAAAGCGACACAAATGGGCCTTGTAATACATGCCCTGTAGAGTGCATCGAAAGACAATGTGTGCAATATTGGTCGACATCTATGTAGGGTTTCATTGTCACTTTGGTGGCCTTGACAATGGATGTTTAGGGTGCTTCAAAGTCTACAAATGAAAGCACAATACACAATGTTGTTTTAGCATTTTTTTTGAGTGCCTTCAACCCATTGTATCTTCCATGGATTATGCTTCGAAGTACCATGAATGGCTTGGCAATGCTAGGCAACCTCCGTGAAGCACTTGGAAATGATGTAATTGCCCCTTGGTATCCTTGGAGTAAATCCCACATCAAGATCATCTCGGGTTGTGATGTTATTGTGAATTTATTTCCGGATGTTCACAAAGAGAATAAGAATCTGAATGCCTTTGTTATCAAGGCATCGGTGGAAGATTTTTCAGAGGCATTTGTTATTGAATATAAAGTGGCCAATTCCGAACAATACAATGTTGAACTTTCATGATATGGGAAATTAGCATTGTTGAGATCAAAAGTACTTCCACCATATGATGAACTCAAATTCCTTCGTGGTAATTCGAGTTTGGGTATGGCTATTGCAAGTGCACAAGCCATAGGCTACATCTATGGGGTTGTAGTTCAATGTGTGCAAGGACTTCGAGTGAGTCCAATAGAAGCCATTGCTTGTGTTTTGAACATGATAATTCTTATGAAAGGTGTCCTTCATAATTTTGCAAGCATAGGTCATAGACCCCTACTTCTTTACTTGCTTCCTGAAGAAGAAGCAAAGTTTATAGAAGAATGCAAGAATATACAAGGTTTGAAATTCAAAACTACATGTAGATTCAAGCTTGGAGTATCAATTGTATGTGGGGTTCTATTAGCAGTGGGTGCTTACTTCATTGTCAACTTTTTAAAGTCTTTGAGTCAAGTATGTATAGTACCCAATATACTTTTTGAGGTGAGTCTTGTTTTGGGAGGAATACTAGGAGTTTCATTGAATATGGATTCTAGTGACACTTTAAATAGGTGTTTATTATTCTTAGTAGTTTTGTTCAATCTAGTAGGATATGTGTGGTCCCTAGTTGTAACATTTAAGTATTGGAAGGGAGAAGAATTTGATGTTCGATCTTCCAACTACCTTTCCCAAGTGCTTCCCTATATAGGATAATTTGAGTGGAAGCATGTGTTAATTGAAGGTTTTCATATTTTGATGCCTTCAACAATGAGTTTTTGTTGATGGAAGTTGTACTTTCTTTGATATTAATAATATCAAACTCTTATTATGCATATGTATACTCTTCAAGCCTCTTTGTCTATTATTATATGTGGTGATTTCTTTTCATAAGCTATGAAAATTTAGTGGTAGATAGTTGCTACATTCTAGTCGGCATGAATTAGTGAGTTGCATGGAATTCTCCATTTGGTACTATGATCTTTACTTGTGGGTGTAGGAAACTTGGAGTGGAGGTTGCAAAGAAAATGTGATTTTTGTTTTTGGGTTATTTTTACAATCATCTCTAGTGTATTTCATGGTTGTAATTTAACTTAGGTAGAAATAATTTCTTCCATAGATTTGTTTTTGTGCTAAAAATAATTAAGGTGACCCAAGTGGTGAGTTTCAATATAATTTCTAGAACATGGTAGTCTCAGTTGTAATCCCAAACCCAAATCTCTTGCATAATTATAAAGTTTAGTACATTCTAAGCCATCCAATAGCAAGGAGTTTAGTTTTTCTCATTGTGGCTCTAGATTAAAATCAAACTTGTTATAATTTCAATAGTAGGAATTTGATTTTAGGTGATCTAGTGATGAAAGTAGGAAATCTTGCAATTCAATGAAAATTGAATTTGGAATGAAGATAAGAGTTTCGACTCCCTAGAAATGAATGGGAATAGAAATTACTCCCTCTGTCCCAAAATGATCTTTTGGTTCCCTTTCATTTTTTGTCCCAGAATGATCTTTCGGGTGTATGTACTACGATGGAAGGAACTAGTTTGGGGAGCTAGAGGCAATTGCTAAAAAGACGGAAAGATACTCCGGTGAGAAGATTGTTTTGAGCATACACTATTGGGATTATTCCCCCATACTACCATCTATAATTAATAAGGCCTCAAATCAAGACAAAAGACATTGGTTAGAGGGCACATGGGGTTGGGCCATAGGGTGAGAGCTCAATTAGCTCATGCCTTGGCCCACAAACCCTGGCCTACAAACATGGGTACTGTTGTAAAAAAATGACAATTTGAGTACTCATCCTTGTCCACAGAAAGTGGACAATTTGCATGGCTACTAGTGCTCCTAAGAAATGCCTCAAAATTCTCATTTTTGAGTACTGCAAAATTGCATTTTGGAAAGGGTTTGGGAACTCAAAATTTTTGGATGATAGGAGTGCACCAAATTCTATTTAAAATTTAAAAAAAATTGGAAAAATACAATTTTCAGCCTTAATTTGGAACATTTTGTCCAATAAGAAGATCATTTTGGGACGAAGGGAGTACATTAGAGGAGATTTCAAGGATCTAAGAGATTATTTCAAGCCCGTTCTCAATGCTATGAACTAGCAACTATTGGCCAAAATAAAAAATATTTTTTTTACTAAAAATTAAATATTAATTGTCGAACATGGTAGTCACTTGACCACATCAAACTACTTGTGTGGAAAAGTTCTTAGAGTTACCACAATCCCGGAACTTGGAATCTCTTGAAGGCCCCCAAAATCCTCTAATGGAAAGAAAGGAAGACCTATGACTTAGCCACTAATGATCCAAGCAACCATTTTTGGGGCACTACCCCTCTTTTTTGAACTTTCCATTCTAAAATTTTGATACTTGATAAATTAAAAATAATTTCTCAAAAATAGACTATGTGATGTATCAAATGATAATAGTTTCATCAAATTTTGAGTTACACTCTACCTTGTGGAATTTTTCAAAGTTAAGTGGTGTGATGTAATTAACAACTCATTTTCTAGGGTTTGGTGTGGGCTTGGACTCAAAAGTCAACCAACAAATGTGATTTTTGCCCACCTTAAAAAGTTGAGATCCATCTCTAAAAGGGCACATCCAAGGAGTTCAAGGAGAAGACAAGTGCCCCTTTCTTTTTTTCTTATAGTGACTATAGTAGAACCTCTCTAAGTTGATACTCTATAAGCCAATAAACCTCTCTTACATAATGGTCCTCGCTTGGGGAATATAATAAGCAATAGCACTAAATGAGAGCCAACCAAGGAAGTGAAAAAGCTAAAATAGGCATTTAAATAAGCTTCTTGGTCAAAATGAGATCCTTCTTTTCCTCAAGATGTGCCACGTGTATATCTTTGGGAGCTTCCTCTATGCAAAGTCTTGAATGCATAGACCCTCTTCAAATCAATAAACCTCTCAATTGTAATATTGGGAGGCGTCTAGGTCCTATTACTTTAAGGTCTACTGTACTCTCAATTCAATGGCCACTATGCATTACAAGCTCCACTACTAATTGAAAAATGCTTGGAATGTTGTAAAATTTGGCATCTACATTCTCAACCTTCTTATCTTTCACTAAGTTTAAAAAGGAGAATCATTTCAAAATATTCTCACAAAGATATGCTCCTTCATTGAAGTGTGCTCCCCTACATTTCTATTCACCCAAATAAGACTTCAAACTTCAATATCTTGTTAATGGTGTGGTCTAGTCATTTGAATTTATTATAGCTACTCACTCTCAATGTGAAATTCAAGATCATATGGTTACATCCTATCCAATCTTAGGAAAAAATGAGCCAAAAAATGCTCAAGTTCTTGGCAATTTTGGCCCATTTTGAAAGTACACCATCCTTAGGTCATTAGGGCATAAGGAAAATTTTGAGGTCTTAACAAGGTTGAGAGTTTTGCACCCCTGAGATTCAATTATAGAAAAACAAAACAAAATAAATTTTTATTTAAATTTTTTTTGGAATCTAATGTGGCTCTACTAGTGACACATCAAATTTTCTGTTTTTTAAAAGTATATATATATAAAATATTTTTTTCCAAAATGAATATTTAAAAGAAGATTTATTTTTCATTTTTTTAGTATTTAAGCCGCGGGAGGGGGGGGGGGGATCTAAAACTCCGAGCCTTCCCTTACCTCATGATTTTCCTAATGGGTGAAGGTAATTGCACCTCATTATCATGAACAATTCATAAATCTAAACATATCCTACGTTTTCTTGAGCAAAATGTTCCATTTTTTTCAACAAAGTCTAAGATCAAATTGTGGGTGCAACTATTTCAACACTATGAAGATTTGTAGTTCACTCATTTGGTGTCCAAAAATGGCATCCTAAAATTTTCTAGAATTCCCTTCTACCTACCAACAATAACTACCAACAAGACGCAAGGAAATTGTTTTCTATTCAATAATAAGAACCATGTTCAAACCCTTCTTCCAGACAATGTTAGATGCAATTCCCTTATATCACTAGTCTTCTTCAATGTTGACATTCTACTTGTAGATTTGAAGGCCTCATTGACATTTTTTTCATGTTCGGTTGTCATGTGTTTCAAGCTACAGTACACTAGGCTTGTCACAAGTGAAATTACTTGGCATGAGTGCCATGATTTGTGTAATTCCTTTGCAGAGCTTCCTCTGATACAGATTCTGCTTCTGGACCAATGTGCGGGGAGTACCGACATTTAGTTACAACCTAGCCAAATTTTTTTGAAGATTTCCGAATGACATGGAAATGTTTAGGATGAAGATCCGATGGAAAAAAGGAGATATCTAGAAATGGACCGGGTAGAAAAATTAAATCTCATCATTTCGGCCGTCCGCCCTTGGAGTATGTAGGAAAATTACCGATTTAATGGCCTTTTTCCCGGCGGGCAGCCGACTAAGCACCTACTTTATAGGAAATGTTTCTAATGTGTACATAGGAAAATAATAGAGACTCAAGTAATGTATGAAACTATAATATTAAATTACAAATGATCCATTTACCCTTCGTGGTAATTGGTAAGGCATTTGAATTAATTGGCTTTAACTCCTTTAAGTATTTTTTGGGGGGGTTTCATTCACAAAATTCTGTGAAGTAACTAGCATTTACTGATCACATAAATGTACTGGTACCGTTGATCAATGCCGTCCACCACGCAGATGTGAGCCGTTGATGGATTCACATTTGCCAGGGTTTTTTGGGGGGGGCAGGGGGGCTCAGGTGGCTGACTCAAGTCACTTCTCAATGCTCACTAAGTCACTGAGAGTCTCAGTCACCTCTCTCAGTTGCTGTTGCGGCAGTCGCGCGTTTTTTTAACTCATGCAGTTAGCAATCAACGGATGTCGAGCGCGCATCTTCTCAGTTCTCACGCCATCACCACGCACTTGTTCTTGCCTTCTCGGATTGTTTAATTGCTACTTTGGTGCACATATGCTATAGCATTTTTCAATTGTTGCTCAGTGCTCACCTGTATTTGCTGGTGCTTCCTCAAATTGACATGTTGCTGCGTTTCTCGATTGTTGGCGTTGCTGCTCTCTTATTGTCACGCTCGTTTATAGTGCTCGGTTGTTGGTGTCACCTTCTTCAATTGTCACTCGATCACTTGCTATTACAAGCGTTACTCAATTAGGGCACATTCAGCAATTGTTGTTGGTGTTGCATTGCACTTTGGGTGGATTACAATCTTTAGGAAATTGAATGTGGTGATCAGTGAAGCACAAGTTGAGCGACCTGGTTGCAATTGTGCATTTGCGCTCTTTGGCATGCGATTGATTTCAACTCTAGTTCATCCTTGCAATTGAGGTTCATTGGTGATTAGTATTCTGGACTTGCTGTGGCTCCTTCGCTTGTGGTTTTACGTGCAAGCTTGTTGCACTTTTGTGCATTTGCGCTTCAATTGTGCAATCCGTGACTTCAAATTAGGTTCATTTGCTTGAAGGCTGCATCAACATTTTTGGTTTACGGTGAGTTTCATTTATGCATTTTGTCTTCACTTGCATACAGTGAGTTTTGTTGAAACTAATGGTTTCAGAAATTATGTTTCCCATTATTTTTTCTTTGAATGCATTTTGACTTGTTTATGGCTTTGTGTTATTTGGTTGTGTTTTAGGGTCGTACTGCTACTACTTCTAATGACTTGCTTGCTAATTCTTGCAGGGGCCCTCCATGGCTAAGAGACAAAAATCAATTCGTGATCCTTTTTTTGGGAAGTCTCGTGAAATGGATTCGGCAGAGCTGCTATCCTCTACATGTGAAAGCACTAAATCAGTAGATAGTCCGCAGTCTGGTACAGATCAAACCTCCCTTTCCCCTGTTGAAATTGCACAAGCTTTGTGGAAAGAAAAGTGGTCTATCCAATTTGAGTGGTTGCAGTTTTCTGCTGAGTTGGGCAAACTATTTTGCAAAGTCTGTCTGGATAAGGGGGGTAGATCTGTCTATGCAAAAGAGGGGTCTAAGAATTTCAAAGTTAGTGCGTTTTTGGACCATGCTCAATCAATTGAGCATAGGCAGCTAGCCTGGGCATCAAACAGTGGGGTGAAAACAATGGAGAAGGCTATTCTGAATAGCCAACGTGCTTGTGACGAAGCACTGCAGACTCTTTGCCAAGCGGCATACTTTACAGGGAAGCAATCCCTCCCTTATTCAAAATTTCCTGCACTATGTAAATTATTGAAAACTGTCAAAGCTCCAATCATAGCTAGTATGTATCAGGACGAAAAAGCTTGTAGTGACCTTATTTGGTGCATTTCAGTAGTAATTTAGAAGAAAATAATTTGTAGAGTCCACAACTCCCCGTTTTATGGCATAATGGTAGACGAGTCCACTAACATTAGTGTCACTGGACATCTTGTAGTTTTTGCAACAATAGTGGAGGAAGGGGTGCTAGTAACTATTTTCTTAGGTTTGCTGCAAATAGAGGGTGGCAAGAAAGACGCCAATGTTATTTATGACACTCTCATCTCCAAAGCTGGGGGCTAGATCTTTGCAAATTCGTGGCATTTGGCAGCGATGGAGCTAGTACTATGGTTGGCTGCTAGGGCGGAGTTGCAACGAGAATCAGAACCCAGGTAAACCCGTTCGTCCTTTCTTGCCACTGCATAGCTCATCGCACTAATTTAGCAGCCTTAGATGCTGCAAAGGCACCAGCTTGCAAGTTTCTTTCAAATGAAGTGGATTCCTTGTTGAATTCAATTGCCTCTTTCTTCAATAAGTCCAGCAAACGTAAATATGCATTGAGCTCTTTGCAGGAAGAATTGCTTGATGCTAAAAGAACTATGAAGCGATATCATAAGATCCGTTGGCTAAGCCGTTGGCAGGCAGTCATTTCGTTGTGTGATTCACTTGAATCAGTACTGTGCTTTTTCCGAGATGTGGTAGACAACGACTTAGGGGCGGCAAAGTTTGTGTTGGAGAAATTGAGTCAGTTCAAGTATATTTACATCTTATACTTCCTAGCTGACATTATTCATTCCTTGGCCATATTGTCCAAAGTTTTTCAGATCAAGTTTGTTGATGTCACTACCATTGGTAGCATTGTCCATAGTGAGGTTGCTCAAATTCGTATGATGTTCATTGTTGAATCCCATGACTTGAACGCAGCAACGTTTAATGAGGATACTGGTTACCATATCTTGCCAAAGTATGGTCCTCACGAGGGTCACTTAAGGAGGTTACAATCTGAGGTAAGGGGGAAAATGTTCCATGGATTTGAAATGCAGAGGTGCAGGTTGGGTACGGACTTGGAAGAGGCATTAGCTTTTCAAAGGTCCTTTGCAGAGGCAGTTTGTGCAGGATTAGATGTACGATTCAAGGATAATGATGTCATTTCTTGTTTTAAAGTTCTAAATCCTACTAACATGCCTTCTAGGCAAGTGGGCTTGCAAAATTGTTTTGTTGCAGAATTGGAGACTTTGTTGGCTCATTATGGGGTGGATTGTTCACATGGAGGCTTCTCTCTCCCTGCCCTCGTTGATGCAGCAGCGTGTAAGCGAGAATTTCTTGCCTTTAAACTCCAGTGTATTAGTGAATGGGGTGACAAAAATTTCAAGGACTTGTGGGGCATGATAACGTGGAATCATTCCTTGCAAGCTCGTTACCCTAACCTTCTAGTTCTTGCAAAGTTAGCTTGTGTGCAATGTGTTTCAACAGTGACATGTGAACGTGCTTTCAGTGTGCAGAATTTAATTAAAACCCGAGTTCGGAACAGGTTGGGCAGTAAAAACCTAGAAGCAATGCTGCGAATTGCACTAGAAGGCCCAGATGAAGATGTAGATGACATTATTTATGATGCTATCCTACTTTGGAAGAACGATAGCAAGTATCATTTTTTGTATGCTAATCCTTCTTTGTATTTGAATGCTTCAAGTGGACCTAGTGTGAGTAATGCATCTTGCTCATCTAGGGCACTTGAGAATGATGTTAGTCATGGTACTGAGATTTTTTGATTTACAATACTAACCATACTAACCAGCCTCCGGAAAATACTTGGACCCTCTTTTGGATCCTTGTATTTTCCAAAGGCTACATCCTTGGCCCTAGGATGGTAGGGGCTTGGCCAGGTTCAATTCTTGCCAAGGATATTTGCAAGAAAAAAAATAGGGAGTAAAAATTAAATCCCCACTTAAATATTGAAGGATACTTTACAGAAAAAAAATAGGGAGTGAAAACTACCCCCTAAAATATAAAACCGGACCCATTTTCCACATTTTGGAAATTAGATAAATGGAAATGAAAAAATCCGGCAAATTGCCTAATCAAATTTGAAAATGTAGGATTGAACCGAAATTTTTTTCACTCTTCAAGTTGGCTTCCGACAAAAAATTGAAAAATCTGAGCTAGCTTCTAGAATGAAGGAAATGGTCCGATTTTTGTAAAAAAACTTCCCGGACTGTGTTCTAGACAGAGGTGCATTTAATATTTAATTTGTGCCAAGCATTTATTGGCGTGCAACCTCTCAATTTCATATATTGTAAATTGTTTGAGTTGTAAATCCTTAGTTTAGAAAGAATTGGAATTCGAGGACCAAAATCATTTGGGAGAGCATAATTAGCTACGACACAAAGCATGAGTCCATTGGGAGTGCCGCGGATTCTGAAGCATTGAATTCGATTGATCAGCTTTGGGAGCTCCAATGGCGACATTCAAGCTGGCTAGGCAAAGCTTCCAGAAGCTTGTGCACTTGGGTGTCATGACATTGGCCCGCTGCACTGGTAATGCAATCGTTGCATCATTTGCAACAGCAACTTGTATAAGAATCATTGAAGTATTTTCTATATTTTGCTAGATTCAGGTTTTGAACTCAAGATTGCTTCCACACTTGCATTTGAAAGTGTGTATGGGCGATCATGTGCAGGACTGTCCAATTGGAATACATAGTAACATCAAGTTGTGACTTTGTGCACTTAATATACATAAGAGCTATATTTGGGTCTTAGTTGTCACTTTTAGGCATTTGAATGAATAAGAAGTCATTGTTCAATATTCAAACTACCTATTCCAAGTGCTTCCCTCCATAGAATAAATTGATTGCTAGTATACAAGATTAGAATCTTTCTCATACAAGTTTTTACTCCTTCAATAGTTCGACTTAGTTGAAAATGGTCGTCTTCTCTTTCATCTAGTGTAGTCAAACTTCTATCAATCAGGTGTTTGCAATTGACAAGTCTTTGTGCATAATTATGATGTTTGATGAAGTGTGCTATGAAACTTGGTGGATGAAGGTTGATAGCTTTCAAATGGAATTGATTTGTGAAAGGTATCAAGTTCCTCGCTTGACTCTAGGATCTCATGAGTGTGGGAAGGCTTTGAATGGAAGTTGTCAAGAGGAGGGTGTTTTGGGTTGGGTGTTGTTCATATTTTTTATTTCAGTGTTTGCCACGGTCATAGTGTAGAGGTGGAACATGTGACAATTATAGAAAATTGGATATAGTGTGATCATCGCATGCTTGCATGCATGTTGGTCACAATGCACTGGCTCCCTAAGAAACTAGACACCTAGTAGTTGTGAAGAGCTGACTCACGTACAAAAGCCGCAGATGCGGTTGGATGAAAGATGAAGTGTCTCCAGAATGTGGCTTTGGATTTGTATCAGCAATTATAATATCACTCGGAAGCCCTTAGCTGGTGTCATGATGAAAAAAGATAACCCTCTCTGAAAACTGCATGATAATAGCAACGGGAATGAAGGGAGTGATTGAAGCAATTACGATAGCAGTCATCTTATCTCTGCCTTCTCTTGTAGATTAGAAGGCCTCATCGACATTCTTTTCATGCCCAATTGGCGCGTGATTCAATGTAGTCTAGACTTGTCAAAAATTGCTTTCCTTTTACATCAGTGTTTTGCATTGAGCTGTGTGACTGTGTCTCTGTGAGCTTCCTCAAACATTGATCTATTGCGTGCGATTCTTGTGCACAGCATTTCGTCATGCTCTCTAATCTTTATCCTTCGATCAGGACACAAGCCTCATCGGAAGAACAGATTCTTAATGTTTCTGCAGGCTCCAAAAACTAGAGACGTTGCAGTTCTTTCTTCTTCTTCATGCTCTCTAGTTTCTCCGACCTCCTCAGCTTCCTGTATTGTTATGTATTTGAGATGGAAACCCTAGCCTTGGTTCAGCAAGCATTGGATTCCTGGGACCCGAATCAATAGGGGGAGCCTAATTAAGACACACAGCATGAGCAATTGGGATAACCGAATGGGGACTGAGAATTGAAGCTTGGATTCGGAAGCTCTAACTTCCTTTCAATAGCTTGGCCTCCCAGGAAGCTCCAACAACATTCCAACAAGTGAAGCTGAATGACGAGAAGTTGTCGAATTCGTGCATTTTGAGGAAATTCGAAACTGGCACTCAGTTCTCCTGAATGATCTTTGCCCGTCGTAGTTTTTCTCTGCGCCTTGTAGTGCACTTGCGTGTCAACCTTTTGGCACTTTGAAAGACGCCAATGTATTGAACTTGATGCTTTCATTGGATATCTGGGTGTCTTCATCCTAGAAAGAATAATTATCATGCTTGTATTTTGCCTCAATCCATTGGTTGGTTGCAATGTCCAAATTTTTAATAGAAAAGGTCCAGATGGTTTGAAGTTAGTAAAGAATCGGTAGGTCATAAGTTTGGAGAATTTGCTGGTGGATTTGTTCAAGCCTCTTACACTGAGGTGTTGGTCCTCAAATTTTAAGAAATGATGACATGGGAGTTCACTTGATCTATGCAATCAACTGAAGTTGTGGATACTTAGGCCCAGTTTTCAACAAATCTAAAGGTGAAGCAGAAAAAAGTATTGAAGGTTTTGATTGGTTGAAATCAAGGGGTCCTTAGAAAATGGGTTTACATCATGAAATGAGAAGTCACAAGTTTCCAATGAGGTCCAATGGGGTGGAGTGTCCTTTGTTCCTATGAGGCAAAAAAGTCCTCATATTTTGAGCCCCTTGGAATTAAACCCACTTCCTTGAAAACTTGTTTTTCAATGGAGAAATATTTTTGGAGTATTGCCATTTATGAGAGTAAGGGGAAGAATAAGAATTGAATCTTTGTAAGTGTACAACTATATAATGTTGAATCCTTGTGTGAACTTATAGTGTGTGAACATGGACTTTGAATGAGGAGGTGATGAATTGGGTGAAGGATGGTTGTGTCAACAATTCACTTCTCTATTCTAAAGTGCTTGAGATTCTGTAAAAAGGTGAAGATCTTGAAGGAGGCTATAGGCTATTCAATTCAATCTTCTACATAGGCAAATGTGGTATATTAAAAAATTGCTTAATCATCTATATGATGCTTCTTGTAGGTGACTTTGAATTGATCAAATGTTGTCTTTTTTGTTGAATTTGATTGGAAAATTTGAATTGTTCATATAGTAATATACACTTGGACACTTCAAGATTTCATGTGATTCTAATATGTTTCACTATGACATTCTTGAACAAACAACAAGAGGTCCCATTTCTTTTCGTGCCTTCTATTGGCTTTCACAATTTTTTAAAATTTCTTTTGGGTTATTGAAGTTACCAAGCATAGGAAGTCAACCCTTGATATTGATTACCCCGATAAGTTTTGAAAATGCAGATGTGTTAAGGAAAATTGCACTCCCCCTCTAAACTCCAAAAATTACACTAGTAACTGTGTTGTAGCCCTAGTAACACCTTACAGCTCCAACTAGACTTCAACAGCCCTTCACAGCTTTTAGGGCTCACCATGCTTTAATATCGGTATCACTTAAGCCCACCTAACTAACATTGCATATGCCACACACTCATAGCATTAGTTCCCATTTTCAACTCACATTGCTAAGTCTTGGTGCCTGGGACTTTTAGCACGCATTCCACTCGTGTCATCTGGCATGTCACTTGGTGACATGGGGCGGAACTTCTATCTTACTGTGCTAGGACTCATGGTGGCACGACTCACCATGGTCCTAACCGCCCTAGGTTGTCACCTCACTTCATACTAGGCCTGTTGTGCATTTGCTACTCTCACATCAACACTAATTGGGACTCACAACTCAGGACACATTGCCAAAGGCCTAGCAAGGAGTAGGACTCCAACCAACCGGTGCCCCGGGACACACATACAAGTGTCTTAAGGAGCCTTGAAGCCGGTGGTGAAGTTACATCACCATCCATGAGTCACCGGGATTCACCAAAGCTCCAAGAGAGAGTGAGGAGGGAGACCAACCCCTCCTAAAGTACTCTCTGTAATCTTCGGTAGACCCTCCCTTGTGGGTCAAAGGGACTTCCCAAACCCCCTTGGGTTTTGGAAGACCACCAATTTCCAACCGAAATCCCCAAGTTCCAACACCATTTGGACTCCCAAACGTCCAAACGGCGTAACTTTGTTGTTAGGGCTTCAAATCTTACATGCAAGCCCATTTTGGATATCTAAGCAACGAGTAGATGCCGATGAACTACTCACTTATCCCATTTGGACAAGTTCTCACAAAGTTATGACCCTCCAAAGATTCGGGTTCATCAGGAGCGGCATCATGCCTTCACCATGGCCCTTCTCTTGGCCATAACTTTTGTCTCATGCCTTGGAACCTCATAATGCTTTTCATTCTAGGTTCCTTGTCTTTGTAGCTTTCCAATGATATGCTATATGCCATAGTTTGTTGAGTGATTCCTTAAGAACCCCTCACATCTAACCTTTTGAGTGTCCCGGCGCCACCGGGACACCCCCAACTTTGAACGGCCATAACTTCTAGCCTATTAGTCCAAATCACGCATTCTTTGAACGGTTAGAAGAGTATTCTCAAGAGCTTTCCAAGAATGTATAACATGCCACTATTCCCTTTGTAAACAAGGCGCTATTGTGCCTTGTTTGCTCGGGAGTCTCTCATTTCTCTCTTCTTAGCCTATTGCAAGGCTTGAGAAGTCACCCCCAAGGTCCCCCTTGCTCACTAAGGCACTTTGGGCACCCCAAGGAGATAGGGGCATGAAAAAGTGTTAATTGTTAACCCCTAAATGTATTCGACTATGATTTCACCAAAAATGCTCCAAAACTATCATTTCTAGCGAAAGTACCAAATTTTAGAAAAAAACACATTCTTGGACACTTGTAACCATAGTATCTTGTTGTACACTAGTTTGAGAAGATGTGGAAAAAATTTCAAAAATTTCCTCATCATAGATTGCAAGATATTAGCATTTGAAATCACAAAAAGCCTTTTTGGGGCCTTGCAAAAACCTGGGTAGTTGTACTTCATAAGGTCAAAACATTATGAAAAAATGTCTAAAATGGTTGTAACTCTTTCGATTCCTTTTTCAAGGAAATTTAGCTACATGCTTGAAAAATTTTAGATCATTCAAAATTGTAAGACATACAGGAAAAAATTAGTAAGTAGAAACAAGTAGAAAATGATTCAAAATACTAAATTGTTAACAATTTATTTATGGAATTGAAAAATGTTAATCCCAATGGTTGTAATTATTTAATAAACAATCTACACCTAGTATTTTTAGTTTTTTCCCTAAATATTGAAAATTGAGTTAAATAAAGGTCTTCAAAGTTTATTTTAGAGTGGATATTCCATTACTACCCACAAACTACCTACAACTAAAACTCTTCATAACTTTCATCTCATAAATCAAAATGGAATGATTCAAAGCTTTCCACGTATACATAAATCTTAGAAAATCAAATTCAAGTTTGTTTTTTTAAAAAGTGATTTTTAAAGAAGTTTTTTTTGCTGCTCGAGCTATATGCTGTGCAATGAAAACAACATATCATACAATAAATTTTTAACAATGTCTTTAGAAGTTATGAAAAAATTTGGGCCTTAAAGCTATTCCTTAGACACATGTTGTGTGAAAATTTCAAAGAAAAAAATCAAAATTCCATTTGTAGTGAGCTGCCCCAAATCACTATATTGCCAAAAAACGCCATTTGGTCATTTAGGGATTAATTGTTAAGAGAATTTGTAAAAATTATACTCCCCTCTTCAATGAATTCACTTTGATAAGTACTATTTTGAATGAAAGTGAGGCTATGAAAATTTATTACTTGGATGAAATTGAATTATATCCATCATATAATGTACATATCATGTTTTACTTGGTATTAATAGTACCATATATAGTTCACATGCATCATCCATTCCACATCATGCATCACACATTCTACATCATGCAAAAAATATAGGCTATAAATTCCATCAACATCTTTGGAATTTAAACTTCAAGTTCCCTTGTATCAATCTCTTTATATTCTAGTGTTGTGCTATTTCATGATTTAACAATGGTATGATGTTGTGACATATTTGTGATTAGATGATTTAAAGAGGCTAGAAGTTCAGGTCTACAATGGGGAGGGGCTTTAAAATTACTTTGGTGTAAAAGAAAGAGATCTTTTAGTATCATTAGAGGCATATGCACGAATCTCATCAAACTACTTTAGATTCATTCTTCTATTATGTTTTGATGTATGATGACATTCATATTATATGTATTTTCATCCTTTCTTATAAGTGTCATTATTATTAATTCCAAAGTCACATAAGTATTATTCATGTAAGTGTTATAGATTGTTTGTGCCACCCCCGATAATGTTAAAGTATTAATTAACACCACATAAGTGTTACAAGTTTCCTTGCTTTCAAGTATTAGCAGATATTGAGGGTAGATTGTACAACTTATTAGACTTATCAAGACTCTTGCTTATTTGGTGTGGTTGGATGGTTTGGGAAGGTGGGAAAGGAGAGCAAATGGGGCGGATGAGTCTGAGGCTAAATTCTTAAATGCAAATTCTCTCCCAAATCAAGGGATTATAGCTTTGTTATATGAGTATATTTGTGTGATAGTATTCTTTAGAAAAGGGACCATGTTCTTCATATTTAAGATTATTATGATTTTCAAGTTTTCTCAAAAATTTTAATCTTTATAAAAAATCTATATCTCTCCTCCAATATGCACAAAACTTGCCCCAAAAGTACTAGAAAATTGGATGACAAAAAAAAACCCTTTATTTCTGCATTCTAGCTTTTTCCAATCCATACATCATCTACGTTTTGGTTGTCCAATAATTTAAGGATTAAATGAAGTATGAAGTGTAACTATGAAATCAATTATTGCATTTGACTTAATTATAATTAGTTAAACTTTTTCATGTCTTAATTTACATATCCTACATGGATGTTGTATCTCCTACCTCCCCACTTTTGCAAAGGATTGTTGCAAGAAACACTTAATGTTTTCCCCTCAAAATTGTTGATTTGGGCCATAATACTACCCATTGTTACAAGTACTAGGTGAATATTGTATAGAAGCACTGTAGTTTAAGTCATAAAAATGAATTGAAACTTATTGAAAATGAAATGAAAAAACACTTAGATTATTAAAAAATAAAAAATAAAAAATGAAAAAAATGAAAAAATGAAGAAACATAAAAATCATTTTAAATGAATTTAAAAATCCATGTACTACTATACACTACTACTAACTATTGCAAACTACTACTGAGCCAAAAGACTATATAGTAGTAGAAAATGGATTCTTGAACATTTTGATTTTTAATTAATTTAAAAAAATTGCTAAACTGAATTTCAAAATGTCTATTTTTCTACACTTCATAGTACTTGAATTGCACCAAATATTTCTTAAAGGAATTTTTTTTCATTCTAGTTTAGAATTTTCAGAAATCCTCTTCATCACTGCAAGCGATGTTAATACATGACCAACTTCTCTAGTTTTGGGCTCAAAATTCGCATTTCTAGGTCAAAATAGTACTACTTGCCAAAATGGCTAAAGTAGATATCCAATTGGAGGTGTTCAAAAATAGTAATTAAAAAAAAAATGGAAAAAATTACTCAATGTCTATAACTACTACATGTACCTTCATTTCAAATTTCATATCAAAATAACATACAACACAAAAGTTATGAGCAAAATATCTCAGTAAATTTGAAGTGTAATTCAAAATTTGAAGTGTCATTGCCTTTCTTAAGTGTGATTTGCTATCGCACATAAAATATTTTTGACTTTAAGCTTACTTTCAATGGGCTCTATTTTGTTTGTTCAATTTTCAAATTCCAATTTTATTGTGTCTATTTAATGAGTTCTTTGATGCACTTCCAACAATAATAATCACAAATTCTAATTTTACACCAAATAAAAGATAGTAAGATAATTTGGTGAGTCGTTTAGGGAAGACCTCCATTTACCAAAATCAGCTAAACTTTGCAAAAAAAAAAAATATTTTTGAGACCTCTACATAGAAGTGTGCAATATTTGCAAGGGGAGAATCAAAATCATTTGCTGACAAGATTATAGGAAGAGACCCAAGAAAAGTTGGAAGGGGGGGATAAGTTTTCGACTTTCAAAAAACTAATCTCAATTGACTTGAATTTTTTGGTTGCTTTTACTTTGACAACAAGACAAAGCTACCCTTGAAATGCCGTTGCTCCCTCTTCATATAGAACTTTAATCCTTGAAGGATGGACTTGTGACTCTGAAAATCATTCCTTTCGGGACTGTGTGACAACATTTACTTTAAAAAACCAAAATTATTCATTGGAGGTCAAACTAGAGTACAAGATCTCTCCTTTTTGTACAAAGTTCTAAGGACAAACAATTGCACTTTTGTTCTACATAGGAAGATTCTTTGTCATCTATCGGACATAAAATGTTCTTGGTGTCATTTATGGGTTTAAACATCATGGAAGTTGGCGAAAGCAAATCCAATTTCAAAAAACCTAATTGTTAAAGGACAAATTGATGACTTTGGAAATCATCCCTTTTAGAATAGTGTGACATCATCAACTTTAACCCCTAAAGGACCGAATGACTGTTGAACCTACGTAAGTAATCTCGTGTAGGTTTGTATGAAGTCGTTTTTGAACGGATGTTCTTCAAATTTTGATACAAGGTGTAAACATGTATTCCCTAAGTGGGAATACAATTTTTTTCCGATTGAGTGCCCAGATCAAAAGTTATGCTACCCTAAACTTTTCTGGCAACTTGGGCAGCTTGGGGTAGCATGAGCAAAACACCTCTTCTACTTCTGAAATTTGGTAGGTATGTAACTTACATGATATAAGATGCAAATTTCAAAAAAAATAACCATGTACTGTGTAAAAATCTCACTCTAGGAGGAGTTAAAGGTTGCTGGCCCTGTTGGGCAAGGTCGAAAAAAAACTTTTTCTCCTAACTTCAAATGTTATAATCTTTCAATCTGTATGGTCAAAGTTTCTGAAATTTTTTCCACACATTCCCATAGAAGTCTAGTACAAATTTGTATGGTTGAATTTTGAAAAAAAAATTCATTTTTTTCTCCCTGCCCTAAAAAGTGGAAGTTTTTCACAATTTGTGTCTAAAATGTGCCTCGGTCCTTTAGGGGCTAAAAAACCCAAAATACTCACTAGAAGTCAAACTACTGTAGAAAACCTCCCCTTTTCATAAGAAAATTTGGAGTATGAATAGTTGCACTTTTGTCCTACTACAAAGATTCTCTATCATCCATCGGACACAAAACGTCGGTGTTGACGTTTAAGGGTTAACCCCTAAATGCCCAAGGCCTGTTTGGAGTTCCTTGAAATTTGCTCAAAATAGAACAAAAAGTCAACATTTTCATAAGTTGTATCAATTTCTTTTGAATTGTAACCATACAAATTCAAACTAGACATGTTAGACATCACATAGGAAAAGAAAACATAACAATATCACTTACAGATTGAAAGATTATAATGTTTGATCAGGAGGGTGTAAAAATTGTGAAATTTTTTCAATTCACTTTTTGCATGTCAACTCTAAAAATTTGGTCACTAAAAAAATATGAGGTTATAGGGCCCAACATGCACAACTCCAATCAATTTATGATTTTTCAAAATCTATTCTACAATTTTTTTAAATGAATTTCTAATGTGATTTTGCCTCCAAGATTTAGTGTATTTGAGGCTCATTTTCAAGAGCCCTCAACACTACGGGAAGTCAAGATTGCAATGGACATCCTTGCTCTAAATCTTCTGTAGAAAAATCATAATCCTTTATTTTTCAAATCAACTTTTTGATCCTAAATCTAGACTTCAAAAAGAATTCTCCAAAAATACAAGCTACTAATAATAGCAATTTGGTTGGGTTTTACTTAACTTCAAAGTTTTCGAAACACCAGAATCTGGTGCCTTGGGCATTTAGGGGTTAAGGATTGTTTTCCAATTCCAACTCCATATGGAAGTCCGCCCATTCGAGAGTGGGATTGATGATACTCGAAGCTTACAACACAGCAGCACAAGCAAGCTCCCACCCAACACCCAATGTAAGGCTCTCTCCCACAATCCTTTTTTCTGAAGTCCACCATTTCATGACCCAATGCATGACGCCACATAGAAATTCTCGCACAGACGTGTCAGAAAGTTCACTTCCGTTGCGCGCAATTTGAGGCGACGGGCGGCCAAGGACCAAGCCTGGCACGCCCAGGCAGGTGATCATTCCGCCGGGCCCAACAAGGCTCCCGCACATGTCCGGTTCCGTTCTGTTCCTCCTGACGCTCCCCCAGCCGCAGAAAAAAAACAAAAAAACGCTCCCACCACAGGCAGGGGCACTTGCCAGTCGCCACCCGCTTCGAAACCATCGCCACCACGGAAAAATCGTGTTCACATTTCATCCAGAATCTTCCCCAACTCATCCAGAATGACATTGCAGCCTCCGTCCGACACCTTTGCTCAGAACCCATCTCTGCGTACCCACATTGCAGGCTCCGCCGGAGCATCACCTTTGTTTTGCTTGGATACCCATCTCTGCAAACCCACATTTGCGAACCCACTTCGAATTCGCCCACCTCGCCTTTGGGGCTGACTCGCATGCTCACCCCTCCCCATCGGAGAAGCTCGTCGTCGTCGTCGTCTGTGTCGCCATGGACGTGGTGAGCCGTTTCTACCGCGAGTTGGACGTGCACATAACGCAAGGCGTGTACGCGCTCCTGCGGAATGTGTTCGCCACGGAGCTCACGGGCACGCCCACCACGCGAGGCTTGCCGGCAGTGGACAGTCCCACGCCCATCGTCATTGGCGTCACGCTCTACTTGACGATTGTTATCGGAGGATTGATTTGGATCAAGGCCAAGGATCTGAAGCCCAGAGTTGTGGAGCCGCTGGCGTTGCAGGCGTTGGTGCTGGTGCATAACTTGTTCTGCTTTGGGCTCAGTCTGTATATGTGTGTGGGGATCGTTTATCAAGCTGTCACGCACAAGTAAGGGCCTGGTATCCTCTGTCACCGTCCCCTGGAATTGCTGTTGTCGATTTGTGGCGGCGTGGTGGAAAGTGGCTTAAGCTTACCTATCTTGATTTTTTCGCAGATACTCGTTGTGGGGTAATGCGTACAATCCTGAGCATAAAGAGGTAATGGTTTCGTGGGGCACATTGCAGACCTAAATGATGAGTTCGGTGATTGGATTGATGGGTTGAGTTTGTGTCATTTCAATCTGATTGATTGGATTGGTAGGTTTACAGATTTGGATTTGATGTTCTGGTCGATTTTTGATTCGCTGGGAATTGCTATGGATCCCTGGGTTTCGCTTACCTTTCGGAGACGGCGGAGTATTTTCTTCGGGTATTGTAGATTAGGTAAGGCTGGAGTTCTAGGTTATAGGGGGTTTGCTGACCCTGTGTCTGTGAGAACGAAGGGGTGAGACTTAGAAAGGGAATCTCTGGTAACTCGAATAGTTTTGTTCTTTCTACTATGAATTGGATTATAACTCTGAGCATTGAATTTCTTGTGGGCTACACAATTGGCAGCCCTTTTAAGATTACTGCCCTTCATTCGCTGTATCGTCGAAGCAAGAATGCTGACTCCGACAGTTCGGGTGTTCCGTGCAATGCAGATGGCGCTTCTGACGTACCTGTTCTACATGTCCAAGTACGTGGAGTTTATGGACACTGTAAGGAGAATTTCATTTTCCATTGTTTGTTGTTTTTATGAATTTCTGCTATTTTCGTGATGAGCGCTGTCACGGGCCACCTACTGTTTTAGTAGTTTTGAATCGCAGGGTGTGGTAGTCCTTGTAATTATTGTGTTCTGAAGCCCATGTCGTGATTACCCTGAGGTACAGGGAACTGAACTGGTGTTGTTGAACTGGGACAGGTTATTATGATTATGAAGCGCAGCACAAGGCAGATCTCTGTTCTCCATGTGTACCATCATTCTTCAATTTCTCTCATCTGGTGGGCTATTGCTCATCACGCTCCGGGTGGTGAAGGTAACTTACTTGCATCGTATTGAATTGTGCTTTTTTGCACTCAAATCACTGAAGGACCAAGGAACCTTTTTTTGGGTGCTTGTACTTAATTCATATTTCCAAACCTTTGAGAGATTCATTGCAGAAAAAGATGACAAGATTTAGTTTGGAAAAGTAGTATCATACTAGTACTAGTTTATTGTGTCTTAGTAATCATCATACGTTGCTTCTATACCGTGTTTAGTGTGAGAAAAATACAGTATTTGAATTGCAACAAGTGCCCCTTGGGGGATCTCTGAGATTGACCTAAATAACCGTCCATACTCTATTTGGCTTGCAGCATACTTCTCTGCGGCCCTGAACTCGGGAGTGCATGTTTTCATGTATGCTTATTACTTTTTGGCTGCTTGCCTACGAAGCAACCCCAAATTGCGTGCCAAGTATCTGTTCTGGGGCAGGTAGAGCTATTACTTTTCTGCTCTGAGCTTTTTCACGTGGATATTAACCCTAACTGTGATAGTTTTTTAATCACTGTATGATAATGTTGCAGGTATTTGACACAATTCCAAATGTTCCAGTTCATGCTCAATTTGATTCAGGCTTACTATGATATCAAAATTAATGCGCCTTACCCACAATGGTTGATTAAGGTTCGTTATCCTCCATCTCGTTTGCCTAGTTCCTATTACTGGAATGTGTCACTTTCTGAACCTCTCTTGAAATAGGATCTTCGTAAGCGCTGAGAGTAAATGATAAGAGGCATAATCTAAAGTATCCAATGCCTAGAGTTGGAACTCTCTACGAATACTTTTTTGAGGTTACTCCTGTTGGTAAAATTTTCCTTCCGAATGCCTTCCCCGTGGTTATTTTGGTAGTACACCAACCCAGTGTAAAGATATTCGGATATTTATCTTCCCTACCACACTGAAAGTGTAGGAAGTTTGGGTATCCAAGGAGAATGCGACTTTTGTTAAAAGCAACAATAGCATGATTGGTCCCTTTCTTCCAAAGAATGAATCTCTGATTCTCAATTGGATTGTGCCTTGTGACAATAAGGAATAGTCGCATTCCATGATTGATGAATAGGGTTTTTGGATTTTTCAACCAGTGAGGATTACACAAGATTGTACTGAGAAGTTTTTAACGTCCATCTTTTCTAATATTTAATTTTTCTCAGCGACTGATCGTGTGCACCCACCGTCTTGCTGCAGATTTTGTTTTATTACATGATCTCGTTGCTGTGCCTGTTTGGCAACTTCTACGTTCAGAAGTACATCATCAATGGCTCAAGCAGCAAGGAAAAGGGGGAGAAGACTGAGTGAACTATTTCACTACGTGTCTTTTTCGGTAGGTTTGAAGTATTATTTAGCATCTGTTCTCTTCAGTAACACATTACATGAGTCTTTTAAAAGACACTTGCTAGTGGTTGACAAATTGTGAGTGGATCTTACCAATGCAATCGTTCTCTGCATCACAGTTAGAATTGGGAGGTAGTTGACCCCTTGCACTGATCCTTACCATCAATAATCAAACCATTACTCGGTCACTATGTCCCGTTCGCCTTATAAGAGACAATGCCCATCGACTAGACGAGTCACTGGTTCAGAACCATCCACTTTGAAAGTACAACAGAAATTTTTACTGTTGCAAATATGTAATCTCATCACAGTTGGCTCTTTTATCCAAAAACATACTTCTGCATGTGTTCAATGCTTCAAGGGAATCAAATATTTCCCTCCACCTTCAACAAAATGGTCTTCACTGTCTTTGCGATTTAAGTGCAACAATTGTTCCGATCACTTGGTCAAAATTTGAATGAAGAGCAAAACTGCTCATGGAGCGACGGCAAAATATTGCAACGCATTGGATGGGTGTTCCACCTGGCTTTTCAAATACTCGGGCCATGTGAAGGAGCGATACTTGGCAGGGTGATCCTCGTCGACGAGCTCCGGAAGTGGCGAAATCTGGTCCCAGTCTGGCGCTTGCACGAAATACGCCAATGAATACCTGTCTTCGTTCCTGTTCACGACCGCTTTGTGCATTGCGCTTGTGCACAAGTCGTTACTTATCACCTGCATATGAATTGTCAGTTCATTTCGTTGGTCATTCATGCAGACTATCGATCGAGATGCAAAAGATACTCCCTCCGTCCTGATTTAAGTGTAACAGAAGAAAATAAGGACTCTGGTGCAGTGATCTTTCTCACTATTTTACAATTCCTCTGGAGCGGCGACAGAAAAATCCATCCCTCAGTCATTTGTCGATAGAGATCAATTTTTTAATTTACATTATCTGTGCTTTACTCGTTCGATTTTGGTGATTTCCCCTGTTTCCTTGCCATCATTTAGCGACCCTAAAATGGACTCCTTGAAGGATTCCTCCTCAAATTTCGTTAGTAAAGCAACACTGCTACGGTGTTGTAGATGAGTAGGAAGAGAGATTCATACCTGGAGCATGTTCCCCGCATTGACAGCAAACGCCCCTGAATGCGGCCTCACCGCCACCCACCTCCCTTCTTTCAACACCTGCAATCCTCCCACGTCTCCCTGGTGCAACAAAGTGAGCAGATTGGCGTCGTGGTGAGGGACCAAGCCCGTCGTCAAGCCCGGGTCAGGGCAAGGCGGGTAATGGTTCAGTCGAACCAGAGCCGGCTCCTTGGGCACAAACCTCGCACTCTCTGCCTCCCCTACGCCCAAACTCTCCACCACCATGCGAAACAAGCGCACACCAAGCTCTCGCAGCGCTTGGAAATACTCCTCCATCGTATCGCAAAACGCAGTGCCTGTGGGGTCGTCCTTGGGCCACAGCGTGGATGCGAAGCCTGCGACGTGAGGGATATCCACATACAAGCCTTCGCTCCACATCCTGCCATCATTGATGGGTATACGTAGCTTAGATTGAGTCCAAAATTAACATGAGTAATACTGAAGAGTAGGAGTGAATTGTGATTCAAGTGTAGAAAGAAAACACTTGAAAGGGGGAGTCGCAGGAGGAAAAGTGCGTGCAGAAATTTCATTTGATTCGCCGAATTTCAAAGTTGAACCCGTTGGTCTCGTGGCACAGGATAGGGGTTTAGGGTTCAGGTGGCATTCTCCGTGCTAACTTTGTTGCGCAAATTTCAATCAATGAAATGGATTTCAATTGAAAAACGTAAAATGTGGACCCTGAGGAGACTATGCCTCCAAGGGATTTCAACCAAAACGTCATTGGAAACATTTGTCACGCAAACTGTCATTGGGTATTTGTCGTCCGCACCTCACTGAAAATTTAGGAAGGTTGGGTATCCAAGGAGAATGAGACTTTGTTAAAAGCAACAACAGTGTGATGGGGCCCATTATTCCTAAGAAACATTTGTCACGCAACTGTGATTCTCCCTAATATTATAACGCATGGGTGGGGAATATGAGAACCTCACAGAAGTTATACTGAAGTGTAGGAGCTCCTGTACTTTAAGTGTACAAATAAAAGCAATTTCTAAAGGAGTCACAGTTGAAGTGCCAGCTGAAATTCTAGTTAACTCTTTGATGTTCAATCACTTCCCGTTTCTCTTCGCACAAGGTAGGGATTTAGGGTTTAGGTGGCAAGCTCTAGAGTATGCGCAAAATTCGTTGTGCACATGTCAGTGTCAATTGAAAAACGCAAGGTGGTGGACTCTGAGGAGACCATGCCTACCATTTCAACAAAGGATTTCAACCAAAACTTCACTGGAAACTTTGGTCACCGTAAAGCATGAGTGTATGATGAGGATGTGCAATACCTGCGACTGGTTTGGAGCTTATTGGGACGCGGGAAGCCATAGCCGAGCAGTCGATCGCCTTCCAGCCTACAGTCCAGCTTCTCCTTCGTCTCCAGGGGGAGGTCGAAGAACTTCTTCGATAAGGTTTGCACGCGATCCAGCAGCTCGCGACTCACCCCGTGGTTCACCACTTGAAAGAAACCCCAATTCGCACACGCCTCCCGAATCCTTCTCCTCGTTTCGTCGAGATCGTCAGCTTGCAAATCGATGACAGCAATCTCGTCCTGGGCGTAGTCATCGTGCGCCACGTGACTCAATTCGTGCGCCGGCCACTTGTACGACTCGGGGATGACGGTGTCGGCGATGGCGACGTCAGGTAAGGACTCGGACAATCTGGAGCTTGGTTCCATCGCCATGGCGAAAACTAGAACTCAGAAGCTTACACGAACGGATCAAGCTCGGAAATCGAACGCTCGCTTGCTACTCGATTCAGCAAACTCAATGGAACAATCTGCTAGATAGAAAGGATTACAAGCTCAATGAAAGCACCGACCAGTTGACTCTTGTGCAACTCAAATGGATTAGCTGAAAGAAAGACCACAAATCGAAGGCTACAAGCTCTGAAATTAATCAATCGAAGGCGGCAAGAATGGAACGTGAGCTAGCTTGCTCTCGGGAAACAAGTTCAGTTAATGGATCTATCAGAAGGATTCTGACAATTGAATATATCAACTAAAGTAAACAAGTATATACAGCTCCGTGATATACAGCAGGACTAATTAAGCTCTGCAACCGAATGCTACTGGAACGGAACGTCGACTAGCTCGAGCTGTCGGGAAGCAAGCTAATAGATCTATCAGTCGACTCTTGCAATCTAATGGAAGGTCTAAAACAAGGACCAGCTCGAGGACCCAGCTCTAAAATCGAATGCTCCTGAGACTGTAAGTCAGCTACTGTAGTTAGCTCGATCTGAAATGGATCTATGAGCTCTAGCTTACAACTGTTTCGTTTGAGCTAAGTCAGCTCTGGCGAAGCTAGTAACTTAATTGTCTACGACTGTTGTGTATGCTGAATGAGGTTGCGGAAGAATTTATTGATGTTGTGATCATCATGTCGGTTGAGGAATGCCTTCGCGGATTGGGAAAAGTTGTTGGGTGACTTGGGTCCAACTTTGGAACGCCGTGCACACGAAGGAATGACAGACTATTATTAGTGGACCGCCGCAGTTCCGTGCACCTGCTGGGGTTTCGCACAGCTGGGCTGTCAGCAAAATTCTGTCAGATAAAAATATTCGACCTCAATCTAAACTTATTATTCTCAGGCAATACGAACAGACGAACCCTAAAAGTATGGGCTTAGGACCACTTTTGCAAGCTTACCTTTTCAAACTCCCAAAGGGTTTATAATCTCATTTTGCAACTCCAGGATAGTACTGTGTGTGAAGATCTGACTCAGGTGCCGGAAATTGAATTTCCACGTCGGATTCTTGGGTTCCAAGTCACCTTAGACCATTCACAAGATGACATGTGGCACTTTTTTACAAAAATGACTTACAGTAGTTAACCCCTAAACGCTCCGACATCCATATTCTAGACGATGAACAGATTGAATCTCCAGTTTCATCCTCCTAACTATTTGGATGAAAGTTATTCTAATTTGTGGACATATGTTATCAAGTTGTTGTCCTATCTAAGGGTTGGATTTAGTGTTACTAGAATACATATTTTTCTAAAATTACCAATGTGCAAGGATGTCAAGTGGTCAAATTGCATTGACTCTAGTTCAAAATTGGATTTGCTAGAATGAGGTCATAGATAGGAAGAACACAAAAATTTCGAAAAATCACCATGTGGAGAGAACCTCATTTCAAATCCATTCCAACAAATTTTACTCAAAAAATGATAACATTTTGCTTGTAATCGAATTTTGAAGGAATTTTGGAATTTCTCTTTCAAAATTTTTAGTAAAAAATTGGTGATAGCATTGGTGAATCTAACCATATAGATGGAAACTACAAATCAAAATCTACAACTTTTTTTTCTATACCAATTCCAAAATACGCTTCCAAATAGCACTTTATATTGATTTTTCTCAAATCGTCAATTTTGGAGATGAATCTTGACGTTTAGGGGTTAATACATGATGAATCTGACCTTCAAGTAGGGTATAGAAAAATAGAATTCAATTTGTGTTAAACCCAAAGCTATGACATTCCAGATGGTTACTATGAAAGCAAACACTAAGTAGTGAAATTAGGTTGCCCCGGACTAATTTCTTGACATTTGACACTATATAAATATTTATTGTTTCTCTACTAGAATGAACTACTTTTGAATTACATATTGTTGTAATTGGGACTCATAAACCTCCAAGTGTACAAATGAAAATATTTGTAGAAATATTTGTTGACTTTGATGACTTGTAAAGTAACTTTCTTGAGATAAAGCAACCTAATTTCACTACTTGGTGAAGTGCTCTTCAGTGCGCAGTAACTTCCAGATGTGATATTGGAGAACGTGATATTAAAGAGGTCAGTCCCTAAACCCTAATTCTGCACAAGCTCAAGCTTTGGCAATAAAATCTTGTTAGTCTCGCGCATTTCAGCCCCGTACTGTTTCGCAAGTCTAGCTTCTGTCATACGGGGTCATTGCGGCTGGCAGTAATTTTGCGGATTTCGTGATGTTCTAGGGTTTGCAGAGTCGAAGAAGAATCGTTTGCCCTGGCAGCGATGTCGTGCGGGTCAGGTCAAGGGTGTGGCTCTGGCCCAGGTTGTGGAACCGAGAATTCCTGCGGCTCAGACAATTCCTGCAGCAAAGATGAGAAATCAAATGCGAACTCTGGAGTTTGCCTGAAATGCAAGGAGGAGCCGACCTCGGGTTTCGAATTATGCTGCACTTGCCTCCATACAAATCTCGTGTCTAAATTCAAGACCGCCGTGAACAAAAATTCGCTTGTCACTCCCGTAGATCACGTTCTTGTTGCTCTCTCTGGCGGCCCAGCTTCTAGGTTTGAGTCCATCTTATTTGTATTTTCATGTCCTGATTACTGGTCTTACGTGTGAATTGTCATCGTGTTCCCTTTGTGTTTGGAATAGGATATGTGTGAGCTCGATTAATGTGTAAACTAGACGAATTTTGTGCTTTTGTTTAGTGATATTCTTATAATGAATAGATTGGGACAACAGTTTTTATTTGACCTGTGTAGTCTCGTTTTATTAACAAGTTACTGATCGCAATATTCAAGAAATTCTGATTGTAAGTCTTGGAAATGCTTTTCTGAGGTGTGATGTGTATAACTTATGCAGAGTTGCTCTCGAGTTCTTACGCGAAATTAGGTTAAAAGCGCAGACCGATTTGGATGCTTCCAGAGACCAAGGGGAGCGTGTTTTTAGGCTAGGTGTAGTATTTGTGGATGAGGCAGCGGCTTTATCTGCCGCTTCCCGGAATTCTGAATATGACATTGAAGAAATCAGGTCGATTGTTTTGTCTGAGAGTGAGAGGCGACTGCCCCTTCTTATCGCAAAGCTGCAAGACTTGTTTGTGGAGAGGCATTCTCTTTCTTCCCCAGGTGAGTCAGTTGCAAGGAAGAAGGATTCATGGTTTAGAAATGACCAATATGATTAATTATATTGTACAAGTAATGGAATTTATATGGGGTCAAAAGTTATATCAATTAGAATTAGTGAAGAGTATGGCATGTTTTGGTCAATAATAAATGAAATTAGATTGAAGAAATTCCCCATATGACCTTCTCAAACGTGCTTGATTTTGATTTTGAACAATACCAGAAATGTGATTTGGGGAAGTACGTAAGGAAAGGCAGAGATCACTTTTATCAATATAGCTTGTTTTGAAGTCGTCTTGGATCGGTCATTATTTATTTGGTTTTCTCGTGTCTGTTTGGGCATGATTATCAGATGGAGCAACAAACGGAGAGATCGGTGATAGTCGCATGCCAGGGTGCTTGGCAGGCTCGGATGAGATAGCTGGGACTAGAAGTCCAGAGGAAAGGCTTCAGGAATTGCTTGGGAATGTGGAGGATGTTACTGGGAAGGAGGATCTTGTCACCTATTTGCGAATGCAAGTTTTACAAAAGGTGCGTAGAATTCCTCTGCACAGATAGTTTCGTACATTCTTGACGGTGTTATGGAATGTATTGCACTGACAACAAGGGTGCAATCTGCAATTTGTATAGGGTTTGTCTTCAGTAGTGCTATTAGCCCTAATGGCTCAAAGTAGCCACTTCCATATCTATAAGAAGCTTCAAGAAAGCTAGCAAAATGTACCATTAGAAAGAAAAAATCATACCCTACATTTTCGAGCGATAGAATTATATACTGGAAGTTGCTTTAATCGATTATTTGCTTCCAACGGGGAATTTCTATTTAAAGCTTTGGCACTACGGTTTAGTGTTTAATGGATTCAAGCTTTTCTGATGCAGGTAGCCAAGGAACACCGATATACAAAACTTGTACTAGGTGTGTGTTCGTCACGTATTGCCGCACGTGCTATAGCTGCTACTGCTAAGGTGAGCATCTTCCTCCAGCAATCACTAACCTTTTGTGTGCAACATCTGGGTATTGTTCTAGGAAGGCGAAACCTGGTTCCTTCGCAAATTTTAAATAACAATAACTGTAATGTGGCCCAACGCAGGGACAAGGATACTCTTTCCCAGCCGACATACAATATGTAGACTCAAGATGGCCTGTTACAGTGGTTCTTCCGCTCCGGGACTGTCTTGCTCGAGAGCTGAATGTTTATTGTCGACTAGCCAAGTAAGTCTTAATGCTATATCTATTTGGTGATTGCTGCAAGATGTTATTGAGGGCATTGAATTTATAGCACTATTACTGTCCATCTTTTCCGAACATGGATGTTCCCAAAAGTCTGAACTTCTAGTGTTTTTCAAATTTCTGACAACTTGTTTGCTCACTGAAAAATCTGTGTTTTTTTGACATGTATTGAACTTTTCTTTGCAGCCTTAAAACGGTTTCCATCCAGAATACATCGTATGCTACAGACAAGTTAAAGAGCATCAATGAGTTATCTCAAGTATTTGTTTCCTTACTACAGGTAACGTATTTCTTATCTACCTGAACTGAAAACCTTGATTTTAATCACATTTTCCCGTTTATATATTTTTCATCCTTGGGTATATTGCCTGGATCTCATCTGAAATATCGATCGGCGAGGTTTTGTAAATCCAGTACTATCCAATACTTACTCTCATCGGATGCATCATTCACTGCCATTATAGGTGTATTTTCTTTCAGAATTGGTTGGGTGTATGTGATAGTCCCTTAGATGCTAAATTCCTGAAGAACCAAGGATTCATGGTTGGAAATTGACCTATTCGATTGGTTTTATGGTGAAAATAATAGAATTCCGACGGCGCCAAATTTCACCAGAATCAGTGAAGAACAGTGCATGTGTTGGTAAAACATATATAAAATCAGATAAACAAGCCCCCATATAATATTACTCAAAACTGCTAGAACATACTTGAGGCTCAATTTGGACCTTTAAGATCAATGTCACGTTTTGCTGATTTTCCAGTAGTGGTCTGTCAGAGGTTGCGATTTTGACTGATAATCCTTATGCGTGCTCCTTGTTTCAGGAGCAAAACTTCTCACGAGAGTACACAATTACACGGACAATGGGAAAGCTAAAACCATTTGAGTTCAATGCACCACCAGTTGGTCCCATTGAGGTAGCACTCCGAAGGCGCAAAGGGATTGAGACCCCCCCAATCGTATCAGGGAATGGAGTTCCTGATCTTCTTTGCCCAATCTGTAGCGCACCCTTGGATGCGCGAGATTTTTCAAATGGTGGCGGAGGTATTGAAATTCTTAATGCACGCGACAGAGAAGCATCATCCATTTCCACGGACGCATTTGAAAGTACGTGTTGTCGTAGTTGTAGTTTTCAGATTATCCCGAAGGAGCCAAAGGCGGAGGCGTTCTATAAGATCCTACCAGAAGCAATGAGGGAGCGTGCTGTTACTAACGGAAGAGACAAACAATGCTGGATGAGGTATTTCTGAATCCCAATAAACTTTGTTTTTTTCAAGGTCCAGATGATTCAAATCTTGTCTCTTTCGGGTTAACCCCAAGTTCCCAAGCTAAAATAAGAAAGTCCCCTTTGGAAGTTAGTAGTAATTCTCAATTCATATTTCTATTATTAAAGAGCATGGGTCATGATTTTTTCTTTCTATTCGTAGATTTTATTAACGCTTCCTCAATGATTTATTTCAGTTCCTATAGATAAGGAAGCGGACACTTCTGGCCAGTATCGCATTTAGCAGTGTTATTGGGTTTTTTGTTATTTTCTTTCCCTTGTGGTCTGTAGTTCTAACGTAGGCTCCAGCATTGACGGACATGATTTGGTGTTGCGCTATTCCCGCAGGTCTAGGATACAAGAATACTTGCTTGCCGATGATCAAGATTGAGGATGCAAAGAATCTCTTCGTTCAAATGACGTCCTCCTGTATATTAGTTTCTCTTTATTCATTAGGTGTCATTTAATGGTACCTGTGTTGCGACTCTCCCCAGAGATTGGTCTGGGATCAACCATTCGATCAAAAGAATTGTCCTTGATTCTTTTTATTTGACCAGGAGAGATCTGTTCTTGATGTGCATGCTACTACCCGTTGTTGATGATTGGCTCTTAGTACATATTTGTTTTCTCTCTTTGGTTAGGTTAGTTTCGGTTCCTTTGGCCTATAATATACTGACCTGACCTGCTAGTCGAACGAAAATCAACTCATTGACTGGAAACAAATCTATTTTGCGTCTTAATTTTCTGAGATATTCCTTATTTTATTTCTGTTTACAATAACTAATTCATGATATGTAGTTTTTTAGGTATTTTTTTTTCTAATTCTAACCAAACGAGTTGCTATTCTATTCTGCTCTTGTATTTGAGTTTTGAATCAAGCTTCCTTCATATTTTTTCCTTCACCATGTCTCACTCTTGTCGGCTTTGCCTTGTATCCATGCTTAGCAGGCTCTGACTTTTTCTGTCCACCAGAAGCAGACGCAGCTGCTGCAGCTGCAGCTGTTGCTGCAACAGCAGCAGTGCCAACTTGACCTCCAGCGCTGAATGCCGTGGCTACTTTTGACACAAAAGTGACCGTGGTTGCTGCGGCTGCTCGACACACCACTGCAGGCTTGTATTTCATTTTCAAGCCTTCTTTAAATCCTTAGGATCTGCACAGGCAACTCAATAGGGAGTGTCAGACCTTTCGCTTCCTGCAGGCTGGTTACCAAATTGGGCACAACATAGTTCTCCTTTCTCCTAGTACTAGCCCCCTTTTGCGGAGTTTTAGAACGCCATTCTTGGACGAGTCATGGCCTGGTGCAATGCGAAAATATCCTAATTTCACTGTATTTCCCTACATTTGAAAAAAACATGAGGTTGTGCAACATGTTTTGCGGAGTCATGATTTCCATAGCAAGATTCTCTTCCTTTTTTTTTCTACTTTGAGACTTCTACGTTTCTGAGCCCTAAATGTTTTTCAGGCTATCAGCCCTCACGTAAGAGTTTTGAAGTCTCAAGTGAGAATTGCCTCCTATTGTGGGACACAAGTCTCGCACTGACACCCCCCTTTTTGTAAACTTCAGGAATTTCAAATTCTTAAGTTCTTAAATCCAAGCACTGACAGTCCCTATTATATTAGGGTTTTGCTTCACCTGTTCTTGCAGGCAAGTTGGATGCACTCTTCCCCACCGAGATGTCTTGGTGGAGATTATTTTCCTTTTTTCCATACCAAAGTTGTGTCAAGAATTTCCAAGGTGGTTCCAGAATTCCTGTGTGGAATGTGAAATGTAACAGACAGTAAATGAACCACATGACAATGCAAAAGGGACACATCAAGTCGGTGTGCAGGATTGAAATTTCGGCACGAAGATGAGAGGCTTCGATTAAGTTGGGGAGCAACCTTTGGTCATGATTTCATAGCCAAGAGGCATAACTGCAAGTGTCAATTGCCAGCCTATCATGTTGATTTAGGGTTTGATTTAGGGTTTACACGTGGGCAGGAATTAGTGTTACGAGTCATTGTCATTGGGTTGGAACTTGGAAAGTTATTCATTTACAAGTGCCATCCAACTATATTCTTGAACTATGAAATGTGATGTTTTTAGGTTTTATCATAGGTGAAGGTGTATTCATGTTCTTTGTAGATGCAATATTCATACTTCAAGAATAATTTAGATTTTGTGATTTGAGCCTTTCTACTTCAAACTTCAACAGCTTATAATGTATACATATAGTAATCAATTCAAATATTACATTATTTCAATGGATTGTCATCTTCTCCAAATTTTAGGAAAGATCTAAGAAATATATTTTGAAATAATAACCAATCAAACTTCAAAGGTCTTCATAGGAATGGTACCCCTTAGAAAAATACACATGACAAACTCTCCAAATTGTTTTCCAATAAAAGTACATCCCTAGAATTGATGTAGCACAATATCTTTAGGCATCATATTTGTACATTGGTAGTACCATAACTAGGAGTGTATTACTGAATTTGATATCACTAATATGTACTTGATTTACAAGGAGTTGGTGAAGCAACCATACCATAGTGAATTCTAACCAATTAATTCCTAGAACTTAATTAGGACTAATTTTTTATGATGTGGTCTTTCAAAAGTAGATGAGTCAAAGTAGGATTAGTGGCTTGAAGTGGACTTATGAGAAGACCTCATCTATGTTTCCACAAGATGTAATGAGGCATTTGAAAGGTATACAATGAAAGCCACATGCATTGATATGGCATTGTATGCTAACAAAATATCCACATGATTCAACATTAAGAAACAATGATCTTAGTGCCCTTGAACGTTGGGTTGGTGACCGTGGAAATTAGGCATTTTGGAACCGTGTGACATCATCTACTTTATAAAAATAAAAAATATTCATTGGGAGTCAAACTATTGTAGAAGATCTCCCCTTTCCACCCCTAATTCTGAGGATGAATAGTTGCAATTCTTGTCCTACAAAGGAGAATTCCTTGTCATTCATTGGACAATAAACGTTCGCCACGTCATTTAAGGGTTGTACACACACTTCAATCCTTTGTTTGCCACTATAGTTAGAAGATTTGTAAGTGCATATCATATGTTGTGAACCATCTTCTTATCCTATTTTATTATTTATTTCAAAGATTATTTTTAATTTTGAGCCCATTGTGGGCAAAATTGTATTAGAGTTTTATATTTAAAAACTTGAATATACACCATTGTCATTACAATTTTGCCCACATTGGGCTCATTTACCTTAGATGTTGTGTCCATGTTTTTTCACTTTTTTTCTACAGCATCATTTGGCATTGTTTTCAAATTTCGCCCATAATCAGCCCTCTAACTTTCATTGCAATTTTTGTGGTTCTTGGGGAGTGAATTATCATTCTTGTGTTTCATTTGACACCTCACCTTTTAAAGACATTGGAATCTTCAAAAATTTGCTGCAATACAGAAAAAAGAACTTTAGGATTTATTTATTAGTTGAATTCAGGAATACAACCACAAGTTGTTTTTCAAGTATTGAGTGACGCAAAATTTTATTTTTATCCATGTTCTTTACAGTAATATACATCTACAGTACAAAATTGAATTTGTTTTGGTATCTTTTGCATATGATATGAATTTTCGTCACTTTTTTTCTGCAAAATTTAATCAGTTACAATACGTTAGTTGAATTGTAACTATTGTAACCAGTATTCAGGAATTCAAGAAATTGCGATCCTCCACAATCGTTAGGAATTTTGTACCAGCAATGTGCTATCAAATACAGTAGAACTACCAGTCGCCAAATTTCTCTAAAAAAACATGTATCTTCACAATTCCATTTATAGAAATTTGAAGAAACTTGTAACAATAAGAAAAAATTGTACAAGAACAGAGAATGAGATATTAGAGAATGTGATATTCAAGAGCTGAGAGTGTTGAATTCCTCGTCTAGTCCACTAACTTAACTTGGGTTAACTATAAACTTAGCACGGACAACTTTTCGGTTGCCATTCAAACGGTGTTGTTGCAGGGCGAAGTTTGAGCTATGGCAAGACGCTCTTCACAGGCGTCTGCTGGATCCTACCCCCTGCAAACAAGTTAGGTCCAAACAGCACATTTCCTAGATGTGAGCATCCAGGCATGTGCCCTTATGCATCTCTCTTCACCCGCCTCTGCCACCTCTCACAATCCCTGTCCCTTGACACCTTCCTCTCTGCTCCACAGAAAATTTCACACCTCGCTGCTAAAGCTTGAACCTGCATTGCGTCTTCAAAAGTCTACTTTCTTTCCATTCCATCTGCTGCTGCTGCATCACTTCAAGGTCCTGTAGAAGTTGTCAGTCTCTCACAATCCTGCAAACTTTGAACAAACAGACAGTCTGTTTGTTGACACCGCTCCTAGCAAGGGACCGGAACGGAAATCCTCGTCCTCGTCTTGTTTTTTTGAAGCTAGCAACCATTGCGAAGGCACGGGGATCAGTGCGAGGGGGGAGGGCCCGGGGGTCGAAAGCCTCGGCCTCTCGCAGCCGCAAGGCTGCAGCCTCGGCCAAGCGAGCCGCCAGGAAGCTGAAGCGCCAGGAACGAGGGTGGCGGCCCAAGCGAGCCCTGGGCCCTTACATGTTCTTCTGCAAGGACCAACATGCCAATGTCACGGCTGACAATCCCAACATCCCCTTCACCGAAGTTGGAAGAATACTCGGTGCTCAATGGCAGCAAATGACTGAGAAAGACAAAAAGGTTCCCCTCTCCTCTCTCAAAAATCCAAACACCCGAGTTCAATTTACCCTTATTTATTCATAATATTCGTCGACACCTTGGGTCCATCTGCACAGTCAAGGAAAAGAATTAGACGTCCAACATGCTCAGGTCCTCTGGCATCTTCTTACATCTTGAGTTCACAAATTTTGAACAAATCCCTGACAGCAATGGCTCTCGGATTGACACTTGTGAGCAAGCAGAAGTAGCAGACCATTCTGAGTCGTATTGATTGAATCCAAATCATAGCCTGTCTTTGTCCATGTTGTCAGATGAACAGTAAGATGAGTGCACTGATAGAATGTTACGTTAATCTAACAAAGCATTTGCACAATTAGAACGCTAGGTCAAATCAGCACATTTCAGTCACACGATTGCCAAATGTGTCATGCAGCCCTACACTAAAAAGGCCGAGGCAGACAAGAAACGATACTTGAAGGACCTGAAGCGCTGTAAAAATAAATGAACGGCGAAGAAGTGACCACTGCTCTTGAAATGTGCCAGTTATTCCACTTCTGCGAACTTTTGCAAACTATCGCGAACTTTTCTTCACGAATAATTAGCTGTGGTTACCAAAGATTTAGGATCAGATTTTCTTCACCAGTCTCTTTACCTTTAAAATGACAGGTTAGATAAGAAGGACGATGGTTTCTGGGTGCCGGAGCATGCATCACCTGGTAATTAGAAATGAATCAACACAAGGAGCATTGGATACCGCCCCTGGTGTCTGGCTGGTGTCTGACGTCCACAACTATCAAACACACGCAGTAGCCGCTCTTGTATGTCACATTTATGCTAGCAGCACTAGATCCTGTGGAGGACTCAAATCCTGGAACGTCAATCAGAAATACCATGATGTGAGGTAGCTAGTGCTATTGAACATAAACATACAGAAGGAGAATAGAGGACGGTAGAAAAGAAAGTTGAGCGCCAGAATTGAAATTTCAGGAATTCACACACGTGTTAAAAATTGCATTAAAACCTCACTAGAAAAACAATCTGAAATTCACTTCAGGTATCTATAACGTAATTACAGAGCTACTAAGATGCTACTCATCTCCCCAAAAGTAAGCATCCGTCTTTACTAAGATCACACTGCAATTACTCCAATCCCATCTTGTAGAAGATAGAACATAACATATTGCAAAATGTTGGACTATTTGACACCCCAAAACAACAGCCTTCCTCCAGTTCTAAATGTAATGAAGCGGCTTGCCCTGAGGATCATGTGGTAGTCAATCATCAGGCCTTCGAGCGAATAGGATGAAGTAGGGGTGTCTTGGCACGTAGATGGGCCGGACCCAGTAATCTGCGATGCAAAGTTGTTGAACACGCTCATTCTGAATCAGAGTCTGCATGCACAGTCGACCGCACAGTTCTGGCTACTTTCTCCTCACCATCTTCATCAACGACTTTCTTAGGGACGAGTAATCCTGGGAACAAACCAAAGCTTCAATCTGTCAGTTTTTTGGAAACCTAAATGTTGGCAAGGAATTAATATATTAGTCCAAATAAAACTATGAAGAAAACTTAGTATTGCTCATACCTGCTTTAAGAAGGCGGGATTCTAAAGCTCTGGTGGTGAAGTCGTCAACACCTCCAAGCTCCTGAAATCCTATTATTCTATCAACGGCTACCCCGTCCCTGTGAACTCAAACAACATAACAAATGAGAACATACATGGTAGAACTATTCTTTAATGACAAAGAACCAGAAGTAACTTTATGACGAGGTTGAAAACTTGGGAGTGAAACTGCAATCTTCAATCCCAGCTTATTCAAATATATGGTTAACGTACACCACGACGAGAGCTTACACTACCCAAAAGAACATATACCACCAAATACTTATTTGAAATAACACATATATGAGAGGCCTTTATGGACACACGCGCATGATGTGCCCATCTAAGGTATCCCACGGCTTCAAGAAGCCTTAATTTCTGTCCATATTTACAACAGGCACGCTCCCAATGCGTCCAGTCAAGAATTAGGACATTCCAAACGGTGGATAGATACCACACCCATTTCAAACGTCATTCACTCACCCTCGTAGAACATACTACAATTGATTCATAATCAGCAAGGAGAGACAAAATGTACCTAAACAGAATTACACAAGGTAGAACCTTGATTGCCAACTTGGTGATAAAGAATGGACAATTCTGAAAAATAGAGAGAAGTGATGCTCAGCGTAATAGAACTAACTGATTATATGTAACATGGTGCAAAAGAAGGAACAACATCACCTTAAAGACTAAAAAAGAAAACACAAAAATCCAATCACTGAAAACAACAACCAAAGATATTTGCAATCTGTTTCAATATCAAGAAGAAAGGGCTCGGAATGTTACCTCTGCGTCAATGCAAATGAACTTAGTATCAAAATACTTAGGAGTCAGCAGTTTCAAATGCTTGTCCATTATCCTGCACAGCCATCATACACCCTTTCTGAGTTTGAAGCTGCTAACTAGCTAGGTTGGCCCATGCCTTGCTTTAAAATGTAAAAAATAGTCTTTGAAATTAACTTTTTAATCAAACTTTCAATTAACTTTCCAAGTCCCCGACCCCGACAACTTCCCTCCCCCCACGCACAGGCCGACGCCTTTTAAACCCCATTTAGACTGGGCTGATATAACAAACTATTCGTAAAAACTCATATCTCTGATAGCTAGAAAATAGTTTTGACAATTGTCCACGAAAGACGTCTTTACGTGTAGAGGTAGACAACGCAAGTGAAGGAAGGCTCGATGTGAATTTAGTAAATAATAAATAAAGAAGAAGGCGTTGATCGGCACCAGAGGCTTCATTGTAACCACCGACTTACTTGCAGCGAATGAATTCTCGATGGAAAAAGTGGCAGACCACACGAGGGCTCTTGGTTACTTCGCTCAAAAAGTCCCCTTCGGTTACCTACGCACAATCAAACCATCAATAACGTATCATGCAAGCTACAAACCAGTGATGCCCGACTGTACCGAGTGACTACAGATGGAAGCCCACAAACTGAACAACTAGCTGTACATGACTAGAGGCAAGAGTGCGCCTTACCAATCTGTATTCTCCATATCCCTGCTGTTGCAGTTTTTGCCTCTTCTCTGCTTCTCTCTGTGCAACACAAGCTCCAAACCCATCTATACTCAATGTCAAAAGAAATGTTTATGCAACATCAAGACATCAATTCCAAATACAGGCAAAGACCTGATATTCCCGCCGCACTGCCGGCCCCTGTTGCTTATCTTCAGAGGAGCAAAATAATAACCCCCAAAAAAGTTCCATAAAAAAATACAAAGGACGAATGCAAATATATCAGACTCCATCACACAAGTTTTAGCAATCAAATTCATCACTTCTACACATGCCTAAGGTCAACTGAAGTTGGAGAAAACGCTGAGAGGGTAGAGAGGCCAAACCTTCATGGCATTGATTCGCTCAGCATGTAACTTTTCCAGCTCAGGATCCTGCTCACGAATAAGCACGTCGCCTTAGAAGCTCTGAATGACGACTGATTCATGATTAAGCGAGAAAATTAGTGGTATAAGCTTCAGAAGTGCCCAAGAGTCGGGGAATTAAGGGAACATACATCCATAAGGTCATCAAGGTCTACGTCTTCATGCTTTGGTTGACTACCTTGAGCCTTATATTGGGAAACCATCTCCTGCATAGAGAAATCGACCACCCCAACAAAAACCCTTGTTCAGTGACTTGACATCAGAGCCTCGGGGTACAATCGCGTAAGACAGAGGAAATTTAGCGACTAACTTCAAGAGGGAAGGGCCATGGAATTTCATGGACTTGTCAAGTATATGAGAGGCCTTTACGAGGACATGTGCCTTTACAGACATGCTCTTCAAGAACCCTCATGGCTACAAAGAACCTTGTTGTACGTCCAAGTTTACAACAGAAACGCTTTCCATGCGCTCAGTCAAGAAAAGGACATGATTTAACCATATAAAATCGAACACAGAGCCTTAGAAAAAGAAAACATAAATGAAGGTCATGCCCACGATTCTGACCAGAGAACAATAAGACAGGGAAACCCCAAATCGCAAGGACCCCTGATCAGATTTTCACCTGGTGCACATCCCATAAGCAATATGTACACATTATGGAAGAAGCGATCGACTAATAACACTCTAACCCGTCCTAACTTTAGCATAAAGTATCCAAAAATACCGCATTCTTTACAGTGTTGGAATTGTCACACATTCGCCAACAAAAACATCAACGACAAAAATTGACGAGTCTAGTGAAGGGAACTATGCTCACCAGCAATCCCAGACATTTTGGATGTCCCTACCTTATAAATGGGAGCCATGGCCACGACACTGAACACAATACATCTAACCTCAAGAACTGGGCCAAAACAAAACCCTACATTTCATACTACTTGGTTTCTGCAAGATCTCAAGAACAGGGCCAGAACAAAACCCTAAATTTCATTTTCCTTCATTTTGGCACAAGATCCCAAGAACTAGGCCAGCACGAAACCCAGAAATTCATTTTCCTTCACTATTGCAAGAAGCTCAAATCCGCAGCATTCCCCAAAAGCTCACCCCTCGAACTGCATGTCTCCAAGCATAAGCAAAATTGCAAGCAGTGAAACCAATGAAGCAATGAAAGGGAGAAGAATGTCTAAGTAACCTTCTGGTAGTCTCTGGCGGCGGCATTGAGGGCCGTGCCCATGGCCAGGTCGCCCATCTGCGTGCGGAACTTCTTCCCGTCCATGGCGACTGCCTGCCTGCCTGCACACACAGTACTGATGTTCTCCTCCACCACCACTACACTTGGACTGCAATGTGGGAGAAACTACACTCGCCTGTGAAATCGGAATGGGAAAGCTGGGCTTAAGGGCACCGCAGATGCGTCAGTCTCTTGCAGCGGCAGCAGACGATGATAAACAAGCGCAGTGGAGTGAGCGTCGGTGCTGCTGGGCTTCCCAACCAAATATCCACAGTTGCGCCGCCGTGTGAACACCACAAAGTCTCAAATGTGAGGTTTTGGGACTACTATGTGCCCCATAAGCGTGGGAAGAGATTTTTGTATGAAGTGGCCATGCACACCTCATTAAGGTAGACCAGCCCATTTTCACCAGCTTCTTATAACCGCCATCCTATTTGTGGCCCCATCTCCACCATAAAACTCATCCAAATCCATTCACTATTCTAACAATTTCAGTGCATTAATTCCAACTTGAGTAATATGTTAGCCTTTGATTGGTGGATACTCCAATGCTAATAGGTACATGTAATGGCGGTCATAGGTTTAGGATAGGACATTTATGACTCTAGTCTAGTGGTGGATTTGTACTTTCCGGAAGACCACTTTAGAAATTTATAGAATTATAATTTTTATTGGAAAATTGTAATTCCACTTAGGTTTGATTCGTGAAACGTGTGCATACCTTTGAAAAATATGTGCCCCTTCTGGAGTTGGTTCTAATATACTTAGATTGCAAATCAAGGTAGTAATAGGTTGGTCTACCTTATTGATCTGAGAGTTCTTATTTGTGAGAGACCTATAAGGTAAACTAACCCATGACAAGTAGAATGGTTGGTTTGCTATGTTTACATTTTTGAAAAAAAATTTAAAAATTTCCATATAAAGATAAACTTGAGAAATGTAGAAAGCAATTGAAATTTTATTTTCTTGACAAATTATCAATTTTTTATGATTTTTTTAAGTGTGCTACCCAATTCGCCCAAAACAATCTATAGACTACCTCCAAAGTACTAAAGAGTGTACCCATAATGGTCATGTGATCATCTGAAGTAGTCTCAAAATTTCCTAACATAGTTACAATATTTATTAACATTGCTATGATACAATGGAATAAAAAAGTTAGCTCTTGAAATGAATTTACACTAGATAGGTAGAAGGTCCTAAAACAGTCTCTAGTAACTCCATCAACATCGCCCAAGGCATTTATTTCGGCCTTTTAACAAACGTAACAAAGTCTTAATCCCATTTATTAGCAAAAATTTGTCATGGATTGATGTAAGACTGAAATGGGTGGTTTTTTAAGTGTTCGCATTGGACAATTTGCTTGTCATGGGCTCATTTACCTTAACTATAACCAACTATGAAACTTCAACCCTTAAACGATGCTAAAAATGTTTTTTGTCCAATGGATGATAAAGAATCTTCCTATGTACGACAAAAGTGCAATTGTTCATCCTTGGAATTCTGTGCAAAAAACAAAGATCTTGCATAGTAGTTTGACCTCACACACAGGCTCATATAGTTCCAAAAGGGATAATTTCTATAGTTACTAATTTGTCCTTCGAGGGTTAATCATTTTTACTTCATAATTATGTTAACTTATATTGTATTTGAACAAAGAGAGAAGAATTTTAACTATTTTTAGAGGGTTGGTGTATACAAAGAGTATGTTTTGTATTTGAGCACTATAACTCAATGAAGCTTAATTCTTTCTTTTTGTAGATAAATTCAAATGTTGTATTCTTCACATTAGTAAGTTTACAACTTATTTGTGAAAATTTGAAATTATCATGTTTTTTTAAGAAATGTGAGAAAAATTCATGTCAAATATAAAAGACACTAAACAATCTCAATATTTCATCTTATATATATAGGTATAGGTTATGTTTGATAGTATTAAACAATCTTTTGTGTCATCCTACATTTGAATTTTTTTGAAATTGAGACTAAAAGCAAGAAATTAGAAAAAGCTATGTGCAACTATGACCTTGGCCAACAATTCTACATTAAATGTTTGTTGAGGATACATTCTCACCAAGGGTTCATATCTTAAACTAAAAGTAACAAATCACGCCCTCTACAATAGAAAATTGATATTAGAAGAATATACCATAGTGGTTTTTTATTGCCCCTTGCTTGTAGCAAAAATAATATGTCCCTCTCAAAGGATAAAATATTTTATCCTAGTGTCAATGTCTTCTAAATATGTTGAACATCCAAATTTGACAAATTTGTAGTCATGTGCATAAGTGCAAGGCAAGATCAAAGATTAACCTTTAAAGGATGAAGCCCGGACAACTAAGGCAATCATCAAAATTGCTCTAATTATTGGACCAATAGGTGCATTTTTTTTTTTTTATAGTCAACAGTGAAGTCATTCATCGGACACTAAACGTTTGCTTAGATGTTGAAGGATTAAAGACAATTTTGAAAAAAAAAAAGAAGAAAAAGTTTGATAGATGCCTAAATGAAAATATTTCTCAAATTTTTTTTCCCCCCATACAAAAACAATTGGAGACAAAAAAATCCCAATTTTTTAACATCTATTCTTAAAATTGTTTTCCACCAAACCTGACCTGCAGCTACAGTAGAGATTGTTAGGAGAAGTTTCTCCAAAGTTGGTCACATTTGTGAAAAGCCTGTCTAGGATGGGCTGATGTGATATAAGAGAAGGTGATATTAAAGAGGTCGGTGTACTCAAGGCCTGAAATCCTCCTTCGGCGAGCAGCATTTGTTGCCCCATTTTGTGTGAGGGCGTTTGTGGCCCCTTAAAATGGGGAGCCGAGGAGGACTGACGAAACAGGCGATGCTCTTCAACAAGTCGCTGCTTCAATATGTCGCCTGTCCTCTCTCCAAATCTCCTCTCAGGTACAAAATTCCACACAACTTACAGAGCCATTTGCCCAGTTTAGGGTTTGTCCAATCCACAGTTTGAAATCGTCTTTCTCTTCTGATTACTGACCCACTTACCCAATTGTGTATGCAATTCAAGACGCAATCGCAACCATGATTAGAGTTTTGATCGTTCTTTTAACGTTTCGAGGACTGTTTTCATTTTCTTTCGCTTTGTTTTGTTTTTGGAAGACATTAAGTTCAATGGGTCGATGATGTGTTGTGGCGATGGCGAATGGTTTTTCAGGTATTGTGAGAAGACGCAGGAGCTTGTGAGCGACACCCTTGGTGTAGCGTACCCGGTCAGTTGCCGAACATCCTCGTCTTGTGCAGTCGTCCCTCTCTAATTGCACATTCCTGTGTATCTTGAGAATGAATCATGGTGTGGACTCATATGATTGGACAACTTGCACATTTCAAGTCGTGAGCATATGTTCACATGTGTTTGGGTTGTGTAATTAGAGAGGTTTGAGTGTACATAGAATCTTTTGCACTTTGTAACAAATGTGAATTGGTTTTCTTCTGGCGATTGAAAGTTCTACGTGTAGACCTCTCTAATGTTTTTTCTGAGTGTGCAAAATGCACGTGATTATACGGGGTTTTGTAGGATTGTGACAATAGTGTTGTATGAAGACGTGACATTAATGGAGTACTTAGGAGTTGAGGGTCAAGAAGGTTGTTGGAGTCAAGAAGGTGGTCTAGAACTTATTCATGACTTGCAAGTTGCATACAATTTGTTCATTGCTTGCGGTTGTATACGATTTCTTGTGACAAAATAGAATATGATAGTGCGAGTAGAGAGTGAGTTTTGAACTGAGTATGTCCTTTCTTCATTCTCTACTAGGGTTTAGTGTGAGAATTGAGGATATGATATCAGATAAGGTGATAGTAAAGAGGTTTGAGTGTACATGGTGGCACGGATTTTCTGTGCATTTTTGAAACAACTCAAAGGACACCGCAATTGAACCTAATGTTTTTTTCAGTACTCTTTTGAGTGGTTCACACTTTGTTCAATTTATTAGTTTTTGAACAACTCGTGCAGTATTTTTTCACTGACTCTGCTGATATGAAATTTGACCCCGGCTGAATTTTGTTTTCAGATATTATATTTTTGAAACCATGGGTCATGTTAAAACCACGAAATCTGAGTCCTGTAGCGGCAAATCATCATTTTGTGTTGTGTCATATGCAGATCATTGATGGAGTCCCGTGCTTGATTCCCATGCGAGGACGTATTCTGGACAACTCCAGGGATGAACCGAGCTCAGCCAAGTGATCATCAATAGACTCAGATTGTAGCTCACTATCGCCATTCCTTCTCGGTAGCAATCTGGGATGCTTTTTTATAATGAGGAACCCTAAATCCACTTACAGATTTGACTAGATGAGGGAGCAGAGAATTTTAGGGTTTTTTTTAAGATGGGAACAGCAGCCCCCCCGCCCCATGACATCTGGTGCTTGACGATGTCTAATTTGTGATACAAAATTAGAACTTCGCATTTCAACTATTTCTTGTGTTCACTCTAGTACTCTTCATTTGAAGCACAAGAGCAGTTTTGCTGGAAACCAATACAGCTTTTTTCTTGACCAATTTACATAATTGTGTATGGTCATAGAAACTATCAATGTAATCCCATACCTTAAGTTAGGCTGTTTTGTTTTGTTTGTAACGTTGAGATCTCCTAGACCGTGCATTCTTGGGTTGGATTCTTGGTACCATCAGAAAGCTCTTTCTCCGAGGAGGGGTGTTTTGAGGCGATTGGACCTACGATGTAAAAGTTATATTAAATTTCAAAAATTTTATGAATAAAAAAATTAAATTAAATTATCTTTTATTTTGGAAACGTATCTTTTCACATAGCATCAAGGAGGAGTGCATGGACTTTGTTATGTGGAATCTGGATCCACGGTGTAAAAGGTATTGAATTAAAAAAGTTTTTTTGAATTAAAAAACTAGAAAATTACTTTTACTTTTCTTTTGGTTGTGGCAATGGCACATGATACATTAGTGATTAATGAAAGCCTCAAGTTATCACCTAGTATAGTACCACTCATAGATACACTAACTATAGGTAACAAAACCTAAAATGGAATGAATAAGTAATTGAGTTTGGTTCCTATTTTTTAACTAAGTTTTTGTTTGACCTTGCTTAGAGTAGGAAATTAAAATTGGATTTTAGAGTCTTTTCCCTTGCATTTTTTTTGGACAACTTATGAATAAACTATGAATTTTTAAAATTTCAAAATTAGGTGTATCCAAAGTGATCCTAGGCTCTCATGATTAGAGGTTGTAAGTTTAATGTAAGAATTTATAGGGGTTGGTTTTAGAAACAACTCACAATTAGGTGCAATTATCTTAAACAAAAATTCAAATTGAGTGGTTCAAAAGTATAAATGACTGGTCCATAATGACCATAGTAGTTATTTATTGTCCATAGTGATTGCAAAATAGTCATTTTGCAATCATTTGTATTATAGTCATTTTGGACAATTGATTTTGTAGTGGTTGTAGCTATTAGTTATTCTATATTTGGTCTATAGGTCACTAGTTATGGTCATAGAGTTTTACTCTAAAGTTTAAGGTATCAATTCTTACACTTCTAATGTAATGATTGCTTTATATGTGGGATCAAGCCAAGAAATTCAAAAGATCTAAGTATGGTTAAGTGTTTAATGCCTTAGGGACTACTATGTAGTAATTGGGTGCTTGGAAATCAAATTTGCAAAAAAAACTAAAAGTAATTGGATTTTGAAGTATGAAGTTCAAATTTGTACTCTTTCTATATGCACACTATGCAATAATCAAATTATAATTGGAGACTTATAGATCTCTCAAAATACATGATTGTATAGAGTTGTTGCCTTATATTAATGTTGGTTGCCAAGAGAAAGAAATTGACCAATAATGTAAAAATATATCGTCATGAGAAAAAAATTGGCTCGGTCAACTTCCAAGAGGTGAGGAAGATAAAGAGAAGACATTTGATTGAGTTTTGTTACGAAAGAAAATCACAAGTGCTCCATAGAAGTCTTTAAGTAAATAAATGGTGAATTTCATTAGAATGGTTGTATTCCATTGAAATGGCAGGTCATTTCGTTACTTTGGCACTTTTAAGGTTTAGACTACGTAGTCCGGGATCTAGATCTGTTATAGATGTTAGAAATTTAGATTAGTCCTAGATGTTTGAAATCTAGATATGTCATACATGGTACAAAACGTGCAATCTGTAATCTATAACAATTTTAGATTTCTGAAATCTACACTAGTCCTAGATGTCCCTTTTACACTTTAGACTATGTTGTCTACAAAATGGCACATGGAATATTGCCATTTTAATGAAATTGATCGTATAACTTTTAGTACAGTAGTTTATATAAAAATGTGTCCATGAAGTTATCATAGATCTCTATGTCTTTCATTTTTCATAACCTAATCTTGGCCCTAAATCTCTTGTAAGTGGTTGTTTGCTATATAATTCTTGGAAGGTCATCATATGTTTTGAGGGTCATGACTTCAAAAAATCATTGAAAATTTTGTAGGACAATAGAGCACATCTATATTGTTTCGTTATTAAACTGGCAAGTGCACATATAGCTAAACTAGTTCATAATGAATGTTGAATTATTTCCCCTCACACTTATTACTCACTAAATCAAAGAACCTCAAATAATCTTTTTTTTCTCATTTCATATATGCCTCATACAAATAGTAGGATTACATGCACTATCAAATGATCATAATTCTTTTGTAAATATGTATGTCCCTGGGATGTATTTACTACTATATTGTTCAATTATTAAAATATTTTGTATACAAACAATAGTATATGTATTTCAAATGAAAGGTCACTAATTTGGCCACTTTCTATGGCAATGCCTTGGATACTAAAGGGTCCATTATAAGAAACCCGCCTTTTTTTTTTACATTAGCATCAAACAAGTATGTTTTCAAAACATGGATACAAAGATGAGATTGAAGCATGGAAGGTAGAATTCAGTTAGATGTTCCAAAAAATGTATAGATGTCATAGGTAGAACAAGTTCATGTCCTATGCAAAGAGAATGTCCTCTCAAACATTGGAAAAAACATAGGCGCATTTTGTACATCTAAGAAAATACAGACCTACCATGCTAGCAAGAGGTTTCAGTTTCACTATGGGCAAGTTTCTAGAAGTTACTAGGGGCTGAGGTAAAATGCTAACCAAATGGAAAATAACAAGGGAAGGGTAGCCACATAGTGCACTTTTGCAAAAAAAAACCACAACAACTTATGTGGCATCTTACAAGGATGAAGTGGTGTGCCACATTAGCGCACTTTGATTCCATTTGAGATTTTTAACATTGTTTTTTTAGACATTAAATTGAGATATTAGTTGAGACTTCAAGATGTTTTTTGCGACATAAAGTGAGACATTAAATTGAGATGTTAGTTGAGACTTCAAGATGTTTTTTGCAACATAAAGTGAGACATGAATTGAGATGTCGAGATGTTTTCTGCGACATCAAGTTAGAAAACTTTGTATATATTATATTCTTTAATATCTATTTCATATGGTTTGTTTTCCTTTCTACCAACCCTCTTCTATAAATAGCCTTATATTCTCATGTCAATATACTTACAATAACATATAGTTGCCAAATATGGTGTATGATGTATAATGTATGGCATATTGTATACAATGTATTGTGTACTATAAGTATGGAGTATTATATACAATGTATTGTATAATGTGTATGGTTTATTATGTATGGTGTATTGTGTATAGTATATATCTAAGTTGATGTCACAAAATGTCAAGATGTTGAAGCTAATGTCTCAAAAAAATGAGACATGAACATCAAGTACGTCCTAGAGGACATCGTTCATGTTGTTTACATGTCTCCATAGACGTGCCATAACACATAATAGATGTTAGATGATGTTCAAAAGAATTATCTTCATGTCATGGTTGAAACCCCCAAAAACATGTGTGCACTATGGCAAACGTCAAAGTAGACAAGACCTAGGGTACAACGCACTGGACACATCATGAATTTTCATTTGCCATGTCATTGCCATGTGGTTGCCACATCATGTTCCACGTCAACAAGGGCCCAGATGGAAAAGTTGTTGACATAGCATTGCCCACCCACATGGCAATGACGTAGCTGTGTACTTTTGGCACCTTCTTTGACCATGCCTGACTAAATGTTGCATGAAAAACGTGGCACGTTTTCTCAGATTTTCGTGTGTTTTTGCCATGTCAATCTAGAAGGATTTTGTTAGACATCCACAAGGGCATGCAAGAAGTTAGAAATAACATACTTCCATGCTTTTTAACTTGTCCAAAAAACTAGGGGTTTCTTCTAGTGGTCAACTAACAACTACACTCACAAAATTTAAATTCTTTGCCTATAAACATGATATTTGGAGAAAGAACATGTTTAGGCTAAGATTGTTCAAGATTTTAGGGATCTAATGATTTTTGAAGAGTAATAAGATGTTAAGTTAGGTAGGACATTCTTGGGAGTCAAGTGTTCAAGAGAAATAATTGTTACATAGCTGCATATTGAATGTAAGTTGAAAATGAATTGTTCTAAAATCCAATCCAATTACCTTATCTTATACAATTGATAGATATAGATAGGCTAGATATTGAATTGGCTTGATCTCCATTACATGGTTGTATATTGGTACTATCAATCAAATACAATATAATTTATTAAAGCATGTAAAGTTAGACAAATGTACATTTAAAAACTAGACATGACTACATATAAAGGTCAATATATTAGTATTGTGGATCAAATACAATATAATCTAGTACTATTAAAGCATGTAAAATTAATCAAAGGTACATTCAAGAACAAGACATGATTACATATGGAAGTTAACCCTAAATCAACATTGAAGACATTTTAGATGGTTTCAAGAAGGTTTCTTGGATGGAAAAACACATTTTTTTAATCCCAATTTTTTTTGTAGGGAGCTCTTTGAGTTCATTTTAAGTGAATAGTATTGAATATGCCTTCACTATTGTATTATTAATTTTTCAAAAGAAGAAGATACTTAATCCATGGATCAACCATGTAGTGTATTTTGGGCATTTCTTATTCTATACTCTTGATGTGAATTGTAGCTATAAAAATGATATTTTAAAAATTTGTGACTAGCTAACACTATAAAAAAATGATGTTTTTTTAACATTAGAAAAAAAGTGCCCCGGCGTTTAGTTTGATATGAAAATGATCCAGGTAGATGTCACCTAAAATCCATTATAACGGACGGGCAAAAAACATGCCCAAATCAATGAAAAGGTGTCCAATTTCAGCTTGTTTTTTTCTAACATCACAAACAATAGGGTCTTCCAAAGTCTCCACAATGCAGCACATGAATGCCATATAAGTGCCACATGGGCAAAAAGATCCACGTGGGATTTTTTTCATCCAACTTGTCAATGACATGGCACTTGATATAGTGGCGGGAAAAGTGACATGGAACCCATTATGATGATGTGGCATGCCTGGTCAATACACTTTTATGTCATTTTTAATTTTTAATTTTTCTTTTCCAGGTGTCAAATTAGATGTGTTGACGTTTTTGAGACATCTATTTCTGCATATTATACCTGTCAAGCAAGATCAATAAAAAATAATGATGAAAAATAAAATAAAAATAAACAAGAATTTTTTTTCAAAATAAACAAGAATTGAAGAAAACTTACCATCTACCATTAAGAGGATTTTTGATGGCAAAATGAAGGAATTCCTTCATGAAAAGTTAATGAAAATGAAAATAACAGAGGTCATATTTATATTCTTTGTCCGTCCATGGTGAGACAAAAGATATGGGATAAATAGAATATGGGAACTTGACCATTGTACATCTCGACACTATTTTAGACATCTAATGTTGTTTTAGACATCTAGATGTCATTTCAAACATTTTACATTGAACACAATTCTTGTTTTATATATCCCATACTGTTTGTTTCACTTCCGACCACCCACTTGTATAAAGACCATCTCTTTTTCATCCATGGTGCACATCCATCCATTTCTTTTTTTTTGGCAAGGCATGCCACGTAGTTGCCCTTCCCTAAATTTCACATATAGTCAACTTTTTACCACAGACCATAGTAATTTTTACTAATTTACCCATAGTCAAAGTGGGTCTACTTGTTGACATGGCAGTCTATGTTTTTTCGGATGTCACAGAAAACCATCAACATGTTTTTTCTAACATCATTAAGAACATGTCCGTCTACAGTAACATCTACTCGTTTTCCAACTTAGCCGTGCACATTTTCCACAACATCACATCAAATTCACACTCCCAAGCTCATTGACCGTCTAACGCAGTGACATCTCAAAAAACATGATACATTTTTTGAAAACAACATAGAAAATGCAGGTTTCTTATAGTATAAGGAAATGAAGTTTATCAAGTTGAATTTACACTCCAATTGAAAAATTCTTAAAATTCTTAAAATGTAATAATTTATTGGAATATGAACTTTGGACCTATAACTAGGGTTTGCTGAATGATTTTCTAATTCTCTAATGACACAATAACTTTAGTTTATACAGTAATGCTATGCATTATAATATATACCTATGGTGAAAATGTCATATTTTTAGCATATTTGATATTTGATCTGAATTTTTTTCACTTTTTCCTTAAAATATCATGGGTAATTTCATATTTTCACAAAAAAATGTGATTTCATCTTTGAAATATTAAAATTAAAAATTTCATTTATATGTAGTTGAAAAAATGGTAGCAAAAGAAGTGAAGGATTGGGAGGCTTGAATCCATAGTCATAGGCCCATCCTTTGGGGGTCAAAGGTGTACCACTTCCGAAGGGTGATCATCATAGCTTGTAATCATTAACCCTTAAAGGAAGGACTGGTGACCATGGAAATCATCACTTTTGGAACCATGTGACATCATCTACTTTTAAAAACCAAAAAATCCATTGGAGGTCAAAATATTGCAGAAGATCTTCCTTTTCCACCCCTAATTCCAAGGATGAATAGTTGCACTTCTATCCTATATATGAGAATTCCTTGTCATCCATCAAACACAAAACGTCTGTGTCAACATTTAAGGTTTAAACATATTGCCTTCAAACTACTTCCATCCCTAAATCCACTCATTGTACTCATATCTTACAAAAAATAAATGTTCATCCACAAGAAATGAAGTGCAAACTATAAGGATGAATAATACACTTGAAAAATAAAGGTGACCTCTAAATACTACAAGGTCACTATTTCCATATTCAATCAACATTCACTTGTATGCATATATTATTCTCCTAATACAAACCAAGTATATGGTGCCTTCGAATCCAATGCCATACAATCAAATTAACTTCATTTTCACAAGATTTGTATCACAAACACAAGCAAATCAAATTAACTTCATTTTCACAAGATTTGTATCACAAATACAAGCAAATCAAATTAACTTCATTTTCATAAGATTTCTATCACAAACACAAGCACTTACTATCCTTACAATTGACATGGCTATGGAACCTAAAATTCAACAATTGGTTCAGACCTTTCTTCCACAATTCATGACATAACAAAGTGACAAAATACATACATATACATATACATATACATATACATACAAATGGAATTGCACCATTTCCACCTACTTTAGGAGTACAACATTTAACACAGATTGCCCATCAAATTGCACATCAAAGAAAATCACAAATTAGGCAACACTCCCAGTATGCTTTATGAGTTCACCAAGAAAAACAGGGCATTTGAAATTTTCTTACACCTTCAAATACATCTTTATATCCTAAAACGCACATTATACACCATGAGGGCAAATGTTTTGGCCCTCTTCACAGATGAACAGGGTTAACCCCTAAAGGACCATAAGGCCACCAGGTGGCTTCTGCAACACTGTATTTTGCACCCCTGGTCCTTCAGGGGTTAACATCTAAAACAGAAGCAACAATCAATATCCAGCACGATGGAGTGCAGAATCGAAGCAGAACTGTCAGGAATTGCAACCACAGCAACAAGAAAGAATAACCCAAGCCCTTCTAGTTTGCTCATAGCCCTAACCTGGCAGCATTCCTTCACATTCAGAAGCAAACCAAGGCAACCAAAAGGCTTCCAATAAGTACTTGAAAGGAGTTAAAAGTTAAAAAGTGAGATACAACGCTCCATCAAACAGTGAGGCCTCTGTCTTAACCACTCTAAAGGGCAGGGCAAAAAAATTATCTACAGCGTTATGTACCCAGGCAGAGAACTTTCCTGTACGACGTAGTACAACATTGAGCTCTGCTCGCTCAATGTTGGACAAGTATCAATTTGTGAAGGCTCTGCGCAAAATGTGCAGTCGAATATATAGTGCTCTATCACATGGGAGAATTCGACCTTCGTTTCTCACCAGCGGATGTTCCTCGGTTCAGGTTTGACTTCAGATGGCCGTTCCTAAAATACACGCGCAGCTTGTCGCCAGAGGAAGGCACGGCCAAACCGATTCTCAGTCAATAATGGGCTGGACAAGAGCTCATCTATCAAAATTGATACCTGATGTCATTTGAAGTTCTGGAAAACAAAACCTTGCGAGGCGCCCGTTCCTCAGATTCCAAAACGGAACATGGTTGACAGAGTCAGTGCCATCTGTATGGTAGGGTTGAGGGATTGAAATATTTGGGAAACTATTCTAAAAGGGACTGGGCCGCTGGCTCAAGATACTGGTCAAGGAGAAGGGAGCGAGGATTTGTGTGGCAGGTGCAGAGACAGCACATCCTTCAATTTCTTAAATGTGACGGGCTTGGTCATGAAGCTGTCCATCCCCGTTTCTGAACATTGCCTTTCACAATCGGACAGTGCATTTGCAGTCATTGCGATAATGGGCATCCGTTTCACCTTTTCATCGCCAGTTCCAGGGGCTGGCGGTGATTGTTTCTGAGAAAACTTCACTGGGAATCCCTCCGCAGCACCCGGAGAGCCTGAATTTTGATCAGAAGGTGTGAGAGTACTTTCTTCGTCCCAATAGCCCAAGTTTTCGTATCTCCGGATTCGTCTAGTCACCTCCAACCCATCCAGGATTGGCATGCATATATCCATCAACACCTGAATCATGCAGTAACTATCAGATCAAAAAATGCATAGCAGGGGTACCACAAGAATCAGAAGGCTTATTCATGATCACCTGCGTGGATTCTCAAATATGGTCATGCAATTCTAGTATTGGAAGAAACCAGACAAAGCTCATGTCTCAACTATAGGTCATCAGATAAAGAAAGGATTCCAAATTAGAATAGCGTTGGAAAGCGAAAAATATAGTAGATTACCAAATCATAGTGCTTTTCTTGCAGGGCCTTGATTGCTTCCATTCCGTTATAGGCAACATCGGCAGATAACCCAAGTTTCTTGAGCATCGATAAGGCGACCATAACGTTAACCTGGAGTTCTCAAATGCAGCGTCGCACGTTCTTAGATTGACTCTTCCAGCATAAATCAATTGTTCAACAGATATAGATCCCCAACAGTTTGAAAAAAATCCGCAGCAAGTTCTCAGTTGAGAACAGAACTTTCGTTTGAAGTCATGTACACAACATCAATCGGTAGAAGAGACGAACTAATCATGCAAAACAAACTGAAGACCACCGATTGCTGGCACCTAAGGGCCTCTCACCTTGTTATCCTCTGCCAGTAGAAGCGAAGGCAGTTTCTTGTCAACTATGGCTGCAGTAAGAGCGGTCGTTGGTGCACTCTTGGAATGATTCAAATCAGTCATCATCAAGCTATCAATTCGAGGAGGGCCACTGGAAGTTCTTCGTAGCCCGGTTCGATGCGAGGGACTCCTATCCCGGCTGTCGCTCCATGCAACCTGACGTGCTGCCCATGAGGCAAGATGAGAATATGACTCATCTTCCAAAGTCCTACGTTCACTCGACAACTATAAGACAAACCATAGGAATCAGAGTCGTTAGTGTTGCGTACTTTTAGTGAGCCCCGCGGCAGTTTGGTTGGAACTCTACAAGAGGTTGTGTCCACCAGTGCTGATCGTCGCTGCCCTCGATCATCACCAAGAACTTGGTACGTCTGCAAGTTGGGAAAAAATGTCTCTGCTTTTACAGGATAGCACATTCCAGCTTGGAGTTTATGCACATTGGCAGTTGAATGCGACAGATTCTCTTTAATTGTGCTTTCGCTAACACGATTAGCGGACTCTGATGTGGCAGGTGGCGGCCCCTTGCAGCGCAGGGTAAACGTGAAAGTAGATCCTTTGCCTTCTTTACTGACTACGGATATATGTCCATCCATCAACTCTACCTGAAGAGTGCAAACACAAGTAACAACTAAGAGGATGCAGAAATGAGCATTACAAGACAAACCATTCTCATAATCAAAACAACTAGCCGAGGCTTTAAAGCAAGTGACCTGTCTATATTGGAGTCGCGAATGCTCCTCCAGTCAACAAAAAGACGCAGTTACTCAGCAACAAGAAAGGACTTAGGAAAAGACCCGCATAAATGTCACTCGCGAATATTCCTGGGCTTTTAAGACGAATTGACACCCAATCAGAACCTGGATGCAGTTCTCAGAAGAACTCCCAAAACGTTTACACTGTACATCGTAGGAAATTAAACGTAGCATATCATCACATCCACATCCACAAAGTCATAAAGAACTGGACAACTTTTGCACTTCGCACAGAAATTCACTACATATAGGTAAAAGGCAGGAGATAGATCTTAAAATGAGTCATACCAGCTGCTTGCAAATTGCCAAACCCAGGCCTGTTCCACCGTACTTCCTAGTAGTTGAGGAATGCACTAATGTGAACTTCTCAAAGAGTGTAGGCAAGGCTTCCTTTGGTATACCTGATGAAAGATACCACGTGAATAACATAAGGTGTGCAAGCTATTCCAGACTATTATTGGTACCGTCAGAAGTCGGCCACAGCATCAAGACGACCACCACTCCGGTCAACATTTCTACCTCGTTACAATAATAGAAAAATGGTTACAACAATAGAAACAAGACTTTCTTTCAGCGAAGTGTACTTTCTTAAGCGCTTCTTCGAAGATCAGACAAGGAAACCAAAGTTGATCGAATCAATAGATAGTACCTATGCCAGTGTCCTCGATTTCAAATTTCAGCCAGAAGTCTCTAGGCGCCTGGTCAACGGTGACGCTAGACTTCTGGTCATATTCCGAGAGTCCACTAACCTGCATATCGTGCATGCCCCACTCTTTAATTCAACTACTTACTTCCATTTCAAATTGAGAAAGATCTTGAGAACAATATTGAGGCTTGCAATGCCAAGTGATAGATTGCCAAAGAAGTATTTAGACTACATGAGGTCATAAATGCTTATTCAATTAACAGAATAATAGCTCTGTCAGTACAACCTGAGATTGCACTACCATATCGTAATTAAAGCAGCAGTCAGAATTTAAAGAGCTCCAGTGGAATGATTTGACAGCAGCTGAGACATTGCAAGTTACTATAAAGGTTCCATTTTAAGGTGTAGCAGTAATATGAACATTAAAAACCAATGTCGTAGAATCAGCCTACAATTGCCAAATCCAAATCTGTGAACAACTTACGACTGCATGGACGTCGTGAAGAGTATATCCTGCGCTGTGCATCTTCATGAGCCTTCTATGATGTGCAGGTCCAGTAAGTGATCCTGGTCACAATTCCAGTAGCCCGTCACAACTAGATACTAACCCAAACTCTAGCAACAGAACAGGAGAGCAATGATCGACGTGAAAGGCAGTAAGGACAATGCCAAGAGACGTAGCCATTGGATCTGAACATTAGCAATAATACGAGCTCATGCAAAAAAATCGTGGTTCTAGATTCTTGTTCAAGTTCGCTTACCTCGAATAGCTTCGTCCATCTCATCGTCGGTGATTGGCAGTTCAGGCAGGGCTCTGCGACCACCTTCCATCAAAGGATCCCAACTCTCCCCACCTCCAATCTGACCAAGTCTTAGCAAAGTGGACCTTTCAATCAAGATGTCCGATGCGTTTCTGTCCTTTCTGTCTAAAATGTCTTCAACGCTTTCAAGTCTGCTTGCTCTGACCAACGAATCTGAAATAGAATGCTTTAGATCCGACTTTCGGGCCTCCATTGAGAATTTTGCGACGTTCAATCGAACCTTCACATGACCCTTCCTTGTGAACTTCACTGCATTAAACACCTGTAATATTGCAAAAGGTGAGACGTAGAACCCAAACAGGCCTTCCCGATGAAGAATAATCCAATGACAATCGAGAGAAAGCCATCGCTTGAAAAAACACTTCCCGTACTAACTGATATCTTACCAGATTAGTGATTACTTGTTTGATTCGCAGTGGATCACCATGTACCTATTTCACATAAAAAATAAGCACTGTCAACAGCAGAAATGTCGGAAAGGAAAGCATATACCACATTCAAAGAAGCATAAAACCTACAGACCAAAAACAGAACATTAGGGCAAAACCATTAGATGAACGTTGGAGAGATACCGCATAAGGTACATCGTCTCCAATATCAGCCTGAATGCTGATGCCACGGTCTTTACTCGCCGCAATAGCTGTCCTAACTACATGCTTTACAATGTCCCTCGGGTTAAGCTCTCTTTCCTCCAACTTCAACGTACCTTCAAATAAAAACAAGATGCGATGTATTTATCTGAACTTGGGAAAATATCAATAGAAACGATATTTTAACCCCATAAGGACAGACTCTATGGACAAATAGTCAGACGTCATTTCCAAGTGTTATTTGGCAATTTAAATTACCTGTATATGTTTCAATTTCATAAATTCACTAAAAGACTACATAAGCACTAAGGGATTCCTGAAAAAAATGTAGCTTTTAAAAGTTTTAAAAGTCGAAAACGATAATAAATTGATAAATACAACAAAACAAATCCAATTAATTTGAAATTTCTTCTCCAAGTGCTAGTAACAATGAAGTACAGTGATGAAAATTTTCAAGTGACAGTTCTACCTTCACACTCTAAGCAGTTGTCATATAAATAAATAAAATATCTCCAAAATGGGAAAATTCAGAGAAAAAAAATTCTGTTGTAAAGTTTGGATTTTGAACATAGAGCTGCAGCTAAACTATCTCACAGAATTTCGGTAGTAGAAAAAGCACGCCTTCTCCCCATTGTCTTCCGAGGATTGTAGAATGACGTACCGGCTTCAACCTTGCTTAGGTCTAGAACATCTGAGATGATTGCAAGCAACACATCTGCGCTGAAGACCATAGCAGACACAAGCTCCCGCTGCTCTGGATCCAACGGGGTGGTTGCCAAAACTTGTGCCATTCCTGAACCGTCACACTGATCTTAGTGATGTTTATAAAACAGCATTCGCAGCTTCTGCCCCTTCAGAAAATCCAGCATTTGTAATGGCACCGTCAAACAAGCATACTAACTGCAAGTAAATATACTACCCTTTTGCATGGCATACTGGATGCATGAGGTCCAGACATGAAAGTGGAAAGTACCAAGTACACCATTCAAAGGTGTTCGTATCTCATGAGACATCACGGCGAGAAAATTATTCTTTGCCTCCATTGCCTCGTCTGCATATAATTCCGAGAGAGCGTCAGGATATTTAAGAAAATCCACAGAAACACTGAAGACTTTGCCCAAGTCTAAAAGGTAGAAGATCGAAGTTTAAGAATGTTCCATCCCAACGAAAACATCATTCAGTTGTCTCCTACACTTTCATGCTAGGTCCTAAAACTGTGTCACCAGCGTCTGTAAGAAGAATGAAAATCAAGCCGCACCTGCAAATCTGATAGCCCTTCGCAACTCTTTCTCCGTTGCCTCTCGCACGGCCATCTCTTCTCTCATCTGGGCGAGCCTCTCTCTCGCTAAAGCCTGCAACTCCCTACCAATGTGGATCAGCTGACTAGCACACTACCTCGAAGGCCTCATTCATTAACATAAGGACAAATTGAAAGAAGAGAAAATTAGTCACTTCTAGAAAGAAAAATTCAACATAAATGAAACAAGAGAGAAAAAAGACCTGCTCCGTCACATCCATGCATGCAGTAATCACTCCTAAAGTCTGGCCGACTTTGTTTCGGAGTGGTTCACATGCAACGACTAGCCATCTCTTGCCAAAGTCGTCCATGGTAACCGTAAGCTCCTTTCCTTGAGCTACTCCTATTTCTAGAACTTCCTCCTTTATTCTCATCGTCTCTAAGGCTCCAGGAACAAGTCCTACGAGTTCAGTGTCTTTCTTTCCCTTCATATCCTGCACATACACGCCAGACTTGGATATTGGAGGAAGTCGATGAAATGATTACGTTCAACGGAAAGAATAGAACTTTACCCCAAGAATATAGAAACCATTATTTAGATAAGAGATCACAGGTAAGTAGGATAATGATATCGATGTTTGAATCCAGATGGATCGACAATCCTATACACTAAACAACAATCGACTCTCTCAGCGCTCAGTAATCTTGAGCGATTAAAAATCGAGAGCTGAATTAAACTGGCATTCCCTTTACTAGACTGCTAAAATAGCCATGCTCGAGAGACGTCATTCTCTTATTGCAGTGGAAGAACTATCAACAGAGACATTATTCTACGTAAACAAGCTGATATTTGATGCCCTGGTATTTGCGAAAAGTTACTGGCAATTCATTGAACGCACCTCGGGAAGAACTTTGGTCAAAGGCTGGTCTACAAACCTGCAACAACGGGTGAAACATTGTCAGAAAAGAAGCCCATTCGTGATCAAGCAAGACCTGCTCTGCATCCCTCCAACGATAGTAAAACGTAACTGGCTGAACCTTCGAATAATAAATGAACTTTTCTCATATGTAATGGATGCTACAGAAACACCAGCTCCCACTTGAGGTTTCGCCATGACTGCGTTCCCACACTATCTAGAATAAAAATATAAACCTTCACTGAAGTGAATCGTGTCTGTGTGTTACTCAAACATCTGGAATTCATGAGGTAATTGCGGATTCTGCCTTATTGTGCCAATAGCTCAGTTCTTACTTGACGTATGTGTAGCAAAGATCTTTGTCACAGTGAGATATGATTACGGGTACATCCTTCAGGACCATCTGAAGAAGTAGCTCAATGTTGTTGGTTCTTTCGAGCACTTCCAATGCATCCAGCCTGTCAAGCCCTCGAAAGTGCTCATTATATTCCATCTCAGGCAACTCCATGACGAGATCCTTTTCAAGCCCCTCAGAAACATACATTTGAGCAAATGATGTCCTAGATGACTTATTCTTGATGGGTGACTCCGCAATATCTGATTGTTGTTTCTCAAATTCGGCTGTTTCCGTATACAAAAAGAAGACACTGTTAGCATTGATTGTAAGGAATTGAAATGCAACGGTGTGAGAGAAATCACCCCGAACAATACAGACCTTTCAAAATCCCCATGGTGACAATGCGCAATCCTAACATCGTTTCATGTAATGCAATCCGTACCAGGAGACACGACTAGTTGGAGCCAATGAAGAACAGCGCAGTCTACCAACTGCCAGAGATATAAGATAAAGTCCGCTGAATTACTTACCATACGCTGGAGAATCAACCATTTTCTCAACTGGAGGCAAATCTCGCACTTTTTCAACAAAAAGCTGCGTAAGTACTTCTTGTGATGCCACTCCCTTGGCATGAAGGAAAAAACCAAGCTGCTTCCGAAGCTCTTCATTCTCTGTAGATAGATTCTTCGCAGTCTTTTGCCAGTACTCCACAGAAGTCGCTCTAGCCTTGTCAGCAGACACGTTTCCAGTTGACATACTCCTACCTGCAAAAGGAATATCGTTAAGGAAGATTCTTGCTAACAAAGTTCAGAATGTTGCAGAGCAGACTTCATCAACGGACATAAAAAACTCTACCAGCTTAAAAAACGATTTTGCACTGACGAATAGTTCATATACAAAGCGGAAACACAACAATCGAGATGTGCCATCGCAATCAGAAGCAGGTCTCAAACAGCTTAACACTCTTCAAGTAACTATTCTGTGATGAAACGGTAGACATTACTCCAATCACCGCCCAGTATCCAAACGAGGGATGGTCTTCGCTTTGCCAATAGAGGAGCTCGAATTCTTGTCATTCAAGAGTGAGCACGTGGACACGACAACATTGGAAGCAAGGAAAGGGCAAATAACCTGTCCCATCGCAAAGGGGGCATGCAGCCAGGACAGGAGAAGTCGTATCCATCATCTGTGAGGTAGTATACTCCCATGGAGAAGAAAAGGAAGAGTCAGAAGTGGACGCGGGGGCACGCTCGGAATGCCCACGAGTATTAATTTCGGTCGAAACCGAGGAGGAAAAGGCGAGCGAATGTGGCAACCCCGACGACAGAAAAGATTGATCGTTAGCTTTACTCGAGAGGCCATATTCCATGTCCACCGTGCTCCTCGGGACACCTTCCATACAATCAATACTCCCTGTTTCCCGCGCCAAAAGGTTCTAAACCAATTGCATGCTGCTGCTCCCGGTCCAACAAACCTCGTATTTCCTGCACTGCCTAGGGTTTCCAGAGTCACCACCACTCTTCAACCGCACGGAGTGAGCAGCTCGACGACATCCTCGCCATCCCGCCCCTGCCCTTCCCATCCCCCGCCACGGCTCCTCGCACGCATCAAAACCTCCGAATCAAAAAGCTCCAAATAAACTCCAAAAAACTCCCACCTCTGTTGCATCTCGAACCCCGAACCTGCAATCCCAAACACTCCAAATCTCCTCAAACGACCTAAGCCTCTGCCCCGCTCTGCCGTTCACAACCTCCACCTAAGACTGCAACCACGAAATTGACACAGCCCTAGAGGAACACACATTCCACGAGAATGCTAGTAACCCTAGAAAAGGGGACGAGGAATTCGATCAGCGCGATGAAAATAAGAAGAGCCTAGACTGCTGAGACAAAGAGAATCAATGCACTGATGGTAGCGATGATGAGGCAATTGCACGAGAGAATCGAGCGACAAAGAATCGCCGAAACAGAAGGAGACTAGAACTCTAGAACCGAGGCAGGGAATGGCGGATTGTTGCAGCGAAGAGGAGGGGACTAGCCTGCACGGGTTTAGGTACCTTTCACGGGTACTAGGGCGGTTTGGACCAGAGTAGGACTGGTGACCGAGGGGTTTTCGGGATCGCGGTCTTAGGGGGAGGAACCTTCCCCATGCAGGATCTTTCACCGAAGTTCTTGCTTGCTGTCCCCCGTGAATTTTGGAAGCAACCGACCACTTGAAAGCGAGCAAAGTCGTGCCATTAAAATTAACTTATTAATCCTGAAATGCCTGCGAGGGGACGTTTTGTGGCCCTTGGCTGATTTCAGGGCGGTATGTTGGATGGGAGTAAACAATTTTTCATCCAAATTTTGGGAGAGTTGCTTGAATGTGTTTTGAGTGAATGGAACTACATATTCCCTCATCGTGATATATTTTGTTTTTTTACAAAAGAAGATGCTCAATCCATGATTCACATGATTTGGCATAAAATCCATCCCTAAAAAAAAGAAGCAAAGGTTGACTTCACTTCCCATGTCCCTAAAACATGGCTAGTTGAACTACCCCCAATAGACTCTTCATTCACAATGGTCTTTGTGCAACGGTCATTACTATTATTATTATTATTATTATTATTATTATTATTATGGCAACTTCAAACTCTTCATTTTTAATATGAATTTGAACCACCATATAGGAATGATCTTTTCAAAATTGTAGCCTAACTAATGAAATAAAGATCAATAATGTAGTTTGGATGTTATTCCAATATGAAAATTCGAAATGTCCTAAAATTGAATTTTCATTGCAATTTGAACTTTGGATCTATAACTACAATCAACTAATTTTCTAATAATAGAAGGAAATCTTCATGGCCAAAACTCCACCCTTTCAAGGTTAAATATGTCAAAAAAGGTTATTTACAATAAATGGCTAGGCAAAATATCATGTAATTGTAACAAAAATAACCTCAAATAGAAGACAAGCAAACTACTCCTAGTTTAGCTACACTATGCCCCAAAGGCACTCAACTTACATTGGTGAATATTCATAACATTGTATACTAGGCAATAGTATAGTCTTTGAAATATTATTGTAGATCCCAAACTAGATAAATATCCCTATGTGACCTAAGTTAGGCCCCCTCATCTTTGGGAAAGAATATACTTTTCAATTTAATAAAGCCCCTCCATCAATTGGTGAATATTGTTATGCTCTTACGGTCATGCAATTTCATATATATAAATACAAATCTCAAGTTCTTGAGCATGATATTTCTCTCAATTCTTATAATGTTATACATATTTTATGTTTCTGATAGATTTATGATCAAAATCTTAACCTCTAAATGCCCAAGTTTTGATTAGTTTTGTGAATTTTTTATAAATATAACTCTACAAATTCAAACTAAGCATGTGGTGGATCACATGGGAAAAAAATAGCACTTATCAATTGAAAGATTATAATGCTTGATCAAGGTGTTAAAATTGTAAAGGTGATTTAAAGTCTTATCAATTAGTCACATATCAAATCTAAAATTGAGGTCATGAAAAAATAAAAGATGCATAACTATAATCAATTTATAGCTTTTCAAAATCGACTTCGCAATTTTTTCAATTGAACTTCCAATGACATTTTTCCCCCAACATGTAATGTATTTGATGCTCATCTCTACAAGCCTTTAACACTAAAAAATAAAGATTTGCAATGGACATCCTTACAAAAACACTTCAATAGAAAAATGATAAACATTTTTCCCAAGTCAAATATTTGATGCTTAAAATTGACTGTGAATGGTATTTATCTAAAAAAATCAAATATCAAAAATAGAATTTGATAATATTTTATTTAACTTCAAAGTTTGGTTGACACCCAAGCATAGTACCTTGAGCATTTAGGGTTTACATTTGTTTAATTTTTTATAATTTAATTTCCATTGTTTAAAGATATATAGATTTGATTTGTAAATTAGTGTATATCATATCAATCCATGCAATTCAAAAATAACTTTATTTAAAGTAATCAACAATTAGACCTTCATAGTTTGTGTGGCTCAACTCTTTTTCAAAAAACTTCTCTATTACGTTTTCTTAGTTGTGTCAACTTACATCCCTAAATGTCTCAAGGTCTTAAAACTAAATTTCTCCTTGCTCAAAAAACTAGTTCCATTGCCATATGGACAAACATTAGTTTTGGGGGGCTTATTTATTGATTGAATTTTAGCATCTCAAAATGGTAGAATATTATGATTCTTTACATTGTCTATGAAAAACATATTACTTTACACTTAAAGAACAAACTTGCCTAAGGGGCATAGTAAAAAGTCAAATGTGAATTTCACATAGTTATTGATTTTAAATGTCTTAAAGCTTGACTAAGAAAATTTGGCTAGTTCCAATTATTTCATTTTTATTCTATTTTATTTTTATCCAAAATTGTTAAAGATATAACTATAATTGTAACACTTTGAAGGTAGCATCTTGAAAGCTTAAACTTTTTAACTTTCCTATTGAATTTTTTTTAGTAATGTGATCTCAATGAGTACACATATTACACCATGATATTTATCACTATCATCTCCATTTCTGCAATAAATTTCATATTATTTTAACTATTTTTGTGATTAATATGATTTTCACCATAGGAACTTACTTTAAGAATTTATATAAATTTCATTTCTAACATTTTTATTACAAAATATGAAATGAAATTTGGAGATAAATATTACTACATGAAAAAAATATCAAATTTTTGAAAGGTATATATGTTTTATATAGAAAACTAATGAAGTTTGACCAAACAGGAACATGAAATGTCTTTTAAAGGTTAACCAACTTAAAACATTGCAAAGTAGAAGGTTGAAGTGGCCTAAAAAAATTTGTAGAAATGGAGAATACACCTATTCATCCAAGAATCTTATAAGATATGCCTCGCCCTTCTCCGAGGGTTAAATAATTTTGTGCATCCATTCAATTTTTTCCAAAATTTTCCAGATTTAGTTGCCCCATTCCTCCACCAATAAAAAGTCCTACAGTAGTTTTGAAACTGGAGGCACATTCAAGAAAAAAAAAACTAAAAAAATTAGGGGCATATAGAAAGGTTCTTTTTTTTTTTGCCTGTTGTTGTTATCAAATCCTGAGCTTTAAAAATTACGCGCGGAATTTTGATCTGGATTCCATTCTGTCTTTGTGGGGGGTGGGGGTGGGGGTCGGTCATTGGGGAAAGCACTTTCATATATACTGCAATACCAAGCAATTAAGTTAGTGGCCCAGATGCGCACTATTTCAATTATATTGGATTCCTTTGAAAGAGTAGCTTTCTAGCTGCAACTTGACTGCTTTGTATAAGGTAAAGCACCGCATTCCAGAGCTTCAATGTATACCACTAACTGATAATTTAGACCACAATGGGTTTGCTCCCATTTGATCTGGAATGCGGTACTTTACCTTGGTAGGGGCAGTCACAGTTCCTTCACCAACATAACCTTCTCTGAAGAATGAGAAGAAATAGGAGCCAATGGGCAGCAGTTTGTGGGAGAAGAAGGTGTGAACCCCCTTTTGGGTGTGTCAAGCATGGAGAATCAGAAGCGGAGACTCGGTTTACCTAGAAGACGACAACTATGGTCCAATCAACAGAGGAGGGGTGAAAGTGTGGTCTACAGGAGAATATTCTCTTGTGGACCACCGATGAGAAGCCAATAGGACACTGGCACGTCCCCATTCTTTGGAGATGGTGTGTGTGGTGAAGAAACTGTGACTACCCCTATTGTAACGTATTGGGGTGGGGGTGGGGGGTGGGGTTGTAAGATAGGGTCGGGGTGGATTGACCCCCTCACTCGCCCCCAAGTAAAAACCCTGAAATTTTTTATTTTTCACACATGATAAAATTTTCAAATTTTGAATTCATATTTGCAATCAGAGGACCCAAATTAGCTAAGAGAGATAGAGAAGATAAATTAATGAAGCTCAAAATAGGGGGTCTTTTCTTTTATATGCATCCCTGGAATAACTTGGGGGGGACAAGCAAGGGGGTCAATCCACCCTGGCCTAAGATAGGAAGTCCATAAAGCACTTAGGCTCTAATAGTAATCACCTCAGTCTTGAAATGTACACTATTTTTCTTTCTCATTGCCTTAGCAATATATAGATAGTTATTATTTCAAGAGGTGGACCCTTTCAAGGACCACTTTGTTTCAACTTTATAAATTCATAACTAAATTTGCAAAGCTTCAAAAAATATGAAACGACTTGGGTTAGATGCCAATTTCATTTTTCTTTCTAAGAAAATTTATTGAAAAATATTTCAAGAAGTCTAACCTCCCCTACTTAATTTCCAACTCTTAAATGAGTGCTTTATGGACCTCCTACTTTAGTGTATATCACTAGAACTCTAAACCCAAAAGGTACTTTAGTTTTAAAGTCTATTGTAATTGAAGCAAATGTTGATATCTAGGGTAAGGCACCTACTTGAGGGCCTCTCTAAAAACGACTTAGTGGAGCTTGAAGGCCAAGGGCACTGTAATTTCAAAAGGCCTAAGAGTAGGGATCCTCGCTTACAAAAACTGCATGCTTTGTATAAGTGGAGGATGATCTAAATTTTAGATGGTATACTTGGTGTGTATTTTACAATTTTGAATTAAAAGAGTCATTTCTTTTTAAACAAGAAATTACACTACAAGAGATTATGTCTTGAATTGCTTTTTTGAATAAAGTAGCTACTCAAACTTCCTCGAGGGAGCTTCTATCAATTCAAAGTATCCTCTCTTTTGAACCATGGTTAATAATGTAGTACACTTGACTTTAAAAAAGAATTCTACAAAATCATATTTTTGATTTTTAATGCATTTATTCAATTCAACGTATTTCTTGAATTACATATCTCTAGAAAGAAATTACATGAATTGTAATTGTTATTTTCTTTAGTCCATTTCAATTAGTTTTTTTTCAAATGAATTGAAATTTTCTATATTCAGTGCTTTTGTATTCAAGGATTACATTCAAAAAATTACTTTATATGATATTTTAATGTGGCGATATACCAATATAAATTCCAAATTCACCTAAATAATTTCTAACACAATTCGTATTATGAAATAATTATTTTATTTTAAAGTATACAAAATATGATGTAATATGTACTTGTTTATGGATCTACCATATCAACCTAATGTGATCAAGTACTACGTCGATGATTTCTATGAACATAACATTACTTCAAATTTCAGTAAATAAAATTGAATAATAGAAAAACATGTCTTCAAGGAAGTAAAGGTGCTTTGAAAGACACTACTGTACTTGTTTTCAAAGTATGAAAAATAACATTTCTACAAATAAATGACAAAAATATGGTGCGTATTTTTCTCAAAAATCATTTTATTTTATATCAAAAAAAAATTTGGTTTAAATATTTGTCAAATCACATTTCTCAACTTAATTGATTATTTTCAACAAAATGTTGATCCTTGCTACTAGGTGCATAATTCTATATTGTGAGTTTCAACCTCAACAAAGTATTTGAATAATGTGAATGTAATTTGAAATAGGCAACATTCGAGGAAAATGACCAACACAAACTATGTGTGAATCATGCATATTTTACAAATGCTTATTTGTGTAATTGAAAATAATCAATCTTATAAAAGTTTTTTCTTTTTCAAAACTTGTTAAAATAATTTTATGTTGAAATAAGTGAAGACAAATGAAATTGGATATGGAAATGGACAAATCAAATTGTTTATTAAATTTGAGTGAGGTGCATTGATTGTTTTATATTACAATTTCCCACTAGAACAAAAAAAGAATAGGAACAAAGAACATACTTCTCATCATCTCCATGTATCCACTAAATTTTTTTTAGATAAATGACACACACACACACATATAATCAATTGACATTGCAAAATATTTTCCAAAATTAGAAAATATTGAAAAAGCAAAGTTCTTATGTGAATTGATATTGATCTTCGATAAATTCAAGAATCTTCAAAAATTCCTCTAATATTAAGAATTGTAATAAATTGCAACTTTGATAACAATTTAGAGACAACAAATGAATCAATGTTTGCACCGTGATCCATATATTACTCTTGCTTTGTTAGAAGTCACTTATTGCTTGTAACTTTTGATATCATAATTGATATTTTTTTTTTTTAAATTTCATTTAAATATTTTGTATTTTTGCAATTCCATTTGGATTTGCCTATAGTTGTTATAATGTAAAATGTTATATAAGATGAAAATTAGATTAGTAGATCTAATTAAATTATTTTTTGGATTGTTTTTAAATTAAAGTAATTGATTTTGAAGTGAAATATACTAGTACACTTTGATTTATAGAATATTTGGAGTAAAGATTTATATAAAGAAGTATTGTAAAAATGTGAAACAATTCATTATAACTATGAGGAAGATACAAATGGACAAAATGAATAGATTTTGGTCATCAATGAACATGTTAAAATCCATTCAATATCTTTCAAAAGATTCATGGTGGCTTTGTTAAAGGCTATTGACAATTATTGCAATTCAATCATAAGTTCATCAAAGGCATAATATACAATAGTTTCTTAATATATGAGAGTATGTGAACATTCTACACTATTCTATCCAAACTAATTTGTAATTGTTCCTATTTTAATAACATGTAGGAAAATGCTTAATAATTTGAGGTTACATCTAGTGTTTATTATTGAAGTGCTAATGGAACGTAGAATTATATCTTTTATAAAAAACAATTAAAGTCTACATATTGTGAACAAGTGTAGAAATCACCAACTCTTGCACAAATTTTGCACGTATTTCACCTTCTTTTTCTTTTTCTTTTCGTTCATCAATGGTTAATGGTATATCAACACTGGATGTTAAAAATCACATTCCTTTAAAAAATATACATATCATGAGCATAATTAAAATTTTGCTATTTTTTCTAGAGTTTAAATAGAAAAAGTGGTAATAAATATATTTCTTTAAATCACTTTGGAAAAGATATAAGATGAAAATGAAATTATATATTTAAAAAATGACATACCCAGGTTTGAATTGTTGGCTTAAGGATGGAGTAACTTTTTTTGGTGCAACTTCTTCAAAAATATTCAAAGTGGGTAATGGAGCATTAATGACATCAGTTATAGGAATATTATACACTAAGGTAGCACAAAATGGATCAATAGGATTGGCTATAAGATTGCCAATTTGAGAAGTGGTTTCGAATAGGTCTCCCAAATTTGTCTCACTAAGCTCTTTGTCTAAAAGAGATAGTGTTGTATTTGAAGGTGCACCGGCTCTTTTGAATTTTCTTCGTCGATGCATGTAACAATTTGTTAAAGATTCTACAAATATATATCAACTTTATTTCTTATTAAAATGAATAATAACTTATCTCCACTATTCAATTGTTAATTAAGGACCTTGTCCAATTCCATATTCTTATATTTCAATGAGTGGTTTATGATTGATCTAAATGATCTATTATCTAAGGTGGGCCCCTCCAAAATGAATACATACCTATGTAGAAGAAACGATTTCAGAACTAAGAAAAACTTTGACCCTTCATAATTTTTGCATAGGGAAATCAAATGCCATGTTCTTTGGTGTGTAAGAACCTCCTTACTAGCCAACAAGCCTAAATCTAAAGATTTGGCCATTCCAATAATAATAAATAATCCCAATAGCAAAAAGTGGCAAATTGGGGGGTGCCCACCTTAAATTGAACACCAATGCTAAAGGTTAGCATGCCAAGATGCTACTCTTATTGATTTAAATGAAGTAATGAATTTTTTTTAAAGGATTGAACTATCCACTAAAGTAGACCAACCCATTTTCGCCAACTTCCTATTTCCACCATCATATTTTTGGCCCCATATCCACCATAGAACTCATCTATATCCATTTACTTTTCTGACAATTTGAGTGCATAAATTCCAACTTCAATAACATGTGAATTTTTAATTGGTGGGTACTCAAGTGCTAATAGGTACATGGAATGACACTAATACGTTGTTTTAGGACGTTTATGTCATTTTGCAATTTCAAGTAGACCACTTTTAAAATTCATAGAAATTACAATTTTTATCAAAAAAAATTATAATTCTAGTTGGGTTTAATTAATGAAACTTATGTGCCCCTCTTTGAGTTGGTCCCAATGTACTCAGATTTTGTATATGGGTGGTAATAGGCTGGTCTACCTTAGCACCCACAACACTGCAAAAAAAAATTGGAATAGTTGCATGCAATGTGTTCATAACTTTACCCTTGAATGCCGGGCTGGTGACCGTGGAAATCAGCCATTTTGGAACCGTGTGACATCATCCACTTTAGAAAAAACAGAAATACTCATTGGGAGTCAAACAACTATAGAAATCTTCCCTTTCCACCCCTAATTCCGAGGATGAATAGTTGCAATTCTGTCCTATATAGGAGAATACCTTGTCATTCATCGGACAATAATCGTCCGTCACATCATTCAAGGGTTAATGGACACCATTTCCAAGGTAAGGTAGGTAAGTTCTCCAGTCAAAGGTTAACACAGATTTGAGCAAAATTTTGCTTTAAATCCAAGTTAACTCTTTCCATAGCCCACAGAATAATTAAGATTCCCTAAACAGGTCCGGCAAGCCACACTAACTGATGCATCCTCCATGCAAGACGTAAGCTTACATTTACAGTTGGGAGGGATTGAAATTACATAGCTATAGGATCAAAAGGATATCTTAAAATACGGGCCATGTTGTTGTTGAGGAATTTGTCCCACAACGACGTCCTTCACAATCTTTGATGCACATATTGGACATGTCTACATGCATTCCCTTCAATTCCATTTTAGTTTTAAAAATAAATAAAATTCAAAACAAGTTCTTTGTGATCCACAAACTTGAACTAAGAGGGCTCCTCAAAATTAAACCCAACTCACATATAGTCTTTTTAATTAAGGTAGCTTTATCCAATACTGACCTCTGACCCAATACCATCCAAATGTAGGGTCCTTGTTGATTCTAGAGTGAGAATGTAAAACTATAATACATGTCTTATTGTGAAGTTAATGTGAAGTTAAAGCATATATTAATGTCATAAATTTTTGACATAGAATCACTGAAGGCCCTACATTTGGGTGGTATTGGGTTAGAGGTTGGTAATGGGTTTGTGTACCTTAGGTAGGAGGAGGTTCAATAGGAAACTCTAAAAACGTCTACATCCTGAAATAATTATACAATGTTTGTACATTTTGTTTTTTCATTCCTAGAAGCTCCAAGAAAAGATGAAATGACTTGGAGTTTGATGGGCCACTCCACTCCATTTGTCTTTCAAGAAAAATTTACTAAAAAATATTTCAAGAACTTTATCCTCCCCAAATTATATTTCCAAATTAGAAATGCACACTTTATGGACCTCCTATGTTAGCAGATGAATTGCCTGATGGAAGCAAATGAGGTTCCTGCTTTGACTCTTGAAAAAAGATTTTAAATGCTATGGAAATTGCCTATGTGTTTCAAGGGAAAAAAAAAGAAAAAAGATTGAAAACCAAACAATAAATTATTGTTTGAGATGATCAAAACAGAATGAATGAATGATTCAAGCAAAAAGTGAAGATGCTCCAAGTGGAAGCCCAATATAAGTGAAGCTTAGATATGGAACTGCCCCCCTCGCTTGTCCCCTAGGGAAAATGCTGAAATTTTTTATTTGCTACACATGATAAAATTTACAAATTCCGAATTCATATTTGCAATCAGAGACCCCAAATTCACTTGGAGAGGTGAAGTGGATAAATTAATTAGGCATGAAATAGGGGGTCGTTGTTTTTACATGCACCTCTGGAATGATTTGGAGGGGATGAGTGAAGGGGTCAGTTCATCACGACCAATTTTTAATTACTGCAAAATTCAAGAGAGACTATGACTGAGTTCTAAGCATTAGTTCTTGTTTTTTGCCATCTTCTAACCATCAATGTCATGACTCATGTCCTTGGTTTTGAGAGTCAAAGTAGTCTTTGAATGAATTCTTACAGAAGACTCTAACTGTGTTGGGATATGGGTTCAAACGAACTTTTGGCTTTCAAAACCCATAGTAATTTCAATTCAAGGCATAAAATTACCAAGAAAATTATAATCCTTATGATTTCTATCTTTCGACATGGCAGAAAATTTGCATTGCCTTGTATTGTCCAAAAAAATGCACAGAATCACTTAAGTGGTCAACTATGGGTGGTTCTACCAATAACATTCTTGAATGGAAAGGTGGGGATCTTTCTATTGGAAGAGGTCCTTAATGCAACCATTTCAAAGTTATAAATTAATTTGAGGAGCGGTTCAACTTCTTGAAATAGCTTTCAATAAATTTTACTTGAAAGACAAATGGAATTGAGTAGCATCAAATTAAACCAAGTCATTTCACCATCCTTTTGGAGAGCTTTGTCGAATTAGTTATGAATTTTTGAAATTGAAATGCAATGGTCATTGAAAGCGTCGACCTCTCAAAATGTACATCTTTTGTACATTCATGGTATAATATGAGAAAACAAAATGTACAAATAGTATACATTTTATTCTAGGAAGGGGGCACTTTCTGAGCTTGAGTGCTTTATGGACCTCCTACCTTATAGTGAGCTAGATTTTCAATATAACGAGAATGTATTCATGTCAAAGTGGTCCACAATAAGTTAAATGGACAAGCTTTCATTGAAGATGTTTTAGAGTAAAAACAACCTTAATTTATGGAAAGCAAAGGGGGGCCTTGCCTTGAAGTTCAAGAATGTTATGCAAATGGGCTCTTATCACATGTGTTTACAACTTGACATGTGAAAATTGTTTAAATGCATATGCACACTACATGATAAATTTTCAAGATATATTAAAGACCTTCAAAACCCAATTTAAGACAACAATGTGTTTTTTAGTCTATTTGACATTGAAGGAACAAAAATTGAGGTATACAAAAGTGGAAAAAGTTTGTATTCATTTTGAGTTCAATCCCATGACACATGATTCTAACAATTTTGAACATTTCTATACCTCTTAGGTGCAAAATGGTCTCATATTGTATACATGTCGTACCATATTTAAGCATGATAAGGATTTGATGCTACAATAACATCTAAATGAAAGATTCTGATTGTTGAATTATCAATCTAGTGGTGTATATCTTACCATATTTAAGTACATAATTTGTATTCTAGGAGAAATATGGTACCATATTGATGGTTTCCTACAAATCTTTAACGGTTAAGAACTAAACAATAGTACAATGGTTGCAACATTACAACTACACCCTTGTTGCACTCAAAACAAATTAATTATTGTAGAAAATTTCTTGAACTAGATTTAAAACTCAAGAGTGCTTCCAAATCTTAGATGAAAATACATAAGGATGAATATGTGACCATCCAAATGGATGAAACCATGACAATGGATTATGGCACTATGCACTCAATATAATAGATAGGAGATTGGAGAAGATTGAAAGCATCATACTATAATTCCCAAAAAAATCCAAAAATCTATTTTAGATTCTAAACTTAAAACAACAATAAAAATTGTAGTAAAATACTTGTTGTAAAGTGTATAGAAAAACTATAATAAAAAAATATGATATGTTTATTGCAAACTTGATAAATATACTATATAGAATTATGAAGATAAAGCTATGAAATTAGTTATGAAGAGAACCAAACATTGGATGGGAAGATTCACTTTTAGAATTTGGCATTGCATATTATTTCATGTTCTAAAAACTACATTCCAATAGTAAACTCAACACAATTTAATTAAAGTTTTGAGGGTTTGAAGTGCCATGTGTTACTAATATTATTCTTGATTGGAATATTTTAAAGTTCACATAACAAAGAACACAAGTTGATTTTATTAAGAAGTGCGTTGGACTTGCATCAATAATTTGTTGTAAGGAAGATTACTTTCTCAAAATGATTTCAATATTTTCAATATTCCTTCAAATTTAAATAATTTTGTGTAAGAGAGTTAGTTATATAACTTACAACAACCTTGGATTCAACGTTGTGCTCATCTTTGAGGTCCACACACAATGTACTGGCGTCAAACTCTTCATGACAAGATGGGCAAGAAAATTCAGCTTTTACATCCACATCCTCAGCTTCGAGTTCCTCAATGTTGATTTGCCCATCTACAATAGAAGCAAAGATCAATCTACATTACATATTGATTTGTCAAATTGCAATGAAGACATTTGTGAATGATTATGCAATATTTTTAACCTTGTGACAATGTGGTGGCCTTAAAATGTCCGATTAAATGACAAATAATCTTTCATTATGAAACAAGAGTGCAGATGTTCATCTTTGGAATATTGTAAGAGAAGTGGGGGTCTTGCACAATAGTTTGACCTCCAATGAGCAGTCTTGAGGTTTTCTTAAGCAAATGATTGATCCATTCAATATCCAAAATGATGATTTACATGGTGACCAACCTCCCTTTCCAGAGTTAAAGGGTTTTAGAGTCTATTTGTACACTAAATTTTGAATGGCAAATTCCATATATCTATTACAAATTTACTTGAAACTTTACTTTTCAATTTAACTCTTCAAGGATGAGGAAGACTACATTTTGGACTCATATTTTTAGCAACTTTAGCAATTTTTTTAATGGGATATGTATTTGTTCATAAAAATATTTTTAGGAACCAATACATCCAATGTTCTTCATTCAATCTTATGATGTGGATACTTTTTGCATTTAAACTTTACTTTGTATAATATGGTCAATCAGAATGTTCATTTCAAAACCATACATCCCTCATCTTGAAAGGGTTAAAAATAACTGAAGGCATCAAAATGTGGTACAATTAGTTTAGATTGTGAAATCAATACAAACTGCGGAAATTCTGATTTTTTGAACTTATTATTTTCATAGAATTAATTGCATTCCAAAATTTATATTTATTTAATGGGCTTTTGAAATGTGACTAGATCTGTTTTACTTTTTCAACAATTTCTTCAAAAAGAAACCTAAAATTTTTAAATGATTTAAATTTCTGTAATTATCCAATGTCCATTTTTAGTTTAAAATTTGAGGAATAGGAATATGATGAGGATGAATAAAGTATGCAACTACTAGACGACTTTTTAGTTTCAATGTGTCATACATTATATGTGGAATACAATATTCAAATACATATTTTAAAATCCAACTTGTTTTTAAATAAATGAGAGAATATGGTTTGACAATAATTGAGAATGAATTTCATCCTTTTTACTAGTGAAATTATTTTTTTAATAATGATTAAGCTCCAGAATACATAATTATGTACTTTCCTAGACAAATAAAAAGATAATAGTTCTTGCTAAGCAATTCAAATTGTCATTGAATATATGTACTCCACTTTATGCTTGAAATCGCTAATTAAAACTATAGATGAATGAATATGGATGTTTTCATGTTGTAACATTTGTACAACACTAGAAGAATCTTGTGTGTATTTAGGGTCACATTTTTTTTGACATCTATTTGTTTGTATGTTAACAATGACATTAGACCTATCATCAAGATGTTAGTTGTAACATCAAAAAGAACATAAAAACAAGGGAATGTAAAAAAAATGCTTAAAAAAACATGGGTTTCTTCTAGTGCAACATGGCAAATTCATTGAGGATTTTGTCTTGCCTAGTATAGCTTGAAATGGTTGAAAACTTTTTGCGCTCAACACCTTTGTGCTCCAAATCTCTCCATGTTCCATGACATCCCCAACCTCCTTTGCTTTTCCTTTGCCCTTTAGTTGGCGCACCTTTGGCCCACTTGGATGGGGTCGCCCCCCTTTCCTTCCTCCTATCCCTCCCTTCCCCTCTGGCGTTGGTCCTTCCTTCGTCACTTTCTTCTACTACAAATTTCCTTGATTCTTTTTGAATTTGAGCAAAAAATTCATTGTATCTAATTAATTTATAGTAATGCAAGCTATTTGAAAGATTACAATTCAACTTCTTTGAACACATAGAAATCCAATGACGACTTAAATTTTCCACCTCCTAGCCTGCATATCAACAACAAAAATTTAGCTTCAATAACATTCAATAATACATCATCAAGCATTTGGGTAGAAGTGTCTTCTACCAAGTCTATCCCTTGACTATGGTAGAGCCCTTTTGCTAAGGTAGTACTCCCTCTGTCCCCAAATGATCTTCTAATTGGACAAAAATGTTTGGGATTAAGTCTAAAAACAATGTTACTTCAACATGTTTTGAGTTGAAAGTAGAGTCCTATTGTTGAGTTTGAGAATCCTTTTCAACCCACATGCATTTGAGTACTAAAAAGTGGAATTTGGGGCTCATTCTCTAAGAGCATTGGCGTGCACGTAATTGTTGAGTGTAAGGTCATCATTTTGTGATCAATTAATTAGTACAGGCTGGAGACCATGTATGGCACCTCCCTAAAAGGCTTGCTCGCAGCTTCATCTCCTTCAATTGTGCACTACTCAACAAGATGCACAAAACAAGAGTGACTCTATTCATTGATTGACATTTACATTAATACACATAGTGGAGAGCCTCAATTGTTTGCACACACGCAATGTTGATTGACCCCTTCAATCAATTACCATTGCAATTGCTCACAGAACTGCCACTAGTCCCTTCTTTCCGCATCACAACGTCCAACTACAAGATCATTTTGGGACCAAAAAAAAGAATGGAAACTGAAAGATCATTTTGAGACGGAGGGGGAGTGTTACTGAAAACCAAGTGAATTTATCTTATTCATAACTACTAATTTGTGCCAACGAGCTCTCATTTTCAAATTTAATCGCTTAAAAAACAATTTACAAGTAAATGTGGTTGAAGTCCAAGAACAAAGTTCAAACATAAGAAGCAAAAGTTCCAAGAGTCCGAGCAACATCAAATTCCTCAATTTTCTGAAATTGTGCCCTAATTTCAGCGTCCACATTTTGAAACATTGTGCACTAAGCAATTATTGCTTAATTCTCCAGATTTTGTTTTTGGAACAAGCTTCCTACCTTTAGTTAAGTTAAGTTGCCTGCTGCCATGAGTTCCTCCTGTTTCCACCTCGGCCTCCCATCTGCAACTCTCAAGCACTTGATAAGCTCGAATAATATACCGTAGTTGGGTGCAGAATAATATATGTCCTGCACTCCAAGTTCATTTGTTCTTGAGGGCCTATTCAAATTTGCTTCATAATAATGTCATAAATTTGAAGTATGCAATTGTTCTCTTTAATCTGCAAACTGAAGATTGCTGCAAAATCTGCCATGAAAACAACAGTGGGAGCTGATGAGTATGAAGAAGACTCCTCAACACAACACAACACAACACAACACAGCAGCAGGGAGAGGCATACATAACTGAACTGAACTAAGCTATCAACATTACTGAGAGTCACTCAGTCAGTCTTCACTCTTCTCCGACCTGTGACTGCAGAGCGTGCAACCCTAAAAATGTACGTGAAAAATGCTTTCGGTACCTCACTGACAATGCGATTCAAATCCAATGAGAACAACCTAGTAATTGTTGCGCGCACCAAATCATTGAGTTTAGTACCAATTTCTCTGCACACCCAAATAATTGAACATGAGCATCAGGTGACTCACTCACTGACCAAATTCTGCTCACAAAAAAGAAGAATTTTCTTTGCACACGGTGAGAGAGGGACGTGAGCAATGAGGATGTATAGGAAAAAAGAGCTTCTTATGAGTTCTGCGAGTGCCAAACCTGTGACGGTTGGCGTCTTTGGGTTTGGAGTCACACACCCATTCCCTTCCCTTCCCTTCCAAGTTCCAATGGGAGGTGGACGTACGCCTGTTCAACACCCCAACAATGTGGCTGGCTTATCACCCACCCCAAGCAACAAACAAGCAAATAAACACACAAAACATCCTCATGTTCACAGAAAGTTGGAGTCATGTAATTGGCATAAATTGAATAGTTTTGTCAAAAAAGAACGAAGAAAAGAAAGTGCCACATGTCGTCTTGGGAATGGTGTGAGGTGACATGGATCCCTAAGAGTCTGAATGCCCAAGCAGACCTTCACGTACGGTAATAATAATTGGAATACCAACGAGGAATTAAGCCAAATAAGTTTGAATATGCCAAATCAAAACTAAGATGAACCAATTCGTTTGGTCCAAAATAATGCTTCATAATCAATTTTCTTCTTATATAGGTTTGGTAGAAGCCTAGCTGTTAATAGAGAAAGTGTTGCACTGCGACTTCTGTCAATCCATGTGATGTAATTGATAGAACAACTGCCCCCAATAGACTCATAATTCATGATATTTTTTTGGAGGAATGTTGCTAAGTTTATGTGCACCCAGAATCGTTGCTTGAAAATGATTAGGTCCACAGGGACTCCGTGTAGATCTCAGTTGACGATTGGGTGTGCACATGCCTTGAGTTCCTCTTCTTTTATAGAAAGATATTAATATAGAAATCCTGTAACGGCAAGGAATTCAGAGAAATCAATAACTTCTACAGACTGAAAGTACGAAAGTCTCAAAGGAAGTCTACTGTATATACCAACTACCGATGGCATGAAACATGTGCAGATCCAATCATCGAGCAGAATTTGAAGTGTATGCTTTGTGAAGGAATTTGTAACTGTTTAGCCCTCATTCAAAATGGCTGTTCCATGTAAGTTAGTATGGATGGACCAATTCCAAATGACGTGTAACTAAGCCATTTCATGACGAACAACTAACAACAAACAACTCTATGAGAGCTTAACTAGCTTGAGATATCTTATGAGAGTTCGAATATGCTCATTCTACAACACACATTGCTAAGAGGGAGTGTGTTGGCCTGAAATTCCCCACGACTGATAAAGTCTACCCAAGCCTTAGTTTTATTATGGCTTCAGTAATAGAACTATCTCCAACAAACTCTTCATTCACATTGGTCATACAACCAGAGTTTCTCTTCTTCTTAATAGAGTCCGAGTGTTGGGAGTCGTCTAACCACAACAGCTCTGATGCCACAAGGGCTCTGCATAGATTTGCAGGAGCTAAGTAACTTACTCAGGATGCTTCTTATTTGGGTAGGCTCTACATATGACTTGTATAATTACTCAACCAATTTATCACCTACAATACTAACAATGTCTGAAAGAAATTCTTGGAGATCGTTAATCACAACCGATGGAAAAGGGTAGTGGAGCTTCAAGCTTCGATTCAATCTTCCTACGAATTGAATTCACAGCAACATGTGCACAGGGCTTCACATTCAAAAGGTTTCAGGATTGCAGCAACTGAAGAGTATCGATTGATGCTGATTCAAACACTGGTTTCCACTGTGCAGAATTCTGTAGTGCATACTATTTGAGAATAACTTACTGAAGTGGAATGGGTGCACATTCAACTGAAAGTTCGGTTGCAATTTTAAATCAGAACATCAACCAGGCTCTTAAGGAATTCGCCACCATAATTTAATTGATAGACTCTCCTCTTGACAGACAGACAGACAGACCTCATGCAAAGAAGATACTTGCATTTGAAATCTCAAGAAGTATGATTGATTGATTGATTGATACTTGCATTTAAAAACAACACTCGCACTTTGAAGATGGAGGTGTTGGCTACGTGTAAGTAAGTTATATCCACATATGAACTGTGTTAAATTTGGGAGATGCAAGCCAGAGCTGCAGCTCCTCTTTGTTGCAACAAGAATATGCATCAATGGAACAATGATTCATTTTTCAGTGCGGCCAAAATCAAGTGAGATTTAGGATTTGGGGGTACTGACTACTGTATACTAGGGAAATTATTAATTGGATGAAGTTGTTGCCAAAAACCTCTCCACAAAATCAATAAGATTTTGCCACATTTTGAATGAAGTTTACTAATTTCAGAAAACAGTATGGATGATGAAAGTACAAATATGGTGGACGGAATCGATGCTTTCTGACCCGCCAGCAGTTCACTGAAGGCGCATTTTGCGCAACCAACACGCAAACAAAAATGACACTCTGCAGCTACGTTCAGAAAATGGTGCGCATTAACCAAAATGGTCCATTTTGGGATTGAAAGTGTGGGAAAATGTTGGGAACCTGTCAACAACTGAAGGTGAGCACTGTTTTAACTCGAAAGAGCTTTGGAATAAACTGCAGGTTTCAAAAAAAAACAAAAAAACTTGAAAGGGCATTGATAGGGTGCAGATGCTCTACTAACAGTCAAACCTCTATAGTTGTTACCTCAATAAGCGTTAAAATCTCTTTGATGTATTAATGAATTTCACCCTTCTTCTAGATCTTCAAAGAGAAATGTTTAATGTTTAACATTACTCATTCTTTACTAACCTCTTTTGAAATTATATCTCGTTATGTGTTAGAATAGCCCTAAAGTTGATAAATTAGAATACATATTATTGTTAATAGCCCCAAAGTTGACAAGTTAAATATATATTATTTGTTGACAGTCAAGAAGTTAAATATACATTTTTTGTTACAAGTTGAAATGTTGTATGTGTTAGAAATCTTCTACTCCCTACTTTAGTAATAAGATCAACTCTATCACTTCAACTTAATATGGAACACAAAAGAGGTTTCTAGAGAGTCAAGTCAAAGGCCACTTGTTGTAGAATCTGTGCTTCTTATGGAAGAGTTAGAGTGCATCTAGGCTTCATCCCTTGCCAACACCTTATCTAACTTATTTTGCGTCATCAAAGACTAACATCATCGGAGATGCTTGGTTGTAGTGACCTTCTCGCATCGACTTTGTATACTGCCACTCCTTCTCACCTCTTCTCCAACATACCTCAACAATGGCTTGGCAGAGCATTGTAGTGTCTTCCCAAGAAGGTCGGGAAGGCATAGCTGTGATGTGGGAACCCTAATTAAACCATTGCCTTTCCGATATAGTGAAGCTCGTGTTAAACTTGGAGTTTGAAGTAGAGTTGCTTTAAGCTTAACATATACAAGGTAGTCTATTGTAAAAGTGATTGAATGTGCTCTTAAAGTGATCATGAGACATAGATATATTTTGCTTTCTTCAATGAACTAGCAATGTATGTTTCAGGAGGTAGTCACTTTCAATAGTCTGTGACCACTGCATTTCAACTTCTAAAATTCGTAACTAATTCTAGGAAGGTCCAAAAGAATATGAAATGACTTGGGTTCGATGCCAATTCCATTTTTCTTCCAACAAAATTTTACGGGAAATTGTTTCCAAGGAATTTAGCTTCCCCGAAAAAACTTAGGGGGGTAGTGAACAATTGGAGTAGCAACATACATGCAAACAAATGATAGGCTATCTTTAAAAAATGGGGGCTAAAAATTTTAAATGGATTTAGAGTAATATAGGGTATCGAAAATGGCATTTGACATCTTTAACATATTATAGGGTATGAAATAATAGGTCCCATTAGAAAATTACATAATGATAGCATGTGAAAAAAAAAGTTATACCCCTCTATAAAATAGTGATTATTCACACCTATATCCTTATTTTTTTAACACACTACCCCCCCAAGTGAAAAAAGGCAATCAGCTCTTAGATGGTCACTCGAAGAGCAGACTACCTCACAGGTTTGACCATATAATGAAACAAGAGTATCACTAACCAAAAACTATCATTAAATTCTTAATAAATAATGGGTCTTGCTAATTTTCAACAAGCAAGAGAATTAAAAATAAACACGTTTGGTAAGTACTGCCTGATCGAAGGCAGAAGTCTTGTTGCTGTTATTCATACATTCATTTGGCTTTAATTTATGATGACAGGGTCAATTGACAGATTTGTAAGGCCTGGTGGGGATCTGGGGATGCATTCTAAAAAGTTATGTCACCAATGGACCTAACACAAGATTCTAGTGTTGGACTTGTTCTAGATCATGGTCCTACCCATCCCGGCTCCGTACAATTTTATTTTTCTTTCTTTCACTTTTGGGGAAGAAAACCAATAGTCTTGTACTCCACATGGCTTCGATAGTAGAACTATTCCCAACAGACTTTTGTTTGTTTGTTTGAAACCCAGAGTTTATTCCAAGAGTGAACTAAGAACAAATGGCGGAAAGCCTAGGAGGAAATTGAGATATCTCCAACAGACTCTTCATTCATGCTAGTCATACAACCAGAGTTCTTCTTCTTCTTCTTCTTGTATTCCCTATTAGTTACCGAGCACACTATGTGAGGCTACGTAGCAAGTGCTTTGCTTTAATTTTTCAGTATTGAGAGCTACTCAAACTTCTTCAAGATAGTTTATGTCAATGCAAATTTGTCTCCTCTTCAATCCAAAGTCAACGCATGAATTAAGGATTGGTATCCTCACCCTATTGCAAAACCAACTAGAATAACTGAGTTCTTCGAATTCAACACTATTTTCAAAAGGAACTAGTCAGTGGATGTTGAAGAGCTATTTGATGAAACCTATGAGAGTTGGAAGTATTTTGTACTTCAAGGATGTGTGATAAAGGGTTGTTTTTTTGTGTCAATACTAGGTGTTCCTATGACCTCCACTTTGACTATCAACAAATGAAGGTGAACACTGTTTTAACTTGAAAGAGCCTTGATAAGGTGCAGATGTTCTAGTCGTTACCTCAACAAGTGTTAAAATCTCACATGTATTACATAATTTCTATCCTAACTCTTCTAGATCCTCAGAGATCCTCAAAGAGAAATGCTTAATGTTTAGCGTTACTAATTCTTCAAAAAAGTCCTTTCTAAACATACCTGAAACTACCATCATCACTTTAAGTACATCTCCAAAAGTAATATGTACATAATGTTGAAGAAACAATTTTAGAACATCTACCCCCAAGAAACTTTTATCCTTCCTAACTTTTGCATGTGGTCTCTAAATGCTGCATTCTTTGATGCATTGGAACGTGGCCTTTTGCTTTTCAATTAAAAAAAATCAATGAACATTTGACCAGTCTAATAATAGTAACTAGTAGCAAAAGCAGTCAAAAGTGGTGGTTTTCGGGCCGGGGTACCCACCTTACCTTACCTTACCTTACCTTGGCTTTTATGATGGACAGGGTCAATTGACAGATTTGTAGGGTCTGGTGGGGGATGCATTCTATGTCCCCAATGGGCCTAACACAAGATTCGAGTTTTGGACTTGTTCCAGATCCTACCGATCCCTGCTCCGTACAATTTTGTAGTTTATTTTTTGGGGAAGAAAACAGCAGTGAGTCTTGTATTACCGAGGGCAAGCACTTACACTTAGTTATGTGAGGCTATGTAGCACATGCTCGTCTTTAATTTTTATTAAGGAGAGCTACTCAAACTTCCTCAAGATAGTTTTTGTTGATGCAAATCCGTCTCCTCTTTTTAGTCCAAAGTCAATGAAGGAACTCAGGTAAACCAACCCATTATAATCACCTTCATCAATTTTGCCCTCATGTACATATGGTGCACATTTCTTCTTTGAAATGTACCCTATGGGTACAAGAGGGCAGGATTGAGAAGGTGGCAACAATGGGCTAGTTTATGTTAAGGTATCTTCACCCTTTTGCAACACCAACTAGAGTAAAGTTCTTTGCAGCTGGTCATTGACCTAGACATGAAAAAGTGTTTGTTTGAACTCAACACTAGTTTTTAGAAGGAACTAGTCAATGGGTGTTGAAGAGTTATTTGAAGCAACCAATGAGAGTTTGTACTTATGATCAATGATGTCCAAGTAAGGGTTTAGGGTAAGTAAGTATTATAATATCTACATCTTTACACCTATTGAATGGTTAACAAATGTAGATTTTAATAATATCATTGTTATTCGTATCCTTCTGTAACATTCTGAAGCAAGTTTAGACATTAGAACTAGACCCAAAAAATTTGAAGGCAAAATATTTTGAAGTTGTAAAATTTAGAACTATAAGCAATAGAAATTGACAACTTACACATATTCCACCTACAATGTTCACCAAAGACATCCCATATATGTACATGTTAACAATGTTATGTCATATTGTATAACTCAATTTATTCAAATTTTTGGTGATCCATGAAAAAGTCAACTACTTCACACCAAAATTTGCTATTATTTTTGGTTAAGTTCTAGTGCACTCATTGCTATATCTTATATAAGAAGTTTAATGTGCGATATAAAAGGAAGGTCATGCGCTACATGAAAACAAAAATGTTCCAAAATGTTATTTATAATTCTTGATGGCAAGCCTTGATGGTAAGTGTTGAGGATTTATTAAAAAAACATTTAAGAATGTAAGAAAAAAAGAGGTTAACTAAAGAGCAATATACAACTCCTTCACACTTGCTATGAATTAACTATTGCATCAAGGACTCTCATTACATTGTTAACCAATGTTGGGGTCCTTGCATCTCTACCAAATGTTAGAATCCCCCAAGTCAAATCATTCCTTCATCCACCCAAGTTGTTGGCTCAAGATTTAAATTAATCTAACTCCAAGAATTTGAAGATGGATATACCTCTTGCAATGGGATTCTAGGGGGGAGGTATTAGTTGTTTTTGCAATGCCATAATATGAAAATGAAGCACTATCACTTCTATGCACCAAGATTAAAGCTTTGTAGAATACACTACCATCATGGCAACTTAGGCAAACTTTGTCGTCTAATTTTGATTTACTTAGAAACCTATCTTAGGTAATAATTCCACCTAATGTTCTAGATATTTTCTCCACATGCTTTAGTTAATTTCATTACCATATTTCTTTGGTAGACTTTAGAATTGTGGTAACGTAGAGTATTTATAGCATAGGATTTGGTAGTACCATAAGTCATGGCAATATAGTATAAAATCACTTGCAATTGCAATATAGGTTGATCAAATGCTTCTAAGATGATCGAGTAAGCTCTACTTTTAATTGAATCTTTTATTGATAATGGTTCTAGGATAGATGTTGTTTTTATCTTTTATTGCATGGATTCAACGATGACATTTTTACCATTTCAAATTTTGAACAATTGACAAACACAAACATGTCACAAGAACCTAAATCTTGTTATTTCCATCTACCTAAATGGTTGAAGATTCTTACATTCATTCTCTTTCATTTCTAATGTATAGATTTTCATAATTTTTCTTAACAAATATTTTAGAGTTCAAGGAATTCAGGTATATTTGACTCCTAAAAAAAATTTCTAGCTCAAATTAAAGTGCCCCTTCATAAATGACTAGAATAAAGAAGTAGAAAGTAAAATTATTAAAATCACTAGAGTTACAATTTTATAGTTTAAACTTAAAAAGGAAAAAATTGCAAATATTACATCCATTCAATATGAATCTATAATCAATTTTAGAAGAAATTTTCAATTATTGGTTTAAAATTTTAATAAAAATGATTGGTTAGAGAGTAGTAGATCAAATTTTATAGATATAATAATAATATATGGATCATATTTAACAAGTTTTCCTTAAAATACATCCAATTAAATTATTTTCTAAGTTTCATTTTATAATATGTCTTTTCAATTTTGAAGATTTGAACTACCTTGGGTCTTTAACCCATAAATCTGAAAAGCAACTTATATTGGTGTTGGTAAAGCTTTGAAGTTAAATTTTATTTTTTTATGAAAGTACTATTTGTATTATTATTATTTTGTTGAATACATATAAAAGTATGTTTTTAGCATCAAAAATTTGATTTTGAAAATTTTGTTTAAGATTTTATATTAAGGGATTTTTTGGGGTATAAGAGTATAGATTGCAAATCTTGATTTCATAATGTGAAGGACTAAGATATGAGCCTAAAATACACTAGATTGAAGGGGGAATCACTTTAGAAATTCATTTAGGAAGGTTTAGAGTAGATTTTGCCAGAAGTTGGAAGTTGATTGTAATTTTTCATGTCACATTCTTTAACCTCATATAATTTGATGATGAAAGTCTTAGATTTGATTAGTAAGAAGATTGAAAGACTTCAATTCACTTCAATTTTGTAATGCTCTTATGATCAAATTATATTATAATTTTTCAATCAATATGAGATCATTAGAAGGGATTTGAGGCCTTTGGAATACTGTTTAAGGGTTATTCCCCTTGTTGTGAACTAGGGTAGTGCTGTTAGAATATTTCATATTTTTTTTAAATGAAAAAAATATTTGAGTTTAAAAATAATAATATTAAACAATTAATTAAATAATATTATCTAATGTATTAGGGTCTCGACTACATTTGATAGTTGATGTAGTGACGTTCCTAGAGTTCTCCATTGTTTGGGATCTCACAATTTTCTTGAGGCCTCAAATCCCTTCTAATGATTGTTGTTGTTTCATTTCCTAAGTGATCCATAACATGTTTAGGTTTGAGATTGTATGGTTATATTAATTTTTTTAATTGATAAAACCTATCAATTCTTTGGCTTATTATTTACTTTAGAGCAAACTCCAAAAACGTCAGTGAAGACCTTAGGCATTTAGGGATTAAGGGGTTAATTTCTTAGACAACTTTCAAAGTTCAACTTTGAAATTTTGTAATGAAATGCGGTTCGGTTAAGAATTAGGCATTTTTTATGACTACTAAAAATGTTTCTACATTTTGGTCAAGTTTACCATTTTGTTGACATATGTATTAGGTAACCTCCAAAACAATGAATCATGGCCAAAGTTGCCATGAGTCCACGGGTGTAGGATAGGGCCACTGTAAATTTGCTAATGAACAAGATTTATGAAACAAGTTCAAGTCCCAGAATAAGATGGATAATCTACCCCCCATCATCACTCCATATACATCTCCAAAATCAATATGTACGAAAGTATGTGGAAGAAATGATTTTAGAATCTCTACCCGAAATCTTTGACTCTTTGTAACTTTTGCATATAATATCCAATTACCATGTTCTTGGGTCCGTCAGAATGACTTCTCACTTGCCAAAAAGAAAATCAAAGAAAATTTGACTAGTCCAATAATAGTAACTAGTAGCAAAAATAGCAAAAACTTTTGTATACGGTATCTACTTGTTGTATTTTTGGATCTGTATGAATGTCACATCAAGAACTTCAAGGCATGTGAACATGGTGCCACGATGGTGCATTGAAATGCAATTAAGTTAATTTGGTGCCAACCTCCATACCAACCTAGCATGGATAAAATGACACTAAAATGACCTGTATGCGGCCTTTGGTGTCAAAATGGCACCAAAACAATCTGGCCTAACTTTTCTGATGGGTGGGGTCCTTTCACTTGCCAAAAATAAAATCAATGAAAATTTGACCAGTCTACTAATAGTAACAAGGAGCAAAAATAGCCAAAAGTCTGTAGAGGCATATAGAATGATCAGTTGCTACTGTATGTTACTAGTATATTTTTACCAATAGGGTGCTCTTTAACCCCTCATCGCCTGAAGTCCAAATGTGTAAAAGTTGACTTGCTTTTCAAGTCCTATAAGTTTAAATCTCAGTGAGGTATGAAAATCTCAACCGTACAATATTGTAGTGTGCATGTTGTAGATGGTGTGAAAAAAATTTGGGGTCATTTGACCTTATAGATTGAAAGATTATAATGTTTTAGTGTTGAAAAAAGATGCTGAAATTTTCTTAAAAACACATTTGGAGGTGAAATTCGATTTCTAAACCTACTCAAATGAAAAAAATTTTAAACTTCAAAGTGATTCAAAACAAAAGACAAACACTTTGGTGAAAAAAAATCTCATTTAATTGACTCATTGTGTCTGCAAAATTGTTTTGAAATGTCAAAAAACAGTGAAAAAAGTAGCAAAAAATCACATCTATGTTTGAACCTCCCTCTACTAAAATGCTTCTCAGTCACTCATAACCTCTTGGATTCATATGAAATTTTAATCTTATAAACAAGACTAGTATGCGCAACTTTTCCAACAAAAATTATTGAAAACGGACCATGTATGAAGAAGTTACAAGCCACCGAAGTTCATTGTAATGCAAAAATGTCTGGATTTTGAACTTCGAATTGCTCCCAAACATTCAAAACAACTTGGATTGACATGAAAATTTTACCACAATAACTAGGCTTTATTGGGAATAAAACCCAATAATTTTTATTGAAAACAAATATTTGATGAGAAAGATACAAACCCCCGAAGTTGCAGCCATCAGAATGCAGTGCGGTGAACTCAAATTGAACCTGTGAACTTCGAATGGCTCTCAAAAACTCAGTACATCTTGGATTGATCTGAAAATTTTACCACTGAAACTAGACTAATATGCGCAACTTTCTCAACAAGTTTTATTGAATTCGGACATTGGATGCAAAAGTTACAGCACTTTGAATTTTACTGCCAGACTATGAGAGGACACTTTTCATCCCCTCCGGCGGTGAGGGGTTAATTGTGAAAAAAGTACTGGCAGGTCAAGCTGACAATCAAGGTCACAGAATGAAATTATAGAAAGACCACACCTTCCACACTTTATATTTTCAGGTTACTTTAATAAACAAACATACGTTACATTCGTACTCCATTGCATCAGTAAGTTAGAGAAATTACTAGTAAGAGCCAAGTGGCACCTCGGGAGGATGACGGGGGCCACGGGGATTCTCAGACTTTCACATGCTGATTTCATGGGTAGTATGTAAGTTTGACAAATTTTCGCGATGATATGCCATTATGATCGCACTTCCAATCGGCAAAACAAAGTCACAAACATTGGTCGTCAAATCCGTGTAATGATGACGAAGAGCTCAAACGTGGAAAATGTCTTTGAAACTACTCAAGTTATTTTGAGATATTGTGAGGGGAGTTATGGTAGGAAAGCCCTTGTTGAGAGTATTTCTCGGTGCCAACTTGGTGAAGTTCAAATGCATGTGGAGTGGTTTCATTGGTTGGATTGTTGGGTTGTCTTTACCAAACTCGGTGAAGAAGTGTATGTGGTTTAGAAGATAAGTGACATCTTGGTCCCCAAACTCGTTGAAGAAGTGGCGGAAGACGTGCCTCTATTGTAATTCCCCCTAATATTATCGGTGTCTTAAAATAGGTGTTGTTCCTAAGTTTTCAATTATTTAGATTGGGCAAGTCAATCCATTCCCCCCCCCAAAAAAAACCCCAAAAAACCCCAACTATTTTTCTTGTTGTTGTTTTGGTCAATAATGAATATTTAGTAGCAAAGATTGTTTCCTTTCAATTAAAATTTAATACAATTTATATTGATATTCCATATTTCAAAATTTATTGAAGTAAAAAAATTAGATTTTTAAAATTTCAATTGAAGAATTCAAAATGTAGAAATTAAACACACTACATCTATCAAAATTTTATAAGATTTGAAAGTTTGAAATTCAAATATGTGCAGACTTATAGATATTAAAATTGTAATTGTTTTTTTTTCAATTTTTTTCAATTGTAAAATTTCATGATTACAACTTAATTATAATTTTTTAGCAAAGGGACTAATGGAGCCCAAATGTAGCAAGAAAACTAATTCTTCTGTACATGCAGCAAAATATGATATTTTCTATAGTGCTATCGAGTTGAAGATGATGCTTGATGTTACTGTACTTAAATGTCTATTTAGTATAGGTGGATAATTAGCCAACATGCAAATTAGAATGCCCAATGTAATACCACCTCCATTGCATGTCATGAATGGTACAACACCACAATTACAACTAGGGTTGAATAGTATGTTTTTTTGACAAATAATTTAGACCATACTAAATCACCATTTGGGTGTAGTATCTTTGTCAAATATAAAATATACAATAGAAATATATTTTAATGAAAAATATAATTTTTATTATATTTATAAATTTAAATCCCATATGCTTATATAACATTCTAGACCATAGGAAGGCACGAAATCTTTCTATGGTATCATTGTATCAAGAATATATTCTTGTTGCAATAGCCTACAATTCACGAGCAAGTTTGCATTTGAAATTTTCTATTGTTAAAAGAGCCTTGATTTATAGAAAGCAACGTCAGGGGCCCTATCTTCAATTTCAAAAATGTTATCTATAAACAACACTAAAAATGATCTTGTTCACCACGAATGCCTCTAAATTTGAACAAAAGCCTTTCAAAAAGTTGTCATTGCATTTTGGAACCCTATATATTCATTTAGTTTTTAAACATCTTAATAACAATAATACTAAATTTCTAAATTAATATTATTTTTTATTCACTCCCAAAATCTTTCAAAGCATTTTTGTATTGGTTATGTGTATGATTGTATGCACTTATGCATGTTTGCTATCTTTACCTTCATGGGATTATTATGAATTGAAAGTTTGCAACTTCAACAATATTTCCCAAGATAAAATCCCATAGAATGATATTCAAGTGTAGTACTAATGTGGTAGCCAATTGCTTACGGGGAAAAAATTTCAAGTTTTAACTTTGGTATATCATACCTTACATTGAATTCAATGTTTCCACATCAAATATTACCACCCTAGGAATTTAGAGCATATCTAGTAAAGATTGATCAAGATTCTTAATGAGGTTTTACTTGCAAGTGACTATCCCTTCCTAGAAGTCACACCCAATAGAGATTCAAATAATTGAATTTTGTTTTCATAGCCCTTCAAACTTCATATGTATTGTGAGCTATTTTAATTAGAAAACTCTATGGTCAGTCATATTTTATCAATGACATATTTCTTGAAGCCTAAGAGCTTAAATTTACCAAGAATCAAATTGAAGGCAAGTCAACAACTATTGTATCAACTCAGTACAATAAAAATTGATTATAGCACTTTACAAGGATTCAACTATCTTTAAAAAACAAGTTGTAGATTAGTTAAAGTTGCATTATACTAAATTGTAATTCACTCTCATTAAGAGTATTGGAAATTAATTAATTACATTTAAAATTTTAGTTGTAAATTACTTGTTGTACCCTAAGTGAATGATTGAACCTAAAATGATCCAAGAATTCCAACTTATAAAAATAACCTCTATAATTCCAACTTTAAAAATTGAAAATATATATGGTTTGTCAATTTTATAGAGAACATGTTTTTTAGCACCAACTTACTTGTGGATTTTTGGGAAAGAATTGTGAAGGTGTCTAGAAAAATGATGGGGAGGGGATTTTCCATCAATATAAGCTACCTTCAAGAAGTTTGAGTAACTACCTTTTTCAAAAAGTGAGCTAGGGCAAAAAGAATACAACTTCTTGTAGTGTCTATTCAACAGACAATTGGCCTACATGATTTAATTTCATATCTCATGACTTTTCCTTCCTAATTTAGAGTCTCAAATTTCGTGTATGAATTTCAAATTTTCAAATTTCATTGTCCATGATAAGTAATTTGTTCCTCCCATTTTCCTAAGATGAAAAAAAAGCAAAGCTCCAAATTTTTGCCTTTCCCATGAACTTCCAAAGCACTACTATAAGGTAGTCCCTTAACACCTAAATGCACAAGGTACCAAACTTTAGTGTCAACAAAACTTTGAAGTTTAATAAAATTCTATCAAATTCATATTTTTAGTAGTTTGAATTTTTTTTTAAATTCTTTTTAAAGTCTAGTTTTATCATAAAAAGTCCAATTTTTGAAAATGAATCAATATGGTTTTCTATTCAAGATTTTGTGCAAGGGTGTCCATTGCAAATCTTGATTTTTCTAGTGTTGAAGGCTCTAGGAAATGAGCCTCAAATACATTGGAACTTGGAGAAAAAATCACATTATAAATTCATTTAAGAAAATTGTAGAGTAGATTTTGACAAGCCATAAATTGATTGGGATCATGCATATTTTGCCCTTTAACTTCATATTTTTTTGTGACCAAGTTTTTAGTTTGGACATGTGAAAAGAGTATTGAAAGACTTCAAATCACTTGGTCAAATCCCTTTTGACAATTTTAACACCCTCATGATCAAACATTATAATCATTCAATCCATAAGTTGATATTTTGTTGTATTTTTTTTTTCCATGTGATTTCTAACATATCTAGTTTGAATTTGTATGGTTACAACTTAAAAAGAAATTGATAAATCTGATCAAAATGTTAGCTTCTTGTTAATTTAGAGCCAATTCCAAGAAGCTCAAAAGAGGCCTTGGGCATTTAGGGGTTAACTCACCACCAAGTCACCAGCCCCATGCACCTCCCCTCAAAGCTGGAAACCCGCTCAAGTCTTGACTTAAAAAAGAATAGAAAGGAAAGAATAAAAAAAGAAAAAGAAAAGGAAAAGAAAAGGAAAAGAAAAGAAAAAAAACGAGGAAAGAGAAAGGAAACTATCTGTTCACTCGCCCCAGACACGCGTTCACACCCCTCGAGACTGACCCACACAACTTGGATGAAAAATCCACGATTCTCGACGACATTCATCCCCATTCCGCCCCCTACAGACAAACAACGTCCCCAGGTTCCCCACCCCGTTCCCTGTCCCTTCCCAAAACGTGCCCCACACGTTCCCCTCTCGGACCTCCAGGGGGAGACCTCGCACCGCGAACAGCAGACGGCCATTTTGCGAGGGCATCCCTGCTATTGCGAACACTCTCCCCTCCCGCAAATCATTTCGCCAACAATCCCACAATCTCGTCACCAATCGTCGCCGGATTTCTTTTCTTTCTACCGATCCATCTTACGAATTTCAGTCCCCTTCTGATTCCGCTTCCAACGACCTCGTCCACAGTCGGTTAGGGCCACAATCGTGGGTTTACTCTGGTCGGACAATTGAAAAGAAATTGCGCATCGCTGTTTCTCTGGGAGGTATGTCGAATCGTGCATTTATGTTTTTGGAGAATCGTGGTGGACTTGGTTCGAAATTTGAGAAGAATTGGTTGAGAGTTTCGTTTTTGGGGGGATGGTAGGGTTTCGGGTTACTTTAGTGGCGGTTTCGTTTTGGGGTTTGATTCGTGTTTTGCTTTTGGTTTGTTTCTGTAGATCGTTACTTTTAGGCGAGCATGAGTGGAAACAGGGGATATAGTTTGCCGATGCCGTTTGTCGGTGGCGTTTGGTGACGTTGGAAGAGGCATCGGAACTATGGTACCTAGATTTTCATAGTCGGGGATTGTTGGAGGAGGCTTTTTGGTGCAAAGGTCCTCAGGTTTGACCTATTCTCGTCTGCGCGTATGGTAGTGGTTGGACGTTGCTGAGTTTGGACTTACGTACAAATTGGGGTTTGATTCTTGAAATGGCAGGGTTAGGGTTGAATTGGAGTGTGGAGGATGGATAGTTTGTATTTTGATGTGCCATGGATATCGTGTGGATTGCAAGTGCATTATTATTCTGCGCTTCCGTCATTATTGAACATGTTCGATTGGAGGTAGGATTTTGGGTTGCAGGGCGGAAAGTGTGGTAACCGAGAAATTTACTGTTTACTGGAGTTTTACTGACGAATGGAGTGTCGTTTATTTGTGTAGGATTTTGTTGTGAAGACCAGCGGGTATTCATCGACAGGGACCGTTTTTGCGTAGTTCGCACTAGCACAAAAGTACTTTTGGGCTACTGTGATTACGGTTCCAATTTGCGGATGATTAAGTGAATTGCGGTGGAAGATGGCATGAGTGTTCGGGGTATTACTCAGCCAAATCGTACAGATTTATTGTAATTACTTAGAGACAGCGAAGTTTGTGGTGGGTGAATTAGGATACCCTGATTGTAAACTTCAGCAAAAGTCAGCGACTCATAGACAAGCGTATCCGTTTTTCCAAGTCTTGGAATATTGGGCACCAGGTGTTGTAGTCGAAAGGTGAAGAAGCAGAAGGGAGACACTATGGACGGGGAGTTTTGGACGGCTCGGATGTCAACCTCGAAGCGCCATCACACTCTTCAGCCCTCCCAATCTCTTTTAGGTTTGTTTCTTGCTTCCCTTACTAGTGCGCTTACCGGCTGGTAGTTTTTTAATCGTTCATCGAATGTTCAGGTGACGAGCGGGTCAAAATGAGTTGTCCTTATTCTCTCCATTCTGTTGTAACAGACTCAGTCTATGCTTGCCCTTCAAGTTATCTCTTTCGAACATTGTCTGTAGGTCAGGTCTGATTCATCGCTGTGGAGGATGATTCATTTTCAGTAGATTGAAGGAATTTATGACAGCGACTGTGGTACCGTATCTTCTGGGATCTATTTTTCACAGAGTGGATTTTGTTGCTTTGCAGATCGTCAGATTAACTTAGATGATGTGGATGGTGATGAGGACTTGCGAGCTGAATTTTCCTGCCCTTACTGCTACGAAGAGTTTGACATTTCTGCCCTTTGCTCACATCTCGAGGAGGAACATTGTTTTGAATCTAGGGCCGCTGTAAGTTCCTCTTGAAGTCTGTCGTTATTAATGTTCATTGCGAGGGTTATTTGTTGCAGTGTCTTTGTGTGATGACGGTTTTGGTTTTTAATTTGGCAAGTCCTGCCTACCTGGTTTTTGATTTCTGTTAAAGGAAGCCTTTTTTTTTTCTTCCTTTTGAATTTACATATTATTGCTTTGTTACAGTATATGTTGGTGTATTAATGACTTCGCTTGTTTTGGTAAGCAGATGTGTCCAGTTTGCGCCGGAAGGATTGTGAAGGACATGTTGGGCCATATTTCCTTACAGCATGGTCACTTATTTAAGATATCCTTTCATCGCGGTTTTAAACATTTGTGTCTTTATCGTTTGTTCTGATTTGAAATGTTTGTGCTTCTAAGTCGATATGCCTCCTGGTTTTGAGTTGAGGTGTGTTTGAGAAGTTCAAAGCTCGGCCATATATTATTGCCTCACAGATCGCGAAAAGGATTTGTTTTGTGTTCCTTAACAGCAGCTCACATGCAGCGCCGAAGGAGGTTCAGAAGAGCTGGAGTTCCATCTAATGCGACTCTTTCCCTACTTGGAAAGGAGCTTCGGGAGGCACACTTGCAGGCCCTTTTAGGGGGAACATCTCGGTCTTCGACCCTGTCAAGTGCCGCTGATCCTCTTCTCTCCTCTCTGGTATATAATGTTCCTCCAACCGAAACTGAAGAAGTTCCTCCCAAACCCACAGTTGTAGTTGAGGAGCAACCTGCAAAGTTGTCTTCTTTGAGCCAGCAGTCGAAGGCCAGGCAAGTTGTTACTGCTTTTCTGCTTCTGTTTGCATCACCTATGTACTTCATTACTTTGAGAGGGTTGGGAGGCCCGAGACAACTCGACATAACCCTCTCCTCCAGACTTAAGGAGAACCGTCAGATCTTGGAGATATATATCATGGGGGTAGCATGGGGTTTATGACTTCGCACCGTCCTATCCAATTGCAATGCGCCATGTGTTGATGAAAGTGACAGAGAGAGTTATGGTTTATAAACTATCGTATATCTATTTGTATTTCTTGCTGTGGTATTTATCAAGGTTTGGTGAACACCCAGGTCTTTTGTTTTTTTGTATTTGATTCACCTTATGGGAAACTTATGAACCACTAGCTTACCTATTATACTAGAATTAATCTGCATTGACATGCTTATTGGCAGGGATTGTTTCCATACAATTCTGTTTCATGGGGTTGCTTTGCATGGTCATTGTTTGACTCTATTTTCTGACTGATGAAACAGTGGCGATAGTTTCCTTACTGCGGAAGAGCGGGAAGAGAAGCGAAAGCATGCCAACATGCGCGCTAGGTTTGTACAACAACTTGTGCTATCGACTCTTTTGGGTGACAACTGATTCCCTGGCCATTGAGCATTCATTCGCGACCACAGGACGATTTTCAGCAAGGTTTCATATGAAGATCTGCATCGTACACCTTCGCTACCTTCCTGTCTATTCCATGATTACTTGGGGTGCTGCAATATGCATCCTGTATGAGCAAGCGTTCTTTCTTTGCTGGGAAACCCAATTGCATTCTCTTAGGGTTTATTTACGTAAGCAGAATGCTCTAGTAGATCGCTACGAGGTGGAAGGTCTAGTGGCATGGCAGCTCCAGGATGCAGATCATTGGATATTCCTAATGCAAAAAATTGTTCTTGCGGTGCTGTAACTTTGTAGGGTCCAAATAACGGGGCCTGGATTGTAGTTTTGTATTGAATATATTATGTCACTTTTATAGGGGTAAAATATCTGTAGCTGGCCCCGAACTGCGTCACATGCTGTATTGCAATATAATTTTTAATATGGGGTTTAAGTATCTTCATTCCACAGTGACTTGGATGTATAGGCAATTCATTTATCCTTCTACTCGGGTTTGGACTTCCGATGGTATGCATTCTTTTGTTCAGGACGTTTCTCTATTGATTCACTGGCTCCGACTGTTTTTGTGTATTTATGTATTGTTTTTTTCGCTATTGAATCATTGTCTGTGAAGTTATATTTTGTCTATTTGGTTCCTTTGTTATTAGGAGTAAGGTCTGTACTCTAAATAGCCACTAACATGTGACAAGTTTACTCTTGAGCCCATACACACCGAGAATGACTATCCTTCGGAATTGGGAGTGTCCTCTAGTAATGAGCACTCATTGGCTCCTTGTGTTTAGTTGCCCCATTTGAATTGTCTTCTTACTCATGGAAGGTAGAAACACCTAGAAGTGTCATTTTCCGTTCTTCAACACCTAAAAACCGATGGGCTAAAAATTGATGATTCTTGACTTAGAATTGAGCTATCTTTGAGATGCAATCAATGGTTTGGTGAGGAGTTTTTTGAAGCAACCAAGGAGAGTTGAGGCATTATGTGCTTCAAGGGTGTTCATTTAAGGTGAGTCTAGGGTTATGTATAGGCTATTTTTTGTTCTCAACTTTCAAAATTTGTTAAAATATTACTAGGGTGTTGGAAAATTACAAAACTACTTAGTTTGCTAATCATCTCATCAAATTTTTTTGGTCACTTGACCTTTGAGATAGGACCAACAAAAGTGTTGCTTTTAGGTGTTTCTACATTAAGTGTATTAATAATTATTAGCTACATGTGAGGAAGTTTGAGTAGGGAACTTTCTTGAAAAGTATGCCAATGCTATAGGGACAAAGCTAATCATAGTGTAGTTGCTTGTTTTTAGTTACAAAATTTCAAAGTACTATTTTTATATGTATCAAAAGACAACACTCATTTCTATATTTTCATGTCCTTGCACATCTTTTGTCATCAATATTTAGGTTATGGTGTCACTTTTTGGTCCAAATGTAGATGTCATATTTTGAGCAATGATGATTTTAGGTGTACCTATCTTGATGCAATTTTCTTTGAAAATGTTGTTCTGAGATTGAACTTTGAACCTTGAACTATTTCTACAAGAATGACTATGGATGGCCTTAAAATGCTAATTTCAAAAGATACTTCCACATTCCAAATCACTACTACCAAATTTCAACCTCTCTAAAAAAAATCAAGTTTTGTATTGCAATAAGCTAACTCCACCTAATGTCAATCAAATAAGCAATTGAGCTTGGTTCCCATTCTTTGAACTATCTAAATTATTGTTGGCTCCTTTCAAAAGTCAAATGGAAATTTCAGATGCATATTTTGGACACCATATGAATATCACTATTCAAAGTCCTGAAAATAGGTGTAGGCCAAAATCAATCATAGGCTCTCATATTCATGTCACAATTAGGTGAAGTTGCCTTCACCAAAATTGGGAGCCACTGGAGGGAATATGTGGGAACTCGGAAAATACAGTAATGAAATAATAACACCAGTAGAAATAAGAAAAAATATGAAGCACCAAGATGGGCCTTTTCAATGCAACAAAAAGATGGGGATTATAATAGATCTAGTATTGTTCATAAACTCATGAAACAGGGACACCAATCGCCTGCTGTAACAAAAATCTACCCCCTGTTGAATGCAATAATACTGATCAAGTGATGGTTGAAACCAGCAGATTAGCTGCATCTCATTATGCTAATACAATACAGCACTCCTTTTATGTATGCTCAGGCTGTCCTCGAACATTCCTGAGGAGCTGCATCAACCCTTGGGAAGGAATCAATCTTTCTTTTGAGCTCATTTCAGGTAGGAGGTACCGAAGCGATAGTGAATGTAAGAAGAGGAAAGGCACTGACCATTCGCTGAGCATCATCATGCTCTCAACCGGGAATGTCCGCTTTTTCGCTTGGAATCTACAGTGGGGAAGTGAATTAAAGAATGATATGGTGCTACAAGAAGCTTCCAGTCACTTTTATCATAATTACGTGACAACTAGCCTGCAACTGCAGCTCAACAAGAAAATGAATGAAGACTCAAAACCAGACCTTTCCAGGGCTTAATTCTCGAAGGTTGGAGTGAAATGATGTCACTCAGAAAAAGTCTGAAGTAGTATGTCATCTTTATGAGAATTCTACAATGTTTGAAGCTCATCTCTGGCTCCTGCCATTGGATTCCCCATCATTACTGCAAAATTGCAAAGACGAAGTCAAATGGAGGTAACATAATTAGTCCTACACAACAATTTAGGTACACCTAACGGCAAAAGTTACCCATATAAATTCTTGCCTAAAAATACACAAATCGGACATGACAGCCTAGAGTCGATTTTGGATACACCAAACGATTAGAAATTTAAAAATTCATATGATGATCAAAAAGTACAAGTTAACCTGCGTTGGATTTCTCTTTCAATGGAAAACTAGACCCGATAAAAATTAAGTCAATTATTACTGATAACCATGTATAGATGCGCATTTAGGTGGACATACCTTGCACATGCATTCCTGAAAATGCTCAGTCTGCAAGTTCTAAGAGTAGAAAAAATCAGGTTTGCTAATTCCTGCAGCCAAGAGTGAATACCAAAGTTCAGAAAACCACAAGTATGAACCAGAAGCATGTTTATCGACTTTGTGAGATTCATCCACACAAATTACGAAAAGGTCACTATCTGCAAAACAAGGATACTAACCACGTCAATAACTGCTGACCTCTACGTGACCAACGAATGGCGAAACTCACATCCTGATGAATGATCCATACTCAACGTTACCCTAAGTATCGTATCGCCGGCGGCCTCATTTTCTTTAAAGTGCTTTCCTCTGTAAAAAGAAAAATACCACGAAGAAGTTGTCAACAGTGAAAACACCATAGTAACTTAAACCTCTTGTAAGTGAAATATTCCCTAGCCTTTACAAATGAATTATCCCTTTGTAGTCCAAACAAAATCAACCTTTAATGAAAGAACCGAACATTGCAATAACTTGTCCAACTCAAGTTCAATATTTTACCTTCAAAGCTGCCTCACTCGCCACTTCTCTTCATCTCCAGTAGTGAAGGCAGGGGCTCGGGTATCCTGAACTTTCTCCGGCTGGGAAGCCTAGAGAAACTTTTGGACCTCACATTGTGAGAATTTATATGCTCATGAGGAGCGACTGGCACAGGCATACTCACAGATCTATGATAATGGGAGGGAATAACTATAGGTGAAGGCATATTTGGATCATTTATTTGAGATGGCATTGGATGAGAAATGCAATTTTTTGCCTTACTTGGTGATAAAGAAAGACTCTTAGAACTTGTTTCTACCTCGAACTCTGGCTCTATAAAAAGTCTTTTGGCCCTTGCATTCTTAGAGGGTGTCAAACCTTGGCTGGATATCTGTGAAGTGAAGGCTAAATTGTCAGATGGAACAGGTGACGAAAGAGCCACTAGAGGTGGAGTTGAAGACTTACTAACATACGAAGGAAATGCTGGAGAAGGAGAGGGAGGTAAGATGTATTGGGCATGGCCAAATAGGGGAATCAATTTTCCTGGTGAGTCGACACCACTACTATTTGTCGCTTTTGGTGGACTAAGAGAGTAGTTCTTTCTTCCCTTTCTGAACTCTCGCTCCTCTAGTACACGCTGCTCTACTGTCTCCACTATAGTGTAGGAGTTTGTCGGGGGCTGAGAAGATTTTTCAAAATCACAGATTCCACAGTGAGGAGTTGTGGAGATGACTTCTACTGGGTTTAGAAGCTTCATAGCTCGCTTCAGTTCGATTTGAGAGGAATGCATGGAATAACAAACGTGGTACACTCCATTATCATCCTTTGTCGCTTGGGTTACAGAGGATGTCGCACTTCTGCGTTTGGATCCTCCACACCTAGAAGAAACAATAGGAGCGTTGATTACTCCTGATCCATCTCCTTGCAACGTCTCTTCAAATACATACCATTGGGTAGATGGTCGTATGACGAGAGGTTGCATTCTGCCTTCATTCTTTGCTTGGTTCATAGTCTCCCGAGCCCTCTCAGAATACTTGGGGCAGCCATCACAGATCTGTTGATAATCCGAACTTTCAAAAACTGAAATTTTCTCTACAGTAGCTCAGTAGATATCACTGCATATACAACTAACTCAAACGTCTAAATAATGTGCAAAAAACAAAACGGTACTAAGCTAAGATGTATGCGTGGAAACTGTTCAAACAGTTTTCAAACAGTTTTCATGACTTAGACCCCAAACGAAACCCAATCTGAGGAGAATGATTAAGATATTCTACTTCAAAGAAACTCCAAGCTTTTACCAGGCAACCCGAAGTTTAACTACAGCGTTGCCCTAGGGGCATAGTTTTTGATAGCAGAAATCCCAGTTTTCTGCAAACTACAAGACCTCAACAGAATGCCTCATAAGACACAGCGCCCATCGACTACTCACACGTATTCAAAAGTTCATAACCAATTCCACTGATTACAGGTATGACGTTACAGTCTTGGGTCACAACGAAATTAACACCTAAGTGCTCACATTAAAAATAGAAAGTCAACTTTGGACTTTATAGTCAAGTATAGTATCTTTTAAAACATATTTCTATCATTCGGTGTTTGATTTCTTCTTTCTATTGGTGTATATGGTTACCTTCCTCAAAGTTTCTTGTATGATTTATTTAAATTCTTTAGCTATAGAAGTGGCCAGAATTGGTCATTTGGGCATTAGGGGCTCAGATTGGAAGGTCCGAAAAAATTGCAGATATCAGGGTGAGGAAAGACAAGAAAACATCAGATACGATCGACTAGCACAACAGAAACTTTCCTTCCTTATCCTGGAACCATTCAAAGGACCAACATTGTACTGTCCAGAAAGGAAAGAATAATATTAAAACATTCTGTTTTTAAAAAACTCTACCGTCAGCACTGTGGCTGGAATCCTTTGACTGACACCCTCTGAAAACATCAGAAATCAATCACTAAGTGTCCATTGCTCCTTAACTCAGAGGAAATACAAATCCTATAGATTCAACAGGTCCAAAGACGGTCACTTCTGCAGCCGTAATAGGAAAGGAGTCCGCGTATTACGCATGAAGGAGGTATAACAGGTGGTTCTGAGTAAGGAGCATATGAAGTCACAATACTAGAGACACCTCTATCTCTGGTCAAGGGATTGAATCTCAACTTTACCGTAGTTTCATTTCCAGACCATCTGACATTGGTGTAACAAACTAAATGCACGTGTCCAACTTGTTATGCATGATTTATCAGGGACATTCTAACGATAATACTCCAGTGAGATTAAAAATTAACTTAGTCCTCCCTCCATAACACTAACCCTACCTCAAACCTGCCGGAATCATCAATCCAACAAATAGTATAGCGAGTAATCCTGAAGAATTATTACCATGGATAAAGACTAGGATAACGTTCTGTGAAAAGCTGAAAGTACCTCAAAGCGTGTAGATTCCCTATCAGTTGTCAAAAAATCTGGAGCTATCACCTCCAAGTCTGCATAGTAATTCGAGAGCCGATCTTTGTCGATAAATATTCTGACACAAAAGTCCTTTGCAATAGCCTCCAACAGTGTCTCTTGACCCAACATGTTGCACGCGAAATATACTCTTGCCTCGCTTGGATGATTCCAAATGCATTCCTTGACCTGCAACATTTCCAAAAAGTGTTGTGAGCAATGAAATACGTCACATTAAACAAAAGGAAACGTAAATTTGGCTTATGGAGATATACAAAGTCAATTGTTTTAATATACCTGTTCAATTGCCTCTTCTTTTGAAGGCAGGACCAATGGTTCCCTTCCAAAAGTGCAATCCAAGTAAACACAATCTAAAACCTTCCCGCTGCCGCTGACATAATCCATCAGCTGGCTAAGGCATTCAGATGTAAGCCTACAATCGCCAGTGTGCAACACATTGCCGAAGAAGCCTTCAAATAACAACATGATTGCACCTGAAACAAGCCCACAGAATCTAATAATGCTGTAAAACCATGGTGGGAATCAAGAACGAAGTCAATTTGCAAGACACCCTTTGCGCAAACGCAGAGGAATACAACAGGACATACCAGGGCAATGGTTTGCATCGTATGCAGTGACAGTAAATCCTTGATCTGCATCTCCGAGAATTTTAGGTTCGCCAATCTCCAAGCTTTTGAATATGGAGGGGTTGAGCTGCCACGGATCCCAATAGGAACTAAAATATCATTGAGCGAAAATAATAACATGCTTAAATCCTGTCATTCGATTCAAAAAAGAATTCCGAAGCAAGTGGCCAACATACCTTCGGGTAGCGACGGCAAACAAGTCTCTTTGTCAAAGAAGTGCAGTAAATGGGAAACTTCCCATAAGAATCGATGCCCTCCGTGTGATCTTTGTGAGCATGGGTGAGGAAGTGGAATGGCTTCCTCTCTGAATTCTTTGTCCACGTATCCACCGAAAATGGGAGATCAATCTTCGTTTCCACACCCATCTTCCTATGTTTCTCACCTCCCCATACTGCATCACGGAAAATAATTCAGTCGGCAAACACTCAAATTAGGACATCACAATGCTACGCACTGACGAACTCTATATGAATTTTAGTTCTAACTACATTCAACATAATTCAAAAGCTAAAACTCCTAACAAAGACATTCGAAATCAACGTGGACAAGTGACTAAATTCACAAATAACACAACAAGTCCACAACAGCAAAAAGTTCTGCTCGTGGATGAGAAGCGAGCCATGGACAAGAAACCACGCACAGCAGGAATTATTCAGAATCCAAGAAACAGAAGCGTAGCATCAAATTCAACTCTCCGCTCCTATACGAATGCTCCCCAGAATCAATTTCACACGGAAAGGATCAAGGATTCATGGCTTGAAAATGATCAATTCCATTGATCATATTGTGAAAACAGAATTCACATGGGGCAAAACTTTACACCGCCAAAGTCAGTGAAGAGCATTGCATGTGTTGATGAAAAATTAACAAATTCGAAAATAAGAAAGTACACCCTCTCTAATTTCAAATCTAAGCTTATATTTAGGGTTTCATCAACTACAGACACCATGGATTCTAACGTTCAAACCTCGTTTTCCCCTCCCTCTTTCTCACACTCCCGATCTTCCTCGATTGCTAAAAATTGAAATTGCAGCACGCGCAACATCAAGATCCGAAAATTCAAGTCGGAAATTCAAGTCGGTAACGAGAAAACCAAGACGTAATTTACGTACCAAGATTCGTGAAACCTGATGCGCCAAGGGCAATCCCAATCGTTAGAGTGCAGACTTAGCGATTCAAGCAGCAGTCCAATTCCTGAAAGGTCAGCTGATGATCACCGAGAGATTCAAATTCCGGAAGAAATTTGTTGGTTGGCAATCTCCCTCACAGAGGATTCCTTCCAGAGTTTTCAGAGCTAGCGCGGGACATGCAAAGAAGGAAGTTTCATCCTCGTATGTGGATGAATAATGGATGAATAGGAGATGGATTCTTTGGATGATACATGGATGAGATCCAAGAAGATTCCTTGAAGGAGAGTTTTACTTTAAGACTTGGTGATGGGAATTTTCATGCGGATATTGAAGCCTAGAAAGCATTAGATTTTTATGGGAAATCCATTTTTTATTGATACACTTTGGCTATTCTTTTATAATTCTACTTAACATGTATAATTTTTTTTGAAATATTGATTGATAATTTAGAAAATTGAATTTGCAACCATAGAGAATTTATTTTCTATATTTAGAACAAATAGTAAAAAAAATGTGCACTTTGATGTTTAATACTATAATATAAATCTAGAGAGATTTTTAAAAACTTTGAGCACCAATTGCATTTAGTATGAATTGTTTTGCTTTTTATAAAATTTTCCCATAATAATGTGAAGTTCTTACAACTATATAAAAAGGAATTTATTTACATCTTCAAAAAATAAATACCAAAAAATCACATATTTTAGGTACTTGCAAAATGAAGTTTCACAAAATAATTATAGGTTTTGCCTTTGAGTATTACATTGTTTCAAGAATTCATTTGATATGGAAGTCTTGGCAATTGTAAATTCTTTATATTGGGCTTTAGAGGGGTATGCTGACCAATAGCCGACATAGAACTCTATACTTGTCAATAAAAAAATCCTAAAGATTTAAGGTAAGAGCACCCAATGGCATCCTTGTACCCAATGGTGTCCGACTCTACAAAGCATAATCATTTCAAGTTGTAAATGTAAGTAGACAATAGAGAGCTTATTTTTTGACCTAAAATGATAAGTTGTCAACAATCCAACTACATTTATGTTCTAGAATGAATTCCTAACTTGGAAAGGGAAGCCATTCGGTATAGGGATAGCATTGGGTACTCCTCCCTTAGATCTTATGGATGCAAAGGATACATTGTATAGGTTGGAACATCATTTTTTGATTAATTAACTTGTATAAAATTAAAAAAGATAAATATGACTTGAACTTAACCCAATTCAAGATGATATGGTTATTGTATTAAGAAACTTGCTCACAAAAAAAACTTGATAAAAATCATCTATTTTTCAATATGAAAATATAATGTTTGACCATCCAAAAGACACCTCATAGTCTTTGCAATCCCTCTAGACCATTACCCTATAAAGCTTTTCATTCACCAAAAGTTTCTTCATTTTTGAACTAGCTTTAGCAACTTTGAATTTTTTATATATTTTTTGGGTATTTATATTGTAGCTTCTAGTTGCCATTTTCTTAAATTGTCTTCTACATGTGTATTCTATTTGGTATTTTAGGATCTCTAAGAGTTGTGATTGGCTTGAAAAATGGCATGCCTACACAAGTTCAATGCATGGGGCACAATTTCTTTGTCTTACTTGTTAAATAAACACATGTTTTTATAAAAGAATTTGGAAGGTGTCTCCACCTCATGGCATGGTATATTGAAATAAACTTATCTTTGAAATTCAAACTTCATAATCTTGCAATTGTTGGGTTCTTTTTGTTCAAATTTTTTATGAGGATATACTTCCCAAAGTTGACTAAAAGATCTTGTAGTTGAATCTCCCCCCAAATGTAATCAAAATGAGGAATTTATCATTCATTTACCACATAGAGACATAGGATAGTTTTTGGCTTGAAGGAACAAAAGAACTTTAGGAATTAATCTTGAGTGTTTTCTTTGTATTTAAAAATATTTTTCATGTGGACACAATAAAATCCCCTATGTGCCCATTTTGGATAGAAATCATTCCTCAACTACATATATGTTCATTCTTCATTCAATTTTGATGATTTTTTCTTTTTTAAATGATAATCAACAACCACTTGATGACCTATAAATCCATTTTGAAAAATTGACATCTTGAAATAGTTCATCTTGACAAAATATAATTACTAAGTTTAACACTACCATTCTATATATTGTTAAATTGATAAAGTATTGCCTTAAAGAATTTACTAATAAAAAAGAATACAACATTTTTTAGGAAACAACAAGTAATATATATCCCCTTTTTAGTGGTTGGAATTGCTAAATTGATACAAAATCTTTGAACAAAAAAATGAGCTTTATGGGAGATGAATTTATATACTTTTTAAATGACGAAATGTTTTCATCCTTATTTCACCTATAACTACTATGGGATTGTACATAGCTTCATCACTTACCCACTATTGTCCAGGATATTTTCTGAGTTTTACTAGCTAATTTCCTTTAATTCTCCTATTGAACCATTTTTTCAAGTACCAAGACCAATTTTTTTTCTCTATTTTTTACTCTAATTAGAAAATTTACAGATTTTTTCATCCAAATATTTGCCAGTGTTTTCAAATTGCAAACGCATTTTTTTTCCCAATTCCACAGGCTAACTTTGAACTAGGTGCCTCTTTTTCCCACTCCAAGATTCTTAATAGAACTGCCCCCAAACAAAATGAAACAAAAATTAAAATGCCTGATCCCATTGTGGGCCAGGATCTTGCCCAGGCAAACCGACATTCTTGACCCGTGCTGGCCCCCTCCAAGAACGTGACCCGAGTCCTTCCGATACCGGGCCCGCTACAAGCAGGCCAGGCCTGCCGCCTTCGAGTGAGACGGGTGACTCGAAGCTGCCAGTAACATAATGAAGGCTGTCGCTACCTGTCCGGTGCTGACAGGCACTGCACCCGGTGCATAATTAGAGACTGCTCCAGAGAGGATTAGGGGGAGGGCTGAGGGCAGGGTAGGCCCAGGAACGGGTGACACCTAGCTGCCAGGTGTCGAGCGCGGACGAAGGGAAGGCCCACGGCGATAGGGACCATATAAGGACCCCGTTCACGTTCGTCATTTGCATGCTTTCATTCGCCTTTCTTTCATTTGCATTTCAAGGTTGTATTGTTCTGTACAGTCCGACAGCTCTCCACCTGCCCCCCACCCTCAGCGAGCTCACTCCTTTTCCTTGCTTGCTTCATCCCTTCTTAGCTGCTCTCCCCGCCCTGCTCGCCATCGCCGCCAACACCTCTCCAACCGCCCTTGAAGAAGGAAGCGCGGTCTTCCGAGCCTCGAGAAGTCGAAAACGGTGGAGTTTCGGGCTCTATTTCGACGAGTAAAGTTAAGAATGTAAGTGACGAAAGATCACGAGCTTGTGTGAACTACCTGGATTGTGCTGTCACGGCGAGTGTGGTCCGAGGGGTTAAGAATATACGAGGTTGCCGTTCTTGATGTTTTCTTGATCGAATCCGTGTCTTGCCTCTTGTTGTTTCTTGATTTCCTGTTGTTACGGATCTCTTGGATTGTTGGAGTGGAGGTTCAATGAGTAACTCAGTTAAGTGAGGGTAGATTGGCAGGGAATTTTTGATTGTGTTGAACTGCCGTTCGTAGGTTTTTTTAATCAGTAGCTACTGGTGAGATGTGGTTTCTACTTGTTGGAATGTTAGGTGGAACATGTTCGTTAATGAAAATGATTAGCGTCCGTACAAGCATGTGTTAAGTAGACCAGTTAGTTCTGGAATCAGTCTATAGGGCCTACTGAAAGTAGTCCACGATGCTACATGTATTGTAACAGTTTCTTGAAGTGCGTATTGAGTTCACTCGGTTGTAATGTTGTATGTGCTTGTCGGTTACCAAATAATTTATTTGGTGGCTGCTGGCTTTGCCTGCTTGAGTATTGGATAGTTCGTGTGATGGATAGGTTAGCGCACAACCAAAGTCCGTTCCCTGTAGGTTTACAGGCTTTTATTGTCCGGCTCAGAGTACAATCTTGCAAAGCCGGTCACTGGCGCTAGTACGAGTGTGAAACTGATCTTCAGTGAGCTTAATATTTTCTTTTTAGCAGTCCAGGAACGATCAATTAACTCTGTAGCACTCTGGTGACATGTTTTTGTTTCACGGCAAAAAAATGTGAGCTGGATGAGTCAGTGATGATTAGTGCAACTACTTTCCCTGTGTTTGGATATTGTATCAATTACAATTGACTTTTTCAGCAGATAATGTCAAGCGAATCTGTCTAATAGCGAAACTGATGATTGCTTTATTATTGTTGTGCTGATGCAGTTCTGACGGCAGTCGTTTCGTTTAACTTATGATTGTCACGAAACCTTGAGGAGCCATATATATCTGTTGAAGCGGATCACAAGATTCTGGTGGAAGGAAGTTAAATATATTGGCCGTTCTGCTAGTTGACGTCATCAATCAATTATGGCACGATCGATAGATCCGCTTGTTGTAGGAAAGGTGATAGGAGATGTTATTGATACGTTCGTACCAAGCGTGGATATGGCTATTCACTATTCAACTCGGCAGGTAGGATATTACCTCCTTGGTTTATTCTTGCATCTTGAAATGCTCTATTTCTTAACCGTCGTGAGTTTTGTACGTTTAGAATCTGATTTTCAGCTTTGTTGCAAAGCTTGTCAGTGATTATTTTAGATGGAATTTACAGGTGACCAATGGATGCCAAATGAAACCATCTGCTACAGCTCAGGCGCCAGAAATACAATTGTCTGATAGCAGTGGAGGCAACAATTTTTATACTCTGGTGTTGTAGCATTTCTGCCTTCTATTGCTTAGTTTTTTCTGATCTTTCTTGCCATACAGGGAATATGTTCAACTAGTCGCAACTGATTCAAAGCTTGTTGTTTTACATGTTGGATATTTTGTTTGTAGGGTAAAAATTGTGTTCATTTTTCCGTTTAAATGTGGTTAGGTATTTGATAGTGCGTGAACGCTATGTAAAATGTAACGTATTGAGTAATTTCGTTTGAATGTTGTGTCGAGCTCAGTTCAGCTTTACCTGTGCACTTACCAGGTTTATGTCTTTGTACCTTTGGGTTCAGTGGTCTGTAAACTTTCCATGATTTTGTCGCAGTTGGCAACTCCTCCTTAACATTCTCTTGATATCTTGGTCAGGTTATGACAGATCCAGACGCACCGAGCCCTAGCGAACCAACTTTGCGTGAATGGCTACACTGGTAATTGATTTACGTCTTTCTTAAAAATTCGTTCTGGATTTATTCATGAACATACACACAAACACGTGTGCTTATACGCGTGTGAAACTATATAACTATGCAGGTTTGCATGTGTAATTGGGTCAAATTACGCATGTACAGCAAATTTGAGCGTATTGGGAAGTATTTGAATGAAATGAATACTGTATCCCACGGTTTTAGAATAGACTATTGACCAATATTACTTTCAGTTTGCATCCTTTGCTCAAGGTTGCGTAGGATGTGTACTGATTTATTGTATCGTTATAACCAGGATTGTAACTGATATACCTGGAAACAGCGGAGGCTCAGAGTCGGCGACTGGTGAGTTCAGATCCAGACGACTCAATTTACATTAACTACAGTAGTGCTGACGCACGTTTATTGTACTGTCACACCTGTACTGTTACTGATCTGTTTGTGTCCGATAATATCCGCTTGAGATTTTCTGAAATCAGACGGGGGTATGGTTTATGAATGATACTGACTAATAAAGTCCTGCGTTTATGTAGGGTTTTCGTGGATAAATGAACGAGTAGCACCTGCAAGCAGCTCTGGGAGAGAGTTAGTGGCATATATGGGTCCACGCCCTCCTATAGGTATTCACAGATACATATTTGTTTTATTCAAGCAACCTTCAAGTCCGTTTCACATTTCCCCGCCTGCAGTTCGCAACAACTTCAGTACACGCAATTTTGCTGCACATTATGGTTTGGGTCTTCCTGTAGCAGCCACATATTGTAATGCCCAAAAAGAACCTGGAAGTCGACGTCGTTGAAAAGGATATTGTTCGTCGGCTACCTGCGCGGTTCGTCCTATACTCTTGGCTGGATGTACAGAGGTATATGTATATGATGCTCAAATGAAGGTAGCCGCACCTATCACCAGCTGCTTAATAGGAAGCATTTCTTCTCCGAGTTCGTAGATTTACTCCAACTAGCCGGCCATTACGTTGCACACTGAAGGTTATAGTTGCGCCTACCTTGTATCCAGGTAATCACTTCTGTACAAAATTCTTTGTACTGTTAGATTTTTTGCATATTCCTGTAACAGAGAACTTTCTCCAAAAGTCTTTGGAGCACTTATTTTAATGAGCAAATTGATGGTACTCGCAACTTTTGTAACAAGGACATTGTAGGATATTTTGAATGCTTTGAACAATATTATCTTGGCATTATCTGACAACTATCTTCACTATCATTGTCTGCACAGGATGTTACACATGTAATTGTTTTATACCATGGGATTATTGTATCTGACTTTCTATTTACACAAGAATTGCACACTCTATTTTGACGACCATGGCGTTTTTGAAATATGATCTAAAAAGTACCTGAAAAAATTACTTATTCTGCATTGTGAAAACTTGTAACTATTAAGCAAGTTCTACAACTATCAAGGTAAAGAAAGTGTATATGCTATCTGTATAAAGACCTTTACAATTTATGTGAGAAAAAATGCACATTCTTTGCAGCTTGCATCTGAAGTGATCAAAAATTGGAAGTTACTTATGTGTGCAATTCTACTTCGAAATAAACATTTGCTTAAACTTCAATTACCATTTCGACAATAAACTCGATGACAAGTAAAAATTTAATTTTTCTTTTATATGAAAGTAGAACGTTGACTTTATTAATTAATACTTTAAATAACTATAATATTTCAATTCTACCATTTACTTAAATCACTATCATGTAGCTATTCATTCATTGTATATTTAAAAAGAAGATTTGAGTAGCTTTTCATCTATTTTCTTACTTTACATCCATACTTTAAATTAGAATGTTTGTTTTGTTTGTTTGATTTGTTGAAATCTCCAAAGTTGTATGTCTCCCAATCTTGATATTGTCAAAAAGCCCTTGGTGAGAAGGGATATATAGTTCTTTTATGGTGTTTGGACCTATGATATGAAAGTTATTGAATTTCAAAGTTTTAATCAATAAAAAAAATAGAAAAATAATTACACTTTTATTTTGATTGTGGCAATAGTATAGAGCACACTAATTAGAATGAATTTGAGACCTTAAAAGGATTGCATTCATTTGTCATTCATTAGACTTATTCAATTCTTTGCACTCTCAAATCCCTAAGAGTTTGAGTTATAGAATGTAAAGGCCTTGTATATTTTCAAATTTTTGAAGTAGAAGGTCCATTTAAAACAATAGTTAGTAGGGCTTAGTTAGAACTACATATTTGACATTAAATTTTGATAAATAAATGTTGGCTCACACAATTTCTATTTGAAAATTTCATTACCTTTGCAACAAAAAGTCTAGTTAGCTAAGGTGAAAACACCTAAAATCATTGAAATAAGCAATTCAATATAGTTGGAGTCATCTTTCTAAAGAAAATACATTTTGAAAATATTAGCATTTGTAAAACAATAAATTGAATTGAAGTTTTTTATTTGAATGAAATTTAATTACTATGAATGTTCAAACCATTGAAACTAGCACATATATTTGTTATAAATTTCAAATCTAAAAAAGGAATACTCATCCAATCACAATTAAGTATGGTAATGGTTTATTTGCACTTTTAGAGACACTTTCAAAAAAAGTATAATTGTTAAAAATCAGTTCATAAATTGTTTTGGTTGTTGTCACTTTAAATTTGTTGGCTTTGTCCTTTGGATAGAGAAATAATGACATGAATTATGGGTTTTGAATCCTAGTTTCCAAATCCTATATACAACTACATTTACAATGCACGTGATGAGGGTTTGGTTGGATTAGGGATGTGGGCTTTGATTGACCAATAAATTTATATTGTTATATACCTATTGGTTAAACATGCAAGACGCTAAATCCTACAAACGAATTGGGGCCCATGTTGATGTGGCTTGACACAATCACTAGGCCTGTGGAGATAGCGGGTCATTTGCGGCACAGTTGCAAAACTACACCCCCAATGAAATTACAAGACCACACCCCAGCAAAACTATAGAACTGCTACACAAATTTCACTGTTCAACAAGTCTTGCACATAATGTACATAACGACGGTTCTAGGGTTTAGGTTGTCTTTTTTTTAACTATGAGTGGTTGAGCCTCTATTACATATCCCATATGGGTTGGATTCCCTCCTACCACCCCTCATGTAAATAAAGCTAAGATGTCTTCTCAATTCTAAACAAAAGTAATGAATGACTTTTTAAGAAAAGTGTGACATCATGCTACATCAATGTGGGCACATTTCAAATGAGTGATCTAGTGTCATGTAGAAAATGACAACATTGAAATAACTTTTTAAAGTTCTACTAAAACAATATTTTGTGGCAAAATTCAAGAAACATTTTTCAAAGCTCCTAAAGGATGTATAAGTACTAAGTTCCATACACATTTGTCTCCCAATTGGGTACTTCATGGAAATTTCATTGTTCTACAGGTCCTATACAGAATGAACACTTCAATTGTTTTAAAATTGTGAAACTTTTTACTTTTTGGGGGGTGGGGGCTTAGGACTTGTACGTCCATTAGGAGCTTTGAAAAAGTTATTGTTTTAGAAGAACTTTAAAAAGTTATTTCAATGTTGTCATTTTCTACATGACACTAGATCACTCATTTGAAATGTGCCCACATTAATGTAGTATGATGTCATACTTTTCTTAAAAAGTCATTCATTACTTTTGTTTAGAATTGAGAAGACATCTTAGCTTTATATACATGAGGGGTGGTAGGAGGGAATCCAACCCATATGGGATATGTAATAGAGGCTCAACCACTCATAGTTAAAAAAAAGACAACCTAAACCCTAAACCATTGCCTAAAACCCTAGAACCGCCGTTATGTACATTGTGTGCAAGACTTGTTGAACAGTGAAATTTGTGTAGCAGTCCTATAGTTTTGCCGGGGTGTGGTCTTGTAATTTCATTGGGGGTGTAGTCCTGCAACTGTGCCGCAAATGACCCACGATCTCCATGGGGCCCATCCATTGGGCCGAATGATTGTGTGAGGCCACATTAGCATGGGCCCGAGTTCATTTGTAGGATTTAGCATCTGCCGTTATACATAGTCTCATTGATATTGTATGATTGCAAGAAACATTTGTCCTATTTTTTCTCTTCTTGTCCTTGAACATGTATTTTTTTGCTCATAACTTTCGCATCGTTTGTCCCTTTAGAGTAAAATTTGGATTGAAGGTACATGTAGTAGTTGCAGACATTGTGATTTTTTTTCAAATTTTTCAAAGTTAGTTTACTATTTTTGAATTGCCCCTCATTGGATGTCTACTTTGGCCTTTTTGGAAGTTTTTAGTCCTATTTTTGACCCAAAAATGAAAATTCAAAGCCACAAACTGGACATGTTGGAAGTCTATTAACATTACAAGGATTGACGATGAGTTTTTATGAAAATAGAAACATGTTGATTGCACATATGGGGTCAAATATGACCTTCCTATGCCTAAAGGCTACGAAGAGGGAAAAAATTTCCTACATGATTTTTTGGGTGCAATGCAAGTGCAATCTTCTCTAGCAAAATGCCTTTTTTATGAATTTTTTTAAAATTTTTTTGAATTACTAAAAATCAAAAGGTCCACAAACCCTTATTTTGCTATTTTCTGCTCCTTGTGGCTTCTATAGTACCCTACAATAGTTTGTAGTATTACATAGTACTACATAGTACTGAATCAATGGTACAAATCTTCAGGCGCCTATAATGGATGGTTTAGATTTGCCAGCGTGCTATTGACACAGAGAATTGATACTTCTACATAGTATGTTCAATTCTATGACTAGAAACTGTGTTTTTGATTAAAAAAACGGGAAGTGTTTCTTACAATGATCCTACACCACTCTTGTTTTTACCTACACAACAAGCAACTTCATAGAAACTCGAGATGATGTGAAGTCTTCAAATTTTCTCAAATCATTTTATTGCATACTCCCTTTGTTTCAAAATAAATATGTGGTTTCTTGTGGGGAATTGTGGAAGTACCATAGATTTATTTTGAGAGAGGGAGTATAAGAGATTTCAATTAATTTATGTTTTTCAAAAAGATCTTTCTTTCCATGCTTCAAAATTCACTTTCATATACACTTCCACCAAACAAAGATGTTGTAGGTCATTTGTGTTTGATGAATGGATGACTTCAAAGACCTCTATAATATTGGATACACAAAGATAGTTTTTTCATCCAATTTTTTGGGGCAAGTTGCTTGAACATATTTTTAGCAGATGGTGTTAGGAAATTCCCTCATTGAATTCTTATCACTGACGTTTCTGTTTGATCCACAAAGTCCTTGTTATGTAATTTCTGGCACCAAATTGTGACCCAAATGCCTGGGACATTATTAACCCCTAACTGCCTCTACGACCATATATGGTCGATCTGAAATTTCAGGCCCATTTCTGTGCGGGCAGTTAAATTCCTGTGACCGGTTTTAAATTTTTTTTCGGGCAGTTTTGAGGGTTAACTATGGAAAAAATTCATTTTTCATGGAGAAAAGTACATATTCAATTATTGAGAGGTTTTCAAAGGCATATGTGTACTAAAAGTGGAGTGTAAAGCTTGCTAATTTTTCTTTATTTCCTGGCTTTATGCAAAGCTTGGCAATTTCATTTGATTTGAGATCTAAGAAATTGTACTTATCCATTTGCTTTGAGAATGGTCCCAATGAAAAGTTTAAAGTCTTTTCATGATTTTCACCATTGAAAATTTCAACATGCAAGTGTTTATTTGAAGCTCTTTGCAATTTCTACTTATAAACAAAAATTACATTTCAACAATTGCAAGGTGGATTGTGAAATGAGTTTGATATTTTTTCATGTGAAATCAAGTTTTTTGGAAGTGCATTTTAGTGTGCTAACACTCTTTGAAGTTGTTCATGTTACCTCCAATCCCAAAAAACATTTATATGCAAATTTTTGAAACATTGTGGACAAAGACAACATTCAAAAAATAGAAAATGTACATTTCCTTTGGTATAATCTCATAACCCCTATGAAATTTCACACTCAAAATTGGTATGCATACTAATAAACAAGCTCTATGAACATCTATACGGTTAGATTTGGAAAAAAAATACAATTTGCTTCATTGAGGATAACTACAAGCCAATGTTCTTTTTTCATGGTCAAAACATACTTGGAAAGGCTTAGGCACTTAGGGGTTAATGCTGAAGTTATTTTGAGAATTTGCACATCAATAAGTTAATCAATTTGGTTGTAATTAAATTGAGAGTTGTAATTGAGTGCTCATTGAACTTTCTCTTATTCTAACCCTTGAAGGGCAAATGATGACCAAAAGTGTTTAATAGATGACTTCATTGTTCAGTATAGAAATAAGGAATGCACCTATTGGTTCAATAATTGGAACATTTTGGTGACTACTTTGGTCATGGGGCATGTCCTTCAAGTGTTAACACATTTATATGCTTCACCGTTTGTCCCCTTATTTTGTCAAATAAATTTCCATTGAAGTGCCACCAATATGACTTCAAACCATTCACTTTGAATGGTTGTTTCTTTATAAATGGGGCTTCATAGTTGTAAAGTAACAAGCTTTTAGTGAATGGTTTGGGGGTCTTGCTCAAAGGTGCTTCAAAAAATGCACCTATTGAACACTTTGAATTTACTTTGAATTTTGACTTTGAAAATTCACAAAAAATACAAAATGTCTCCAAATTTAATGGGTTCACTTATGTCCATTTATTTCTAGGGCAAAAATAACACCTAAGGTGGATAAGCTAATACCACCCTAATTTGTAATCTGAATATCTTGGGGTCAATTCCAAAGAGGGACACATATTTATTAGAGGTGTGTACATGTTTAATGAATCAAACCCAGGTGGAATTATAATTTTTCAATTAAAATTGTAATTTCTGTAAGTTTTTGAAGTAGTCTACCCTAGAAATACAAAACCGTTCTTAGAGTGGAGTCACAAACGCCCTATAAACAATCCATAACCACCAAGTTAAGTACTAAGTATTCACCATTAAAGAATTGACATGTTACCCCTTATTGCCATTAATGCTCACATTTTGTCAAAAAATGAATAGATTCAACTGTTTTTTATGGATGGAATTGGGGCCAAAAGTAGGATGATAGAATTGGGCTACAAATGGAATTGGACTAGTCTACCTTAATTGTGATTTTCACTCCATCTATACACACCAACTTAAATGAACAGAAAAAAGATGTTTTTAACTTAATCCTCAAATGCTCATTTGATTAATTTTAGGTGCAGGTACCGTAAGTCATAGCAATATGAAGTCAAAAGCTGACCTGAGGTAGTGAACGACTGATAATAAAATTTACTATCAAATGTGACATTAGAGAAGCTCTTCGAGCCGCATTAGGATTAAGGCGGCCTAGAATCCTTTTCAAACTTATGAAACACCACATTATCAAGTTTGTAGGCAACTTTTTTTTGTCATAACATACTGTAATACTGACAGTCCAAAAAAAGTTTCGACTTGGGCTCACCTGTTCCCTAGGATTTGAGGGACCAAATAAATAATATTACTTAGAGAAGATGACAATCACTGGGTTCTGCATGTCCATTGATGCAAAATATTTGAGGAACTCAATGTCAGAACTCATCTACAAATAAACCCATCATAGACACTGAAGAATATTCTAAGCTAAATCACTGAGAAGCAGAGGAACTCGACTGCCGGGCTTGTTGACTCCCTCCCTCATATTGCTGCCGTATACGTTCATATCTATCCAACTCAGAAAGAGAAAGGGATGGCGTGATCTCTTGCAGTGCCTGCCAAACAAACGAGGCACAACATCAGTGGCACAACCTACCATTCATAGATTGGGCGTAAAGCCTCTGTAGGTGGCTTTTTAAGTATGCCGTTAACCCTGGACAAGCGGTCAAAGCGATCACAAGGAGTACAAATATCGGGTAAACATATAGAAATCATTGAACGTCAAATGAATTCTAAAGTAACCACTTTAGAAGATGGAATCATTGATGGTGTTTTACCTGGAGAATTAATTGAATTCAACCAAGACTGGATCAACCAAAACTTCAACAAGAACGTAAATTAAGCATGCACCTATCGTAATCTAAAACAAACAAACAAACAGCTATACCTTGAAAAAATCATCTTGCTTCACTTCGATAGTGTCGTCGTCGTCATTTCCGTCATATCCACTATCCCTTGCCTCCTCCTCGTCTTCAACCTGCAGTAATAATAAATTAGACACTGCAGGAAGCAGCTACAAACAGGAACATGATATGTGCCAATTAAGGCATAAAAGTATGTACCTGGAGGTGAAGGGCAAGATTGGCACATCCCTGCTGAATATTAATTTTTCTAGAAAAATCAGGTTTAGCAGAAACATTAAATAGAATTTTTTTGTAAGATTTCTTTTTCCATAATTAAGAAAAAAATTGCAATCTATCAAAGTGGCCAATTCCATATCTATAGGCCTTGAAATAAATTATTCTCTTTGTCCCAAATTAAGTGTCCACATTAAAAACTCGTGTTATTTCACTAGGTTTGAGTAGATTGTATGGGGGCTTTTGGGGGCCTGATTTTTATTTGGGTTGCAATTAATAAATACAAAATTCTTCATTGATTGAGGTGATATAAAATTTGGAACTTTCCTAATTGTGTAGTTTACAATATGATCAATGAAATCGGTATAAAAAAAGCATGAGGTTCCAATGCAGATACTTGTTTTGAGACACAGGGAGTATTTTAGGAAGTTCAAGGAAGGTTATAGAATGAACCAATAGAAAGAAGAAATCATACCCACATTTCTGAACAATATAAGATAGAAATAGGTTTTGAAAGTTAGTACAAATTGCCTACGGTACTAACTTCCAAAGTAGCACTTGGGGCATTAGCAAGCATGAATAAGACTTGTTTTGTATTGTGGGAAAAGAAGAGCTGGTGTGGACACGATTTGGATTAACAGGTCACCTCAAAATATCTTTAAGACTATGACTAAGGCATAAAGAGTGGATTCAGAGCTAAAATATGTCAGTTTAGGTCCACAGGCATAGGACTGCTCCTTCAATTGATGAAATGACACTAGAGATTATGGAGTACACTGTGGAGGCTTTAAAGAGTTTATGGAGGAGAAGAATCCATGATAAAAAACACTTCGATACATGTACCTTGCGTTTGGCTCCATTCATCCAAGCATCCGCACAGAGAGCATAGAGGTCAGCACCGGTGAAATTGACAGGGCACCGTTTTGCAATTGTGGGCAGTGAAACATACTTGTTCAGTGTGAATTTGCGTGTAAGTGCTTCTAGAACTCTGTAATAACAACGTACAGCGGGTCAGGACCGATCTCCGAACAAGCAGGGTATTAAAATGAGGAAATATAATAGCTCAAAACATAGAGTGGCGGAGGAAAGTGGATGATAGTCTGTACCTTAGTCTATGTGTTGAGTCAGTACTAACTCCCACATAAAGTAGTTTATCAAAACGACCCGGTCTCAGTAAAGCGGGATCGATCAGGTCAGGGCGGTTGCTGGCGCCAATTATGAATAGATCCTGCACAACACGTGAGCCCAAACATGGCTTTTAACTGATAAGCGCTATGCATGAACTATAACTGACAAGAATACATGATCTAGGACAATACAATGCAAATATTCATATTCGTTACATTGGCATAATTCAACAAACTAGGCGCATTTTAGAAAAGGGCTCTCGACTTGGAATCAGAGCAGTTTGAAGCACACATCTGAAATCTCAGATCAATAGCCTTCCTAGACTTCAGAGTACTGTGATTTCATTTCGGCAACTAAACACCCACCCGAGCACTCGAAAGTCCTAATTTCCAGCACTTGAACGTCACATTAACACACTGAAATTCGCCAAAATAACAAATACGAGGATAAATATATCCATCCCACGCATATATTGAAGGTTGATAAAGAGCTGAGATGTGAGTGCATACCTGGCCATTGCCACTGACGCCATCAATTTCCGCTAGCATCTGGAATCAAAGGTCCACAGAAAATTCTGTCAGAATATGCATCACACAAATAGCTTGACTATCTGATTACAGTGGATACACTTCTTACCTGGGAAACAACTCTGTCCATAACACCACCCGAGTCTCCTGCTGCACCCCTAGCCGGAGCTAGTGCGTCCAGTTCATCAAAGAAAACCACACATGGTCTAGCAGCCCTGGCCTGTGTCACACCAGAACCCACTATCAGTCGACACATGAGGATCAAAAATTGGCATTTTAGAGGTTTAGCATAAACAAGATGGCGTCCTCTCAACAACAAAGACTCCCTTAAACATCGGCCGTGTTCAGTTCGCTAAGGAAAACAGTTTGCCGACAAAAAATACCTTGTGCATACTCAAAGAATCACTTGGCGTGTTCTGAAGGGGAAGAGCAAGGTCAACGGCAAGTTATTAGGTGGCAGAGACAACTGAACAGAATCCAACCTTTTGAAAAATATCCCGCACATTCTTCTCAGACTCTCCGATGTACATGTTGATGAGCTCAGGGCCTTTGACGCTGAGAAAGTTCAATGAGCACTCAGTTGCAACCGCCTTGGCTAGTAACGTCTGCAAAACAAATCTGACGTTATTTGGTTCGCTTCAACCACAACCAAACTCTACTAGTGCTGATTACTTCAATTAAACTAGTCCATCGATTCGAAAAAGGTGGAACAGACAGCATGGATGAATGCCGTAGCACTATCATGTACCTTTCCAGTTCCAGGTGGTCCATACAATAAAACGCCTGAGCGTTTTCGGAGACCACTTGCAAAGAGCTCACGGTGCATCAATGGTAACTGCGCAATTAAACATTTCCAGAAAAATTACTTGCACATTAGCATAACTAGAATGGAGTAAAAGCAGAATAAACTAACAAAGACGATTGGAAAATTCACATCACATCAGAAGTGATGCGACAGCTAGTGTCCATTTGGCAGAAAGGTGTAGGAATCAGCACCTGTACAGTGTCGAGAATGGCCTTTTTCACATCCTCAAGGCCCCCAACATCTTCCCATTTCACATTTGGCACCTGGAAATGTACATGTCAGCAAGTGTAAGGGAGATACGAATAGGCAGTCAAATGGATGAGTAACCGTTTGTTTTAGAAATTAAATGTCTTTAATGTTATCTCGATCTAAATTTGACTGCACAAAAATTCTAGTAGATGTCGGTTCAATTAGAAATGTGCACGCAAGCACCATTAGTAAGTAATTAAACAAGTGCTTGTAATAAAATAATTACAGGGAAGCACGTGCACCTTTGGAGTACCGATGGCAGAAGCAGTTCGTTTCTTAAGTCTATCAAATGCTTCTTGGACATCCTCAGCTTCAATGGTAGTAATACTCGGATCAATGCAATTGTTTCCTTTCCAACGGTAATTGCATTCTGTTAACGATTGAATTTCATGTAAGTACAATTTTGAAAATCGTCATGCCCTCCAAAGCCAAGTGAAGTATCAAGTTTAGTGCTACAGCGCAAAGATTCTTATGATCAAGAGCCAAACACAGCTTGCTCAAAGACCCTTCTATACATAACTGTTTAATAGCTGGACTTAATTCACCATTCAGCACATTAGATGAAAATCGGATAGTCAACAATACCATCAGCAGTTATCCCATCCAATTGAGACTGATCGCCTTCATCGTCACTGTGATTGCCATTCTCTACTGCCAGCTTAGAATGTCTCTTCTCGTTCTCTTTACTTGTTTTCATAAGCCGATTAACAGCATTCGCTCCAGCATCAGCAGCCAGTGCCCGGAGATCCCGTGGTGTTGATCCTGACGTTTGAGATGCTATAGATTTAATGAGAGACCTCAATTTTGCATCCTAGAAACAATGAGGACAAATAGCAACAATCAGAATTCACAATTTTGATGCACGAGAACCAGCTCCATCAATTTCAAGTAACTTTGGCCTTCACGCATACAAAGAGCAGCATAATGATCTTCCACAAGTTCTTTTGTAACACAAGTTTCGACTTCTGCCAACAGAGAATGCAAGTTCAGACCTTCTGTTCAGAAACCAGCTGAAGATCAGTTGACAAAGGTGCAACTTCCTGGGTAATTCCAAGGAAGTGATAGAGCAATGATAAACGTCGGGATTCATCCGGACCTTCAACTTCAACTGTATGGGTGAAGCACCGGCGAAGAGCAGGCTTCAAATCATCTTTGCTCTCCACTGCCCCGACAAGCAATACCAAACCAGGTGTAGGAACTCTGTTTTGAATTCTAAACTGCACCTCAGTAACATCCACCCGTTAAAATCATTCGACCATACTTAAAGTTCAATTACATGCTATATGCGAACAGGTCTGGACCTATTAGTCTTGTCAAAAGTGATCTTCAAACTCCAAACTTCACACAAAAATCAAGCTCGCAACATGTTTATAGGATAGTACATAATTGACTAGAGCACTTCTAAATTCACATTCAAGAAAGAAATTATGCGCATAGTACATGAGCAACAAGAGACAGATTGCAAGTGCAGCGGTTATATACCTTGAAACTTTGAGACAACTTCAGCTGATCTTCACTTTTAGATGATGTATTTGCGAGCACGTCCGAGATGGCTGATCCATTCTCATAATCGTAACGTGAGTCAAGATCTTCCTCTTGGTCATCTTCTAAGTGAGCATGTATGCCTTCACGCAGTGCCGCCCCTATCAGTGATATAGTCTTCTGCTGATCCTGACCTCCACCAGCTAAGGACTTCGTCAAAGCCCCAAATCGCCTCAACAAAAGGACAGCTGGAGCATATCTAGGAGCATACGAATAACACCAGCGAGGGACGATAAGAAACAATCAGATGAGTCTTGAAAAGACTCATGTAATAATGAAGGAACATTCATGAAATGTACAAACGAGTGCATCTTACCTGCGAGCAGTCTCAAAAGCATCAGCTATGGCAGTGGCCGTTTTGTGTTCGGTAGCACCCAGAAGATCAAAGCAATTGACCTCTACGACATGCAGGCCCAACTCTTCAGCCGCCATCTTTACAACCGTTCGCTTCCCAATTCCTGAAAAGGTTAAATGTGGATCACTAACCGTAAAACCTCCGAAGAATCTAAAAATTTGCTCTTCGAGTTTTACTCCGTGTCATTTTAAGCATGTGGACAGCAATATATGCAGAAATGATTGTTTTCCCCACTTCCTACCATGAACAAGAAGGGATAAGACACGTAACTAAGTTGAAAACCAATCACGTAGCATCACTTCTATCATTAAGGAGCTGAAGACCGTCCAAAAGAAGCATCAAATGAACCTTTATTGAAAGCAATACCGTATATATTATAATATCATGCGTCAAGACTTCGACCAAAAACTTGTCAGAGTCGAACCAATTCACTCGCAGGGAAGTTGCAGGCATTTTGGACAATTTGCACCTTAAGACAGTTTGGCAACGACAGTGGTTTCCCACAGCATTCAAAGTTTTTTGAGGGAGTAACAGAGGAGGCTTGCACCTGTTGGCCCATGAAGTAGTACTGCAGTGCGAAGGCTTAACCGAGATGCTTGAGGATGTATGCAAGGAGCCAACAAAGACGTCAATTTCTGTACCTCGGGTGGTGTAGAGAATCCGGTAAGACCTGAGCAGATAGGTTTTATTGAACCCATCCATTGCGAGAAGCCCAGAATATCAGGTGGCAACCCTGAAGGCTCGGCACCACCTAGTACAAGAGCTGTTTTGTGCCTATTTACAAGTGATGAAAGTGCTGGCGGGGGCTCCAGTCCCAAGACCTATGAAAAAACTTCACGTCAGAATACAAGCTAGATTAGTGTGCACCACAAGGGAACGAACAAAAATAATCGAGACACATAAACGCTACAATGTCGAAGCCTGAGGTTGCTTCCTAAATAAACATCCCTTAAAAAACATTTAACAACCAAAACCAGTTGCCAATATCATCTGCATGTCAAATCCAGAGCGCTCGTATTCAGAAATCTCTTGAATAAAAAAGGACTCTCTGGCATAGCGGTAATCATTGTCAAACATGTTGCATAGTGTAACTACAGCACAGGGGGCTGTGGGAGGCACCTTGAAGTGCATCAGCTCATCTCGCACGGTGTAGACATCTCCAAAAGAGGCATGTAAGGATGGATCAGGAGGTGGAACCCTTATCGACAAAATATCGCCTTCAGCCAACAACCTGTCACTTTCAAAATAATTTGCCAGTGCTGTATCAATCCTCGCCTGCCGATCCTTCTTGGAGGCTGCTCGATAGTCTTTCTGTTTACTAAGATTTGTTTCCAAGGCAGGAGCCCGAATGTGTGCAATCCGTACATGAGCGGCATACTGCATCAGCCCATGTGAAATTTTCTGTACAGCATGATGAGGAAGGCTCTTCGATATGTTTTCTCCGCTAGAAACTGGAAGTGGATAAACTTCTAAAATTGGTCTATTACAAAGAAATTGATCACCGTAATCAGGAGAAGAAATTTCAGCATCAGAAGATCCCTTTCTAATTAGCACGTCCAACCATGCTACATGTAAGCCTATATTGAATGCCAGAGGTGGAGACAGATATGCAACTTGAGGGTTAACGGCTACTGTCTTCACAGAAATCATGTAAGTGGGGAAATAGGTCACATCTTCAATCGTTTTGTGCAAATCTACAGGACAGTTTCCATCCCAATTACTCTTCACAGCAGACTGCGTCTCTGGAGGGTCGAGGACGATGACTCGGGCTGGTCTTCCAACATTGGTTATCAAATTCCTGACTAATACCTGCTTGATAAAACCCCACCCATATGTTTATCAAGAATCTGACGGCACAAAATTTGAAAGAGAACAAAGCACACAACCCCCCCCCCCCTGAAAACGACAGCTTAACTCAAGGAGCTAATGTGTAAACTACATGATACCTCCTTCACCAAAAAGATAGTACAAAAAATACGACACATACTGCGGATGTTCAATTGCAGTGGGTGGTGAAAGGCTAATGTGGCCCACAACAATTGTATCCAAGGAGGTTGTACTCTACTTCGCAGCTACCAAGGCAGTCAAATGCGCTATACTAAATTTATTACTGAGCCCATTCTCTAATACCATGATTCCGTGCGAGCAACACTTCCAATATCCTTAACCATGACGATTACTTTCAGAGCGCAATGTTCTGAAACCCTAAACCTTAAACCCTGGAAACGAGAAGCTAATCTATAGAGAGCATTAATGACCAAATCATAGACACAGAAATCATAATTCATCTAACAACGAACCCAATCCGCCATGCATCGGTCAAAAGAGTTTCAACATTACATAAGCAATTATCTTGCTGTCAAGACTAGTTCAGAGTGATGCATACCCAGGATCCTGAGGAAAGAGTGAGGTCGCGCAAAGCCGACACAGACAAACCTAGCGTACTGGCCTCGTCCCATGCCGGAATTCTCAGCACATCAACGACCTTAACGTCTTTCTCCGCGACTCGCATTCCATCGCTCGGGAAAAAAAGCAACCCCGGCTTAAACAAAGTTGACGAAAGCCGTTCATTTAATGGATGCTCGTGCTCAGAGGTTCGGCGTTGCTCTTTCTCCTTCTCCTCAAGCCCGGCCAGAACCGCGTCCGCTGTGCCTTGCAAAACGAGAGGTTTCCGCCCCCGCGCCATAGCTGAATGCACAACGTTCCAAAGAAATTCGTTTACATCGCCCAACTCCGTCAGATTCTAATCTGATCGGATCAGCATTCCATTTCGTTCAATATCGCAAAGATATACAATCTCCATAACTTACTGCTCCAGCTCTCCAGCGGGCACAACAATTGCAAAAAAGTGAAACATTTGGCAAAATTGAACGATTTTTTTTCTTTTCTAAATTAAGAAATTCATACACACGCTATCAATTGAGCGCAACTGAAGATGCTCGAGGACAATTCCACGAAACGGAGCGGAAAATTTGCAAACAAAATCATCCGGAATCAGCATGCTGTGAAACGGATTGATCAACTGAAGGATGAGCTTCGGGAAAAGCAAGAGCTGCGGTGAGGACGTCGTACGTACCCCCGGGTCGTATATACGGTAATACCGTATCCAGTTAGTACATACGATGATGCCGTATCCGTTCCTTGCTCGAGGTCTGATTCGGCACTCAGGTACTGAAATTGAATTTCCATGTCAGATTCTCAGGAGTCCACGTCACCTCACACCTTTCACAATATACAATATGACATGTGGCACCTTTTTTTTCAAAACTAACTGAACCTTTAACCCCTCACCGCCTGAAGTCCAAACATGTGTAAAAGCTGACTTGCTTTTCAAGTCCTATAAGTCTAAATCTCAGTGAGGTATGAAAATCTCAACCGTACAATATTGTAGTGTGCATGTTGTAGATGGTGTGAAAAAAATTTGGGGTCATTTGACTGTATAGATTGAAAGATTATAATGTTTTAGTGTTGAAAAAAGATGCTGAAATTTTCTTAAAAACACATTTGGAGGTGAAATTCGATTTCTAAACCTACTCAAATGAAAAAAAATTTAAACTACAAATTGATTCAAACCAAAGGACAAACAATTTGGTGAAAAAAAATCTCATTCAATTGACTCATTGTGTCTGCAAAATTGTTTTGAAATGTCAAAAAACAGTGAAAAAAGTAGCAAAAAATCACATCTATGTTTGAACCTCCCTCTACTAAAATGCTTCTCAGTCACTCATAACCTCTTGGATTCATATGAAATTTTAATCTTGCAAACAAGACTAGTATGCGCAACTTTTCCAACAAAAATTATTGAAAACGGACCATGTATGAAGAAGTTATAAGCCGCCGAAGTTCATTGTAATGCAAAAATGACTGGATTTTGAACTTCGAATTGCTCCCAAACATTCAAAACAACTTGGATTGACATGAAAATTTTACCACAATAACTAGGCTTTATTGGGAAAAAAACCCAAATTTTTTTTATTGAAAAAAAATATTTGATGAGAAAGATACAAACCCCCGAAGTTGCAGCCATTAGAATGCAGTGAGGTGAACTCAAATTGAACCTATGAACTTCGAATGGCTTTCAAAAACTCAATACATCTTCGATTGATCTGAAAATTCTACCACTAAAACTAGACTAATATGCGCAACTTTCCCAACAAGTTTTATTGAATTCGGACATTGGATGCAAAAGTTACAGCACTTTGAATTTTACTACTAGACTATGAGAGGACACTTTTCGTCCCCTCCGGCGGTGAGGGGTTAAATGACGTTGTGGACATTTTTTGTCTGATGAATGATAGGGAATTCTCCTGTGCAGGAGATAAATGCAACTATTCATCCTTGGAATTAGGGGTGGAAAGGGGAGGTCTTCTATGGTAGTTTGATTCTTATTGAATATTTTTGGATTTTTTTGAAGTAGATGATGTCACATGGTTCTGAAAGGACTGATTTCCACAGTCACTAGCCTAGCGCTTAAAGGTTAATTAATGTTGAATATGACCTTCATGTAGGGTAGCTATCTTTAGTTGGAAATCCAATCAATCCTATTCAAATAGGGCCTCAAAAAATATAGCTACTTGCTATATTCAAAGTAAAAGACATAAAGTAACTACACCTAAAATCAACTTTTTTCTAAAATAAAATTGAATCCTATAGATTTTTGCCTAAAATGTACTTTCATTACTCATGAGAGTCTATAGTTTATTCTAATCACACTTATTTTCAATATTTAGTTTGAAAATTCATAGTCTATCTCAAAAACACATTCTAAATGAATTGAGAATCCCCTTTTGACTGCAAACAAGACTCTAGAAAAACTTTCTTAATTTAATAATGGGAAGTATGTTGAATTACTTATTTGGTTGATTGTAGGTGTGGTTACCTTTTGATGTATTTGTATCAAAAAATATTAATGAATGTACAAAAGAATAATTAATGTCCGAGACATCCTTTAGGCTTATCAATCAGGACCCCATTAGCAATTTGTAGGATATTCTTCAGGTTTAATGGCTTTGAAATTTGTGAGTAGTAGGACACGATTGCCAAGTGCCATGTTGAGAATGGTAGCATCTATATTGGTATTTGATTTAGTTCTGATACTAAGTTGATCGCACTTGAATGACTTCGTATTGTTTTGAATTTTAGGAAATCTATATATTCATTTAGGGTTTTACAACATGTTTGTCTTCAAAAATTCATACTAACTTGAAAAAAACATAACACCACCACGTACAGTCGAAAACACTTAAGTGATTGATTATAGCCTTCTTTTTAGGGCAATCAACATTGTTTGGCAAAGGGACAAAGTTGGTTGTAGGACCAATTGAACACACTCATTTTTTTTCTACTTGTGAGGGCACAAAAATTAGTGTCACATGCAGAATTATTAGTGTAACTAAAAAAATAATTTTTTTGGAAATTAGAACAATATAATAATCAATGAATAATGTGTTAGATAGTACAACCCGGCCCTCATTGGCTCCTATCAAACGAATGTCGAACGAGTCCTCCTCGATAAGCCCCGCTCCTCATTTCCGCAGAAGCAACACCAGCGGATGAAAACACCTCATCTGACGTCATCTCATCCATCATCACAGCGTTCCCCATCCGTTCCCCATCCGAAGTCCCTCCTCTCAGCTCCCCGTTGGCCCGTTCCCCTATTCCGCTTCTGCCGACCGCTCAACTCGTACACGTTCCCATGACGTACTCCACCCGTTCCCTGGCGCATGTTCCAGTCGTCCAACACGTGGAATATTCCACATGGCAAGTCCCCAAATACTGCCACTCGGCTTCTTCATGCTCTGCTTCCTCCCGCTCATCATCGCCTCCCCTCATATGAGTAAATACTCCAATTCCATCACCGCAATTGCCACATTCTCCTTCCGAATCACTTTCTTGTGCTCCACAGGTATAAATTACCTTTCCTCCGTCGTTTGAATCTTTCAATTTGGTGCTGATTTGAGGTAGAGACGGTGTTTTGAATGGTAATATATGGTGCTGTTTTGTGCCTGCGTTGGTGTTGCTATGCTTCGGGAAACGAGGTTGCTTGTGTTGAAATAGTGACAGTGATATGGAATTAGTCTCGTAGCATTGTTCTTGCGAGAATTTCGCATGTGTAGAGAAACCAAGAACACAGTTGAATGGTTTCAGTGCGCACGTCTTTCTATGGGTCGTTCGAATTTTTCGATTTGGTGCGGATGGGAGGTAGAATTCATGTTGTTAACGGCAATGGTAATGGTGCTGTTGTGTGCTTAGGGGAAACGAGAGAGCTACTAGGGACAGTGTTGTGGAATTGGACTTTTTGCATTGGGTTTGTGAAAATTTAGCATGTCTTGCTGTGGGAAGAAACCGAGGACACTGCTACCTTCGTTTTAGTGTTTCAGTGAACTGCGGTTGAGGGAATACCTGTGAGGAAGGTTTTGAGTCTTGGTTGCTAAGTAGCAGATTCTCTTTCTCAGTGTGTCTAATGGATTGTTACAATTTCATCGCAGAGAAAAAGAGTAAAGGATAAAGGATAATTAACTGTATCAAGAACATCTTCTCCCTGTATAGCTGCGAGGATATTCCTATTCGCATTTCAAGATGGCGAAGAAGGCCGGACACGACTCTCCTCCAGTGAAGTACAGCATGTTTCTTGCCAGCAAATCTGTAGAAGGAGAGCGCAAGTACTTGGATGTCACCAACAAGTTTACAGGCGCAGTTGGTAAGTGCAGTTCTATCTTTCAGCAGTCGTTATTTATATTTAGCAATTTTGGTGGTTACATGGAAGTTTTGTCCAATTTCATTGACGATCTGATTTTGCAATTTCGCTTACCTTCCATGCATTTTTGTTGTGATCCAGGTGCGCAAGTGCAAATCGCAACACACAAGGACGTTGATGAAGCAATTGACGCAGCAGTCGCCGCAGCCCCAGCTATGGCAGCCTTGGGCGCGTTTGAACGGAAATCGATTCTTGAGAAGGTGTGGATGGTTGAATTTGATTGCTTGATTTGTGAAGCAAATTAATACATCGAAGTATATGCATAAATGAGTTTTAATTTCAAATTTGCTGAAGCTTCTGCTCGCTGTTCCTTGTTGCAGGTAGTGGTTGAGCTGAAGAAGCGTTCCGAGGAGCTTTCTCAGACATTGACAATGGAATCCGGGAAGCCTATCAAAGACGCTCGAGGCGAAGTGGCGCGGACAATCGACACATTCCAAGTTGCAGCTGAAGAGAGTGTCCGCATTTATGGCGAGCACATGCCTCTCGATATTTCTGCACGTAACAAAGGTCTTCAGGTACTAGATGGTGCCCCTTTTTTGCATCAGCAACGCTAAAACTTTACTCATTTCTTCAATTTTTTTCTTGATTTTTTTTTCTTGGATGTATTTAGTACGCAATTAACACTCGGAGTCCTACGTGCTGCGTCACATCCGTGAAATCTTGGCTCTGGAAGCGTTTTTGATCCAGTAGGTTTTCTTCACACCAATTGAATCACCACCATGTGGTCATCAGTGATCTCCTGGTATTTTTGGGTGAAACCCTAAGCCACTGGTTGGATATTGCAGGGGATTGTGAAGAAGTTCCCGATTGGCCCTGTGTCCATGGTGAGTCCATGGAACTTCCCACTGAACCTCGTGGCTCACAAGGTTGCACCAGCGCTAGCAGTAGGGTGCCCTTTCGTCTTGAAGCCGGCGAGCAGGACGCCACTTTCAGCTCTTATTTTGGGAGACATCTTGAGCCGCATCCCGGAATTGCCGAAGGGTGCTTTCTCTGTTCTCCCTGTATCACGGGAGGATGCTGACATGTTCACCGTGGATGAGCGTTTTAAGCTCCTGACATTCACAGGCTCTGTGCCCGTCGGCTGGGCCATGAAGGCCCGCGCCGGGAAGAAAAAGGTAAGCCATGCGCCTCAGCTTTGCAATCAGATGTTTTTGGAAGTTGTATTCTCTTCTTCAGTAGAAATCTGACGTTTCCTGTCCTCCGAACAGGTGGTCATGGAGCTGGGTGGTAATGCGCCATGTATTGTAGATGATTACGTTCCAGACTTAGATTACACTATTCAAAGATTGATCAACGGCGGATTCTACCAAGGTGGTCAATCGTGCATCCACATGCAACGCGTTTACGTTCACGAGCGTCTTTATGATGAGGTATGAACTACACACGCGTGGGTTGTCGATGGAAGATATAGTTAGAACTATAGTTTATCCGAACTTTGTGGGAATTTGAACCAAATTGACGTCCTGAAAATGACCATGAGTATGAAGAAGTCTTCTGATGATTGTCAAGACTTGGTCCTCAGGTTAAGGATGCTTTCGTTGCGCAAGTGAAGAAGCTGAAAGTGGGCAACCCATTTGAGGAGGATACGTTTATTGGACCCATGATTTCGGAAAAAGATGCTACACGCATCGAGGACTGGGTGAAAGAAGCAGTTGAGAAGGGCGGAAAGCTACTTGTAGGAGGGGGCCGGAAAGGTGCACTCATGCATCCAACAGTTCTTGAAAATGTGCCAATGGAAGCTAATGCTCGGAAAGAAGAGATCTTTGGCCCGGTCGTTCTTTTGTATAAATACAGGTGAGTCGAGGTGCTTTTATGATTTGGTGATATTCCTACCATAAGACGAAATTACCATTTACTTCAAGGATTTGCAGGCGGTGCTACGATTGTAACAAACCTCACAATTTTGGCTTTTTGTATTACCTTGGCAGTGATTTCAAGGAAGCTGTGAAGGAGTGCAACAACACCCATTATGGACTTCAGTCGGGGATCTTCACCAAGGACTTGAACAAAGCCTTCTACGCTTTTGAACATATGGAGGTGAGCCTGTCACCTACATGTTGTTCCTCCGTTGAGATAGTGATGTATAAGTCATTTGCCTCTTTGCATCGGAGTTCTCACGAGTAGATGATATATTGTGGTTATTAGCGGAGAATCAATGTCAGCAGCTTGTGTTGCACAAAACACTGTTAAGCCTCGTGGCTCTCGAGTTTGATCTAGTCCATTGTGCAATCTCCTTAGAGGCATTTTCTGGACCATCGGATCTCATAAAAATTGTTGGACATCCAGGTTGGAGGGGTGGTTCTCAATGATACGCCTGCTCTACGCGTTGATAGTCAGCCATACGGCGGCCTAAAAGACTCAGGGATCCAGCGTGAGGGCGTGAAGTACGCCATGGATGACATGCTTGAAACCAAAGTTCTTGTCATGCGGAATGTTGGAATCTTGTAAATAAATATACTATATTTGCACCCAACTTTCGTACCTATTTCTTTAGAGTATTTGAGGTTTTACTGAACCCCAGGTTCAGAAGACTTTCTCTCGAGGCGACTCTGTTCGCAATCTGAGTGGTTATCATCAAGTGGTAGTGCACACTTGAGAAGAGGAATAGCCCTTGGCTTTGACGAGGATCTGTACATACAGTTGGAAGAGTTAATACATATGAACTCTTGTATTGAATCAGTGGAAGAAAAACCAACGTAAGTTGCAAATATACTTTACTTTACCTTATCTCGTTTGCGTGTGAACTGTTATTGCAATGATTTGATCTGGGCACTGTTGTTAATGCGCATTTCAAAGAGAGTGTAATCGTTGCAAGGAGCAGGTGCTTTGAACCCGCATATTAATCTAACGAAGTATAATCTGTGTCTTGATATCCTTCCTCAAATGTCTGGACTCTGGACTCTGGACTCTGGAGATGATTCTAAAACCTTACGCCATATCGTATGGTTTCTTTTATGACACAGTGATCATACATATATTAAAGTAGGGTGGCGCTCGCCGGGCATGCAGAGCCTTCAGGTTTAAAGATGTGATGAGTGAGGGATTCTCGCGTCTGTTTGAGAGGTGCTCACTCCTTTTAAGGTAAAACAGACCATTACTGACCAAATGGGGGGTTTGCCCTCTTGTCATTTCTGAAATTTTCTACTTTTTTTTCCAGAGAAAGTCAAGTGATAGAAATGGCTAGAGCATTTGAAACTATGTTTTTTTGTTAAGTGTTAATTTGTTATGAATTTTTGAAGTGTTTAGCCCATCACAACCTAAAAGAGTTTGTAGACTACCCCAAAACCAACCAAAACTGATCCATAACACTCATCTTACTCACCTATTGTGGTCACAATATTTTTTAATATAGAAGATCTTAAAAAGGCACTTCCTACAATGAACTAACACTAGAAAACTAAAAGTTCCTATTGTAGTCACTAATTACTCCATTCTAGTTAGCTAAGACATTGAATGTGGCCCAAATCTTAATCACTAAAAGAAAATCATAATGGGGTCATTCTTAGGAGTCCACAATGGGTAAAAGGTCCGTAATGGGATGTTTACCTTAAGTTATCTTGATGACAAGGGCACCTCCCATATCTAAACCCACTTTCTACCCTAACCTAAATGTTTTCAACAATAAAATGGTCTCTATCATTGATTGCATTTTAACCAATGTTCATGTATGAAAAATATTGTATCCTACAATACAAAATATTTTTTATAAGTCCCTCCTTTGAAATTGCCTTGAAGCATTGTTTAGTGATTATCATCCATCATTGGACACTTTAAAAATTTTTATTTTCAATAACAAAGATATTTTTAAAAGATTTTGCCTTAAGTTCTACCTTGTAGAATTTTTACCAATAAAATGAATATCATTTGCCACAATTATAGTGCTTTGTAATGTCTATATAGTGAAGTGTCTTGAGAATTTTGGGCATACAATTAAGGTTGAACTAGCATTGATTGTTGATACCTCTTCAATTCCTTATTATTTGAAGGTCAAGCTTATAAATTAGAAAAAAATTTAACCCTTCTTCTTGGGTTTTTTTAAATTACTCAATTTGTATAGAGCATTTTCAAATAGTTAATGAAAATTCATTATTGAGGCAATATTGAAATCAATTATTTGCATGAGTGTTTTATTTTCTAAATTTGGTCTTTAAACTTTCTATTGTAAATAAAATACAATGCTTGAATTAGTAGAAACAACATTAGAATAGCCCTTTAATTCCTCAATCTTTGAATTATTGTAGATTTTGCATATATCTCTGTACAAACATATTATTTATATAAATTTTAACAAACTAGTTATAAGAAGAAGGGTTGTTTTTTTCTAAAATGAATATTCTAAAACAATTTCCTGAAAAACATTTAAGCTTGTTGTTAAAATAGTTAGGGATTGTTTAGGTATTTCTAAGTGTTTGTTAACCTATAGCTTATGAATATTTATTAAAAGTGTTTGTAGATTATTTAAAGGACATTGGCTATATGCCTATATAGGCTACATTCTAAGTTCTTTTCTATTTCAAGATGCAAAACTCAGAAGCGTGAAAAGTAGGCAATAGAGTTTAAATTGGGTGAAGTACAATGGTATTCTATATAGGGTTTGACAATGTTTAAAGTATCAATATAGAAGACACCTATGAAAGCCTTAAGAAGATCTATTTTTAAAATCCAAAGTATGTGTCAAATAAATTAGTAAGTTGCAAAAAAATTGGTGAAAAAAGCCCAAGTAGGTGCTCTTTCTGAATTTTGAAAAAAAATTACAAGAAAACAAGCAAATTTATAGTAAATTTGTCTAAAAAGCCATCCGACCTATTCGAAGGGGCATTTAAGTATCCTCAAATCCACAACTGGATCAAGGAAACTTGAATTCTCCTTATAATAGGCCGAAGGTGTTTCAAGTGCATGGGGGGGGGGGGGGATTGAACCGTAGTCTCCACAATAACAACATTTGTCATGAACTAGGAAATCACCCATACGTTTTGTTGTAATTGCTATGGTTTTGAAGGTAATTATGTGATAAAAACTATTATGAGCCTATAGCCTGCGAAGGGTGTTTCCAATGTAGAATAAGCCCACACCCTATGAGGGGTGCAACGGGTGCTTGTAATGTAGTAAATGTGTATCTTGAAGTTACTAAAAATTTAGAAAGTCTAGCCCTTATCAACTTTAAATGGTGAAACAACACCTTAGAATTCACTTTTGAACACTTTGAGCTAAAATTAAGATTTAATATAACTCTTCAAATCTCTAAGTAAGTGCCACATCATCAAAAAAACCCTCAGAAATCTATTCTTCAGAACATTTTCCTATCCTCTATCCTCTCTCTATTTCCTAGTCCACTTGCTCTTGAACGTCAAGGAAGTAAAAGGGTAAATTAACCTTCTTTCTATACCTTTTATAGTTTTAGGTGAAAAATATCTCTAAAGTTGAGTTATAATGAAGAGTTCACAAGAACTATTTGAAATTTACAACAAGTGATTCATTTTTTAGGTTTAGTTTACAAAGATTTCATCAAAAGTTGTTGATTTGATCCAAATTTGCATTTACTATATATTTTATGCATTAGAGACATTACTAACAAAATGACGTGAATGTTTGTTGGATTTGTTATTTTTTAGAGCACTTTGAAAAACATTTTTTCACCAATGAGACATTGATGGTCATTGATTATACACTTTTTCATTCAAAATTTGGTGACTTCATCCATATTTCAAATAGAAATGGAAAATTATAGGCTAAAATAATCTACTTTAATTTGGAAAAATGTAGAAATTTATTTTCAATTGGTGCAATTTGGCCCCATGGTGCCAAAAAAATATATTAGAAGCTAGCCCTTTCTTCATATAGAAGGTATTGTTGATTTTATTCCTTTTTGGAAAGACAAATAGATGTTGAAGGGTGTTTATTCTTCATCACTTTTTCTATAATGAAAGGGATAATGTCAATTGAACTTTTTTTTGTAGGCTAAAGTTTTTACTTGGATGCTTGGATAGGCTTAAATATTTTACTACAATGGGCTCTCATAATATGACAATACAAAAGGGCCATAGATGATAGCTTCAGCTTAAAAAATGATTACTTTTAATAATTCATCGGCTACCTCCCAAGAGAACTATGAATGGTATGCCTAGTAGACCAATTGTACCCACATAAAGTCCCTGGGTAATTCACTAGCGGTTATTTTAGAAACAACATAAGACCTATTATAAGGTACATTTAAAATGTTGGAGCTAATATTTAAAAAAATATCCAAGTTATTATAGCATCAGTTCTTTGAAGCATATTGTATTACAACTACCATATAATACATATTAATGATCTATACAATACATAATTTGTAAATCTATACAAGGGAGAGTCTAAAAGGGAGGGAAAGACCCCTCAAAAGGTGATTCCATTTTCCTTGTGCAAATAGACAAATTAATGAACAACCTCTCATTTTGGATTGTAATTTTTTCATTCACTCCAACTCTCATTTGGAGTGGGACATGTTGCGTAAGTTAGGTTCAACCAATATGATGCTACTAGTGGGGTACCAATTTTTGTATTTTTTTTCTTGTTGTGCATGTATGATTCATTAGTATAAATTGTGTGATATATGATGTCTTTACATATATTGTTAGTGTAGGTTGTGTTCAACAATTGTTAGAGTGAACATGTTGTACTATTCAAATCTAAAACCACATATAAATTTTTGAATTACAATAGGAACATGTTTAAATACCTTAGATTTCAGTTTTAACTACCATAGGGTGTAGAAAAATGGACGAAAAGTAGAAGTAGAAAAAAAATAGGGGCATATCCTTTGTGAAAAAATTGCTAAATAACCTCCAAAATAAAAAATTCAACTCAAATATATATGGATTACAAGGTATCATGAAGTATCTGGGATAAAGTCAAATCTTCAATAAAAACAAGCATTAGAATTATAGAATAAGGCATACAACAATTGAAAGATAAAAATATATTAAAAATTCATATTTGTTCCTCAAAGTTATGATTCAAAATTAGTGTATCTTTTAGTTGTAAAGAAGTTTGGCCACTCTATATTCAATCTCACATTTGAAGTTGAAGATGTTGTACAAGGTGACTATACCTAATTCTAACCCCTTTCTAAATCCAACCCTTGTAGATTCTTGTCTAAAATGTATTCCTTCTATTCATAAAAGCCTGAATTTTTTTTGGATATTCCTATTTTATAAATTTATAAATTCAATATTTATTCATCCGATACTTGTAAAAATGCACAAGAAGGGAATCTAAAATCCTTTTTGACTCACAAAAAGATCCAACAAAAAATTAGGCAATTGAATAATAGGAACAATACTAAATTGTTTATTGAGATGCATGGAGTACTTACGTTAGTCGAGTGTCATTTTGTGGTATTAAAGCTACACAATAACTTAACCCCTCCTGTTTTGGGGGTCAAAATTAGAAAATACTACCAAAATTGCCAAAAATATTATTTTCTAAAATTCGATTAAAAATTGTCTTCTTTTTAGACTTTATAATAGTAGGATCTTATTCTTGACTACTACAAGGTTCTAGCCTAAACAAATTGGGGCCATTAAAATAATAAATATATGAGATATGATCGAATAAAGAACAATACAATGTTTTTTTAAGGTTGCCAAAACTTTCAAGCCCATAACTCAAGTTCTACTTTGCAAAAAGGTCTCAAGACTTCAAATTTGAGTAGAGCCTCAAGTTAAAAAGAAGTATGCAAATTTTCAAAACAAAATAATGTTGTGTTCCACCTACCTAAATTCAAGGTAAAAAACCCCAAAAACTACATAACTTTTTAAGCAATTGTTGGATCTTTGTAAAGATTAGATTCTCCAAAATATTGTTTCATTTTCCAATCTCCAAAAAAATGAGAGAAAACACCCAAAATTAGATACTTCACTTTGGATGCCCAAATACCAATGAAAACCATTTCGAATTTCAAAGTGCTTTAAAACAAACTTGAATGTACTTCTAATGGTAGTATTCATGAGTTTAACCCCTAAACCCTAAGAATGTGTTTACCAAAATCCAAATCCTTCTGACCTCATTCCAATCAAATTTTCACCCAAAATAAGATCCACATAAATCGACCATATCGATTGGTAGTGGAGACAAGCCTAGAAGTGTGGGGAAAGGGACAAATGATTTCACTGTACCATTGAAAAAATTATAATAGTCAAACATGAGAATCTTTCAATTTTGGGAGGCCAAATTTGAGGCATTAGGGTACTCAAGGGTTAAATTCTATAAGAATTAAGAAAATAAAAAATTATTCCCACTTTTGGGGGGAGTGCAATAGAAATGCCTTAAAGAAAGGCATAAAATTAGAGTCACTAAATATATATACATATATATATGGAATCAATACAATACAATAATATTTTGGCATGTACTAAGTTATATATATTACAAGTTGTGTCTTTTATAAACTAGTATCACAAACTCATAACACAATAAATCAAGGTATTGATCAACTCATCAAAAGAAAACCTATAGATGTGGTTGACATAGCTCTAAATAGAAGGATTGTATAAGCATCAAATCTATACATTAACCATGAAATGATGTAGAGGATACTAATGGATGACTTTCTCTAATATTGTAGAAACAAAGAATGCACCTATTGATCCAGAAATTGAATCACATTTGAGTGAGTGCCTATCACCAAGACAATGTCGTTGCAGGGTTAAATATTGAATACATATGTTTTCTTCCAAGTGCATAATTAGTATGATCATGTTGCTTCTTCCAATAACAAATCTGCAACAATAAGACAACTTCATTAGCAATTCAACAATAAGCTACACAACTCGTGTGATAAGAAGGCAGGGAATACAATTGAAGGGAAGTGGCTAGTGAGAAAATGACAATGCCAAGTCTTAGTTTCATGACAAGGGTGCCTCCTAATAATAACACTAATTCACATTAATTTGGGAATTATCATATACAAATTTGTGAGGTGCACTAAGATGAAAGTTCACAATATTTTAGATGAAATCAATATGATGTGATCTACACTAGTTTCACACTATCACAAACATTGTGAATGTCATCTGACTTTCATCTAAAATTCTTCCAAATGTTTACACTATTCAACCACATACATCCAACATGCATCCAAATTAGTGTGAGGATCTTGCACTATTCAAACTCTCTCATTACTTGAATCAAGTTGAATACTCAAAAGAGGATTATAATCCAAAATCCTTCTCATCAAATTAAGGACACTCTTGATTTTTAGGAAGAAGACTTGATACTATATACTAGATATGACAAGCATTGGGAGGCCAAGCTGGTTGGTGAACATAACCCTCTCCTTCAAATTAGATCAAGACCATTACATCTTGGAAATCTACAACTCTCTCAAAAACTATAACAATTAGAGGGTTGCACTTGTAGGAAAGCTCTAGGTAGATGCGCATAGCATAAACTACCCCATGCATTGGAGTTGTGTAGGCCTATCAATTCCCATGGCCGATCACAACTCTTATAGACTATAGAGCACTTCCATAGAGTGCACATATAGAAGACAATCTCTAGCGATTATGACTCTAAACCCCCTTCTTTTTCCAACTGCACTGCACCATGTGACAAATGAAAGTGACAAGAGAGAGTTATGTCCAATAACCTTCTCAAACCTCCAAACTCTAGTCTTCCTCGTCTTCTTCTTCCATGTCATCAAAGTCATCATCACCATCGCCCATAGGCTCATCAGTAGCCGCAGGAGGAGCTGCGGCGTCGCCAGCCTTGGCCTTTTTGGAGGCAGCGGCAGTGCGAGGGGCAGGTTTTTCAGCCTCAGCGCCATCGTTTGCATCTTCCTCTTGCTCCACAACCTCAACATGTGGCTATCAATCAAGGAGCACTGCAAGACTTCCTCAGAATTGAAATATGACTCAAGAAAAACACTAGTGTAGTCAGAAAGCAGAAAACCACTCGGACCTCTTTAACATGACAACCTCTAAAAACAACAATCTCACCATCATCACACTATCATCGACTGTAGCACACTTGTAACACATTCAAAGTATGTCATTATCATTGCCAATGCCACTCAGATCTCTTAAATGTTACCTCTAGAGCAACATTCTGGAATATCTTGCATAATTGCCAAGAAACTTCATTGACTGTAGCATGCTTTCGAACTATGTCATTGTAATGTTTCTGGAACCAGATAGATAAAAAGATGCCAGGGTGTAGCTTCAAGTTCAATCGGACCTGTGAAAACGGATCAGTATAAAGGCCAGTAAAACACAAGCTTCGAGAACCTGTTAGCATGAACAAACAAAACCCAGCCTACACAATTTCTTTATATGTAAGGAATGAGTAAAAGGATATCGACATCACGAGCAGTTCCGCCAGCCATGATACTTTGCAGATCATTCTCCACTTGTTGAACCAAGTCTGGCTGTACCCCAACCACCACACAACATGTGATAGAAGCTCAATATCTTTACATTAAGTTCTCTCAAAACATAAGTTTCATATGCAAAATTAACACCAAGTGCGCTCACTCATACCTCTTTTAAAATCTTCTCTAAAACTACAGTCCGGAGTATACACCACTGGTCACGCAATCATTGACAGGACCACACTTGTCACATGCTCAAACTATGTCATGGTTTATATTTTGGGGAGCCCAGGCAGTCAGATTAACAAGGTCAGGGTTTGGATTTTCAACCCTTGGTGACATCTTGAGGCAAAATTAACTTAGTTTCAAAAAATAAATTTGGAAGAGTAAACATTCGATTAAGTCATGTTATGAAAGGATTGAACTCACATTGATATCTGGTTCACGACGGAAACGACGACGCCGAGCATCACGCATGGCCGGAGTCAACCCATGCCTGTATTCTAGCCCTTCTGGAGCTGCATCTCCTTCCTGCACCATAATCATCTGTAAAACACACAGGCAACTTTAGGTGAGTCTTTCAAGAGCTTCCCATATGCACAACACTCACAAGCTGAAAATGCGGGCCAGCAATACAAGAAATTGAATCTAACCCCTGAAGGTTATACGATCAGTCAATATGGTAATACTGTGAAAAATATACAATTCAGATAAAGGCATATATTAAATAACCAGTCAGTAAAGAACATTACGTGAACTGGTCAAAATCTAAATGAAATTTGAACAGAAAAAAAAAGTCCTCACATGAACTACTCAAAACTGCAAAACATAAAATAAACTGAGGCCCAATAGGGGTTAGGGGATAAGCCAAACAAGCACTCGCAAACATAAATCTCTATCTCAAACGGTGTTCAAGCTCACAACATCTCAAAGACAGGAAGCACAAACAGTCATAATCTCAATATGGACCTGCCCAATATCCGCTGTTTTGATGAGCACATTGTCGTCGTAGGTCTTGTATGATTCCAGGACGCAAGGCAAATCCAGCAACGATGCTTTGAAACGGTCCTCTCCTATGGTAAACGTCCCCGATCTCGCATCTAAACAGTCAAATTGGTGATACCAAATTCTTTAGGAAAAGTTCAAGGTCTTTCAAAGCAGCTGTGTCACGGAAAGAAGGCTAAAGCTTCTCGTTCTTCAATTGTGCATAATTTCCAACAGAGTAGCAGTCCTTTCGGAAGTAAAATTAGTATAAGAAACTATAAAATGCACTAATATTCTAAAGGAATATCTTACCAACCAAAATCGAATTAAACAAGCCCAAAAATCGCACTTACACAAAAGGGCGACGATGCTCTAGGGAACAAATTGTGGCTGTATTAAGCTGTGTGAAGGAAGTTTTAGACGGAAGTTTCTGGAGCTGCAGTGAGAAGGAGCTGACCTTGGAAGGCAAGGTCGAGAAACTCATCGCTGGCGCTGGCAGGATTTTCATTCAAAATTCGTTCAAGACGATCGGCGACAGATTGCGGCACTCGCAATATAAAATGCTCTTCCATCTTCAAAAAATCACTCGAATTTTTGTTTCAGTCACTCTCCCTAACCCTTGCAAGCGAATTACATTGCCTTCGCCTTGTTACAATTGAGCAGGAACTCTCAAGCCCTTTCAGAAAACCAAAACATTCTCAAAAAAAATTCATACACACGCTGTCCGGCGTGTCGTTCTTCGCTCTCTAAGGACGCCGCTCTTCAAAGGCCAGAGCATTCTATTTCTGTACAATAAGGGGGAAAATCAAAAAATCTCTCCAAGTGAATCAAAATGTGAAAGGTCTCACTTGCGCTCCACGGAACCCTAGTCAGCGTGGACCCGAAACCTTGACTGAACCCCAAACCCTAAATACGGACTTCAGCCAAAAAACATGGCATTTCACAAACCACCGCTGTCTGACTTGCGCAGTGCTCTGCCCCGCTCTCAGTTGACTGAGGGATTACATAGCGGATTGAGGCGAGTTTAAGTTTTGTGATTTTGCAAGATGATTATTCCCGTGCGCTGCTTCACCTGCGGCAAGGTATGCGCTCTTCAAGTCCCCCTGATTTTAAACAACATGATTTCGCGTTGGGATTGTCTCTTTGAGTTGATCTTTAAGCGAAGCAGGAGAAGACAGGGATCATCGTGTGTGTGTTCTGTATTATTGTAGCAATTTTTTGGCTTCCGGTAAGGATTTTATGCTGATGCCGAGGTTGTTGCACGGCTTTGTTTTCTTTAGACAGATGAGCTTTTTTCAATGAGTTTCCTCTAAATTGGAAACAGCGGGGGAGCAAAGCCTTTTTTCCCGTAGCCAGAAAATTTCAATCAGTCGCAGTGATCTGAGTACTTTGAATCAGAACATGTGTAATGGGTCGTTAGAAGCGCTTTGTTCAGAACTTTCCAATGAGCTATTACTCGCATGATTGACCCAGAAATGAGCATGAGATATCAAAGATGCGATCTGCTTGCTATCATAATTGCTGAGCACCTTCAATTGATTTCTACACTTTGCGTTAGGACGTGTATTGTAGCTCTTTAGAAGTGCACTTTCAGTAGATTTTCAACAAGATATCACTTCCAACATTGGTTTCAATTCGACACCAAATATCACTATGAAATTGAGAAAAACTATTGATTAGGTTAGCAGAACCTTTTATACACGCCGCTCTAGTTCAAACTGACAGGGTCTCTTGATCAATCAGAGTGATTAATAGTACTCCTTACGTGAGGACCGAGGAAAAGTTGCTCACGAGCTTGAGATTTAGGGTTTAGGATTATCAGAATTATATATGAGGAAAGTTAGAGCAGGAGGAGGTGCATTCATTGTCATTGTTGGTCATAATTACGAAGAACTGCGTTTGATAACGTTCTCACTTTCTAGCTCAATAGCCAATTAGAGCGATTTTCAATCATATCTGAGAGGGTATCGCTCAAAAATCACGGGATGTTGGAAAAGACCATTTGTATATGCAATATCAGTTAGCGAAAACGCAACCCTAAAACTCAAATCTGGTAAGTTCGACCATTCTTTGTAACAATGGCGCCGTTGGTGGCTTGTGCAGGTGATTGGGAACAAATGGGATACATATCTCGACCTTTTGCAGGCCGATTATTCAGAGGGGTACGAACAAATGAAACCCTAAATTAACTCCTGCACTTTCAAGATTTCTGTATTTTGGAGTCGTGAACTTGTTTTTCTTGCTGTGATCATGAAAAACTCTGAAACTTTTTCTTTTTTTCTGTGTGGCAGAGATGCTCTGGATGCCTTGGCTCTGGTGCGGTACTGCTGCCGCCGCATGCTGATGACCCATGTGGATCTCATTGAGAAGCTACTGAATTATAACAGTAAGCATTACCTCTGCCTGGCCCCTTCATAATTTTTCTTTCGCTGATGTTGATTTGACACCCAGACCTCTATAATTTCACCCGCTCTAGTATCACATCCTCTGTTCACTCAATTCAAAACCTAAACTGTACTTTCTCTGTCACACTGTTATCTCACTGGAAATTGCATATAATTGTGATAGTAAGAAGTTCAACAAATATGAAAAGGGGGTAATTTGGAATGCAGCTCAATTGTTCTCCCATAGCTAATGAATATTTCATGTTTTGATCATCACAATCTTACAAAACTCCAATTTTTCATGTGCTACGAGGTGTGACATTAGGGTCTGGGTGTGTTTCATCGCTGTGTGTATTCCTTCAAACGATACTGATTTTCTTTTTACCTTGCTTGTGCAGCTTTGGAAAGGAATGAGAACGCCAATAACTGAGTTTTGGTGAGAGCAGAGCCGTGCTGATGGACTATGGATAGCCTTTGTGGCATGTTTAGGTTCTAGAGTCTGGCAGGAACGCTTCATTAGAGGTTTAGAACTAAGTTGACTCAGTTGATTTTCACGTTTGTAAAGCATTCCAATAATCATTCCCATTCTTTCAAGGCAAGGTAGATGCCCCAATTCCAACCGGATCCTCTAAGCGTGCTCCTCACTAAACTGTGGGGACTATTTATCACAAAAAGTGGGGATAAAAATGGAGTGAACTATAAAAATTTGTTAAGTGCTTAAAATTCCTGAAATTGTGTCGATTTGCACAGAACTGGGTTGGGCCGCTCATCATCATGTGAATTTCATGGACATCTGAATCCCTAATTCATGGCTATTGAGACTTTCATCACTCGACGCCGCTATGAAGTTAGAGATATTCGGAGTGCCATGACAAGGGCATCTTCAAGGCGTAAAAAGCGTAAGGAAGCATGTGTACACATCACAACGAGGAGCCCGCATCCTACACCAAAGCTACCAAAAGGCGTTACTTATCCAAATTGCAAGCTCTCAACAGAGCGAAAATCATTCAAGGAACCCAGAAAAGAGTCCTTGTTATTTACACAACTCTTCTCAACCTCCACCTCCTACTACAGCTTCCATAAGATAAGGGCAACTAAATGAGGCCAATAATCTGTACAAACCCAAGGATGTCATAGTACAAAATACTCTCTTGAGTTCGAATGCTCCAGCGACGAAATCGTTTTGCTATGTTTTCTCAAATATTTTCCATCAGACCAAGCACTAGAAGAAGATCGAAATTGTTCGAAGTACATGTAGAGCATGACGACTCTGTAGTTGAGTAAAGAATATAAGTCTTTCGTACTTGATAATCTTAGAACAATCAATGAATGAGGAGCGTTCTATACAAAAGCAGTGGAATTCCACCATTAAAACGACATCTGTCCACGGCACTTCTCAGCCCAGAACTTGCCGTGAGGGTACCCCTCGGGCGGATGAAGAGCCAGCCAAACCCCGGTCATGGCCCCTTCTTCCACCGAATGGCCTTGGCCGCCAGTCAGGGAGGTTCTGGTGTAGCCAGGAGTGAAGCTGTTCACATGCACTTTCGACCCTTCACGACGGGAGCTCATTTCACGAGCCAGAACGCTCATGTACCCGTTCACGGCCATCTTGGAGATGCAGTAGCTGGGCGACCAGCCGCCCTTGGGCCACCCTCCTGGGCCCTTGCCGGTCTTCGTCTCTTCCAAAAACGCCTCCACAAACTCGTCCACCTTTTCTTCTGTGAGTTGATCTCGCTTTGCAAATTCCTTCCCGTATCGGTTCGAAAGTGACTGGCAAAGTGAAGATCGAATTAACACACGCACATCAACAGTAAAGGTAGAATTAAAATGCAGTTTTTTGAGTCTTCACAACACAACACACTTTCGTAGTTGAAGGTGAGAAGTCACTATATGACTCCATTGTAGATGGCAACCTAAAAAAAGAGCCTAAAAAAGTTTAACATTCACTTTAGAGAGCATACATGGTACTCAGCGAGTGACCAGCGAAGTCGGTCTTCTTTCTGTAGCTTTTTAGTACCTCACATCTAGTATGAGCTCAAGATTACAAAAATCACAAAAATGGATTCCGTTTCAAAGGGCGTTCAAGCAACTCTTCAAAGATGTTACGGTTTTACGGTTGCAGTCACTGCGACAACTACAATGACTCAATCCATGCTAAAATCACATTTGTTGATTATTCTTCCTAATTCTTGTAACTTTCAAGGAAAAAATTTACTTAAGATTTTAATAGCGCTCACTCCGTAGGCTCATAAAATTCTTGAGTAGTAGTGGCATGACACCTTTTGAGAACAGTGACAACTACGAGTTATGTAGAGTAAGTAAAGAGAAAATCTAGCAACAGAAAAGCTCTGAAATGCTGTCACATGCAAAGACCATAGCTCATTGGCTTACAGAGCTCTCACTTCTTCAAAGTGAACTGAACTTTGCTAAACCAGGTGTCAAAGATTCCTCTATCATGCCAATTTGGACGGTACTCAACAAGGGTTCTCTAAAACATTATGCCTGAATTTTATGAAACCCCAATGCGCACACCCCTCTTTACAAAGGAACACCAAAATCGCCTCACAAGTCGAGCAGACAAAACAAAACAAACACCAGCCTTAATTTTAGATTAGCAAGGCATATAATCCTGTCTACGCACCTTGGGAACTCGTCAAAAGCAATTACAAAGATTAAAAACAACCGAAGGAGGGGAGAGGAGAGAAGAGAGAAAGAGAGCATACGTGCAGTTGGCCCAAGGCAGAAGAAACCATGATGACGCGGGCACCTGCTGGTGAAGGTCGAAGAATCGGAAGTACTGCTTTCGTAACATTCTTCACCCCGTAGTAATTTGTCTGTAACGTTGTAACCGCTGTTTCTGAAGTTTCATCGTTGTTTAAATACCCCGCGTTGTTTATCTGCACTAAAATGTCACCTCCATGTTACCACAGTACTGCTCTCATCATGCACCACAATAGCCACTTCGCAATACAGATAGGAGATCATTGATTAAGGTAGAGGATACTAAAACCATTCGAAACCTAATCCCGTCTCCTGTTACCAACATCAAATGCCCAATTCCAATCAACAAGTGTCTAGGAGTGAGCATGAGATTGCTAAAATTCAGCGACAGACACTCATCTTTGCCTGGAAATGGGGTTGTCGGCTGTCCCTTCAATACTGACCAACAACCTCCCAGCGTTTGAATGATTGCATATGAAATTATCCAATACATTGAGCGATTAAAAAATTAATTTCGAGAGAGTTTGGCTCTTGTAACACCCAAAAGGATCTCTAAATCAGAGCACACTCCCACGTATTGTTTAAAATGCGCAAAATTGTATCCTCGACCATAGCTTTAAATTGATACATGCAATTGATACAAATGTTTGGTGTTTCCAAAATAGGTCAAAGCCCAACCAAAATATCGGCACCGCCGTAAGTCTCCTCGAGCCACTTGGCGAAGGCAATCGCAGACTCTTCACTGCAAACATCAAGCGGGTGAAACGCAATGCGATCCGACCCAACCTCCCTTCTCAAAGCCTCCACTGCCTTTCTTCCACGACTATCATCCCGCGCTGTCATCACAGTAGTGAGGCCATTTCGTGCAATCTGCTTCGAAATCTCGTACCCCACGCCTTTGTTCGAGCCCGTGATGACTGCCACAGTGTTCGCTGACCACCACCTGCACGCAAATTCCACAGCAAATCAAACTGTGCAATTGTTGTGGCAATTCGACAAGCGGTTGTAATCAGTGCAAGCGGTTGTAATCAGTGCAAGCGGTTGTAATCAAGCTGTTGCTGCAATTCTACAAGTCTCACTCCAACGCAACCTGAAGTTCCCGTTTCGAACTGCAAACTCACACACTAAAAATACCTCATTTCAGCTGCTCCCACCATTGCCAATCCTCCACGAGCTTCTGCAATCCTTCCAACCCAATTAACCCAGCTAGCAGAAATGCTAAAACCCACACTGCCAGAACTGCTATACCCAAAGCGAAATTAATTGACGATTGTATTGGGCGGATTGGAGAGAAATCTGGAGAGAATTTGTAGAGGAATTTGAGTTCTGCTTCTCGGCGAATTGCATGTGGACTTGGAGACTTGGAAGCTTACGGCAACGTTTGAGGAAAGGTCGATGGACGTTTCTCATGAATTGGTGGCTGGAATATGGAAAGACACTTGTTGCTTTCGCAGTTCCACACGACGCCCGTCTCTGTTGTAACTGCACTTGCCTAACGTGCCCCTCGGAAAGCAATTCCGAGTGATGACACTCTTGGAACATGTTCTTTGGTGATGGAAACAAATGCAGGGAATAAGGTCTAAGGTACTTGGTTGATCAAGCTATATATTTAATTTTCTACAAAAATTAGAGATTTTGTTTGGGGGAATTTTTTTTTTGGTACTTGTGAAGAAAAAATGTATCTTGGCATCCACCATTGGAATTCTTTTAATTTGAAAGTCTAAGGCACAAATTTTGTTCACAAAAAGTGCAAGGCCATATAAGGCCATTACAAAGAAGGGGTTGGGGTAGGAAGTTTCTTTTCATTTAGGTTGGGCAATGCAAAAAGTGATCTTCGGTAGAATGATGCCATTTTATTGCACCTATAAAAATGGATGAAATGTGCAAAATCAGGATGAAATTTAAATTATTCATTCAAAAGGATGTATTCATCTTTAAAAGGGGTAATATTGTCCTTAAAATATATAGCAAATCAACAATTTCATCCATTGATTTGAATAGAGTATATATTCTAATATTCCCTTCAAATAATGTATCTCTTTTGAGTGAAATATCGCTCAAAAAATCCTTTGTATCTCTTTTGAGCAAAAGATTGCTAAAAAAAGCATTTGACTAGAGGCTCCCTTATAGCAATCCTATGGCAAATTATTCTTTACCTCCAATGTTAAAATTTGGAAAGTTTGAATTCATATTTGTAAACTAGAATCCTTGAAGTTGTTGGGGGAGGTCAAAAAATACAAAATTAATGGCCCCAAATAAGGCTAGGTTTTTAATCCATCCTTTTATGTGAGAGAAAGAAAAAAATTTCTCCTTCCTGTGTGGAAGTCTTATAGGACTAAATGACAAAATCCAGAAGGAAGGTATAATTTTGTTTTCTTGTTTTGTTGGGGGGGGGGAAGGGTGCAAAAAACAATCTTCATTGGAGTCATGAATATCCTTACATATGTAGATAGATGAACACATAACATGTAGATGAAAATTCATTATTAATTCAAACTCAAATATATTTATCCAAAATGGAGCAATATTCTTTTATATTTTGTGGCAATTTGGCAATTTCGTTCATTGCAAAAGGGAGATTGTTCATATATTGTCAAATACCCTCCCTCCCAAAACTATCACTTTTGAGCTATGAATCGCCAAGTCCTCCCCTTTAGAGAACTGTTTAGAATTATAACTAGTTGTTGACTATTCCATACATACATAAAGGGTCCACAGAAGTTCACCCTTGACTTCCCTATAAAAAATGTCTGTCCTTTAATTTGACAAATCGATGGTTAAGATTTATTAGGAGACAATTGGTTGTTTCCAATAATAGACTCAATATTTAGGCAACAATTTTAAGGTTTGATATTCGAAGTCAAGGATTCTACAAAGGTGAGACTATCAAAAAACATTCTTTAAGCTTGATGTGTATAGATGGAATCAATGTTATAAATAAAGGTTTCATTTTTTTTGTTGGAGAAATTATGATTATCATAAGTTCCTCCTAAGTTCCCCATCCCCCAAAAATATTCTTGTAGACATTTTTGAATTTCCAAAGTCAAGACTTTAAAAAATCTTTAAAAATGTCATATAGGTGCACCTTTTACTTGTCTTTGGAAAGACTCAAAAACTATTCTTTAAAATCTCCATGAACAACAACCAATTTTATTTTCTTAGCTATGTACCTAGTGGCATGTCCATTCATATTTCCTTTGCCCCTCCTTCTATAATTAAGGAATATAAGTGGATTAGGCATGTCTATAAAATAATTAAAACCTAGTTACAACCACGTTGCACCATGTTTGAAGTTGAAGAAAGTCCATCTTGAGAGTTTGAAGTCATATTGGTAACAAGCAAAAGACCACTCTAGGACAAATTTGGGAACGAAATTTTCTAGCTTATCTTCTTGAGGGATGGTGGAGATAGTAGGGACCAATAAGATACTTCTACCATAGTACTAGTACATCTTACAAAAATCACATTCCTACATATGTTGAAATGCTAAAAGTGATGCAAGTAAGGGAGGAGGTCCACAAAGCACTTGGGCTCTAAAAGCAACGTCTTCCAAAGCAAAGGTACATTTTTCTTTCTCATTGCACAAACAATGTATAAATACTATGCATTTCAAGAAGTGGATGCTTTTAGTGAACATTGCATTTCAACATAAAATAATCATAACAAATTCTACAAAACTCCAAACAATATGAAATAACTTGGGTAAGATGCCAATTCCATTTGTCCCTCAAGGAAAATTTATTAAAATATATTTCAAGAAGCCAAACCTCCCCAAATGAATTATCAGCTCTTACATGGGCTATTTATGGACCTCTTACCTTAGTTTCCTCTATTTGATTCTTATGTCATCTTACAACTTGTAATTTAACACACACCAAAAATGTTATGATGCTACTTGAATTCAAGCTTACATAACAAATGTTGTATAACCAAGCAATGGTCCTTTCCATGTTCAAAAGGTATTATGATTGCTAGGTACTTTAGAAGGACTTATAAGTTAATTCTAGGATTATGTAAGACAATATTATGTAAGATAACTACACCTAAAATCAACCAATCATGAGAATTGACCCCTACTTTTAAGAAGAAATTAAACAAGGAGAATACCCCAAATGGTGAGGATTAGAAGGATAAGTGTAAAGTGGAGTTGGGGGCCATTTGGGGTAGTGAGAGCTCTATTTGTAGTACTATAGTGGTGATGACCTTATAAATAATCGATTTTGGTTACACTTTCTTTTGTTTTAACTTCTTCTATGACATGTTTTGATAATACCAGACAGTGCCATTTCTTAGTGTGCATCAAATGGATTTTGGCATCACCTACATTACACTTTTAGCCTCGTACACCTTGCATCAGTTTGAAAATCTGTTACCAATTCACAATGCTTTCAAAAATTATGGAACCACTTGCATTTTGATTCACAGTCCTTCACCAACATGCAAAAATTGTTGTTCATTAGAGTTCAATCACAAAGTGTGTGCAAATGAATGTTCAAACCACGAGCCGCAGTTTGAAAAAAAACCACAGGACAAAACTCCTTGGAGCACCAAAACAGTGGGGTCTGATGGAGTTTGGTGTTGAGTTTCTTTTATACCATTTTTACATTAGTTACACCTTCCTTTGACACCATTGATACAACTGGACACAATGTCCTTCACAAATAATTTTATTCTTTACAGCATAAGCGGTTATGCCACAAAGCTTAATATTTGTGCGATTTTAGAGGTGTAGGGAGAAGCAAATTCAAAGCTCCGGAGATGCTGGGGTATGGCAGGACTTGTGTCCTGGGACATTGGGACATTGGGACTTGGGATGTTGGGACTTGGGACCCATCTGATTATGCACCCTTGCCACCAGAATGCGCATACTTATTTAGTGCACCCCATGAATAGTGTGGGCTAGACCAGAATTTGAACACGAAATCTCCCACAAATATCACCACTACAGTAATTGGCGGCAACCCCATGCCTCATGATATGGCCCCCATCAATCTAAGCCATTTGAAAGGAATAAAAGGGATTGATGGACCAGCTTCACAGCCTGCCATACTGCAAATGCAACATTGTGCATTTGTACATACCCTTTGAGAAGGTCCAAATCAGACATAAATTTATTTTTTTAAATGGAATGTCTGAATGCTTGGAATATTACAAGACCGCAGTGAAATGTCAGAAATGTTGCAGAAATTTTTTCTTCATATTGCCTAATTTTTGAATATTTCTGGAAAGCAACCTACATTGTGTCTTAAGCCCTGTGTAACAAGTTTCAGAAAACAAGAAAACCTAGAAGCCGCTGATCACAAGAGAACTTGGATGACAAAATGCTGAAATCCTAACATGAGAAGTCCCATGAGTTGAAACTTTTGGCCAGCAAAAATGAAAGTATTTCAGCACTAAGTTGTTGAATCAGACCTTCATGTATGGTAAGTCAAAAGGGGCTTAGAATTGTAGTAACCCCTAAAGTTCTTTGAAATCTGAAACGGTTTTTGGTGTTTGGGGCATCCAAAGTGAAGTATCTTGTTTTGGTGGGGGGTTTCTCTCATTTATTTTCTAAGGGCCTCTTCAGACTATGGCCATCCAAGTCGAGAGGCCGTGGGATTGAGTGGCCAAACTTTGGTGAGAGTCCAAGGAAATGGGCAATAAATAGGCCAAAAAAACTAGGAATTGGAGCCTTCGGCCGGCCATAGTGTGAAGCCTCCAAAGGCCAAAGTCCAAAGTCCAAGCCCAAAGTCCAAACCCATTCCATTTTTTTGACTTCTAATCCATCCAATTTCTGAAATTTTCAATAAATTGTCACCCATGTGACAAAATTTTCAAGCAAAAGGTTAAAAAACATGAGAAAGGAGTCAAAAATGGCCTTGGAAAAATAATTACAGCACATGTTCTCATCATTAAACAAGGAATATGAAGGATATAAATGGAATAAAAAGGTGGCATTAAACATTGAAGGGAAGTAGGTTCATTGAATGCTAAGACTCACCATTTTAGTAGTGGAGACTAGGTTTCAAACCCCAATGGCAACACAAATAAACAAATAAACAAGGGAGGGCATCCTACCTATTTCTACAAAAACAGTCCGATCTAATGGCTGAGATTTTGTCAGATTCTGAAAAAAACTTGACGGACTCTCGATTAGAGTTTGGGTCGGCCAGAAGTGGAGACCCAAACTCTAATCGAGAGTCCATCGCCATGTAGGCATTTGGTTGCCATATAGGCAGACAAGTGGGCAACGGACTTTGGATTGTGTCTCCTTGTGTGAAGGCTTGAGAGGCCGAACTCTGGGGGTTTTGCAATCTCATTGGTTGAAATTGACGGACTCTCGACCTTGTGCCGTAGTGTGAAGTGGCCCTAAGCCATTTGAAAATGAAACAATCTTCTAGGGAATCTAATTTTTACAAAGATTCAATGGTTGGTTAAAAAATTATATAGTTTTCTAGTTGTTTTTTTACCTTGATTGAATTTAGATAGGTGGAGTACAACATTATTTTGCTTGGAAAATTTGATTATTTCTTTCATTTCTAAGTTGAGGCTTGGATGAAAAACCTAAAGTCTTTATATCTTTATCAAAATAGGACTTGAGTTACAGGACTCAAAAGCTTGACAAATCCATATTGTCAAAAGCTTGAGCAATCTTGAAAAAAGCATGATTATGTTGCTCTTTGCTTGGTTATATCTCAGCCATAAATTATTTTTAGACCCAAATTTGTTTTGGCAAGACCCTTATACTAGTCAAAATAAGATCCTAGAGTTACAAAGTCTAAAAAGTGGCTAAATTTTTATTTATAAATCTATTTTGAGAAGGTATTATTTCAGTCAATTTTGGAAGTAATTTGTAATTTATATATGATCTAAGATAATTTAGGGGTTAAGTTATTGTGTAGCCTTGATACTACAATACAACAATCAACTAAATTAAAAACTCCTAAATGCATCTCAATAAGCAATTGAGCTATCACGCCTCTATCTCCTTGGGATGCCTAAAGAGCCTTAGTGAGCAAGGGGGACCATGGGGGGACTTCCCAAGCCTTGGAGTACTCTAAGAAAGGAGAAATGAGAGAGACTCTTGAGCTGTCATGCCCCTAAATGACAATTAAGTTCTTAACTTCACCCAAAGTGTTTCCCAAGCACTTAACTCCTTAGTGACACAAAGGGTCACAATTTCCTAACACTGCATATGCCATTGTGAGCCCTCAAGTTGGCACTTGGAACTCAAGATTTTCTTTTTTTTTGTTTTTGTTAGTATTTTAGCGTAATTATATGCAAAAATGCATAAAAAGAATGTTTGAGTGGTATTTGGTAGAAGTCCCTACCAATACAGTGAGGGGTCATCCTAGAAGTGTAGAGTATATAAAATACTCAAATTTCATACTTCTAATGCCTAGTTGAGAGTTTGAGAGTTTGATTAAATATTTTAGAGAGAATTAAAGGTTTGAGTGTTAGCTAGTCCTAGTAGTTGTCCATGTTAAACTAAGTCTTACAATTGCATGTGACAAGCTGGCTAAGTCCATTTTAGGTCTAGAGAGTTTAGTATAGGTCACCATCCAATTCTTAAAGAATTTGGATTGGTAAATTCTTATTTGCAGGTAACTTATGGAAGAATTATCCAATCTGTAAATAAAGTGATGGGAAAGTGACCGGAGGATGAAGAAAGGTGCTTTTACTCTAAAAGCATGCCAGGAGCCGACATTGGAGCCGGTTGTTCCAAGATTCCCTGATACAAGAATAATTTCCCCTCGGGTGGAAGTTAAAAGGGAATTGCTAATTTTAGCTTCTCTACAAATAGTGCAAAGTGAAATGTAATGTTGCACTTTGGTTTTGGGAGTTTCCTAGAAGCTACCCAAAAAGTTTCAGAATTTTCCGAAACAATTACAATGACTCCATGGGAAGTCAATTGCCTTTGAACATGATCGTAAATTCTTAGGAATTACCCATGTTGTGGTAAAATCCCACTGAAAATTAGGATAGTGTGTTGTGTGCTAATAAAGCGTTCCACAAAGTTTGAAGACATTTTGACATTCCTAGGTACCAGAATCGGCAACGACATTGGACTTTTGAAGGATTTACAACTTTACGGCGGGTTGACCGGCGTACCAGGAGATGGTGGTGTCCAAATGATGTGAATGAGGGGTCTTTTCTTACTCCCACGAAACTTCTAAGTAACCCTAGATAGATGGTTTCCTCAAAGGAAACAAATTCCAAAAGTTAGAGTTTTCACCTTTCTTTGGAGTTACCGTAAGTTGATTTTACACTTACGAAGGGCTAGGAAGAAGGAGGTACGGGGTCCCGAAGACTAATTTGGGTCTTCTAAACACAATGGCCCAATTGTTTTTCAATTTGGAGTTGTTCCCTAGAAGATAGGAAGGGTCCAACAGTAGGTTTGACTTTTTTAGAGTAATTTGTGGTAATTCAAAGTTAATTTCGCAAATATCTTTTGGAAATTGAAGATTGGATTTGGGTAAGACCTCTTTTCTTGCGTAACAATCCATCTTTTGTTTAAAGAAAGACAATTTAGAAATACTTTGGGTTAATTAGCAAAATATCTAGGTTAATTAGGGTTATTTTCAAAATATCTTTGGGAAAAGATCTTGGATTTGATTTAGCCAAGATTTATTAGCTAAATGGAGAGGGTTCTAGAGAATTCTTCCATTAAACAAAGATTATTTTGGAAATACGATAGAGTAGTTTAGGAAATATCTCAGGATCAAAAGTAAATGTTTTTCCACCGACAACTTACCGGGGAGGGGCCTGGGACAAGTATAAAAGGCCCTTCCCTCAAGGTTGTCGGTACCCTAATTCTTATATATCTAACCTTTGCTTTTGTGCTACTAGCGTGGTCGGAGCACTGATCCAGGTTGAGATCTGACCTAAGTTTCATTCTAATTCTTGATTTGCACACTTTGAAGGACGAGAGGGTCCCTTCAAAGTGATTTCTATTTGATTTCTTTAAGTTCTTGGGGTTAAGCCTCCATTTTCTTTGAATTGTGAGAGTTTTGGAAGGGATAGACCTCTAAACTCTAATTTCGTTTAAGATTTCTTGAATACTAACAAATTGTGCTCATTACAACAGAATTTGGTGTTAATAGACTTAAGGCAGCGAACTTTGATTTTGCCAAAAGTTTATTAAACCAACCCTTGTCCAAAATCTATTGTATAACAGAGATTAGAACTTTAATTGCTAAAGTTCGGTTTAAACGCTATCATGCGTACCTCCTTTAGTGATTAAACTTGGATACTTGGAAATTCTAGAGAATTAATCTTTAAAGTTCGGTTTAAACACTGTCATGTGTACCTCCTTTAAAGATTGACTTTCAAAATACTAAAATTTAATCATTGACACTATGTATGCCTAGGGTCACCCCTGCACGGCGAAGCTTTGACTTTGGGATATTTGAAACTAACACTTTAAAACGTGGTCCCAAGTATTAGAGAAATTTCCTTATTTGCATGCTTGGAAAAATGCTTTGCAGGTGTACTAATTAAAGAACATTTGATTTAGTGAGAAAGATTAGAGAAAAGTAGTCAAAATTCCTTAGTATGAACTCTTGATAAAACCCTTAGTAGTAGTCAGAGAAAACCCAAAAAATTAGATTAGTTTCCCTTTAGTTAGAGTTATTAAAATTATTCTAGAAAGAGATTTTCTAACTAGTTTAGAATACTTAGTTGTTAAGTTTTAACTTTTTCCCCCAAATCCCAAAAAAATTAGATTGTTAGTTTAGAATTTAAGAAGTTCCCAAAAAAACCCCAAAATTGATTAGTTTTAGAATTAATTAAGTCTGAAAATTAGATTAGTCAAAAATCCATTAGATTAGTGAAAATCAACATCATTAGTGAAAGTTTCCCAAACCAGTGATCAAAGAATGAGTTATAAACCGGAACACCAGAGCTGGTATTATTAAACCAACCAATCAAATAGTTAATTAGGAAGAATCGATAGTCAACAGGGGTGACGACATGGCCAGCTCGACCCAGACAGAGGGAGCTAGCTCGACTAAGACAGGGGAGCCAACTCGACCAATAACTAGGGTGCCAACGGGGAGCTAGCTACGGCCAGTGAGAACGGGACACGTGGCAGCCAACGGACGAGCGAGTGAGGGGCTGTGTAGTGATCCAGATACTAAATAGAGCCAAGCAGACAAAGGGGGCTGAGGAGCTCGATTGGGAGTCCAGCAACTAGAAGTTGGAAAGGCGGATAAAACTAAAATTTAAGGTAAGGTTCTCAAATGTTAGAAAATTTTAATAAAAAAGCTAACACTCTTAATAATTAGTGAGTATTCATAGAAACATCAACAACTCATAACACTCTCCTTCAACTCTTAAAACACCAAACACAAATGCGAGTTGAAGAAGTTGAAATGAAAGGTTAGAGACGAAAGGAAGAAGAAGAAGAAAAGGAATCTAAACAATTAATAAGGTAAGAATCCTTTCGATTTTATTTTGAAATTTTATTCTCATTACTATTCATTGAATTGTTGGTTAGTCATTAATTAGGATTCTTTTAGGAATTAGAAGGCTAAGCTTTGGTTACGTTTTGTTTTATTAGGCTTAATAAGACAAATAGATAAAGACAAAACGCCAACTAATATCTTTTGGATGATTAGGAAATTACAAGATAATTAGGATTTGTTAGATTTGATTTGATTTAGTGGATTTAAAAGGTTTTGAGGTATTAAAATAATTTCTAATTATTTTAAAGACAACCAAAATTAATTAAATCCCATAATCATTAGTAGGAAAAGAAAAATTGAAAATGAAGTACAACATTGAACAAGGATTGGTTTCAAATGGTGTGATGAATTAGCGAAATGGAGGATGTAACGGGTTACTACGAAACCATTCACCCTGTGATCCTCGAGGACGGTACAATCGATCACTTCATGGGGAAGGTATGTTAAAATTCTTTATATTTCATTTCTTTTTTCAATTTGATTAAAATTTCACTTGATAAAATAAACCATTGGAAACTTTAGGAAAATTAGAAAAGAAAATTAACATTTAAAATTAAAATTGTTCGTTTAGACTAAGAAATAATTAATGAATGAAATTTAACTCGTTAGACTTTTAAAACAAATTTCATTCATTAATAATTTTTTAAGACTTTAGTTTTTAGTGTCTTACCTTGTTGGGAAGGTAATTTCTGAATTTTCATAAAACCCTAAAAAACCCTAATTTTAGAATAGGAAGTTTGATTTAAATTAGAATAGAAGATAATTAAAAAGAATTTCTAAGGAATCTTTAAAGAATCATTTAAATTAGGAATCGATTAGGGAATCTTTTAAAGATTCCAAAACCTATTTTCATTTAAAAAATACTTTGATTATAAGTGAGAAAAGGTTGGATGAAGTTTGATCTTAATTTGGATGAAGTTCTTTAATTAGTGGTCAAATTAGGTTTAATCTTAGAATTGGGTAACTAACATAACTAAAAACTTAACCCTAAAATTTAGATTTATTTCAATTAGTTTTACTATTTTTAATTTGTGGATGAAGGTTGTGATGTAGTTTAGGGATCAATATTTCATCCATTCATTTCTTTTATTAGGAAAGTTAGAATTTAACTTGCTTTATCATTCTAGAAAGGGAAAATTACATTCTACAATTTAGGTTAGATTGATTTAGTTTGAATTCATCTTTTGATTAGTTATTTGATTAGTTATTTGATTTAGTTAACCATAGTTTAAAAATTAGGGTTTAAACGATTTAAGTTCAGTTTGGATATTTAAAAACAAAGTGTCCATTGCTTGAAAGGCGCGAATTGAACTTAGATTAAGAACATCCCAAAGAAATTGATTTAACCAGCCATTAGAACCCATGTGCACATTTTAACTCGAAGGGTGGAGTTTAAAACACTCACAGCCATGCATTACAATGTTAAGTTCCAACTCAAGTCACAAAGTTTCCCATTCCTCCATGACTCCCAATACTTAACTCCCACAAGACACTAGGCATGTCATTTCATGATATGGGGCAGAACTTCCATTGATGTCCAAGTACTCCGTGGCATCACTATTACCCATCCATGCTAACCACCCATGAATGGAATCCAACTCCCTACTAGGCTAAATCCACCTTACTTTGGGATTCACTCGTAAGAATTCACTAATTAGGACTTACATCATGGCCTAGTATGAAGTGGGATACATCCAACCGGTATCAAGAAGTGCCCAAGCACTCTATAGTAACACACAAATGGTGGTGAGGCTCCAACACCAACCTCACCACCTAGGAACACTTTAGATCACGATGGCACCATCTAAAAGTGAGAAGTGAGAACATCCCTCTTCATTGTATTCTCTACAAAGTTCAGCAACCCCCTCAAGCTAGAGGTCACCGGGAACCCCCAAGATACTCCCCATCTTGGAAGACCACTCAATTCCAAGTTGTTTCCCCCAAACTGGGCTCCAAAAGACTCTTGATCTTTCCATCAGGATAACTTTTAGCTTCGGGTTCCATATCCTAAGTGTGAGCCCATTTTTGTGATCACCATGGACTATTCACTTTTCCAAATATGACAAGTATTGAGGAAGTTATGGCCCTCTAAAGATACGAGTCCCTTGGGAGGTGTAGTTCTCTAGGACTCCACCCTCTTTGGATACCCATAACTTTTAGCTCATAGCTTATCTCTTCATGAGCCTTAACATTCTAGAAATCTTGTCTCCTTAGCTTTTCAATGACATGTGGCATGCCCTATTTGGCTCAAAGGATTCTTCTCAAATCTTGTCTCCCATGTCCCCATGCCTTGGAACGCAACCAGGACAATACCAACTTTGAAGAGCCATAACCTTTGACTCACAACATGGATTCTTGTGTTCTTTGAACCCATGAACGTTTCTTCTCACAAGCTTTTCTAGCATGTGTGACATGCCCTCCAATTCATCCAGATTAAGAGTACTACAACGCTTTAATCGCTCAAGACACCTAGTTCCACTCACCCCATCTTTTGCAAGGCATGGGGAGCACTTGGGGTGAGGTTAAAGAACTAAAGTGTCATTTAAGGGTGTGATAGTGAGCCCATTAAGCTATAAAGGGCCTTTGAAGGTTATTGGGGTTGTAAGGCGTTACTAGGGCCGCGATATTAATATTGTTTTTATTATTAAATTGCCTAATTTTTTTTGATGAATTGTTGAATCTTGTTAGAAGTCAAAAGACAATTTTAGATCCCCTTCTTGTGCATTTTCATATATTGGATGAATAAATATGGAATTTTATAATTGCTAAAAATAGAAATGCTCCAAAAAAAGCTTAGGTTTTCAAGAATAGAAAGAATACATATTAGATAAGAATCTACATGGGTTGGATTAAGGAAGGGGTCAAAATTAGGTAAAGTTACCTTATACAACATTCTCAATTTCAATTGTGAGATTGATTATAGAATGACCAAATTTCCCTTCAATTAAAATACATGATAATTTGAATCTTAACTTTGAAGAACAAATCTGAATTTCTACATGTTTTCATCTTTCAATATTTGTGTCCCTTATTCTATAATTTTAATGCTTGGTTTGATTGAAGATTTGACTTTATGAGGGTACAATTGGTCATCTATGGTGGGCACACCATTCATAGTTCTCTTGAAAGGTAGGATGAAATTTTAAGAGCAATCATTTCTTGAGCTTAAGTCATAATCTAGGGACCTTCTATATTGTTGTATTATGAGAGCTCATTGCTCTAGAATATTAAAGCCTATCCAAGAAACTAAGTAAAAAATTGAGTTAGTCTATAAAATTCAATGTATTGATCTTGTCCCTTTCATTGTAGGAAATAATAGTTAAGAATAAATACCCTTCAACATCCACTTGTTTTCACACAAAAATATAAAATCAACAATACCTTCCATATGAAGAAAGGGTCAATCACCTACCCCTTTTTTTGGCACTAAGTGGGCAAATTTTACCAATTGAAAATAAATCTCTACTTTTTGTCAAATTAAAGAAGTTTGTTTCAAACAAAAGAAATCCATTTCTATTTAGACTATGGATGAAGTCACCAAATTGGGATGAAAAATGTTTAAATATGATTGCAATGTGTTCTTGGATTCTAAAAATTGATGAACATAGAAATACAATGCTTCAACAAATTTTAAGTGATTGCTCAAGACCTTCTCCAAAGGTAAAATATAAACATACCAACCATAGATGTTGATACTAAGGATGGGAGTAAAAGTATATTGGAAAGGGGTGGATTTCACTAAGTTTGGAAATAGAATTTTAAATACAACACTATTGATTGTGACAATGCTATAAGGCTTCATAATCATATATATTGTATATAAAAGTTTGGATCAAATCAACAATTTTTGATGAAATCTTTGTAAACTAAACCTAAGCAATGGATCACAGGTTGTAAACTTCATATAGTTTTTTATGTATGAACTCTTCAACATAATTCTGACTTTGGAGATATTTTTCATTTAAAACTATAAGAGGTATAGAAAGAAGGTTAATTCACCCTTTCACTTCTTTGACATTGAAGAGCAAGTGGACTAGGAAATAACTTAGAGAGAGGATAGAAGATAGAAAAAACATTTCAAAAATGAGATTTCTAAATTTTTTTGATGATGTGGCACTTACTTGGAGATTTAAAGAGTTATATTAATTGTAGCTCAAAGTATTCAAAAGTGAATTATGAGGTGTTGTTTCGCCATTAAAAAGTTTGAAAGGGATAGACTTTCAAATTTTTAGTAAATTAAAGTTATACATTTACTACGTCACAATCACCCCTCGCACCCTACATAATTTACAGCTCTACACTACCATGGTGGTTTGTGCATTGTAGGCTTGTGACAAATTTGTTATATGTATACCTTTCCAATCCTAACGGGTGCATCAAAGTACACAAGTGGTCTCTTGGTTCATAACAAGCTATGTCATTGTGGAGACAAAGGTTCAATCCCCCATGTACTTGAAACACCTTTGGCCTATTGCAAGGTGAATCAAGTTTCCTTCATCCAATTATAGATTTGAGGATACTTAAATCCACTAGGGAATAGGCCAGATGACTTTTTAGACAAAGTTTTTATGAATTTGATTTTTTTATTGTAAAATATTTCAAAATTTTTAAAGAGTAGTCACTTGGCCTTTTTTCATGGTTTTCATTTTGCAACTCATTAACTTATTTGTCACATACTTCCATTAAAAAAATTAGACTTTATTAAGATTTTCAAAGGTCTCTTCTATATTAGTGCTTAAGTACTTTAAACACAACCACACTCCATTTAGAGTACCATAATTCAAATGAAACTCTCTTGCCCTCTTTCCATGACTTTAAATTTTTCACCTTGAATTAGAAAGGAACTTCAAATGTAGCTTATATAGCCAATGTTCTTTAAATAATCTACAAGTATTGATGCTTTTTGTCAATATTCATAGGTTCTAAGTTAACCCTAAATGCCAAAGGCCCTTCTTTAGCCTCTTGAAATTTGCTCTAAACTAAACCAAAAGCCAACATTTTGATAAGTTTTATCAATTTTTTTGAATTGTAACCATACAAACTCAAAATTGACATGTTAGGGATCTCGTGGAAAAATAATCTACAACAATATCACTTATGAATTAAAAGATTACAATGTATGATAATAAAGGTGTTAAAACGTGATTTGACGTCTTTTAACCCCTAATTGACCAACTAACCATATATAGTTGATTTGAAGTTTCAAGCTCAGTTTAGGATGGGCAGTTAAATTCTTGTGACTGGTTTAAAATTTTTTAAGGCAATTTCAAAGGTTAACTACTGAAATTTTTAATTTTCATTGAAAAAGATAAAGAGTAGATTTTAAAGAAGTCCTCAAAGGCATATATGTATTTTAGTAGAATAGTAAAGCTTGCCAATTTTACTTGATTTGAGATCTAAAAAATTATACTTATCCATTTGCTTTGAAAATGGACCCAATGGAAAGAGTAAAGTTTTTTTGTGAAGAACTCACCATTAAAAATTTAAACATGCAAATGTTGATTTGGAGTTAATTGTGATTTCTACTTATAAAAAAAATTGCATTTCAACAATTGCAAGGTGGATTGTGTAATGGATTTGATAGCTCTTCATTTGAACTAAATGTTTTTGGAAGCGCATTTTAGTGTGCTAACACAATTTTGAGTTGGTAATGTCACCTCCAATCTCCAAAAAATCTTATATGCAAATTTCTAAAACATTGTGGGGTGGGGCAACATACTAAAAATAGAAAATGTACATTTCTTTTGTTATAATCTTACAACTTCTATGCAATTTTGCACTCAAAGTTGGTATGCACACTAATACGAAAGCTTTTTAGACATCCATATGGTTAGATTTTGAAAAAAAAACATTTTTTTTCATTGGGGATAACTATAAGCCCATACTCTTTTTTCATAATCAAAACACATTTGGAAAGGCTTGGGCATTTAGGGGTTAGTCCTTTTTTCACCTGTCAAATCTACAAATTTGGTCACCAAAAAATATGAGATTGAAGGGCACAATATGCATAACCCCAATCGATTTCTGGATCTTCAAAATTTATTTTAGAATTTATTTACATGAATTTTTAATGTGTTTTTATTTCCAAAATATAGTGTATTTGAGGCTCATTTCGAAGAGCCTTGAACACAACCCAACACTAAGAAAATCAAGATTTTGCAATGGACAACCCTTGCACAAAACCTGAAATAATAAAACCATAATCATTCAATTTCAAAATTGAATTTTTGATGCTAAAACTAGACATCAAAAAGAGTTTTTCACAAATATAAACTACGAAAAATAGTAATTTAGTAAGATTTTATTTAACTTCAAAGTATTGTCGTTACTAAAATTTGGTGCCTTGAGCATTTACGGGTGAACATATACTTGGAGATTCTGAAATAAGTCATAGCTTTTTTGACAACACCCCTAAATGTTTCTTAGAAAATCGTTATGGTTTCTTGTGTGGCAAAAGTGGCATCAAAAAGATTCTAAAAGCAAACAAACTACTCATCCGTTTCGTCTGGCGCAGCATCTCCAATTCTCAAACCAGATAATACCGGTAACTTGGACCCCTAGAATTTTTTAATAATTTAAAAAATTTTCACATAAAAATCTATCCCCTTGGCCACCGCAACAGAATGAGGCCCATGAATCAGCATTGAAAGCAGTCATGGAATCTTTTTCATAAGTCACCAAGTTAACGAATGTCTGATATCCAGAGCCATTTGGATGATAAAATCCCACCATCACCAAAAAGTAATTGCCACGTGGATTCGAAATATTAATTATTTACCCCCTTGAAAGTCTCAAAACTGAAATGGGCCAATGAGAATCCTTCTCGCCCTTTGTGGCTGCCACTCATCCCCCTCAATCAAACTGAAACCCCCCAGTGGATGGAGCTCATCCAACGAATGAACTTCAATGCCACCTTGCGTATAAAACCAACGAATAAAGGCACAAACGAATGAAGAAATTCATCCAAACTATAAATAACCAACCATTCTAAGAGAAGAATACATCCAAAAATCGCAAGTGGACCATTCGATTGAAGGCGTCAGTTCGTCTATATCTTCATCTCATTGGATGCGGTCTTCACCCAGTCATAGACGAATGGAAAAAAAATCATCCATGTCAACTACCGGTGTTCATCTGGATGCGACCTACGTACACGCTGGACGAGTGGAGACGACGAATGAAAGCATTCATCCATATCTTCGAAGTCATCGTTGTCGTCGTGAGCTTGGGTGAGGCGCCTTGTTGGCTATGGCGATGGCATAAGCCAGCCAGCCAGAGGTACGAGGTTCTTCGTCGTCCCCGTGCCCGGCATTCTTCCACCGCATCCTTGCGGGTGGCAACCTACCTACCGCTCCGCCTCATCTTCCTGCGCTTCCTTTCTTACAGTCTCCCCTTGCTGTTCTGACGTGTTTTTTTTGAGAGTTTTTGGTGCAAATTGGTGGAGGTTTTGTCTTAGCTCTGGTTTGGGGAGGACTTTTAAAAAAAAATTATTTAGCTCGAATTTGCGTATTTTTTCCAGCGGATTGTGTGTGACTTTTCGAGGTCGGCCTTCCTGGAACTGGATTTGAAGATTGGCAGTAAATGTCGCTTTTTGCTTGAGGCTACGTTTCATGTTTTGCCCGTCATCGCCAGTTGAAGTTTTGGAGAATTTGGTTATTTAGCAGTTTGTGTTTGCTTCCCTAATCTCTTTTGTTTCTCGGCTCCCGTGGTTGTTTGTGTGTGGGGATTTTGTGGCCTTTTGTGATGGTGGATGCGGTTAGGGTAAATTCTTGCGGGGAGAGCCAGAACTAGTTTTTTTAGTGGAGCGGAATTTTGGTAGCTCGGGAGGGGACGGGGAGAGCAGAATCTTGAGTCTTTCAAAGGAGGTGACAGAAGATTGCTAGCATGAGGGCGGTTGCCACGGTGTCTGCTCCACTTCGTGTGGACACTCTCTCTTCTACTCAAATAGTTAGTCGAACCAACTTTCCTAATGCGTCAGGATGCCTCGCCACACAGCCTGTAGCACAGCAGCAACGGGGGGCTACAACCCTCACCGGGTGCAGCAGCTTTCACAGAGTCGTGAAAGCCTTGGATACAGGACGTCAGAATAGCCTTAGGTTCCATCCTAGCGCCTTTGCCTGCCGGTGTTCAGCTTCCGAAGATGCGAGCAACGTGCCACGGGATAGTCAAGGATTGCGGAATGAACAAATTGACCATGGAGAAATTCAGGACGAAGCGGGGCCTTCATCTGTGTGGGATTTACCGTCTCGGCACAAGCAGATGCAGGTGTGTTTACTGTCTTCTGTATTCTAAACAATGCGTGTTCGATATGTAAACTTTGTGGATCTTAGTTCTCTTTGTGTTGCTGCGTATAATTTGACGTTATTATGAAGGACGGTTCTGTTTTGGCCGTGTGTGTTAACTGTGCTGAATTGGAAGAACTTCTGGCTTGCGGTTGCCAATCCTTCTCCTTAGAATCAATGTAGCTTTCAAGCGAGGTTCTTCTGTGTAGAGGATAGGCATGTTTAACCATCCTTCTGCTTGCACCGGTGAACTTGGATGTGCATCATGCATCGCTTAATTGGCCATATGTAATCGAGCGGAATTCTGTCTTTCATATTGTTCATTTTCTCATCTTGACTTTAAATTGAAAATGGCACGCCGAATCCGTCGGGCTAGCATTGTCAGACTTATTCATGGAACATCCGTGCATTCGCCGATGTGTAAAACCGCAAGCTAAGCTAAGATTGGCTTGGCATTCGAGGATTGAGTGCGACGGGTGGATTTTTATTGTTCAGATTTATGGTAGTTTTAGGAAACAAAATGAGCGGGGCTGCAAGAAGCCACTGAATTTGTCAATGGATAATGTTGTGGCATTTTCCCAACTGTGTGCGATCATGGGGCTGAGAAAAATCGAGAAGGACAGGGTTCACATGAATGTTTTTGGGATCAGATTACCAGAAAAATATCAGTTTGTGGTCCGACATGAGTAAGGGTAGTTCGAATATAGATGAATTAGAGGCGGAGCCGTGAGTTTTGAGTAGTTTCTGTCGAGCGCAGCGTAAACTGTGAAGTCCGGCATGGGCGCAGGCTGCGGCTGCCAAAATGAGAGACCCGCTGCGTGACATGGTTAGCAATGCTAGCAAGAAGCTGCAAGGCTACTTGGAAAATCACTATCATGTCAAGATGAAGGAGGAAGTTGATGATAAGCTCGTGCCTGAGCAGGAGACAGAGCAGGAGAGCGACTGGACGAGATGGCAAAAAGTGTTCGCAGAAGTTGAAGCGAGTGAAAGCGAGAGCAATTGGTTGAAGGTAATTGAGCTTGCTTCATGAATCTTTTGGACCATCTACTCCTTTTGATATACTATCATGTTTAGAATAAGGATTCTGATTAGAGTTTGGGTTGGTAATTGTTGTCTCTCTAGGCTCAAATTGAGGAAGCTGTCAAGAGGGAATCGTTTGAAGATGCTGCAAGGTTGAAGACCCAACTGGATATGGTGACAAATAAAGACATCGTTGCAGAGGTCACTAGTGAACTGAAGGTACTAACATAATTTTGTTATTCTTCCAGTGGGCTATTGTTTGGGAGTTGGAGCTGTTGCCCATCATGTGTCGACATGAATTTTAACACCTCATTTTAAGCAGGAACGTCATTAATTTCTCGACGAGATACTCTTAAGCGATTCGCTGAAGTCATGTGTTCGTGTTTTTTGTGCACACCAGAAAGCTTTGGCTGAGGAACGTTATGATGATGCTACCTTGTTCAGGGACAAAGCAGGTGCCGGCCTGGTAAGGGTCTGATTTCTTTATCTTGCGTCAGTACTGTGTATCTTTTTGCTGTTTGAGTAGATGATTGGACAGAACGATGTTTAGGGTTTATGTTGGTCAAACCTACTTATGTTTTTACTTATCTGTAAAGTGTGCATTGCCATCGGTTGACAGAGCGAGACATCTACTTTTACAAAGTTATAGCGACCTCCTATTTCGTTTGTTCGGTTCTTGTTTGGCTGCCATCTCATGTGTGTCTGGCACAATCAGGTTGGTTGGTGGGTTGGTCTTGCGGAAGGAGGAAATGATCCTTACGGTCGAATTATTAACATATATGCGTCTCATGGAAGGCTCGTTGCAAAAGGCTACAGCGCAAGGTTTGGTCATGGACCTTTCATGTGTTGAGATCTTTTGGTGGGGTTCATTCTCATTTGAAGGCACTAGGGTGTAGTTAAATGTTACTGCAAGAAGAAAGCTCAGTACTTATGGGGGATATGTTTGTTGAACTTCTTTCAGGCAATTGGCTACGGCTGCAGCTGGTGTTCCTTTATTTGAGATCTTTATTACGAAGAATGGAGAAAGAGATTATGGGCAACAGGTGACTTTGGTTGAATTTTTTCAGGCCCAGGATTGAATCAACTTCTTTACTTTTTTACATGATTGCTATAACCAGATATACATCTCTATTATCTCCAACGGGATTGCTAAGTTACGAAATTGCAAACTTCATGGCTGTGGATAATCATCTACCCATTTAGTTTTGCAGATGGGAATTCTGAAAGAATGTGATCTCTAGTGCGCATGATCTCATATCGTTTGTCTGGGACTTAATTCTTATTTCTCTTGATAACTTGCAGATGTGTCTACACTTGTGAACACATGTCTACGAGTTAGGCTCGCGTTACTGCTTTAATGATTTACACATTGACTTGACAGGCTGTGTACTTGCAACGAGATTCTGCTGTGGCAACAGGGTCTTCGCCTGGCTCGACTAAAACTGTCGACACAAATGTGTTGGATGTTGAGAACTCAGCCAGAGACGAGGATTCTAGTGATACCGTGAAAGAACACTCAGAGGATACTTCAGACAATGGAAAGGGAAAATCTGGGGATGCCGCATTGTTGGAAGAGCCTTTAAGTAAAATTATGAGTTTTTTGAAGGATCGCATGCCAGATGTCAAGCTGAAAGTGTTTAAGGTAGTCTCCCTGCTCATTGTTGGGTGTTTTGCTTACATATATATATAACTTCTTATGTTGAAATCATGTCTGAGAATATAAAATTTCAGTTTGTTAGAGAGCGTACTGTTAGAAGCGTTTAACTACTGTATGGTTTTGATTACCTGATTTTAAAAGGGTCTTTTTACACGCGCCACTTTCTAAGTTCTAAGTCTGTTTGTGTTCCAGGTTATCGCACCGGAAGGTGCGGAGGCGGAGGTTCCCAAGATAGTGGAGCAACTGATGGAGCATGATGACTCCAGCAGCAGTAAGCATCAGGATCTGCCGGGGTCTAGCTCCAAAAATACTAATAGCAATAGCAGTGCTGAGAAGAAGGGATTAGGTAGCAAGTTTCCACTTGACGGGAAGATGCCTGTAGGAGGCATCGGCGAAGTAGAGAAGGAGACCCCCATTCGGTTAGTAGTAGGGGGAGTATTACAGAATAATGTAGATTCTGAGTCTCCCAAGCTTCCTGTACGGGTTCCAGCTAGGATTGAACATCAAGGGCGAAATGCTTTTACCTTCCACATTGAGGATCCAGGTAGTACGCCAGCCGGAGCTGTCGCATCTAAGGAATTAGCACCATCATGGAAAGTGGCGACCATTGCAACTCAAGCGTCAGCTGATTTAATGCCGGATGATGTTGCCAAGGTTCTTTGGAATGTCGAGAAGGTGCCTGTGAAGGTCAGTATGGCAATGGCTGCCACGGCACGAGTGTTTCAGGACACTGTAGGATGCTTCATTGAATTTTAGCACAGCTGTAACATGTGATATTTCTCCTATGAATACAGCAAGGGCCGGGGTGGGCTATGGTTGCAGAACTGTGTGGTTCTAATTTGTTATTTCATGGTTCAGGTATCCAAGGAGATGGGGGAAATTATCAGGCTTGCTGTCAGCCAAGCACAAAGACGGCGTGGTTTGTTTACCAGCACTAATTTTCGCCGGATCAATGTGTCCGAGAGTAGCACAGATCCTCTTTGTGGTGCGCCTCTCCCTTTCCTCATGTCGTAGATTTGTTCTGTTGATATTGTTCAGGTAAACTGTGGTTTCACGATCTCTTTTAGGTCTAAGTAATTTTATCTAACTTGGGGGATCCCAAATTGAACAGGATTATATATAGGTGCTTTTGGACCTTATACTTCTGAAGTCGTGCAACTGCAACGAAAGTATGGTCATTGGGAAAGTGACGATGCTAGCTCGAGCGGGTCAAAGCTGGAGTTTTTTGAATATGTAGAGGCAGTGAAGTTGACCGGCGATTTGAACGTTCCTGCTGGCCAGGTATGCTCTCTTAGAACCAGAGTTCCTTCCTTTTTGGTGCACTATCACCTTGCAACAGTTTTCGAAATGCATCCGCAGCATGGATATTGACATCGTCGTCTAGGCAGGGACTCTTTTCGCCTGCCAAAATGAGGCTTCAGTACCTTCATGACGAGTCTCTTTATAATGGAGGATCAAGCAATTGACATGTCTTGGAAACAGGTGACGTTTAGGGCTCGAACAGGGCGGGAGAGCCGGCTTTCTCATCGTGGAGCGTATCCTGAGGAACTTGGAGTGGTATAATTCTATCCCTACAAGGTCTTTTTTGATGATTGATGATATTGAGAGCTCCTATGAATGAAAATTGCCCCCCCCATTCTAAGGCTAGATGAAGCATGGTCTTATATTTGGAAAGTATTGATGCCAATTTCTTTAGTTCATCATGCTGAGACCTTTCCATCCATCTCGCAGGTGACAAGGTACAAAGGGCAAGGAAGGTTGGCTGAACCTGGTTTTCGTAATCCCCAGTGGATTGATGGTGAACTTGTGCTCCTTGACGGAAAGGTTCGTCTGCCTGTCTGTTCGAACCTACTCTTCTTGGTTCTTTCTTGGCGAGTGTCCAAGTTTTGTTACCTACGTTACGTTTTCATGTCAGAATATGAAAATATGCGAGTTATGATTGGAGATTGACACTGTACCTGAATGAATTTTGCAGGGTGGAGGTCATACAAATGGAGCAGCACTCGGCTTTGTATACTCGGTCCCTGAACGTCATTTCCTTGTGCTTTTCAAAAGGTTGAATCTGAGCTTAGATTAGGATTATCTCGTGCCTATATTCACTACTTATTGCGACTGCCGGTAATATGTAAAGCTTAGTTAGAGAGATATACGCAGTGTTGATCTACGAGCTTAGTTTAGGTGGTATTGTAGTATGCTTGAGGCCTCAAAACACAGGTCAGTCCCTGAAAGCTGTTGGGACCTCTTGAATCTGTATATTGCCATATGTAGTAGAATTGGTTTTCCTTTTCCTTCTAAATAATTTACCTTCGAAACTTTCGAGAGACTTGTCTTCCACCTCTTCTCTCACTGAATGTGTTGCACTAAACAATGTGAGCCAACCTAGTTGTACTCCTGAGTCCATTTCTGAGCACCGCCTGCTGCGTATGCATTTTCTTTTTCTTTTTTTCTATATTCCAAAGCAAGCGTCTGAGGCTGTCCCCAATTTTTTTTTAATAGTTGTGGTAGTAAGGGTCAAATTTTGTGTACTTTATGAAAGTGAAATTAAAATAGTAATCAAACTGATCCAAAAAATTTGAACCCTACAAAATGATCCCAAAGTAAATCTAGTGAAATAATTTATGCAAAAGATGAAAAACTAGTTCAATTGCCTCTTGATGTGATATTTTTCCCTGTTTTTTTTATGATCGGATTATTTGTAAATTTCGGATATAAAATTTGGACGTATATACTATATGGTAGGAAATTGGAAGGCCATTGCTAGGTAGTACACAAGTGAAATCAAGTTGTGCAAAAGTTTGAGTAGTCTGAGATCCACACTAAGTTGGATAATTTTGCGTGAAATGGGATCTAATTTGTGTGAACCTCTCTATTGACCAAAATTCAAATGAAAAGTAGATGAAAGGTGAGTGAATGTTGGATATAAATTTTCCTATTTGGACACTTCTAAAATTATTGTTGTTTGGGTACTAAAAATGAGTGTGAGTTGAATTTTTAAGTTTCAACGATTGTATTCTGTAATGCCATCAATTAAAGCTGAGTGCCCAAAGCATGTTTACCAAAATCCACCAAAGCTAAGATCCATAGAAATTGACCATACTAATGTGGGGGAAAGAACAAATGATTTTACTGTACAATTGAAAAGATTATAATAGTCAAATATGACAACCTTTCATTTTGGGGAGGCACTTAGGGGTTAAATGAAAAATGACATTCACACTCAACATACTCAATGATTCCCTATTTTGGAATTAATATGGCATTCAATTGAACTAATAATTGTTAGTAACATAGTAATTAGTAAAAATTTAATAAATTATTGTAATCTAATTAGTACAAATATTACAAAAATATAAAAATACAAAAAACTTGCACAACAAATATGCAATGTTAATGTAGTATATGATTACGTGGAGAAAAAATCATGGAGGGTCAATTTACTTGTCTTCGTTAATATTTTTATACATCAATTTGGGTTGAGCTATTAGGCAAATCATTCTTAAATATCCAATTCACAAAGAATTTACTTAAGGAGAGATTGATAATTGAAGCAATGAAATTGACACGTTTATCAAAATAACTTTTGAAACTGAAATGGCACAGACTAAATGGAGAAAGACAATGAAATTGACAAAATTATGAAGACAATTCAACAAGGATTTGCTAATGAGAAACTACCATCTAAATTTATAAATGAAGAAATTTGAGGATTTCATCATTGAAATTGCTAAACCTAGAATTGCAAATAGAGTATGAAAAAGCATACATGTGTAGTAGGGTGATTGCAAGAAACACTTGTCTTATTTTTTGTCCCCTTGCCCTTAGACTATTGGACATGTGGTTTTTTGGTCATAAATTTTGCATCGTAAGTCCGTTTGTCTTGAAATTTGGAATGAAGGTATACATAAAAGTTTCACACATTCTCTATTTTTTGGGGTTTTTTAAAAATTACTTTACTATTTTTAAAGTGCCCCCGATTGGGTGTCTACCTTGGCCATTTTGGGGTTTTTTGAGCCGAAGTTGTACCCAAAAATGCGAACTAGAAGCCACAAATTGGAGAAGCTAGAGGTGTACTTGCATTCCAATGAAAGATAAAGAGTTTTTTGCAAAAAACCTTTGCATGAGGTGTCTACATGGGGCCAAAGTGATTGTTGTTCGCGCACATTTTTTGGGCAAGAGAAAATTTTCTTTGAAGAAATTTTTGGTGCAATATGAGAGAAAGCTTGTCTAAAAAAATGGCTTTTTTTCTAGGAATTTTTTGAATTTTTCTTGAATTACTAAAAATGAAAAGGTCCATAGACCCCTTTTCTGCTATTTTCTGCTCCCAGTGGCTTCTATAGTACTCCATAGTAGTCTATAGTACTACATAGTACTATATAGTACTGAATCAATGGTTGAGATTTGCAGGCGCCCGAAATCGACAGTTGAGATTTGCAAGCGCAATCTGATGAACAAAATTGATAGTAGTCTGTAGTATTGCTAGTCCTACGGCCAATAATCGTGTTTTTGAGCCAAAAACATGAAGTGTTTCTTGCAATCATCCAATAGCTAGATGGACATTAAAATCTTGACAACTTCCTACTTTTGCTATATTGTATAATAGAGGACATAGAGACAAGGTAGATGTAGCTAAAAAATAAAACTTAGTGCAACAACTGAAGATGCAATCTACAAAGATAGCCAACAGAGAAGTAAAGTGAAGAAAGATAAGCAAAGATAATTTACAATTGTGTGGCTCACCTTTGATACACAAAGTGAAGATAACCCAAAATTGCATTTTGTCAGTGGTTCACCTTTGATATATGGTGAAGATAACTCAAAGTTTATCAAAGTTGGTACAAGAGCTATTTTTAATTAGTGTATACATCTAGATTTAGGTCTATGGCTAGGCTAAAAGTTTAGAAATTGGTGTTAGAACTATTTTTTATTCATTTTTAGTCTAAAGCCAAAAGGTTTGAAGTTATTGTTATTTAGAACTATGTTCATTGGACTTCTAGCCTAAAAGTTCATGTTGATGTTAACCTTATATTTAATCAACTTTTAAGATTTTTTGAACTCAAGGTTTGAGTTAGGGGGTCCTAATATTTAGAGGAAAGCAAGGGGTTTGCGGAAGAGGTTCTTGCAATAGCTTGCTTAAGTGGTTTGTTTAGAAAGATTCTAAATAATTCACAATGATTGGAATTGTTTAAAAGAAGGAGTGTAAACAAGGATGTAGATAGAAAATGGACTTTGTATTAGACGAAGTGGATGGGAGGTTTGTGTCCAAAGGACACAAACAATAAATGTGCAAGACAAAACAGAGGCTTGGCAAACCAAAGAATAATAAAAACAATGATAATTTTGGTTGCATTATTGAAAACTTTAGTGTTGATTGAAATATTGATAAGAAAAGATCAAAAGTGACATGCTATATATTGTATAGTGGGGGCCAATGAAAATATATATTGCACATTGTACCATTTAAAGAATTTTGCATATTGTAAAAAATTACAATCATTTTTGGTCATACATGTAGAATAGTGTATTAATTTTATATGCAATCTCAATCAAGTTTACCAAAATTATTTTTAAAAAAAGAATTTTATTGTGCATGTTTGGTGGGCATATTTTTGTTATATATTCTTCATTGTTTTATATGATAAGTCACTAATAAGCATGGAAGGTTACTATCATGTGTTCCCATGATTGAGGGCCTGTGAACCTAGAAGACTATACACCTATGTTATAGTTGTCTATATTATAAAAACCTTCTATGATTGTAGTGTAACTATATTATTATTAGCTACCTATATTATAGGTATTTATATTATAAGCACCTTCAATGGTTGTAGGATATCTACTTATACATATGCAGATAGATATGCATATCTCTAATATTTAACAAAAAGTAACAAAAATTTAATCTATAAAGAGTTCAATGTTGAGGTCTTGCATGTCAAAATTTTGAAATTAAATGTTTTTGTATTGTAACTAGATTTTGGCATGTCACACCATTTTGTGCAATGTAGAAAGTATAATCTTCACAAGAGTGATAAAGCTATATATTCATCCATAGATGTGGATGAATCATCCCAAGTACAAATGAAATTTTAGTATGCTTTCAAAAGCACAAACATTCATCAAAACTACCCTAAAATCAAATCTTTTTAAAAATCTACAGGATGTATCTATATGTTAACATGTATTTCCTCAAGTGACAACCTTTAGGTCAGAACTAGTTTATCTAATTTTCGAATGACCTTTGGGATTTTTGTATTGACATATGTAGGGTCGCTTAGTGGCCATGGGGTGTCTTTTGAAGAACTAGAACTAAAATGAAATGAAACCAAGATGGAAATGGTGGAATGAAGCCCAAATAAATTTGGAATTTTAAGAAAATATGTGAGAGTTGGAAGGGTCCATTTGCAACAATGGGCTTGGATCTATAGAGAAGACAATGTCTATTTAATTGAAAAGTAACATGAGGCAACCAATGGAAGCCCTTGAAGGTTCAATGAATTTCCAAAATAAAGGCCATCAAAATTTGGATTTGAATTTGAATTTGAAAAATATAAGAATTAAAAGGATCTTCTTTGCATCCATAGGGCCCAGATCTTTGGGATTTGCATGTTGACGAATATAGAGTTCAACAAGCTATTGGTCAATATACACCTCTTAAGTCTAGCTTAAAGAGCTTACAATTGCCAAGACTTCCATATCAAATGAAATCTAGAGACTTTTAACCTTGAAAGGTTGAGTCTATAGTTATTTTTTCAAACTTCATTTCGCAATTACCTATGAATGTGATTTTCTATGTATATTTTTTGGAGACGTAATTACATGTCTTGAATTAGTTGTAAAAGTTTTACATTACGATGGGAAAAAATTGAAATCATGATGAATTTTAAAATAACAAGTGAAACAATTATATCAAATGCAAATGATGCTCAATTCATTTGAAAATCTCTCTAGGTTTACATTATAGTATTAATAGAATATCATGGTGCATATTTTTTATTGTGTCATTTTTAAAATAGAAAATTAGCACTTTATGGTTGCAAATTCATTTTTTCAAATTGTTAGTTAGTATTCTAGATAATTTTCTATATTGTACACTAAATAGTGAAATTTAGTTGCCTTAATAATTAGGTTGCTTTATTCCAAAAGAATTAATTTATAAGACATCAAAGTCAACAAAAATTTCTATATATATTTCCATTTGTACACATACCAGGTCATGATTACAACAATATCTAATTCAAAAGTAGTGCCATCTTGTAAAATAAAAGTAAATATTTATATTGTGTCAAATGTCAAAAAATTAGTGTGGGCAACCTAATTTCACTATTTAGTGTAAGTAGAGTTGCAAATGAAGAGTTGAATAGTATGAATAAAAAATTGATTTCTAATAGACATCTCATGCTTTGGGGGTTTTAACCCCTTAAGTTCCTTGACTATATTTTCACCCAAACCCCTCCAAAACTGCCATTTCTAGTACAAGAACCAAATTTTTGAATTTTTTTTGACACATGTAACCATAGGATCTTGTACTATGCTGACTCAAGAATATGTGGTAAGAATTTCAGAAATTTCCACCTTGTGGATTGCAAGATATAAGCATTCAAATTCATCGAAATCATTTTTTTGGCCCTACGAAAAACAAGGCAGTTGCACTTCAAAAGCTCACTTTTCTATGAAAAAATGTCCAAAATGGTGGTGCTTCTTTGGATTCTTTTCCTGGACAAGTTGTCCACATGCTTGAAATTTTTTAGATTATTTGGAATTGTACAACATACAAAACCCCCCAGTAAGTAGACAGTAGTAGAAAATGATGCAAAATACAAAATTGTTAAGAACTTGATTATGGAATTGAAAAATGCCAATCCCAATGGTTGAAATGTTGTGATGCTGTAATAAACAATCTACATCCTAGGATTTTATTTTTCCAAAAATATTGAAAATTAAGTAAGATAAAGGACTTCAAAGTTTATTTTAGAGTAGAAAATCCATAACTACCTACAAACAAAAAATCCTCATAACTTTTGACTCATTGATCAAAATGGAATGATTAAAAGCTTTCCACATATGTAACTCTAAAAAACCAATTCCAAATTTTTGTTTATGAAAAAATGATTTTTTCTGATTTGCCTGAAATACCCACCTGGGGAAAAAAGTAACATATTAGGCCCTAACTTTTACTCATATTTCCAAATGTCATAAAATTTAGTGCGTATGAAGATATTCCTCATCTCCACCTTCTATTAGAAATTTCAATCTAAAATATGCAAATCTCCAATTACACATACCTTGCCCAAAATTTCTAATTTGCCAAAAAATGCATGTTGGTCCAAGGGATCGGTGTGATCATTAAGGACACCCGATCCTAAAATGGGGCTCCAAAACCTTTTATTTGGGTATCATTAATAGCATGGAGAGAAACTTGGAGCTCCAATTTGTTTTAACAATACTTGATAGTATAAAGACGTTTCAAACCTAAACAATCTATTGGATGACATCACTTTTAATTGAAGAAGCAAAAAATGCACCTATTGGTCTAATAATTAGAGTATTTTAGTGGCCACCTTAGTCATGGAGTACTATAGTTTTTGAGGATTAATCCTAAATAGACAATGAGGATGTTTTGTATCCTTTGAATAGTCAAATACGCTTCAACCCCTAAAAGACCATTTGTCCTCTTAGGGGACAATATAGGTCTCGGTAGGTTCTTACTGTCTCAATTTTTAGTGAATGTATTTGAAACTTTTTGAAGACTTGTGGTTCTACAAGAGATATGTAATTTTTATTTCAGTTGGGGCCTCGGAGCAAGAGTTATGGCACAATAAGCCAAAAATGGAATTCGACAGGCATCAAAAAGAAAATCACAAAAATTCATAATGATTTTAAAAACAACAACCTAAAAGATAATATTTTTGTCTACATGTAAAGCTTTAATTCACTCTATTTGGACAAGTGGTGAGAAGGTTATGGACAATCTTGTTTTTTGGGCAATGTAAGCATCTTTTTGAAAAGAACCTTTTTATCCAACTTTGAATGCTAATATCTTCTACATGGTCCAATTTAATGACATTTTTAACACATGATCTTAAAAAAGTAAAATGCAAGATCCTATTGTTGAGATATCCAAAACATAGATATTTTTTTGTTTTCTTGGATGAATACAATAGAAGTAGCAATTTTGAGTGGTTTTTGACAAAAGATGCCCTTGGTCCTTTAGGGGTTAAACATATTGAAAAATAAATCATTTTCATCCAATTTTTTAGTGCAATTTCTTTGATGTTATATCCACATGATTCACTTAAGTCCAAGACCTTTTAGTTTTTATTTTATTTAATATGGGGTAGTTTATCAAAGAATTGGTACACTATCTAGCATATTTCAATACTTTGTTCTTTTTTTTTTTCCTTAAAACTTGATTTTGAAATTCCAAATTATTTCTTTTGCTTTTGAACAAATCTAAGAAAATGAAAATGAAGATTTGAAAGAGCATTTTCTACACCACTTGGAAATTTTTCAAAATTCCTAGAAATAAGCATTTCATTGAAGTTTGAAGTTGTGGACCTACAATTGCATCTCTACATATGGAGTCATCACAAAATTTGTTTTTAGATGACAATGTTCTACACCATAGTTCACTTCTATTCTGAAAATTTCATTTTTTTTAACATGAGTTGTATTTGATATGAATTTTCTTCATTTTTTCTTCAAAAAATCATAGTAATTTGAAACTTTCACAAAAAATTCTAAGTTTTTTATGACATATATTAGACATGCAATTTCATCTCTAAAAAACCCCCGAAAAAATTCATTGATAAATAGAAAAGAAATGGAGGATATAGAATCTTGGACTTTTAAGTTTGTTGACATGGTCATAGGCTTTGTCCTTTTTGGATTAGCCTTGTAACGACATTGTGGACTAGTGTGATTCAATAGATGACAAAAAATCCTTCTATGTAAGACAGAAGTGCATATGTTCATCTTTGAAATTTTGTGCATAAAGGGAAGGTCTTGTTCAATAGTTTGATCTCTAATGAGTTTTTGTTTTTTTAAACAGATGATTCACACTATACCAAAAAATTATTTCTATGATGACCCAACCCGTAAGAACAAAAATACACTTCTATCCTACATAGAAGGATTCTTTGTCATCCATTGGTGTCTGCGGCGTCCTTCTTGGGTTAAGCTATAAACCCTCCCTGACCTTAGGTTAAGCCTTGATGGTGACCACTGACAAGAGGTTTCAACCACGGTCATCGCAAAACCAAACCGCGGTTAGGCCAACCCAAGTTTAATGACCGTCCCCAAAACTGACCACACCTCAGCCACGAGATTGCTCCCAGAAACTATACACGGGGAAGGTGTCGGTCACGCCCAATTTTCCACCCAAATTTCCACGTTTCCGTCCCAGGTTACAGATTTGCGAGCAATTTCCGAGGTGAGATTCTTCACTCGCATCCCCATTTTGAAGCAATCTCCGGATTTCTTTGAAATTCATCTCTGACTTACGTCGAAAGTCGGTGCTGTCGTTTCTGCCTCGAACGAGCGAGAGTTTTCTTCAGTTGTGGATAATTCGTAAGCATTCCTTTGTCAGATCCTGTCTTCGCACACCCACCTTTCCGTTCAAAATTCTTCAGCTTGGGCTGTGAGTTCGCCGCTATGAAATTTCCTGAGGTGGTTTATTATGCTTTAGTTTGAATTCTTGAGCTGAATTTCACGAAATGGGGTTTACTGTGAGGAAGTCTTTGACTTCGCAATTACTAATTCTTGGTTCACTTTTGTCCACATTGTTCCGAATTTGTTGAGTTTTCAGGGTTTTGGTGAGTGAATTGCTTCTCATCAGTTTGAATTTGCACTGCACTTATGAGCATTTCTTATGAGAATCTGGTTCAATTTTTTAAGTGATGGAAGTCTTGTGGTTTGCAGTACCAATCGCTATGATTTGATAAGTATATGAAAGCCGTGAAGACCATGGCGGACAAGCGATTGCGCAACATTTTATCGCACTTGTCTCCCCCGTTAGCCGTGACCGCCTCGGAATCTCCGCCAGCAGCGGGTCTGTCAGAATTAGGTCACAGTGGGCACCTCTTCGAATGCGAGGGACCGAATTCGGATAGGGAAGGGAAGCTCTTAGAAAATTTAATCCTGTCTCGGTTGCGTCGATTTGATAAATGTGAGGCTGCGTTACGTTTAGTGCCGTGTGGAGGTGAACTCAAATCACAGGACATTGCTGAAGAACATGCAGTAAAACTAGAAACTAGAGAATTAGAGAATAGGGATCCAGAAACTGATGGGGAGGAACCATCAATAAGTGAAGGAAACGGAAGTGGTGATAGGCAATCTGTTCTTTATGATGGTGAGAGAGAGGGACAGGTTCGTTCTGGGATCGCAAGTGCAAGTTCCGTGGGGAGCTCGGTAGTCATAGATGGGCAATTGAAGGTTAAGCTGGAGAAGAAGAACATGTCTGTGAGTCACTTAAGAGTGGCTGCCTGCAAGTTTTGTGACGTAATTCAAGGCATTGCCCCTTGTTTTAAGGTTTGGTTATGAGCACCCTACTTCTGTTCTGTTGTTGTCAACCTGCTGGCCTCTAATGTCTTTGTGCTATTGTGAGTTTGCTGAAAAATGGCTTGAATATGTGCAGTTGTATGAGGACGAGCTGTGTCTATGCATTCTTGATGTCAACCCGCTCAGTGTTGGGTTAGTTCTCTTGGAACCATGTGAGGATACTGTTATATTTGAGATGGTATTATGGGGTTTGCAACATGGGTCAGTCTTCATCATCCTGTTTCAGTCTATTTATGTACCAGTGAGGCTGGAGAAAGGTATCAGACATGACCCTTTCCTCCAGACTAGATCAAGACTGTCTGATCTTGGAGGTCTATGGGTCAATAACTGCTCTGGGAGGACAGGGTCCAATTGCAATGTGCTTTGTAACAGGAGAGGGTTAGGTTTGTCTCCCCTAATTTGCCTTTTTTCATTGGTGCTTCTACAGGCACTCACTAATTCTACCTAAATCCCATTTCCCGTGTTTGGAAGCTACACCTCCGCAGGTAAGAGCTGCCATAAAACTTCCTTTTTATTGTTAATTATGAAATGGATGTGTTATTAGGGATGTGTTCAAGCTTGTAACTGTCGATGTAACTGTTGATGTTTGTCGCACTTTGGTTTTATTGTGCTGCAACTTATCCTAAAATTTGGCACACTTCTTGTGCAGGTTGCGGCTGCCATGTGTGCAGCCGTTCCGCTGATCAGCAGGGCTCTTCTTGCTGCGACTCGATGTGGTGTGTTCTGCTCCAGCCTTCAATTGCATTTTCTTGGCTAAATTTTGGTGCATTGTGGCTACAAATAGCATCTTGATTTTGCCGTAGTGCCTGTGTAGAACGGCAGTACATGAAAGTCAGTGGACTAACTGGCATGACACTATTTATTCAGACCTTCTGTAGAGCTTTACAGATGGGTTTGAATCACTAGTATTCTGTGCCTAGCAGTAATGCGGCTTACTTATGCTTGTTGGTTAACTGACTTGCAGATTCTTTCAACATGCTCGTCAATAACGGCATTGCAGCTGGTCAAGTTATTATGCATGTATAGAATTCTATTTCCCGACTATTTTGAGTCATCCGTATTATAGCTCTCACTCTACATATATACTCCTTACTATAGTTTAATGGTCATTCGTAAATTGTCTATGCATATCCTTTAGCATCGATGACTTTCTTGATTTTGGCCATTCACGTTCCCTGGCATTAGTATCACGTTTTACTTATTTCATTTCCTGATTTGTTTTCCTTGCAGACACATTTCCATATTATTCCGAGGTGCAAAGGTGATGGACTGTGGAAATCTGAGGTAACTTGCACTCTCCTTTTAGGTACACAGATGCATCATGTAGTTCAACGTGTTTCACCCCTCTAAGATACACGCTTCTGGCTCAATTGTTTATCTCTTTCTTGGCAGGGTGCAAAGAGAAGACCGTTGCGGAAAGTGCAAGAGGCAAAGCTACTTGCTCACGCAGTTCGCACAAAGTTGTCAGCGGTTGGACCGGTGACTCAATAACAAGCCAGGTTGTATCTATTGTTTGCCCAAGTAAAACAACTTTTACACGTTACTATCATGGGAGTGTTCAAGTAGAAACTCAAGGATTTGAGATAGCAAGGTCGTGTGGTGCTTGCGTTGTTGGTATTTATCAGTAGTTTGGATTGTTGTGATTTCAATCGGAGCAAATCAAAGGCCTTCAACTGTGCACAACAATGCACAGAAACGTAAATGTTCATCTTTGTTTAAATGTGTTTCAGATTGCCAAATTTGTGACGTTCATAAGTCCAGAGCTCTGAAAACTAGGATTTGTGTCGATCCGAGGATTCAGTAAGGCGCTGAAATCGTGCCAATTTCATTGAGACGTATCATTTATGCTTATACGAGGAAGTGACCAAATATGTGAGATCTAGAGTACAGTTTCCTCAGCTTCCTCTGTAGGTTTTGAAATAGTGTAAGGAATGTCGACAAGTAGCTGACATACCGACAGTTGGTCACTAGCATTCTCATAGCATTTTAACCCTTAAGAATCAAGTAGTGGCATCCACTGGGTGGATTACAAATGATTTCAAGAGCTTCGTGCTGGAGCTATCTGAAACGGATGAATTTTGCATTTTGAAAAAGAAAATTTTGCCTATTCTTCAATGATGTGTTTGACATGATCTCTTGATGTTTCATGATTACGGTTCCGAATTAGTTTATGTAGGGTTCACAAGAGAAGAAAATCTTGCCAAATGAACATTGTAAGTCTAGAATCTCCTCATGCCACAATTTATTTTGCCCCCGAATCCACATTCCCTTCTCTACCTGGGACTCCTGGGCTTTAAATCCATTGACTATCTTTTCAGTCTTGTTTGATTCTCTTCATTGAACAATTATTACTTTGCTCAATTTCTTGTGTACCTTTCAAAAAAATATTGAATTCACCAATATTTGGATGAAAACTACTTATAATAGATGAAGTTAAAGTTATGGATGAACAAACATTGAAGGATGGTCCAATTCATTTATTGATCTTCTTGGTAGACAAAATGTTTTGAATTAAGGTTGAAAATGACATTTAAAAAAAATTAATTGAGGTGCAAGTAGAAGTTGATGCACTCCTACCATCTTAGAAATTTGAGTTTCAAAGCCTTTTGAACAAACAATGAATTGGAGTTCATGCTCACACACCTTCTTGCATGTTTTATTTATTTAACATCCAGATGTAATGGTGATTTCCTTGTAAACACATTCCATAACATTCAAGGGTACAAAGGTGATGGCTATTGTCGAAATCTAAGGTAACTTGCACTCTCCTTTTTAGTTACATTGATACACTATGTAATTCAATGTGTTCAACCTTCTAAGATACAATCACAATTGTGGTTCAAGTGTTTAGCTAGTTTCTTGGCAAGGTGCAAAGAAAAGACCATTGTGGAAGAGGTAAAGCTACTTGGTCATGTAATTTGCACTAATTGTTGTAAATGGTTGTGTTGGTGACCCAATAAGAAGACAGGTTGTATCTATTGTTTACAAAGTTTACATGTTATTATCATGGGAGTATTTAAGTAGATACTCAAGGATTTGAGATAGCAAGGTCATGTGATGCTTGAGTTGTTAGTATATAATAGTAGTTTGGATTGTTGGTGTGATTTCAATCAAAACAAAACAAACATAAATGGTCATCTTTATTTACATGGGGTTCAAATTGCCAAATTTGTGACGTTCATGTGTCCAAAGTTCTAAAAATTAAGACTTGTATAGATCCAAAGTCAAGCCCTAGAATTGTACTAGTTTTATTAAAACCTATTATTTCACCATCAAATCCATGAAGAACCAAAATCTAGCTTTTGCATAACATGAAAAGTCTATTAGATGATGTAGAACATCCATTTTTTTGGTTGGTCCATTTATTCTTTCTTGATATCATTCACTTAAGTAGGCCATCATAGGGGGCTTGCATATTTTTGTATGGATTTGAATGTGTATGCCGTGGCTCACCTTGTAGTGTAATAATCAACTTTTAGCTCCTTGTTCTAAATCTGAAATTCACCATAAAAAATGATCTTTTGGGAATTTGATCCGATGTAATTTAATAAATTGAAGTTAATGAAGTTTACTTTCTACACCAACATGATCATTCCTAAAATTGAATATTATATTGCAATTTGAATTTGAGGTCTATTACTATGGTACATTGATTTTTTTATTTATAGAATGCCAAGGGATTTTTTGTTTGCAATGGAATATTCTTGATTGTCTTCTAAACTTGTGGTGAAATTTTCAGATTTGTTGAGCTAATTTTGTATTAATATGAGTTTTCTTCACGTTCTCTTCAAAAATTCATGATAATTTCAAATTTTGAACCTCCCAAATCTGAAATTTTCATTACTTATAGAAGACATGTAATTTCATCCTTTAAAAATAAAAAATAAAAATTTGTGCTCATTTAACCTTGTAAGGATGCTACAAATCAGAGTGGTCTGATGGATGACTTCACTATTAATTGTAGAATAAGATAATGTACCTGTTAGTCCAATAATTAGAGAATTTTGGTGACTATCATGGTCATGAGGGCTGCGTCCTTATAGGGTTAACCCTTAAAGGAAGGACTTGTGATGGTTGAAAAGAGTCATTTTGATACCGTGGGAATCATCTGTTTACAAAAATTCAAAAAAGCACTCATTGGAAGTCAAACTACTATAGAAGATCTTCCCTGTCCACCCAAAATTCTGAGGATAAATAGTTTAAAGGCACTATCTTTCCACATAAAAAGATACTTTGTCATCCATCAGACACTAAATGTCCGTGTTGACGTTTATGGGTTAATGTGACAAAATAGAGCATACAATGTAAGGAAGTTTGAGAGAAGTTTGAGAGGGTGGCCACAGTCTCCTCGGCATCCTCTGTAGGTTTTGAAATGGGTAAGGAAATGGTGATAAGTAGCTGACTCACCAACAATTGGTCTCTCCTAGTATTATTAGCCTTTTAAATTCATTGACTGTTTTTTTAATTTTTGTTTTAACTTTAAAAAAAGATTTCAGTGCAGTTAATTGGGTGCTTTTTTTTAACAAATAAATCGGAATTTCATTGCAGGAGCAAAGTACAAGGTCACTAGCCACAAGTGGCCTGGCAGTGGACTGGAATTTAACTAGGCATTGCCTTATTGACTTTGGACCATGAGGGATTGGAGAGGAGACTTTGCATTGACTAAAGCTACATGTAAGGAAGTTTCACCCTTAACCCATAAATGTTGATGCGGACGTTTTTCATCCGATGAATAACAAGAAGATAATATGTTGGATGTAGGAATGCATTTTTTCATCTGTTTTTTTTTAACACAATTGTGAAGATGTGCTACATCATGGAGGGCCAAAAATAGTGTAATTTGGATGCATTCATATTTTTAGGGAGCATGGACATCAAGAACACAATACGGAAGTACCCGTGCACAATGGTAGGTCATGGACTACCCTCCTACAATTTTCATGAGGGCAATGAGAGCTCCCTTCTCTTTGGTACTATTCATGAATGTGTTTCTCTCCCATGGTTAGTGCAATATCAACAGTACGCAGCTTGCCTTTTCCCCGCAGTAACTAGTCCATCGTTTAGGGGTTAAACTTTAAAGGACGAAGCTCCTATGACCAAGGTAGTCAGCAAATTGCTTTGATTATTGATTCTGTTTTTCTACAGTCAACAGTGAAGTCATCCATCGGACACAAAATGTCTATGTCAATTTTTAAGGGTTAAGGAGATACATTATTCAAAAAGTGTGTCAAAGTTACAAGGATGGAGCAAATTGTAGAGTAGCCACTTGTTTCAATTGTACCCATTAGAGTATTGAGAATTTCTATACATGCAAGAAAGTTGTAGAATAGTAGTAAATTGGATCTTTGCTCATTGCAATGAATATTTTTTTATTACATTAGGCTCTTTCCAAAAAGAGATATTTGTATTGACAATAATTTTGCACGTGACTCTAATTTAGCTCCTTTGCAAAGTGGATATATTCATATAGCTTGTAAAGTAGTTGACACATTGCATGACTATCCACTCAAAACACAAGGCACATGAGTTGATAAAGCTCTATGAACTGAGGTGGCCCCCTCCAAAGTGACACTATTTGCTATTGTGCCTAGTTACTAGTATTAAACTAGTCAAATTTTCATGTTTTCTTATTAGCAAGTGAAAGGAGGTTCCAACAAACCAAAGTCTAACACAACATTTTGGATAAGTATTGTATGCAAAAGTTATAAAGGGTCAAATATTGTTTTAGTAGAGGTTCTAAAACCGTTTCTTCAACATATATACATGTTGATTTTAGAGATGTACACAAAGTGATGATGGAGCATTTGGGGGTGCCCACCTTATGTGCTCTCTTCCAATGTCTTGAAGTTTGTGAAAAGTCTGCACATTGTGAACCCCAAGTTGTGAAAAGTCTCCTTTCAATTATTTCCATCAGCTATTGAATGTTGACAAGCATCGATTGGAGACATCATACTGTAGCTTGGCAATAATCACAGGCTTACTGAAATTGTATTCCCCACAAATCAATATTTACGTCATCAATTTGCCAACGGTTGTTTCAGACAAAAGTTTCTTAGATCTCCAGTTTTTTCACACAAACTACAAGATGCACATTCAACAAGAAATAAAAAAAATACAGGTAACAGTCTATCATTCTCAAACCCCAAGTTTGGTTAAAAGAACCATTAAGGGTAAGGAGTTGGAACTCAACATTTGGAGTTGGAGCTGACAGCAAACTCCTCAACATATAATCCTCCAGCATTTAGAGCATTTGAACATGAACAAAAACAGCCGTCTTATAATCAGTGGAAAACAAAAAATACACTCATTTCTGGAAGGAGATTTACATTATTATCTAATCATTTCAACCCTCTCTAATTTGAATGTATTGAAAGAGAGCGGGAATTGCAATTAGATTCACCTAAAAGTAAACTGCGCAAGCAGTATACAAAGTGGTAACAACAGGAATATGGGCTAAATCTACACAGAAGTATGGGCTAATTCTACAGCGAGCGTTTCAGAACTCCTAAAGGCCAAAACCAGAACTCATCAGCTCATCTTTTTCAAAAGTTTAGAGCTTCGACAAATTGATCTTCAGATTTCATGAAAGGAAAGAAATGAGATCATTTGCCCCAACACACTCAGTTAATTCCATAGGCCACCTTGTCACCGGCGGGTTGCTTGTCACCTGATGCATCCTGAACGACCTGCAGTACCAATACAAGTCCCAGTGTTACTACAAGATAATTCATGTACATATTCAACAACCAAATGCAAGGATTGATACACATTGGAGTGGTGTACTTGACCCAAAACCTAAGCCATTTAAACTTAATCACGTATACCGGAGGTTGCATTACCCTTTTCTATCTCGACCTCTGCAATAAACACCAAAACCCTAAACCCCAAACCATGTGAACTGAGTACGGCGTTGATTGCATATGCTAAAAGTTGCATTCTTATTCTCACTCAATTTCTCCAATAAACTCTAAAACCCTAACCCTGCACCGAGGAAACTGAATAGTTCATCAATTACATTACCCTTTCTCACTCAGGATCACTCCGATCACTTGAAACCCTAACCTCTAAACCATATAAACTACCGAGTACACTGATCACAAATGCTAGAAGGTGCATTATGTAATATTCACTCAAAATCTCTGCAATAAACTCTAAACACTAGTCCAAATGAATTGAGTAGTGAATTGATCAACTAGGTAAGATTCTTGCTCCATTCTCTCTCATTCAAAATCTCTCCGATGAACTCTTAAACCCTAAACAATCTACACCCAGGTAAGAGAAATGCTTGCTGCAGTCTCTTCCCCACTCGATTTCTCCAAGAAACTCCAAAATTCTAAACCCTAATTCAAAATGAAAAGCTCAGGTGAGGAAAATGCTTGATTTATTACCTTCGTTGCTCAAATTCTCTCCTATCGACTATGGCGAACCCTAAACCCTAAAGTACGCAACCTGAGAAGTGCATTGAACAGGCAAGTGAGACGTTTGCCATATCACCTTTCTCTCCTTCATAAGCTCTTGAATGAACTCAAAAAGGAACCGGTAAGCAGGATGATTCTTGTCGATAGGTTTGCACGTATCGCTGTGATTGGAATCCAAGAGCTCCGCAACTCTGCCTCCACATGCTTTGAAATCATCCATCGACGCTGGTAGAACAACGGTTCTCTGCAAATACCAATCGCTTCAGATGACAACCTAACAACTTCAATTCGAAAGAGATTGTACCGAATTCAACTTCAATTTCCAATTTCAAACAGATTCTCAGGAAAGATCTAAGAATCCAACAATAGTTGGTAGTAAACGAAACGACTCGCTAGCTTCCCTTACCCCTCGGGTGTGAAAGCCCTCGATCAATGCCATCAACTTCACGCCTTCACTTCTCGCTTCCATGAAGCGCTCAGAAAGCTCCTTCAGTTTCGGAGAAGTTAGACACAGATCGTTGAACAGAGCAGGCGAGTAGGTCAAGCCGCCGAAGACGTGCTTGAGCAGATCTTCACTGGGCACCAGTCCGGTGTAAGGAGGAGCGTAGAAGAAGCATCCAGTCAGGCTTGCGAGGAAAGCTTTGGAGACCCTGGCGCGGTTGGCTTCGAAGTCGTCTTTCAAGCTGCCAAACGACTCCGCCCTTTTGTTCAGAGCCACCACCAGCTGCTCAATCACCACGCACCCTAAACTATGACCCACGAGGACAATGGGACGGTCCCAGGTATGGCCTCGGTTCCATCGGTCACTGCCGCAAAGCCAAGCAAGCATCATGTCAGGGATGATTGGATTCACATGAGAAACGGGAATCTCAAATTCTTCGGTAAACCCTACAGAAACGAGATTTCATAGTTTTGAAATGACCGATTTGATTGCTACCATTGCGAAAATAAGAGAAATTCACACAGGGCCAAGTAATACATCACGAGAATCTCTAGAGAGCATTGCATGTGTTGGAACCAAAAAAATTGAAAAGAAAGCTTCCATACGACGCATAGAATCGTGAAGTCCAGGTTCGTCTTTCCTTTACCTGAAGACGAGGAGTTTTTGCAACTCCTCCACCACGCCTTCGACGCCATTCTCGGAGATGCTGTACTCCAGCAGCAAGACGCGGATGTCACCCTTGAAATCCTTCGACAGCCAGTCACGCGGCCACCACACGTCCGGCTTGCCACGCTGCACCCACGTATCCCTGCACGACAGGTACTTTTTTCGTCCCACGTTGCCTTCAAAGAAAATCACGTCCAGCTTGGTCTTTTCCGAGGTCTCATCCCGCTTGGTGTTCTCAGAGGGCGTGTCCTGCGCCCCCACCAGGTTCACGAGGTAGCCCAGCGGCTTGTCCTCTGCTCGCGCCATTGAAGAACCTGCAGCAAGCATTTCACCACACTGATACTAAGAATCGGCAATTCTGAACAAGCAACCACACAGAATCAGATTGCCAAACTCTGTCACTGACCTGCTTTGGACGTCTGCCTGTTGATTTGGCTCGTTTGGTGTAAGCGGGGGCTTTGCCCTGAACACATACATCACAAACATGAGCTAGATCGTTCTCCATGGCCAGTTAAGCCCAAATTGGGCTTCCTGTACTTTTATTTCCATTAGGTGATATGAGGATTTCCTTCTGTCCAATTCAACCCATTTTTTCACCAAAGTATGCCATATTCTTCAAGAGCAGTAAAAATCTTGGCCCTATCTGAACTCTAATATCTTCACACTCAATGAGCGATGCAATTGGTCACGAAAACTCGGGTTAAGAAAAAGGAAACGAAGCAAGTGTTGTGAGGTAATACTCACTTCTGGCGAAGAGGAGTGTGATCCGCCAGAACATAACCCAAAAGGAGCTGGATTTCGGATCCTTGTCCGGGGCCGGCTGTTTCGGTTTATTTAACCGTTTCACCACGCCCTCTCTGGTGGTGAACGTGAAGAGGTCGTGATCCTCGCGAATGATCCCCAGGCTCCGGACCTGCGCAAACCTCACCAGCTTCCACAAATCGGCAAAGCTGGGCCTGTCCTGAGGCCGGAGCTCCCAGCAATTTGTTATGATGAACTTCAAGTAGCCAGGACAATTCGCTGGGAGCTGCGGCCGCAGGCCTTTCTGGATCCTGGTGTGCAACTCGCCCATGCCGTATAGCTGCTGTTCTACCAGGAACGGAGGCTGCCCACTGAGCACCTCGTTGAACATGATCCCGAAGCTCCACACATCCGCTAACCGAGGAAACCTCGGCGCTTCCTTGGGGAACGGGGAATCTTTAACGAAAACCTCTGGCGCTCCATAAACCCTCGTCCCCACGTTTTTCGACACCGTGCTGTTCACGATGCTCCTGGCCCTGGTGTTCACCAAACCGAAGTCGCCGAGCTTCACACGCACGTAGCCGCGCGCCGCGAGCTCGGGAACCTCCTGGGGGCTCACGGGTTGCACCAGGACGTTGCTGGGCTTCAAATCGCGGTGCGCGACGTTGGAGTTGTTCAAATGCCACATCGCCTTGGTCACTTGAAGCATCACGTCAATCGCGACGTCCTGCGGCATGGCGTTGGTCGAGGGGACGTGCACGTGCTTCGCCAGGTCGGTCGGCAGGAGCTCCATCAGAATGTGCGATCGGGCGATCGAACCGAACTCCGGGGTTGCGACGGACGCGACGCCAGGCGACGTGGTGTTTCCTGTCGCTGTGCTGTTCCCACGGGGCGTGCTGTAGGGCGTGGATTTGCCTGACTTGGACGAGAACGGCGCTTCCCAATAGCGGAAGAACTGCACGATGTGCGGATGCTGGAAAGAACTCAAGCTCGTGGCTTCTTTCACGGATTTGTAATTGAGAACTTTCAATGCGCAGCTGCGTCCTAACCATTGCACATTCATTACGGCGCCAAAGCTGCCCATGCCGATGAAACTCGCGATATCATGTTCGTTGAGGTCCACATTCGTCATGGACTGGACCAGGTCGGTATTATCTAGCCGCGTCCGCACATGAGTCGCGAGGAGATAGTCGAGGTCACGGGGTTTGCCAGAATACGAACTCAGAAACTCCCGCACACGCCGGAGCAACTGCTCCCTGTCCACGACGAACGCCTCATCGAGCTCATTGTCGGGCGACTTCAACTCCTCCAGCAGCTTCTGGACATCCTTCTCCGCCACTTCCAGAAGCTCCTGTTCGATTTTCTCCCCGCTCGTCACCCATGTGGCAGACACGATGGCGATGTCCACCATGGATGTCCACCAGCGAAGGTCGAGAAGGATGTGCACGATGTCCTCCTTGATCTGGGCGAGCGTCACGGCGGACTCCAGCCACGAAGGCTCCACCTCGCAGCAACAGCCGCGCACCAGCGTCTCCGCGCGCTTCACCGTGAAATGCAGCTGCCGCAGGGCCTTCCGCCGGATGTCATCGCTGCTTGTAATGCCAACGAGAGAGTTCGACTTCCCCGTCAGGTAGTTCCCGGTGTCGCTCATCTTGGATGAGAGATACTGGCATTGACGCCGGTGCAGTTGCATACGGCGCCCGGATACCATCTCCTGGACGAGCTTGATGGACGACGAAGCCTCCCCGCAGTAGTCCACGTCGAGGTAGTCGTTCGCCATCGCCATCGCCAACCCGTTTTCCCAACCCTTCCGAAACCCCCGCCACCCTAATTGAATCTCATCCGAAGAACTCCGCGTGGACTACAGATCCACAAATCCCCTACTTGCTCCAATCCATTTCCCCCGAGAGCTCCGAAAACCCACCATTAGATTCCTCCCAACTCCTAGACCTTTACCGACAATTCATCCCCCATCCGCACAATCGTCCGCACCCAGCGTCTTCCCACCCAAACACTCCCCCAGCAATTCACCCACGAGAAACTCCAATCCAGAGCCTACCGCGCACCACCCTATGTGATGGAATCGTCGTGACCTCGGCAAAACGCGCACCTCACCAGGAGCAGCAGCCCCATCGCCACAACTGCACCCACACGCTCCCAAAGACGACGAAGACGACAACCACAACGGACACTGAAGCTTTAATTTGCGATCCCCCGCCCGGGACCTTATAGAAATTGCTGGGGTGCAGTACAGGGATGTAAGAAACAAAAAAGTTGTCGGCAAAGAGTTGAATAAGTTCCGTCGTTTCCTCGGCCCACTTGCTCCAAGTACGACTGTAGCAACGCACAAACTCCCAGTCAATGATGACGGAGCAATATAGTGAAGTTCCCATAAGTTATACTCCAGTTTTCTCTCTCCCCGACGGAAGCTTCGCGCACTTTGCGACCACGACTAAGTTGAGCAGGATCAATGCCCGAGCACACGGTGTGAGCGATGAGAGTTAAGGGGGATGTGAGTGATGCGAGTGATGGGGGATGTGGAACTTGTGGGAAGTAGAAAGAATCTGCGTGCGGTATTCGCGGAGCACGCGCGACTGAAATGTCGGGGGAGAAGTATCCCGGAAGGAAGCGCGTCGTTCCGGACCAGAAAACGAAAGATAATGTGGGTTCCAATTAGTCATTCTTCTATTTTAACCCTTAACCCTTAAAAGACGGACTGGTGACAGTGGAAATCATCCCTTTGGAACCATATGACATCATCTACCCTAAAAAATCTAAAAATATTCATTGGAGGTCAAATTATTGTGCAAGATTTTTCCTTTTTGCACAAAATTCCAAAGGCGAACAATTGCACTTCTGTCCTACATAGGAAGATTCTCTGTCATCCATCAAACAAAAAACATCTTTGGTGTCAGGTTAAGGGTTACAGGTACTCTCGGTGGCAATCTAAGAGACCATGTTTGTTTGTGCTACTAAGAGCATCCACACCCTTACTTACCAAACTGAAACATGCTCAAATCACTTCCATCTAATTTTGAAGAGCCCTCAATTTCCTTGTCCCTAACCCTTGTTCACCAAATACAACCCACAAATAATCCAAATAGTTGCTTGACCACTCATCAACAAGAATAAAAGATAAAGCAACTAAACTGAGGATGACCAATAATTTCAAGGCCAACCATTCTTTGACAAGCTAGGATTAGATGTGAAGAGAATATTGTAAGGGGCCCTTAGAACTTGTCATCCCAATTTTGAAGAATGTTAGACCTCTAGTGTGTAAGGATGTAGGTGCTCTAAGATACAACAATGCTAGTGCATAAGTGCAAAGATGTGCACCTACAAGCCTTAAACTTTGTGGTAGGTGTCTACTGACAACTATTTGAAGGTGTTTATAACATATGTATCTATAACATAGCTATACTAAAACATGGAAAGAATATATAATATAGGTATCTATGACATAGATACCTATAACATAGCTATACTATAACATGGAAAGAATACATAATATAGGTACCTATGACATAGATACCTATAATCATAGAAAGTGTCTATAATATAAACTTCTAGGCTCATGGGCTCATAGATCATATGCTCACATGGTAGGACTCCCCTGAAGTAGGGATAACCAAATGCACCACTAACTGAGAGCACCATCTTCATTAGGTGTACATTCAATTAATCAATATTTACCTTCATTGAAGAAATGATTTTAGAATATCTACCAAAATTACTTTGACCCTTTGTAACGTTTGCATAGAATATCTAAATGAAAAATTTATGTACTTCGAAATCCTCTTATAATTGCCAAAAAGAAAGTATAAAATTTTGACAATTTTAATAATAATAGCAACTATGATCTAACAAAATAGTGGCTTTTGGGTGTCCCTTCTTTATGTGTGCTTCCATGGAGACAATCGTAGGATCTTAATTCCTAAGAGAGTTGGCATCCACTATCTAGATTTTGAATGTTTTCAAGACCTTATTATGGCAGCTTTAGGAAACTTACGAAGTACATTCAAGTAAGTTGAACAAATAGTTTTTGTATGTTTTCCAGCAATGCAACTAATGTAGTCACTTGGTGCTTCATGGTTATTGTGCAAGGTTGTGAATGACTTCATATAGGGATGGGAAGGAATGAAAACATGTAGAAATGAAGATATGATGTCTAAATTCTACTCATATCATAATTTATTTTACCAACACCCTTCTTCTCCCCCCTAGACTCTTATGGGTTAAATGAATAAACTCTCATTTTATGCCGATCTTTAAATATCAGATTGGAATTATTCCATATGCCACAATGTGTTAGGAAGGTCTTCTTTACACTAAGATCTAGAAAACCTCTCAAGGTCCATGTAGTGATGATTTTTTGATGTTTTGGTTTCTTCATGGAAACATGACATGTTCCTTGGAATGCAAGTAGGTGAAGCAAATCATTCAATTGTAATATACATCCATCATTCATCTCTAATATCATCTAAAGATAGTAAATTTCATCCAAATATTGGAAAATCCCATATTTTTAGAAATGCATTGGACAATTTCATAATGTAAGCTTTTTTAAAATGACTGACTATGAGCCTTTTAGACCAAGGGTCCCTAGAATTGCACTCAAGCCTATTTTTTGAGATGGATTGGGCTACAATTCTAGGGGAATCTAAAGTTGTTTAATTTTTGCCAAAGATGACAAGAATGTTGTCCTCATCATTCTCTTCCTTAGACTTAAAATTTTGAGTGTAAAGTTTCATTCTTTGGTCTTTTCAACTTTGGAAGTTCTCATTAGTTGAAAACTTGTTTTCTGTGACTTCTCACGTCTAATGTAAAGAGGTCCTAAGAGACCCTACTATGTAGTTGTGCCACAATTCAAAAGTCACTTATTTTGTGCTACAGTATAAGGTAGAAGATCCATAAAGCAAACATTTACCAATTGGATGCATTATGGGGGAAACAAAACAATCCTTTAAAAATGATTCTAGAAATTTTCTTGGAAAGACAAATAGAACTAGCATCTAATGCAAGTCCATTCATATTTTTTTAACCTTTTTGGAACCAGTTATAAATTTTTGAATTTGAAATGCTATAGAGCTCAAAGAAAATTATGTTCACTACTAGTACATTCAAAAGTCCAAAGGACTCTTTAAGAGCTTGGGCACTTCATAGACCTCCAATCTTTTGTGTAGTGTACAATTCAAATTTTCAAATGTACTATGGTGAAATATAGAGACTACAAGTGGCACGAATAGGGGTTCTTACCGTTAAAGAGACATGCACCTTGCAATGCATCCATATTAAGAAAAACGGATAGAATTATCCATATATGTCTACATTCATTGCTAAATAATTTACTACTAGTGACTTTCATCAAAATATTGATAAATCTTCCTTTAATGAGAGAGATGTGACAATTTTATGCATATTTTTATCCTATGGATTTAGTGTTGAAGTAGCTAGTGCCAATTTTTTGGGTTGAGAATACAATTAGATGGCATGCCTTCTCACTTGGGCCCCGCTTCATACCAATTTTGATGTTGCATAGGCAATTTAAAAAAAATAGTTCTTTTACTCTAGATCGTATCCAACCTACCCAAGTTGAAGCCATAGCATCATTCTTCAAATTCTCACCTTGATTTTGTCTAGTAAAGGCAACTTCACACCAGACAAAGACAATAAAACCAAAATTCTATATATTTTCATTGGATAAGTTGGACCACTTCTAATTGCTCTTTGCTAATAGGAGTGCTCATAAATTTTTATTTCATAGCATATCCCTAGTATAAAGCATCCAAAAGAGTGTATAATCTTTTCCAAAAAGTGTATTGCCCCCTAGTGTTGCCCCCCTTCATGAATCAAGAATCTAGTCATTCAAGAATTTACATCAAAGTTAATGGGATCATATAATAAATGAGAAGTGAGAAAGTATTCAAGATAATTTGAATACTGCAAGATCTCTTCACAAATCAAATGAATTTCAATATATGAAAGTGTTTTGATTAGTATAAATATTTGGACTACATTCAAATAAAAATTAGAAGAAATTTGAATCATTGTAGATTGATTTGGATGAAATACACATTAAATTTGAATGAATGTATAAAAATAGATTAAATTTGGATGAGATCTAGATGACCATTATACTTTTTGTAATAGTATGAAAAGAGTATGGACTACATAATATTGATTGTTTCTAAAATATTGTTAACTTATATACTAATGCACTTAGCAAATTTGCATACTTTCAAAAAAATATGGTTTTAAGAGTATGTTATTTTTCCAAATTAATACAAGTAAAAGAATTATTACTATTAGTACGTGCACTAATCAAATTAAATTGAATACTTTTAGGAATCATGACAAAAACATTTATTCAAGAAATTAGTTGCTTTACACCTAAGAACTTTGAAATAACCATTTTAAAAAATGTAGTTTCTAATATGGAATTGTTTAATGTTTGTTGTTTTTTGGCAAATGAATTGAAAAAGGAGTTTTGGATTCTATTTCCTTTTATTTTTTAGGCAATGTGTTGATTATATATATATTGAAAATGAACCCTAGGCGCTTATGTTCAAAGGATTTATATTTTAGAAAAGAATCTAAATGGGTTGGTTTTAATTATAGGATTGAAGCTACATGGTTTTGTAGATGTAGTGACCAAAGTTTTTATAAATGCTATTGTTAATTTTTTGTTCTATATATTTGTTTATTAATTCTTTCATCCCCTATCCTCATTCTTCTAGTTTGGGAAGGTCACATATGTGGGAGGTTGGACCACATATGTGTTTTTGGCTAGTTCTTTTAGTTCACAGTTTTTTGAAGTAGGGCTAACAGAACTCTTTTAACCCTTAAACAACACCAAGGACATTTTCTATCCTATGGATAGTAAATAATCTTTCTATTTAGGACAGAAGTATAATTATTCATCTTTTCAATTTTGTGCAAAAGGAGAGATCTTGCATAGTAGTTTGACTTCCAATAAATGTATATATTTTTTATGTGGATAATGTCACATGGTTCTGAAAGCGATGATTTCCACGGTCACCAGTTTGTCCTTTAAGGGTTAAAATCATATACAACCTGCAACCCAACAAGCATATATAAGGTAAACTAGCCTATGACAAGCAGATTGATTGGTTTGCCTTGTTGACATATTTGAAAAATTTTAACTTTTTTTCCATATAAAGGCAAACATGAGAAATGGGAAGAACAATTGAATTTTTTTTAACAAAGTATGAATTTGTTATAAATTTTTGAAGTGAATTGGCCAAATGGCTCAAAATAGTCTTTAGATTACCCCAAAGCCATCAAAAAATATTCCCATGGTGGTCATTAAACCACCTAATGTAGTTATAATACCTTCTGAATATGGTTGAAATATTTTCTAACCTGGACATGACAAAGGAATAAAAAAAGGTAGTTTATATAATGAATTATACTAGAAAAGCACAAGTTCCTAAAATAGTCTCTAACATCTCCATCACCATCACACAAAACATTGATTTCAGCCATTAACCTACCTATTGAAGTCTTGTTTACATTAATTAGAAAGAACTTGGCATGGATTGATGGAAAAATGTAATGGGTTGTTTGATAGATGTCTGTATTAGGGAGTTGGCCTGTCGTGGGCTGGTTTACTTTACATAATTTTGATTGTCATGGAATTAAAACTTAAAAGTTGTGTTAGTGGAAGGCCACCTGAGAATATTTAAAATAGACAGAAATCCGGATCCAGAATTTGGGAACGAAAACAAACCACTTGGGAAACCCAACTTGAAGACAGAAATTTATAGAGACTATTTGCAAATCATGTTTAAAAAAGAAAAATCACAGAAATGGCACGGCAAACGTGTAACCCATCACCTCAACTTCATCGAATCTCAAATTTATGACTAGTACACATAAATCTCCAATTCTCCAATTCGTGGCAGGTCCCTTTTAGAGTAATCGCTTGCCCTGAGAACATCCAAGGGAGATGGCGAGAGAGCTTCAAATGCGCGGACCAGACTTTGTTGGTCTCTGATCGTCTAGAACCTCAATTGATAATCACGAACTGAACTCCAGTTTGACTCCTCGCATTGAAAACATTGCTTGCAGTCAGCGCCAGTCTTTGGTATCATTTGTGTCGTGTCATATAATTTTCAGTGACCGTTCAAATCGTCTCGGTGGCCCCCAAAAAATCGCTCAAATGTAGTCTTCCTGGTCAATTGTGGTACTGAAGTCGCTCCTTCTGGTGAACTTTCAAGGAGATATTCACGTTCTACTCCTTTCCCCTGTTTTGAAATTCGATATGTGGTTAGGATTTTGAGACTAAGGAATCGCAGAATCTCTGTCCGAGTGTAGGTTAGCGAAAACATACTTAAACTGCCAGTGACAATCGCCCACCTGGTGAGATGCCATTTAAAATATTTGACTTCTGCACTGCCCGGAAAGCATGAAACTCAAAATAACCGTCGGCGTATCCAATACAAAATCTAGTGTTGCCTTACCTTTCTCTCGTACAAAACCTCTTTGATGAACTCAAAAAGAAACCAGTAAGCAGGGTGATTCTTTTCGAGAGGTTTGCACGTATCACTGTGATTGGAATCATTGAGCTCCTCCAATATACCTCCACTTGCTTTGAAATCATCCATCGACGCTGGTAGTACAACGAATCTCTACAAATGCGCACCAAGTAACCCCTTCAGTCGACAGACAGTTGCTCAAATCGATCGAGCTTTCATCGAATTCAATTTCAATTTCCAATTTCAAAAAGTTTCTAAAGAAAGCTCTGAATATCCATCAATAATTGAATGCAAGCAGCGACTGGCTGGCTTCCCTTACCCCTTTGGTGTGAAAGCCCTCGGTCAATGCCATCAACTTCACGCCTTCACTTCTCGCTTCCATGAAGCGCTCGGAAAGTTCCTTCAGTTTCGGAGAAGTTAGACACAGTTCGTCGAACAGAGTAGGCGAGTAGGTCAAGCCGCCAAAGACGTACTTGAGCAGATCCTCACTGGGCACCAGTCCGGTGTAAGGAGGAGCGTAGAAGAAGCATCCAGCCAGGCTTGCGAGGAAAGCTTTGGAGACCTTGGCGCGGTTGGCTTCGAAATCGTCATTCAAGCTGCCCAACGACTCCGCCCTTTTGTTCAGCGCCACCACCAGCTGCTCAATCACCACGCACCCTAAACTATGACCCACGAGGACAATGGGACGGTCCCAGGTATGCCCTCGGTTCCATCGGTCACTGCAGCAACCAAGCATACATCGTGTCAAAGAGATGATTGGATTCACATGAGAATCGTAGATCTCAAATTCTTCGTTAAGCCCTACAGAAACGAGATTTCATGGGTTTGAAATGACCGATCCGACCGACAATACTACGAAAACACGAGAATTCAGTAGGGTCCCAATTTGTCATCACCAGAATCGCCGAAGAGTGTTGCGTGAGTTGGAACCCAAACAAAATTAACAAAAATACATAGATCTTTCATATGACCCGGCCGCTCAAAATAATCGTGAAGTCCAGGTTCGTCTTTCCTTTACCTGAAGACGAGGAGTTTTTGCAACTCCTCCACCACGCCTTCGACGCCATTCTCGGAGATGCTGTACTCCAGCAGCAAGACGCGGATGTCACCCTTGAAATCCTTCGACAGCCAGTCACGCGGCCACCACACGTCCGGCTTGCCACGCTGCACCCACGTATCCCTGCACGATAGGAGCTCCCGTCGTCCCACGTTGCCTTCGAAGAAGATCACGTCAAGCTTAGTCTGATCGGGGGCCCGATCTGGGGTAGAGTCCTGCGTGCCCACGGCGGTCACGAGGTAGCCCAGCGGCTTGTCCTCGGATCGCGGCATTGACGGACCTGAAGCACATTATAACATCCTGATACTAAGAATCGTAAATGCACTGAGGTTCTTGCGACTTGAAAATGACCAATTTGATTGATCATTGACTGTGAAAATGAAAGGTAAAGGTAGTAAGAATTCTGATGGAGCCATATTTCATATCACTAGAACTAGTGAAGACCATTGAATGCATGTGTTGGTCCAATTGATTTATATAAACTAAAACTATATGGACAGAATGTCCCCTTAAAATCCATTCCAAAGTGCTAAAAGTCATGAAGTCCAATCAGCGGGCCTTTAGGGGTTCATCTTGAATGTTCAACAACATAGAATCAGATCGATATACTCTGCACTCACCTGCTCTGGACTGCTGTCGGTTGAAGTTTGGTTGGCTTGATTCCCGAGGTGGCAACTTGTCTGGAATAAGTGTCAAACATATTAGTTCAAACTATGCAGACATACTATGAAAGTGGTAACTTGACTTTCTTATCTAAAGCAAAATTTGATAAGACTGAGGATCATAAAATGCATTAGAATATGTAGAAATGAATACCTTTTTGACATGATATCATCTGCTACGATTTCATGAGCACGTAATACGACAACAAAAGGCTTGGTAACAGGAGAGGGGATGGAAACGCAGTTGAAAATTTTGAACTTATTACTTTGGAGCTTAGTTTAGCTTATAACATGATATAAAATGTTAGTAATAACTTGTAATACGCCTATCATAACTTATCATAGGCCACTAAACCAATCAATAAAGCCAAATTCAAGACAGTCCCCCTTGTAGATAAAATCGATGATACATCCAATTGGTCATGTGAAAAACCATGAAAACTTGGGATTCGGGAAAAGAAAATGAAGGTGGTGTTGTGAGAGTGTACTTCCTTTTGGCGGACGGGACTTTCGTATGTCTAATTCTGTTAATTCTTCACCAACTGCATTTGCATTATTGTTCAACAGTGACATAAAATTTGCCAGTGTCGAGTTCTAAACTTTTCAAAACCGATGATGAATCCAATTGGTCATGTCAAAAATCATGATTACTTGAGATTCAGGAAACGAAAATGAAGACGGTGTTGCGAGATTGAACTTACATTTGGCGAACCTGACCCACAAAGGAAAGCAGCCGGATACTTGATCCTTGGCAGGGGCAGGCAGTTTATGCAGTCGCTTCTCAGTGCCCTCTCTCGTGGTGAAAGTGAAAAAGTCGTAATCTTCTCGAATCAGACCAAGGCTGCGGACCTGGGCAATCCGCAGCAGCTTCCACAAATCGGTGAAGCGGGGTCTGTCCTCAGGCCGGAGCTCCCAGCAATTTGTGATGATGAACTTCAAGTAGTCAGGACATGTTGCTGGAAGCGACGGCCGCAACCCTTTTTGGATCTTGGCTTGCAGTTCGGATGTGCCATTCTTATCCTGCTGGAATGGAGGCTGCCCACTGAGCACCTCGCTGAACATAATCCCGAAGCTCCACACGTCCGCTTTCCGGGGAAACCCCTTCCCCTTCTCCAAAATCGACTCGTCGGTGAAAATCTCCGGCGCGCCGTACAACCTCGTCCCCACCTTCTTCGTGGGCGCCACGCTGGCAGAGCTCATAGCACTCATCTTCACCAGCCCAAAGTCACCGAGCTTCACGCGCACGTACCCACGCTGAGCGAGTTCCGGAAACTCCTCCTTACTCACTGGCATCAGCAGCACATTGCTTGGCTTCAAATCACGATGCGCAACATCGTTGTCATTCAAATGACTCATAGCTTTGGTAACTTGCAGCATCGCATCAATTGCTACGTCTTGCGACATTGGCGCTACTTCGGAGGTCGATAAATTCCGCTTCGATTCCACTCGCAGTTTTAACTTCTTCAGGTGAATCGCGAGGTCTGTCGGGAGACGTTCCATCAGAATGTTTGATTTCAAAAAAGAGTTGGGCTCCGTCGATGCTGCATCGGATGGAACAGTCGCGCTGCCGCCCACTGGAGAGCCGAAGTGGGGGGATTCGTTTGACGATGGAGCTTCCCAGTAGCGGAAGAACTGCACGATGTGCGGATGGTGGAAAGCGCTCAAGCTCGTGGCTTCTTTCGCGCATTGGTAGTTGAGAACTTTCTTTGCGCAGCTACGTCCCAACCATTGCACATCCATCACGGCGCCGAAGCTGCCACTGCCGATGAGATCTACAACGTCGTGTACATTGAGCTCCATATCCGCCATGGACTGGACCAGGTCGGTATTCTCCAGCCGCGTCCGCACATGGGTCGCGAGGAGATAGTCGAGGTCGCGGGGTTTGCCAGAGGACGAACTCAGAACCTCCCGCACACGCCGGAGCAGCTGCTGCTTGTCCTCGACGAACGCCTCATCGAGCTCATTGTTGGGCGACTTCAACTCCTCCAGCAGCTTCTGGACATCCTTCTCCGCCACTGCCAGAAGCTCCTGTTCTATTTTTCCCCCGCTCGTCACCCACGTCACAGACGCGATGGCGATGTCCACCATGGACGTCCACCAGCGAAGGTCGAGAAGGATGTGCACGATTTCCTCCTTGATCTGGGGGAGCGTCACGGCGGACTCCAGCCACGAAGGCTGCACCTCGCAGCAACAGCCGCGCACCAGCGTCTCCGCGCGCTTCACCGTGAAATGCAGCTGCCGGAGGGCCTTCCGCCGGATGTCATCGCTGCTGGTAATACCAACGAGAGAGTTCGACTTCCCCGTCAGGAAGCTCCCGGTGTCGCTCACCTTGGACGAGAGGTACTGGCATTGACGCCGGTGCAGTTGCACGCGGCGCCCGGATACCATCTCCTGGACGAGCTTGATGGACGTCGAAGCCTCCTTGCAGTAGTCCATCGCCATCGCCAATCAAACTCCCGGCCCTTCCAACTCTATCGGTGGCCTGTCGCCCTGAATCGAATCTCATCCGAAGAATCCTGCGTGGACTAGAGATCTACAAGGCCCATACTTGCTCAAATTCTCCTCCCCCGAGAGCTCCAGAAATACATCATCTAGATTCCTCGTATCTACAAAACCTTTACCGACAGTTCCCCAAACTGCACACCAGTCCCGCACAATCGACCACACCAGGCGTCGTCCCAGCGAGGCAATCCGCAGGAATTCAGTCACCGGAAAATCCAATCCAATATCTACCGCGCTCCACCCTAAGTGATGGAATCGTCGTGACCTTGGAAAGATTCGACCCTCACCAACACCAGCAGACCCATCGCAACAAATTCTCGCACACGAACTTCGAGACGACAACGACGATAACGGATAGTAAAACTTTGGATTCCAGAGTGACGGCGGAAGCTAGCATAAATTGCATAAACTTGGTGCAGATCAGTGATGCAAGTAAAAGTGTCGGCAAAGCCTCAAGTTCGTTCGTTTCCTTTGTCCCACTCCAGATTCGCACGGGGATTCGCACTCCTAATCGATCAACTATATTACCTCGCACTCTGCTAAGGGAGTTTCTTTCATTTGTGTCAAACAAAAGAGAAGAAACAGAGGCAGATTACTTGAATGAGAGCTGTCTGATGAGAGCGACAGGGGTTCTCTTCATTCTGTCGGTCCACGCCCCTCCGAGCGCCCCGCCAGAGTCGAGCGTTCGAGCTGTTACACAAAAGTCCACGTAGTATCTTAAGATATGCGCACCCGTGACAATCGTCAGGAAAAACAACTAAGCATAGTTATTATTTTCAATTAAACTTAAATTATAATCATGATTTATTCCGTCGATGAGGTTTACCGCAGAGAGGGGCTTTCTCCAAAGGAAATACAGAGGGTCAAACGTCGTCGCCGTCGTCGTCTGTAAGGCCAGGGTACATTTCCAAAAGTAGAATCTTGCAGAGGGCGGAGATGGCGATGGCGCGGATGCAGCCTGCACAGTCCATTCATGAGATCCTGGTCCACTGACGCCTCCTGTGCGTCCTGTGTGCGTCCACTAAGCTAATGGTGATTGTGGTCAGCGTCGTGGGGTGCACCGGAATTCGTTTTCGAATAAAGGGGCAAGAGCTTAAGCTCAAGGGCGAGAATCGGGTCGATACGAGCTGCTTGCACATTTCCACCAACATCTGAGAAGCCGAACAAGTCCAGAAGTACTTAGATCGACAAAGCCGCTTTCCGCTCTTTGCTGTAGCAATCCCAGAGCTCCTCCATATTAAGCAACCACACAATCCGCGTCAGCATCGAAAATGTGAAATGTACACAACTACATCCGAAATTGGGGCCTGGCAAATCTGCAATTCTTGCATACGTGATGGTTAATTGTGCCAAAAAACGTCCAAGTATTTTCAATCCATGCAATGATTGAATAGGAGAATCAAGGTTTAAGTTTTGAGTTGACTCCCAACAAGAAACAAATTCTCAAACAATTCATTCAAAAACCTCTGCTCAAGGGTTGCTGTCCTCGACAAAAATTTGGGACTAAGAATTTCATGAGATCAAAATGGAAAGTCAAAATGAAATGAAGACCTTGCACTCTGACAACCCCTCATAAGATTGCAGATTGAATGCTATTGAGAAATGTGATGTTCAAATGCTTTGGAAGAAAATCGCATGCTCCTATCAACGTTGAATGTCAGAGAGTGACCTTATCAGCGGCACGCTGAGCATCCTGTTTCGCCTGGTTTCCCTGAATCTTGCCAAAATCTGTAGCTGAGATGGTCCCTCCATTCTCAAAGTCATGAAGGGCAAACTCGAGACGAGTAATCTGTTGCATGAACTCAAGACAGTGTCATTGACTGGCAAGTGCCAAGTTCGAATATGCTTTCAACCTCACCACAGTGACTCAAATTGAGAGAGAGTTGGGCTTTAATTGGGATTCGTCACGCGTGAGAGGTCCTGAGTGAGAGGTTCCGACCACAGAGTCAACATAAACAATTTCTATGCTCCATGTTCCTTAACCCTTAAAAGGACCGACTGGTGACAGTGGAAATCATGCCTTTTGGAACCGTGTGACATCATCCACTTTAAAAAAAGAAAAAATTCACGTTGGAGGTCAAAGTACTATAGAAGATCTTCCCTTTTCACACAAAATTCCAAGGATGAATAGTTGCACTTCTGTCCTAGAGAGAGAGATTCCTTGTCATCCATTGGACACTAAATGTCCGTGTCGACGTTTAAGGGTTAAACATCTAGAGTGTTCTCTAGAATTCATGATTCGAGAAAAATCATCATAAAGTACTATTTGGAAGAATATTTTGGAATTCACATACAAATAAAAGTTGTAGGTTTCTGAGTTCTAGATTACATCCGTGGGGTTTGATTCACCAATGCTATCACCAATATTTTTTTATAAATTTTGAAAGGGAAATTTCTAAATTCCTTCTAAATTTGATTATAAGCAAATTATTATCATTTTTTGAGTAATTTTTGTTTGAATGGATTTGGAATGAGGTTCTCTTGACAAGATGATTTTCGAAATTTTTGTATTCTTTAATCTATGACCTCATTTTTGCAAATCTAGTTTTGAACTAGAGTCAATGCCATTTTGGCTTAGTCAAGTACTTCACATAGTTGCACATTTGTAATTTTACAAAAATATGTAAAGTAGGGGGCTCAAAATCTACTCAAGCATTTAGAATTGCCAATATAAGTAGCTCTGAAATCGACATGAGATGGAGTCTTTAAATTATTTGACTTCTATTGTCATTGAATTAATTGAGAAAAAAAAAATTATTGCAAGAGGCAATCATTGTCCTTGCTTTCTCCATTTCTCCTCACAAATCGTAAGTAAACAGGTTATGGAAGACCTAAGGTTATAAATAGGGGCCTATGACACAACTTGTTTGAAAATTCATAATCAATCACTATAAGAAACCTACGTTTTTAGTGATACACCTCAATATTTTGGAATGAATTTTTTATATGTCTAGTGCAACAAACCCATGTTTTTATGTCAAAAAAACACCTAGGAGATCACTTAGTGTATCCATACCAAACCATGTATGTTAAATTGATTTTCTTACACCCTATATACTTTTTAATAAATAATAATTTCAACCTATAACTTTGAACTTTGTTTAATAATGACAATAGGTTTCTATTGCCAAAAGTTCCCAATTCAAATAACATATGAAATGATTTCTAGAATAGGTTGAATAATGATATAAAATAGCATGTTTTTTAACTCAAATATTTATAGAGAATATATTTTAGATGACTATTGTATCATTATTCAAGAACAATGAACTTTCAATAGGGTGTTATTTTTAGAAATTTTTTGTTCATTTTTTAGAAATTTTTTTCTTATATAAAATAGGGATGTGAAAGTTATTTTCAGCTCTACAATGTATCTTTTTACTTCATAAATTTTTAGATAATTATAATTTTAAAAAAAATACCAATAATTCACAATATAAACTTTCAAAGTAGGAAAATCTAATCATATTTTTTTCTTTTTCTTTTATTTAAATTTTAGAATATAATATAGGGGGTTTAAAATCTTAACATATGTAGTTCCTAATGGACACACTAAGTGATCTCCCCTAGAAAAAATGTCATGTTGGCATTTTTTTGGACATTAGAACATGGGTTTATTGCATTGGACATCAAAAAAATTTGTTTCAAAAAATTGAGGTGCATCACCAAAAACGTAGGTTTCTTATAGTGAATTTAATCATTCTTTGAAAAATATGAAACCACTTGTATTTCATTCCACATCTATTTCTCTTTCTATAAAAAATGAGCTAGAAATATTCCTATAGAAGGAAATACATGTATAGGGAGACCAACCTTTAGATGAGTAATTTTTGAGCCTCATACCTTACCCTAGTAACACCAACTACAACCATAAGATATGACAACATGATAAAGTATCTCCATAAATTTGGATGACTTTCATCCAAGAAGTAATGAGGATGAAACTTGAGTTTCAATCTGTTTGTAGTCTAGAAAGTGAACGTCAGAGTGCTTAGAAGTTAAAAAAAATTCAACTACTACTATAAGAAGTCTCTTTAGGACAATAGTCAAACCCATCACTACTCCTTGTCTATCTCATTGTATATAGTCATACATTGGACAACATCATGTAGTTGTCTGATAATCGATATAGTGGAAATCCAAATAAAACAACAACTTGATAGCACAATTGAATTGAGTTTTGGTACTCTACAACAATAAAGCTCACATAGTAATGACCATAGAAATGAATAACCAAGACAAGTGACAAGAATGCCGTTGAGGTAGGCGATGTAGTTATATTGCTAGCTTTGAGTATCAAGAAGCCGTGTAAAACACAAATGCAACTATATGTCCTAGCTATAAACTATATCAAGGAGAAGTAATCTACAATTAATGAAATATATATTCTGTTGCGGTTCTAATAGTCCTATTTGTCGAATGGCAACTTTATGTAACTAGTGTCTACTTGTGTGTCAAACTAGAAACCAATGTCTAACTAGTGAGGACATTGTACATTACTTCATTCCCAAATAGAATAGATTTGCATGACATCAATTATGATATGAATCCTTAGACGTCAACACAGACATTTTGTGTTCGATGGATGACAAGGAATTCTCCTATGTAGGACAAAAGTGCAACTAATCATCCTCGAAATTAGGGGTGGAAGAGGAGATCGTCTACAATAGTTTAACCTCCAATGAATGTTTTTGGGTTTTTTTAAAGTAGATGATGTCACATGATTCCAAAAGGGATGATTTCTACAATTACTAGTTAGTCCTTGAAGGGTTAAGCCTTTACATCATGAAAGAATAGTGCAACCATCATAACTCGGGAATATTCATACATGGAGTACCAAGTTAGACTTTCTTCTTGAGATATAGAGTTGTCATAGCATAGCTATTGCAAGTGCCATTTAGGAGCTGGATTAATCATTAAGCATTAAACACAAGGTTGAGAGCATTAGGGGCCCTTTTGCAAACAAATTGGAAACTCAGTGCTAATTAATATGAGAATTACTTTCAATATCTATGATATCAGTAATCCTCATGAAATTTTAAATTCTAAACCAAAACATAATCATTCCTAATTCTATTGTTAGTGCTTAGTATACAAATTGAACACTAGAATCTTAAGAATTATGTTATAACATTTGGTCTTATACTTAAATTTGGCACTAAAAATTTTGAAAAATTGTAATGATTACAATTTTAGGATTCAAAATTTAACATTGCACTTTGACCCTTGTGACAAATTAGTGCATTTGAAATTCACTAGTTGCATATTTGCAAAATTAAGTTATTCAATGCAATCAAGTATAATGAAGAGGATCTAGCATTAGGAGTTTTAGTCTTCCTACAACCCAATGAGATTGCCCCATTAAGTTGACCTTATATCCTGTATTGTAAATCCTAAATCTTAAGAACCTGACTCTAGACAAATTCTTGATTTTGACAAACTTTATGATCTTAGTTATTATTCAACAATTTCAATAGGAGCTTTACCAAACTTAATCCTCAAATTAAACATCTAAATTGATCTCTCAAGTCATTATGGGGGTTCACTATTAAGTTCTATCAGGGTTTGGATTTCAAATGCCTTTTGAAGTGAAATGAAATTCATTTTTTTTTCTTTTGTTTAATTATTTTTTTGAATCATTTGGAAATAATAAATATGAAGTGAGATAATGATTTTGATTTCAAATGCCTTTGAAGTGAAATGAAATTTAGGTTTTGTTCTGCAGTTTAAATATTTTCTTGGAATAATTTGAAAATGATAAACATCAAGTGAAATATGGATTTCAAATTCTAAAAAAGCACAAGTTAATACTATTTTTAGTTTTTCACCATCTATAAATTCATAAATTTACTTTCTAAGAATAAAAATTATTTTTTTTATTGTTTCACATGTCATTAGGGGAGATTTGACTATTTGAGGCCTCTACATGCTTGTGAGTTCTCAAGCCGCAAGGAACGCAGGAACTATGCCATTGCTGTAGTCTGATGTGGTTGAGCCCGTGCTACATCAAAAAAAATTGATTTTTTTTTTCAAATTCTCTTTGCATTTCAGAATTAAATTTAAAAAAAAAAAAAAAAAAAATTTAATATTTATTTCACTGACAACAGCTAGCCATTTCTAGACAATATAGGGAATAGGCAAGGGAATAGCCCTAAAATGGACATGTAGAGGCCTCAAAACTCCCCTAATGGTGCTTTCATACATGTGTACTAGGATAATGTAGCAAATTGAATTAACTTTTGCCATTCAAGAACAAAAAAGTAAAAGAATTAATTATATCACAAGTTTTCCTAAGCTACTTTGAATGAATGGAAAAATTCAATCATTTATTCAATCAGACAATTTTTTTGTTTGTTTGGCATTATGTATACAAATGTGAAGCCCTATATCTTTGTATTCAATGGATTGAGTCTAATAAATGTTTTGCTTCCAAAAACTTCTAATTGAAAATTATGAAAATTAAACAATGAGAGTAGTTTAATTATCCACGAAAGTTGTCAAAATACCATTAGAACTCTGAAAATCAATCTTTGTTTTTTGTTTTTTTTGTGATTGGATTCAAGAGTCCCACATGACTTCTAAGTCTTGGTTTGGGTAAGAAAACAGAATCAGAAATTGATTCAAAAAGGAATAATCAAAATCATTTTGGAGGGGAGAAAGGGCGAAGGTAGAATTAATTAGAAATACTAAGTATACGAGAAGTGGATTAGAAAGGAGAATTGAAGAATCTAAATTAGAAGCAAAAGTCCCTCAACATAGCTTAAACTAAGGCTTCTACTCTCTCCATTATAACAACATTTAGAAGCTCTCAAGTATAGAAGCTGAAGCAAGAATGAAGTAGTGAGTGAAGAAGTGAAGTTTAGTTGAAGAAATAGATTAGGAAAAATGTCACGAGAATTTGATTATCAATTAGGAGGAGGTATAGGAAATAGTGGACAAAGCAAGAAATGTCTCAATTGTCAGCAAACTTCTAGAAGTTGGTGGCAAAAAATTCTATTATATCTAAAGTCAAATAGTAGAATATTGGAAATAGAATAGAATAGTCTTAGAAGGAAAAGAAGAAGTTGAAAGGAGAAGTTTAAAAAGATATAGAACTAGTTGGAAGTTGGAATTGCAAAAAACTTGTAATAACTTAAAAACTTATAAGAAATTGTGATAAGTAAAATTTGAGAAGAGCCATGGTGCAAGTGGAAGACTATGAGGATGCTCTTTAATACCAATATGACAAGGTATACTATGAGGTATTTTGCTAAACCTCCATTTCCACTTTAAATTATTTCAATTAGCAAGCTTAAATTAAGGCCGTGCCCTAGGATCAAGTCATACCATTAGGAATAAGCTTTAGTCTAAATTTGAATTTATAATCCTATAGTAGAAGTCTAGAGGTTTCTAAAAACATAAAATAAGTAGAAATGAGAGTTAAAACAAGAAAGATATAGGTGGATGAAGTTTAGAACTAAATGTGGATGAAACTTAGCTAACACTATCCACTTGGAATAAGAATAGGAAATCCTAAAGTAGTAGAAATACCAAATTCAAAAGCAAAACGAAAAGTTAATTTCAAATTGTAAGTTAGGAAAAAATTGTGGATGAAGTTTGAAGAACCAATTAGTGACCGAACTTCATTTATTCACAACTTTTACTAGAAAAGTCCAAATTGTAAGTGTCTTAGTATTTTAGAAAATTAGATTTATCCTCTATAAGTAAAAGATATTGAAATTCTAAAAATTGTAATTTAATTTGACAAAAGTAGCATTGAGATGTAGAATCAAGTAGAACTAAGTTAAAGACTTAAGAAGTTAATCAAAGAAGAAAATTAGAGTTAGAAACTCTTAGAAAAAGTCCAAAGGAATTCAACCATAGTCTATAGTCCAACCTTTATAAAAAACTCAAAATTCTAGAAGTTTTAGAAAGATGAAGGTTGGGTGAGAGGTTGGATGAAAGTTGAAAAAAAATATCCATCCAACTTCAAACTTGAGTACTAAGAAACAACTCCTAACCTAAGTAAGTGGCCTAAATTAGAAGTTGAATTGAAACTAGGAACTAAGGTAAAAGGGTGGATGAAGTTTATATAGTCCTTCAAAGATTAAATTTCATCTAGCTATATTATTTGCTAAGAAGGTCGGATCACTTTGGGTTTTATGTTTTTGAAAATAGCATGATAATTATGTATTAACTTAGAATTGCTAAATTTAGACTATCACCACTTTCACTAGAAAATCATAGTGACTTAATTAATTTAGTAGTTTAAGTTATTCTTTGCAATTAGGCTAGATTTTCTTGGTTTTCTTTCTAAGTTTGTGTACATTTAGGCACTTAGAAAAGATCCATTGTTTGAAAGGCACAATTAAAAATGCCAAGGCACCCATTGAATACAAAAGATATAAATAAAACAAAAATTTGGTTACACTCATCTATTTACTAAGAATAGGAAAATAAATGTTCAAAGAGAATGTAATATTTTTTTTAAATTACAAATTTCTTTTTGATGCCCATATAGACCTCTGTAAAGAATCCTTTATTTATGTTTTGTAAATGTTATATATGTGTTGTTATTCCTATATGCATGCACACAATTATTATTGTTGGTATTTTCTAGTCTATGCTCTAACTATTATTCTATTGTGTTTTTTCATTCCCATATTAATATTTTATGAATTGTGGCAATTCTTCCTTGTAGTGATGCGTTGCCTTGAGTGAGTTGACTTTTTGTTAATAGGGTTCCCTTCACCTTGGATATTATAGATGTTGTGAAGCCAATGTACTCCAATCTAATAAAAAGATAGGAGTTCCTCTTTGCATTTTCCGATTTGGGGTTGAGGATTATGGTAAGTTTAAATATTCTAAGGTTTAAGGAATTCCAAAGACATTGTAAACATTGACTTTTTATAGTATTCTTTTTAGACATTGCATTTTGTACTCAATGATTTTCTAACATGAATTGAATCCAGTTATGCATATGTATTGCCTTCATTTATACAAATAAAAGCCCTATTGCTCAATCTCGCTACATTATGAGTTTATGATCAACAATTTTTCTTTACACTATAGTCTCTACTACAATCATCTAGGTGGTAAGTGGTACAAATGTTGATACAATATCATGTGCTAAATTTTATATTTTGTTGTAAGCTAAAAAAACATGATGAAGGCAACATAAACATATACTTGTTGCATAATTAAAAAATTCCTTGGTGTACTAGATGTGGGTGATTGCAAGAAACACTTGTCCTATTTTTTGTCCCCTTGCCCTGGAACATGTGGTTTTTGGGTCATAATTTTTGCATCGTAAGTTTGTTTGTCTTGAAATTTGGAAGGAAGGTACACATAATATTTTCACACATTCTATAATTTAAAAAAAAAATTACTTTACTATTTTTAAAGTGCCTCTGATTGGGTGTCTACCTTGGCCATTTTAGGGTGGGTGGGGGTGTTGGTACAAAGTTGTCCCCAAAAATGCAAACTAGAAACCACAAATTGGAAAAGCTAGAGGTGTACTCGCATTCCAATGAGAGACAAAGAGTTTTTTGGAAAAAACCTTTGCATGAGGTGTCTACATGGGGCCAAAGTGACTGTTGTTCACACACATTTTTTGGGCAGGAGAAAATTTTCCTTGAAGAAATTTTTGGTGCAATGTGAGAGTAAGCTTGTCTACTAAAATGGGTTTTTTTCTAGGAATTTTTTGAATTTTTTTTGAATTACTAAAAACGAAAAGGTCCATACACCTCTTTTTTGCTATTTTCTGCTCCCAATGGCTTCTATAGTACTCCATAGTAGTCTATAGTACTCCATAGTATTGTATAGTACTGAATCAACGGTTAAGATTTGCAGGCACCCGAAATCGACGGTTGAGATTCGCAAGCGCAGTCTGATGCGCGAAATTAATAATAGTTCGTAGTACTGCCAGTCCTACAACCAGGAATCGGTTTTTTTAGCCAAAAACATGAAGTATTTCTTGCAATCACCCATGTCCAAATTATAGGATTGACAATGAATGGTCTACTATGTTCACCAAATAGGAAGAACACTTTGCACACTCAGCCATAATTTGCAATGAACCTCCCTCGAATGAAAACAAGGGATTTTTTCCATCTTTGTAGTTGTTATTGTTAGAATGTATTACTTTTATTTCATTAAAGGGGTTTCTCCAAAGTAGGGCTAAGAAAACATCCTAATGCACGTTTGGATGTTTAGCATCCACATTCACTATCCCCTAGGACATCTTGTGACATTTAATTTTTTAATTTTTTTTATCATACAATAATTTTCTTTTCTTGTCCGCCAGCATCAGTCTACATCATCTACGCTTGTCCGTGTCATCACCTATCTACTATCTTATCCGCTAAATTAGACAACCATAATTGGACAAACTATTTGGCATCTACCCCATCTGATGGCTGGACTCCACCAAGCCATCCACTATCCACCCACATAGTCAATGTTTTTAGCAATTTCCAACCACAATTTTTAGAGTTTTAGGACGTGTAATATATTGCTGAACAGGTCTTATAAATACCTTTTCAATGGTATATTATAAATCCTAAAATTCTAAGAATTGTGTTCAAAAATTGCAAAAAACATTAATTATGTGTGTCCGTCATCCGCCTATGTGTTTGCCATTCTCCATCTACCATCCACCATTTGCCATGATTACCTAAGGTAATTTTTTTTACAATGTTTTTTACTCACGTAGGACACAACATACGCTACCACAGACGTCCAAAAGTCTAGAATTTTGACGTGATTTTGTCCAAGATGTAAGTTTTTGTCAACTCTACTCTACAGGGCACTTTGAAGGCCCATTTTAACTTTCATGTTTTTCTTCATCCATCACACCTCTTAACAAGGAACCTAATGGCATGGAAAAAAGCAATTAAGAGTAGAAAAATTCTCGGTGTTAATTGTATGATTGAGTAGAATTCATTTATGATTTGAAAAGGGTTTTTTGTAAGATTTGTAAAGAGAGTGGAGATAAGTTTGGATATGCTATTGAAGGTTCCACAAATATTAAGATTTTAGTATTGTAAGATCATCTAGTAAAATTGTAGAACATCAAAAACTAGCTTAGGCTAAATATAAGGGGCAAAAATCTTTGCAAAAGACTATAGCAACTATAAAGTACAATTGTAATGAAGCATTTTTATTCCTCTATAGCATTGTATATAATAGGGGCAAAAAATATTCTTCATTTCCACAAGTTTTCAAATTTATGTCATCTTTTAGTTTCTTGAAAAACTCCCATCATTGAAAAATTTACCATGATGAGAAATTGTGTATTAAAATGTTGTTTTGTCTCTCTTGTCTCATTCAAAAAAAGCAATAAAAAGAATGAGAGATTCTAAATTCTTGAGCTTAAGAATTGATGTATATACTAATATTTTTTTAAAAGGACACCTTGTAATTTTTGTTTATTTTTAGTGGTCATTCTTCTTACCACTTGTTTTGTGGATTTATTGTAATTGGAGGTAGAAAGAGAAATTTTGAAATGATATTAAACATTTTTGTGGCTATCACAAAGACACGAGGGTTAAATCTCAATAATTGTGTTGAATTTGAATCAGATAGAGCTTTCACAATGATTAGAAAAAATATAGGTGTGGCAACTTGTTTAAAAAAGGTGAATTGATTCCTCACTTTTATTCATTGTGTAGCTCATAGAACCAATTTAGCTACCTAAAAAACCTCAAAAAAATGAAGTTTGTAAGAAAATGTCTACTATAGTGGATTCTATATTTAATGAATTGGTTGTTTTCTTTAAAAAATCATCTAATTGAAAATCTTTCTTACAAAATTTTCAAAATGAACTAAAGAATACTAAAGAAACCGTAACAAGGAACCATAAAATTTGTTAGTTGTCTAAGTGGCAAGTAGTGACTACTTTGTGTGATTTCTTAGAATTAATACTCATTTATTTGCATGATAATTCTTTTAACAATGATCCTATCATTAGTGACTTGTTTGCTAAGTTGCGTGACTTCAAATTCATTTATATTCTCTATTTTCTATGTAATATTCTACACATAATTTCAAAATTGTCTAAAATGTTTTAGTTTAAACTTGTTGATATTTCTATCCAAACGGGTGGGTGAGCTCTACATGATTTGACTAGTTTAAATATAAATGCACGGTACAACCCTTTTCTAAGCAATATCTATTCTACAGTTCATTTCTTTTCAATACCTTGAAAACCTATGTATTAGGCCAAAGGAAGACATACAAGCATTGGAGTATAACGATCATGACAAATGATAAAGTCTTAGTTGATTTTGATTTACTCCATGTCAATTTCATACATAGTGACTTGACTTTCTACCAACTTTTTGGTAAATTATAGACTATAAAATAATGTATACTTCAGAAAGAAACCAAATTTGACTATGTTGTTGATTGTTGATCATGAAAAATTCCTACTAAATCGCCACAGAGTAGCAATTGGAAGTGTAGATATCTTACCATAAAGTATGCACTCACTTAAATTCATCATTTTCGGAGAGAAGCAACTATGGTCATGGTAATCAGTATTCCTCATTATACTCTCATTTTTTTGCAATCTCTATTGGACTCACAAACCTCTCTCTAAGTTGTTAAGTTAATCTACCAATGATTTTAGGTGATCTCAAAAAAAACTACTTAGGCAACCAAAATATTTATTTTCAATGGCACAGATTTATTTTGTGCCAAAGAATTTCAAGATTTTAACATGAAGAACATTTGTGAGTTTAAAGGCTAATTATAGCTTTTTCAGTTTCTTTAAAGCATCAATAAGTCAAAACAATAATTGTGAAAAGCTTAGTCAATTACTTAGTTAAGAAGTTTAGTCAAATATTGTAATTAATCATTAAGTTTATAATAAATAAGAATATATAATAGAATGGATTCATGATTGTGTTTTATCATTCATTTATTTTTTATTTTGATAATCTTTAGTTTTTATGTTACTTAAATGACATATTCAAAAGTCATGGGCTTTTTGCAACAAAATCTTTTTGATGATAGAGCCCTTGCAAAAATCTTTAGATAAAATATAACTTTAAAGTATTATCGACTTATTGTTAAGTAGAGTATCCATCATCTACAAAGGGTGTAAAAGTTGTCCTACATATGTTGTGATATTCTTTTCACTATCTTAGCAAAGTTTTGAAAGTACTTATAGTATTTATTATTGATTAGTTTTGGATAAAAATTGGGCAAGAAATGCGACTCGCAAGTGCACCCCATTAGTGAAATTATTTAAGTATTTACATGGTTAATACATTATTATGCATATGCTACATCTATTAAAGTATTAAAAAATCAAATTAAATAGTAATCTAGAGTCAACACCAAGTTGAAAATTAAATATCCTTAAAATCATTCAATATGTGCAACAAGATCTTCTTTCTTAAAACTCGAGAATTTCAATAAGTTTACATGCATTTGAAGCATTGCTAAACTTTAAGAAACAACAATTAAAAGCCCTTTCAAACCAATCATTTAATCAATTAAATGTTCAAGAGAAGATGAAGTCAGAACCCTTGTTAATCATCCACATTTCTTTCTATTTTTTCTCGTGAAATAATAACTTCTATTTTCACAAATTTTTTAATTGTTCTATTTCTCAATGTCTTATTAATTAGTGTCTTAAGTTTTTTTTATATTAATTCTTTTAATCATACAACATTTTATACCCAAATTTGTAGGAAAAAAATATTCCTTACCACTTAGTCAAAGCAAATTCAATCAATGGATATGTGTTATTTCTAATAGTATACTTTAATTTATTAATATTCTATAATTCACAAAAGGCTCTATTACATGATTTATTATAAGTTGACAAATGATTTCAGTCCAACTTGGGCATCTCTCTAATATTTGATTATTGATTCCAGAAATAAAATTGTAACTCATGGTATCTGTGAGCCCCTATTTTGTCATTGGGGACTCACTTATTTTTTTATTTTTATTTTTTTTTGTAAAAATAAGTGTGGAAAATATTACAAAAAAACCCCAAAAGAGTGTAAAACCAAAATAGGTGTGTTACATGCGAATATAGTATTTGATCATATTTTGAGAGTTTTTACTAATTAGATTCAAATCCCACTTGTAAATAGATTAGAATCCAACCAATTGTGGTAATTACGAGTTATGAGCATACTAGGCTTAAAATCCCACATAGAAAGGACATCACTTAGCTAATATTGTTTGAGGGAACTTTGGTGAGGTACATAGGTCAATTCCAGGAGATAGGTTCCGGTTTCCTCATTTCATCGACAAAATAGCAGAACCCCAATTATTAGCTTGTAGATGTTAAAAATACCAAGACGAGACCATGGAGGAATCTTTGGTCCAAGGAAGGTGACTTAAAGTTAAAACCATATCCGAGAGACTACGGCAAAGTCAGTTTGCCAAGATTCCCTCCAATATGGACAATTCCCTAGCCACCAATAATTAAATAAGGGGATGGCATTTGTTCCCTCTAGGCGAATATATAGAGTAAAAATATGAGCTTATACATGTGTTTTGGGATTTCATAGGAGGTTCCACAAAAAGTTTCGAAATTTTCTGATAGTTAGAAGATGCCTTTTTGGACGGTCAACTACCCAAATCTACGATGGAAAATTCCTATAAATTCTTTAGGTGGTGGTAAAATCTCACTTAAAATGAGAATATCTTCTTTTATGTTAATAAGATGCTCCAATAAGTTTCAAGACATTCCGATAGTTAGAAGAACCTGAACTTGCAAGATTCCTCAACAATTGACAAAATTTAAAGATTACAGTGGAGTTGACTAGTGGATTGGGAGCATACAAAAGTGGAATGGAGTCAAAGATAGGTCTTTTCTTACTCCCCCCACACCTACTTAAGAGCCTAGGCTAGTTACTTTTTTCAAAAAAGTCAAACTCCAAAAGTTGGGTTTTTAACCCTTTCTGGTGTTAAGTTGGCATTAGGTTTCGTTGAAATTTTGAAGTTAGAAAAAGAGATGGGGAGTTTCCTCAAACTAAAAATGGCCTCTTGAAGCTAATGGCGCAATCTATTTGTGATTTGCAGTTAATCTCTAAAAGTTAAAAAATGGACCAATGTAGAAAGTCAAAATTAATAAATTAAGATGAAAATTCTAATTGATAAGATTACCATGTTGAAATGAAAGGAGGTGGATGCCCTTGAAAGAGTATATAAGGGCACTCATTTTTCTCTCAAATCACCCCTTCTAGCCATTATTTTGGCTTTGTAAACACGTTGATCCATTAATTATGGACTTTTGGCCATTTTTGAACCAAAGTTGCAAACGTAGTGTTTTCGGAGCATTTCAAGCTACTTTTGTTTCTATTTTGTAAGCCTTGAAGGACTTTGGGGTCCCTTTAAGTCTTATATGTTGTGTTTGTACTGGTTTTCAAGTTCTTGGCAGAATTTTGGTAATATTTTGTTGTACTAACTCTTACTTTAGTATATTTCTTATTCCTTCAAGTCCTTGTTTAGGACTTGAGTATTGTGCACTAACTCTATAGGATTCTTTCCTTATGATTGGCTATGTCGTTTAGGGAAAACCTCTAGCTTGTTATATTTATGATTTTTGTACTAATTTTGTACTAACACTCTTGATTCATCCTCCTTTAAATTTCTTTTGTTAAAATCTTTGTATGTTATTTTTCGTGCTTACCATTATATGGTGAAGTTTTGACTTTGATTTTTAGAATTGGATAGAAATTTAGTGGGCTTTGGGGGAATACAACAGAGTTTTGGCCTCCAAGTTTAGAAATTTTATATTAATTTGTCAAAAGTTTCCAACCACGGCAAAGCTTTGAACCTTAGAGTCGTAGAAAAATACCTCAAAAACAAAATTGTTAGAAAGTTCATCAAGTTAGTATCAAAAACAAAAAAATCTCATCACATTCTCTTTCTTATAAATTCTCTAGTTCTATGGAAAGGTGGGAGGACTAATTTTCATAGAAGTTTTTCTTGAAAAGTTAGATAAAATAAACCAAAACAAACAAAGATTAGTTTGAAGGCCAATTCCTATGACAACACAAAAGAGCCGAAAGAGGCGAGGAGGCGCCTAGCGGCTAGAGGCCAGAAGTGGAGCTCCAGCCAGAAAAGGAGCCTTCGGTTGTACAGGAAGCTTCCAATTGTGCATCCTAGGGGAAGGCTACTACTAGTAGCTTGCCCAGTTAAGAGAGCTTGCTTTAGAAGGAGGTAGGGAAGGATTTAATCACCTCCCTTCTCGACAAAAAATTTGGTTTTTTTAGGTTTAGTTTTAATTTTAGTTTTTAGTTTAAACCTAAGATAGAAGAATACTTATAGAAGGGGAATAGAAGAGAGAAAAAATAAAGAGATGCAAAGACAAAAAATAAAAACAAAATAAGTTGGATTAAAACTAGAATAGTTAGCCATGGAAGTAGGTTGAGAGGAAAAATCATCATAGATTGGAAAGAAGTAGCAACAAACATTAATCTCACCACTCTTTTTCTCTTAGAAGTTGTAGCAATTGCACCAAAGAAGATTAGAGGTCACAAACTCAAAGTTGAATGATAGAATGAAGGAGTACAAAAGTTTGAGTTTAGATAGAAATTAGATAGATATCAAAGAAATTTTAGAGAAACGATTAGAACCATAAAAAATAGCATAGATTAAAAAGTTGCCTTGAATTAGTGAAAATCTTATAAAAAATCATATCCTTCCAAGTCAACTTGTAGAATAGAATAAGTAAGTTTAAATAGTGAGAAAAGAAAGAAAAAATCTCCTATAGCCATATTTCAAGAGCTTGTAATTAAAATCCACTCTTCAAGGTGTAAGCATAAAATGACAATTGAAAGAGAACTCGATGATTTATACAACAACATGAAAAATAACTTCCAGAATGAGAGAAGTTATTAAATAATCTAAATTTTATTAATTTTCAAAGTAGATCAATTAATACAATTTTAGTAGAAAAGTCCTATGTTATTTAGAACTAATCTGTGTGAATATGTTTGTTTCGATTAAATTCTTTCAACTTAAGGTTTAGAAAAGAGTCCATTGCTTGGAAGGCTCAATGGATAGTGCTTAGATACTCGTTAGAAAATAAATTCAGACAAAATAAAAAAATCTGTTGTGCAAGTTGTTTACTATGGGTGGATAAATAAATACTTACATTTTGATGTATCTGCCGGGACTCTTAAAAAAACCCACTTGAATATGAATATTATAAATTCACTAAATTATATTGGAGAATTGCGAAGGATGATAATTGGGACTCTGATGGTAATTCAGAAGAAGGATACTTGAGAGAGGTACAACATCCGGAGTTCATTGTTTGAGCGAATACCTATTGTGATATTCTCTTCAAGCATTACCGAGACGACGAAGTCGATTATAGCAATGACAAAGACAACGCTATTTTACCTTTGAACGATTTACTACTTGCTTCAAAAGGTTTGCATGTGTTATTTGAGTATTAGTCATAGTTAGCCCGCCAATATTTATTGAGCCCAAATAAACATACACCAATTATAGCTGAGGCTAGGACCAAAGGGTTGTTTGGAGTGTATAGGACAGAATTCAATGAGTGTTTGTTTTTCTATTTGAATAAAATTTAACAAAAAAATCAATATTTTTTTTATTAAATTTCTGTTGATTTAGACATATTTTTTCCTAGTAGTGATGTAAAGGGCTTTTTTCACCTCAAAACTCTCCCTCACTTTTATGACACTTATGCCATGTTAAGTTCTAGCCCTTTGTGCCTTATTTTGTGTTCATTTTTTTGTATCATTTGGAGAAGCTTTAATTGAAATTTAGCTTTAAAAATTTAATTTTGTTAGTATCATTTAGAAAAACGCTAGTTGAAATAAAACTCTCTAAATCCAAAGTTGTCAATGTTATTTAGAGAAATTTTGATTGAAATAGAACTATCAAGGTCCAATTTTCAACCAGTCTAGTCACTGTGTCTTGAAATTTGAGGTTATTTCCTCCGTATGGCGAAGCTTTGACTTTTAGTCTTAAGATTGGTATAAAAATTTTGGTGTTTTTTTAAAATACAACAAAGCTTTAATTTTTAGTCTTAAAATTGGTATAAAATTTTTGATATTTTTTCAAAATACAATGAAGCTTTGACTTCAAGAAACTAAAGAAATTGTCTTAAATTTAGTTCCCAAAACTTTTTTTGAGAACCCCTAATTTAGCTTTCAAAAAATTTGTTAAAAATTCTAGTCTTGCGAATGTAGGACAATTAGGACATGTAGAAAAATCCATTACTTAAAGGTACAATAGTATGCGCTTAGACACTCAAAAGTACGAACCGTTTGATCAAAATCTAAGAACCTTGTTGTGCTTGCGATTTACTAAGGATAAGTAAATTGACACTTATACTTTGTGGGCTGTTTAGGTGGCCTGTCTAGATGGCCTATCCGCTTGGCGGACTATCTAGGTGATTTTTTTCTCTTTAATTATGTACTCATGTATTGATTTCTAATTGGCCAATGATCGAATTTTTTTAATTTTTTAATAGTTTTTCAAGTTAACAAAAAAATTATTGATCTCGACATTCTTTTGTTAAAATTAAAAAAAATTAAACACTTCTGTGTTGTTAAACAACACAAAAGTGCTAATAAGGTTGTCCAAATCAACACTTTTTGGTTAAGCAATGTTTGAGTCAACACATCTAAATTAACAAAAAAAATGAGTATTTTTTTGTTAATTTTTTGTTGATTTGGACATGCTTATTCTAGTAGTATCTGGTTGATCTTGGCATTAACTCCTTTGTTTTCATCTTACACCTTCTATATCCTCTCACAAATTTCATTCATCTCTTATATTTTATATCTAACAAACTTTATACACTTTGCATACTTCTTTCACTTCTTACATTTTTACATATTTCTTACATTTTCTCATGAACTTCACTTACCTCTTCTACTTTATATCTTACACATTTCACACATTTTTTTACCTCAAAAATCTTTAATTTTAACTTAAATCACTTTGTCTTGTAAAAATTTTAATGAAAAAATTCTACTCACTTCGATTTTACGAAAGTTAGACTTACATAAAATATGCATATATATATAACTTAAATTTCTTGTTGCTTTTTCGTACTAACAACAATTTAACATTAAAATATCTAAAGATCCAAATTTTTCCTTCAAAAATTCTATAACAAAAAAAATTGAACATTGTTAATCAAATCTAGTGCTCACACTAGTCAAAGACTTGTTCTTATTTATAATTGTTTTTATTGTAAGGTGGATTTGTTTGTGTACTATCATCAATTTTTTCTTGAAAATAATTCAAAGTTAAATTTTCTAAAATGAGATTTATATTAAAAATGATTTAAATTACTTTTGATATTTTTTTTTCTCATTTATTATATTTTGATAAGCCTACGACATGAAAGATGTAATATAAAGCATGAGGTGGATTGTCTCACTAATAGACTATATATTAAATTTTCAACTCTGACACTTTAGATCACATTATACTTTGCTACGACTTTCAATTTTTTTATTAATCCCATTAAGTCATACTTTCATAAACAATGAGTCTACATTCATAATCCTAATTTTTTTTTTATTAATAACAAGAATTGAAAGCATTTTATTTTAAATATATTTTTCATTTCCATTTCTAATATTATTTTTTAAAGTACAATCAGATGTCAACAAAAAACTTTATATTGCAAATTTTCAACTAACACAAGCTAAAAGAATATACAAGGTAAATCATATGATAGAAGAATTGATACAATATTAAACTATGAATTGTTATTTATTAAAATATTACAAATAATATCTAGCTAAAGTGATAACAATTCAACATCAAATTGTCTTGAAAGAAGTTTACTCACTTGATATGATTTATTAAAATGAAATTGAAACTATAATTAATTTTAGCTAATATTCATGGTAGAGTATTTAATCATTTTCACTATGGTTTCATATAAATTGCATGGAAGTAAATATAGATAATAAAATCATATCTTAGATTGGATATATGATTCATCATCTATGTTCAATAGATCAAATTTATTATGGGATCATCTAAAGAATTTCAATCTAGTAATAAAAACAACGAGCCTCATTTTCTATGAATAAACCATATTGTAAACAATTCTAGTGAACCAATTTTGGTGATTTCTATTAATAGTCTTTTCATATTTTATTGATTTTATGAATTTTTGGGTCGATACAACAAGATCTTGAAAAATCAATTTCCAACAATGTAGAATAAGTTGCATAATTTCATTCCTAATCCCTTCTTTTTTAATGGCAAAAATTTATGTTGTTTTTATTGTTAGAATGAACCTCTTTTTTAGGGTCTTGCCAACTAGTTGCTTACTTTTGAATAAATGAGACTAAATGATATTTGCTAATTTATTCTCCATTTGTACAACCTCATTTTTATCCTCAAATTAAAAATTTACAACAGACCACTTTAGTCTTAATTGATTTCATTCATAGCTAGTTGAAAAACTAACATTATAGCATGTGAAAATGATTATCACATTGATGCAGAATGTTTCATTTTGATATAAAAAAAAGGAGTCAAAAGTCCCTTTTCAAATTTAACCAAAGTTAGAGATCAATACTCTAATGGATATCCTATGATTAAAAAACTTAATTTCATATCATAAAAAATGTTGAGTATTGTAATAGCCTATTGATTTTCAAATTTTTTAAAGCAATTTTCTATATTAAATAATCAATCATATGTCTTAAAAAAATATTAAATGTTGATGAGAAATAAGGAAGGTTCAAACTACATTATTTCAATTCAAAAATTTAAACTCAGTATTGCAATCAATTTTTTCTACAAAAAATGTATTTAGGCAATGATATAAATGTGCAAAAAACTAACTTTCAAGGATATCATATGAATTTGATTGTTTTATATTTGGTGTTCTCTTTTTCAAATGTATTTTAGAGATTTTCAAAGAAAAAAAAATATATTTCATTTTTGCAAAAGAAGTGGCTTCTAAGCTACTACAAGTAATCTATTAACTTATCTTTAGGTTGTTTAGTGATAGGTTGTCAAAAGCTCAAGCTAAAAGATTTGAGAAATTTAAAAATATAGAAAAGAAGTCTTCTTAATTAACAAATTGGAAAATCGAAAAGCTTGTAGATATACAATACTAGAAAAACATGTCCAAATCAACAAAAATATAATAAAAAAGTCATGATTTTTTTTAATTAATTTGGACCTATTGACTTAGACATTGTTTAACCAAAAAGTGTTCATTTTTTTGTTAATTTCATCAACAAAGAGTGAAGATCAACAACTTTTTTGTTGATTTGAACAGCTATTAAAAAATAAAAATAAAAAAGATTAGATCACCGATTACGATCAATTAGAAAAAAAAACATATGCAAGGCAGGCCATTGAGATAGTCTTCCAAGTGGGCGAGTGGATGCTCACATAGGGACCTCATCGATGAGGTTCAAGGATTTTTCTATTGCACCATGCATAGAGTTTCTTGGTAACACTATGAAAACTAATGTATTTAGTTACTTTGATTGATTGTGTTTTTTTTGTTGTAAATTCAGTAGATTTCGGTGGTCATTTTCGTATAATAAAATAGTTTTTTTTCAAAAGCTTTGAACTAAGAAAAGTTAAAAAATGAAGTTAACTTTCACTAGAAAAACTTCGTTTTCAATTTAGAGTCTTAAATAGAAAGTTATGGACAAAATTCAGAGAGGGTATTTGAAATGTCTAAAAAAATATTCATTTCAATCTTTTTTAAAACTTTGTCTATAACTTTCGATTGGAGACTTTAAATTGAAAACGGATTTTTTGGAGGTGAAATTTAACTCCATTTTCCATCTTTTCTTAATCCAAAGTTTTTTGAAAAAAATTATTTTACCATGCCAAAATGAGCATTAGAGTCTATTAATTTTAATAAACACCGATTTGTGAATGATTTGACTTAACAAAAAATTCTAGAATTTCAACTGTGATGATTTACATTTTCATTTGTTCATTTGTAATGTGAATTGAATCATAAAAATTTATTTCAAATTCTTGTAAGTTAAAATGAACAAAAAAATGTTCTTCTTTTAGGATAAATAGTTTGAAAGATGAAATTTAACCATTTGGCAAGGATTAAAACTATTTTTTAAAATCCAAGCATGCATTATGATCTTATAAATGATGAGGTTTCTTATCTTATAATTTTGGAAGGGTATACTATACAAAGCTAATAATAAGCTAAATCCTATGATTGAATTCATTGAAAAAATAAATATATAAGAAGATTTTAGCTTACTTTTGAATTCTAATATTTAGAAGCACTTGTAAGAAGGTCTCAACATATGTTAAATTTATATGAGTTAAATACTTCAAATTTGAATAGTTCTATTAATCAATTCAATTTGAATTTAGAATTGTTCGAATTTCATTACTACAAAATTGAAAATTTGAATACAAAGAAAATTAAGAATTTAGATATGGAATTGAAAAATGTTAGTCTGAGTGGTTGTAATGTCGTAATAAACGATCTATATTTAACATTCTGTACTTTTTTTTTTTTTCAAAAATATTGAAAATTGAATTAAATAAAGAACTTCCAAGTTTTTTTTAGAATGAAGATTCCATAACTAACTACCTGCAAACTAAAACTCTTTATAACTTTCACCTCATTAATTCAAATGGAATGATTCAAGGCTTTACATGTATATATAAATCTCAAAAACTAATTTCAAATTTTTATTTATTGAAAAAGTGATTTTTTAAGAATTATTGAGTTGTCGGAATATCAATGAAAACGAAAAATCATGCAGTAATTTTTTAACCATGTAGTCAAAAGTTTTAAAAATTGTTGCACCTTAAAACTACTTCTTGGGCACATATTGTGTGAAAATTTCAAAGAATTTTGAAAAAAAAATTCCATTCTAACTGAGCTGCCTAGAATTGTTATGTTGCCAAAAAATGTAATTTGGTCCTTTAGTGGTTAAATACAAACAATGTTCTATAGAAATGTGAATAGAATTTGAACTTTGTACTCCTATTTTCTTCAAGATTCTACAAGATTCCATAAGAATCTAAAAAAATTCAAAAAAATTCAAAATAGATTCTATAAGATTCAACAAATTTTTATTGATTTGATTATTAACTATTCAAATCAATAAAAATTTATTGAATCATTTTGTTAAAATGTGCAAAATCAACAAAAAATTGTAAAAATATATGATATAATACCAAAATGAACAAAAAATTGTTGATTCTTTTGTTGATTTGAACATCATTTTCTAGTAGTGATATACCGTGTTAAATTGAGTGTCTAGTCAAACAATATCCATATTATTCATTAGATGTAAAATGTTATTTCTTTGTTATTTATGCATTCAAGAATAAATTATGGATATGATGAAAAACAATCAATTAATTAAGATATAAATGAACCCGCAATTTCTAATATACTTTATATACATTGGAATTGGTCTAAATCAAAATTCTTTTAAATTTGAATCTAATTACAAAAATCTAAATTGTAAAATCATGCTTAGATTTTACTAGTAGAAAAAATCAACATCCAATTCAACACAAAAGTGTTGATTTTTTTGTTGATTTGATCAAATCTAAAAATGAAAATGAAAATGAAATTTTTTTTTTCTAAAATTTTTCTTTCACCCAAAATATTTGGGCAACAAAAAAAATTTGAATCTTTACCCAAGATTTGTGAGTAGCTCTTAGAATGCATCCACTCAGTATTAAACCCAAGACCTCATGAATATGAAGACTAAACCTCTACCACTACACCACCCTTTACACTCAATGTACTACTTTGTAAAGATTTTATTACTTATGCATTTATTTTTTGTGTTCATTAGATTTATTAGACTATGGAGGTCATTTTGACATAGAAAATTAACCTTTTTCAAAAAACTTTGGGCTAAGAAAAGTTGAAGAACGAAGTTAACTTTCGTGTCCAAAAATCCATTTTAGATTTTGAGCCTCCAATCAAAAGTTATGGAAAAAAATTTAGAGTGGGTGCTTGAAAATGTGAAAAGAAATTTCCTTCCAACCTCTTAGTCTTTGAACTTTGTCCATAACTTTTGATTGGAGGTTCAAAATCTTGAACAGATTTTAGGAGATGAAATTCAACTTCATCTCCAACTTTTCTTAGATGAAAGTTTTTGAAAATAGTTATTCTACTTTGTTCAAATGAACTTCAAAGTCTGCTAAATTAGAAAATCATTGAATTGTAAATGTTTAAGTTGAAAAAAATTATTTTCATTGTAATAGAATTACAATCTTATTGTTTTAATTTAAACATGCATTGCTCAAATCAGGAAATCTTATTTCAAATGCTTGTAAGTTAAAAATTGTATGCTTGTATGTGTTTCAAATTTTGGGATTATATTAATAATCTAATTGAGAGTAATTATAAAGAATTTTTGACCAATAATTGAATCTACTTGTCATGGTTGTCCAATCTACTTATAACTCAAAAGAAAAAACCTTTTCAAACAAAATTTTTTAATTACAACTTAAATTTTTAGGACATTGCACTTAAGGAGTTGAAGTGAAATACAACTTTGGTAAAAATTTCACAAAAGATGTATCCAACAAATATTTTATTGAAAAGGACCAACTTTAAAGTTAAAAATACCTTAAAATCATGTCTAAAGATTGTAAGGCTTCATTAATTATTCAACATCAATGTACCTACCTTACCCTACTACTACATTATAAAAGCTTTTCAAAATATTGAAAAATTATTGTAAATGTGCTAAGTAGAATCCAAAGATTCCAAAAAATAATAAAAGATTTCAAAAGATGCTGTAACTTTCATAAGATTCCATTAGATTCCATCAAATCTCAAAAAGATTCTAAAAACAACAAAATTGTATTGATTTAGTCATTGCACTATTCCAATCAATAGAAAGCAAGCGGCTTGTGAGCCCTTGTTTTGTTGCCGGGGACACACTTATATTTTTTTAAATTTTTTTTGAAAAAATAAGTGTGAAAAGTAGTACAAAAAGTCTAAAAAAGAGTGTAAAATTGAAATAGGTGTGTTACATGCTAATATAGTATTTGGTCATATTTTGAGTGTTTTTTACTAATTAGATTTAAATCCCACTTGTAAATAAGTTAGAACCCAACTAATTGTAGTAATTACGAGTTATGAATATGCCTGATTCAAAATTCCATATCAAAAAGACATCTTTAGGCTAATAATGGTTGAGAAAACCTTGATAAGGCATATAGGTCAATTCCCGGAGATAAGTTCTATTTTCCCTATTTCATTGATGAAATAGCGAAACCCCAATTATTGATTTACAAATGTAAAAAATATTAAGACGGGACCATGGAGGAATCTCTAGTTGTAGGAGGGTGATTTAAGGTTACAACCATGACCGAAAATCAACAACGAAGTTAGTTTGTCAAGATTCCCTCCAGTGTGGAAGATTTCCTGGCTACAGATAATTAAACAAGGGGTTGGATTTTGTCCCCCCTTAGGCCGATGCGTAGAATAAAAATATGAGCATACCCATGTACTGTAAGATTTTAGGGGAGGTTCCACAAAAAATTTCGGAATTTTTTGATAGTCAAAAGATGCCTTTCCAGACAATCAACTATTCAAACTTATGATGGAAAATTCCTAAAGATTTTTTTAGCGGCGGTAAAATCTCACTAAAAATTAGAATATCTTCTTTTATATTAATAAGATGCTCCAACAAGTTTCAAAACATTCCAATAGTCAGAAGGACCCGAACTAGCAAAATTCCTCAATAATTAGCAAAATTTGAAAATTACGACAAAGTTGACTAGTGGATTGGGAGCATACAAAAGAAGAATGGGGCCCAAACAAAGTCTTTTCTTACTCCTCCATAATTACTTAAGAGTCTAGGCTAGTTACTTTTCTCAAAGAAGTCAAACTTTCAAAGTTGAATTTTTAACCTTTCTTTATGTTAAATTGGTACTAGGTTTCGTTAAAATTTTGAAGTTAGAAAAAGGAGTGGGGGTATTTCGAGATTAGAAATGGTCTTCTGAAGTGAATGGTGCAATCCGTTTATGATTTAGAATTAATCTCCAAAAGTTAGAAAATGGACCAACATCAAAAGTCAAAATTGGTAAATTATGATGAAAATCCTAATTGATAAATTTACTATGTTGAAATAATAGGAGGTGGGTGCCTTTGAAAGAGTATATAAGGACACTCATTCTTCTCTCAAATCACCCCTTCTTGCCATTCTTTTGGCTTTATAAACACATTCGTTCATTAAATATGGACTTTTGGTCATTCTTCAGCCAAAGTTGTAAATGTGGTATTTTGGAAGCATTTCAAGCTCTTTTTATTACTATTTTGTGAGCTTTGAAGGACATTGGTGGTCCTTCAAGTTTTATTTGTTGTCTTTGTATTTGTTTTTAAAGTTTTTAACAAAGATTTGGTTGTATTTTAGTTGTACTAACTCTTGTTTTGATAGATTTGTTGTTCCTTCAAGTTCTTGTTTAGGACTTGAGTATTTTGCACTAATCATAAAGGATTCCTCCTTTATGATTAGCAATGTTGTTTAGGGAAAACCTTTAGCTTGTTATGATTATGATTTTTTGTACTAACACATCTCGAAGATAGTTGTTATACGAATACTAACGTGGTAGATGGTGTTGTACTAACATTTTTGATTCCATCCTAGCTTAAATTTTCCATTGTCGAACCTTTATATTATTCCCCATTGCTTACCATTTCACGGTGAAGCTTTGACTTTGATCTTTAGGATTTTCTAGGAATTTAGTGAATTTTTGGAAACATAAAAAAGTTATAGTCTTTCATACTTAGAATTTTAGAGACATTATAGAAGACGGCGAAGCTTTGATCTCAAATTTTAGAAGTTTTATAGTATTTTGTCAAAAATTTCAAACCACAGCAAAGCTTTGAATTTTAGAGTCTCACAAATTTTCTAGCAATTGGGAGAATAGGGAAATTAATTGTCATGAAAATTTTCTTTTTTAAAGTCGAATTTGTCAAAAAAATTAAAAAAACAACCAAAACAAGAACAAATTTGAAGATCAATCTCTATGATTACTAGAGAGGCCAAGCCCCTAGTAGTTGGGCTAGACTAAATGATTAACCTCCGGCCACAACAACCACCCAACTAGCAAAGAGCCCCGCCTTGCCAAGGAGGAATTCGATAGGGGAGCCTCACTTAGCTATGGCAAGAACCCCAGCAGAGGAGTCCCCACCCAACAAGGGAGGAGTCCCGTCAAAGGAGTCCTCGTCTAACTAGCAAGAGCCCCATCGGCTAGAGCTAGAGAGCCTCTAACTAGTTGAGAGGAAGGGGAGGGTTTAATTACCTCCCCTCTCAAAAAATTTGATTTTTCATTATGTTTTTTTTTTGTTTTAAACTAGGATAGGAAATAAAATAGACTAAATTTAGAAAGAATAAGAAGAGAGAGGAGGTAGAAGAAAAACAAAACAAAACAAGTTTAGAATACAATTAGAATAATTTAGCCAAAGGAATAGGGAAGAAAAAACTATCATTGTTTGATAAAAAGTAGCAATAAATACTAGTCTTACTACTCTTTCTCTCCTAAAACTTGTAAAAATTGCACCAAGGAAAGATTAGAGTTTACAAACTCAAAGTTAAATGATATAATGAAGAAGTACAAAAGTTTCAGTTTAGATGCAAATTAGATAGAAATCAAGGAAATCTTAGAGAAACAATTAAAACCATTGAAAATATGATAGATTAAATAATTGCTTTGAAAGTAGTGAGAATCTTATAAAAAATAATATCTTTCTAAGTCAACTTATAGAATAGAATAAGTAAGTTTAAATAGTGAGAAAGAATAGAAAAAAATCTCTTATAGTTATATTCCGCCAACTTGTTTTTAAAATCAATTTTTCAAGCGGTGAGCATAAAATAACAAATGAAGGAGATTCAAGAATCTATACAACAATGTTCAAAATAACTCATAGAATGAGATAAGTTACTAAGTAATCTAAATTTTCTTAATTTTCAAAGTTGGCCAATTAAGACAATTTTAGTAGAAAGACTTTATGTTGTTTATAACTAATCTTTACAAATAAGTTCGTTTTCAATGATTTCTTTGAATATATGATTTTAGAAAAGAGTCCATTGCTTGGAAGGCTCAATGGATAATGCTTAGACATCCATTAGTAAATAAATTAAACAAAACAAAAAGAACTTGTTGTGGAAGTTATTTACCATGGATAGACAAATAAACACTCACACAACCATTCTATTGATTTTTATAAACAATCATTGCAATGCCCCAAACAACAGAAAATAATTAAAATTAGTTGATTTTCTATTGATTAGAATAGGATTTTTTACAAGTGTTTACAGATGGTATAGATATAAATTGTTTCTAGTAATTTGTTTGTATGAATTTCAAACTTGTAAAGATTGTCTTCAATTTGTAAATTCTTCTTTTGAATACCAAAATTGTAAATATACTCTAATTTTACATTATAACATGTATTTTTGGTGAATGATATTTTCCTCTATTGGTCACAAAATGTTTCAATATGTTTGATAGTCTCTACCTTGGATAACTTTGATGAAAAGTATAGAAACTAGCCTCAAAGTATTAGAAAAAATGTACATAAAAATTAAAAACCTTACATTCGAAAAAGGAACTTTGAAATTGGAGTAAAGTCATGTTCATTTCTTTCATTCTCTATAGTAATTACCTCTTTTTCTATATCTTTGGATGTAGTATTTGATTTACACATCAATTCTAGTAATTTCAAGAAAAAAAATTTGTTGATACAAAATCTAAACAATTTTTCTAATTCACCAATTCTTTCAATTACTTTAATATGTGAATGAACTAAGATATAAACTACATCAAGATAAACAACATTGTTTGGTATTGTTTTGATATGGTAATCAAAATCATTCCATTCCTTCTTAGAAAACTTTGCATTCTCTTCAAATTCTAATTTCAAATTTGTCAAAATAAACATTTACATTATTACATAATAATTTGCGAAAGAAATTTATTGATATTTAAATCATTGCAATTATTATCTCTTTTGAATTTTTTGTTATGAACTAATATCACGATGACGTTCTTAATTGTAGAAGTTGTATTTTAGAGTACTATTGTTTTTAATTCACAAAAGGACTTTCAAAACAAACTATTTTTTTCATGTTTTTAAAGTCTTGGTCTTTGATATGATCACACATCTTCTTATTCTGTTTTTCTAAAGTTGCAAAATAAGCCTTTTAAGTGCATATGCATTTATCTCACATAAAATTGAGGTAATTCTCATTTAAATTCCTATAGCTTTGGAAAATAAATAACCTTAGGTCTATCATTGTTCACAACTTTTTAGATGGAAGCAATTGTGATGTTATATGGCGGCAGTTGTAATGTTAATTTTTCTGATGTAAATAAATACACTACTATAGTATTAGCATTTATTTTTGTATAAATCCCACCTCCCTCTTGAATATATTATTCTAATCTATAGGACTTCTCTATTTTTTTTTTTTTTTTTTGAAAGTATTTAAAAAATGATCTTATAATAACATTATCAAATGTATTTTGGTACAAAGGTATTCTTATTAAAGCCATATCTACACAAAATTTCATATTATCTTTAAGAAAACATTGAGGATAATTATACTTGTTTACTTTTGGAAATCATATAAACTATAAACTTAGCACTATGATGTGTGACTTAGATGGTCAATAAATAATTGATGACATTCCATTATTCATCCATAGTATGCTGTTTAAAATGACCAAAAATAAGCATGCAATAAATCATGCACACTGTACATGTTGTATATGAAGTGAAGGTAAATTATGGCAATTTCAATGAAGCAATAGTTGCTTCTTATTTTTTCACTATGCTTAAAGCATTAAATGATCATGAAAATTAACAAGCATATAGCCTATTTTAGCTCTACAAGAAATTCAAATTGTATAAGCTATTCATAGAGTGAAAATTTTTATTTTAAATGATCTAAAAATGTTAACATCTCAAAGAAAAAATCTTCACCCTACTTTGAGTGTCATAATCTTATGAACTCATGAAGTATGCCTCTACAGAGATCTTAAGTTTTAATTTAAAGGGAGTATAGGAATAAATGACAAAAAAAATCTTGTAGTTCCATTATTGAAAAATTTCCAAAATTTTATCTACTAATAATTTTCTTATGAGAGGTCAATTTTAAGCACTTTAAGCTTATGTAGATTGTGAGTCCTGTAATTAGCACCTAGATCTCGAGATGTTTTTTTTCGCTTTAGTATACTTTATAGTTGAAAAGACCAAAAAAAAGTATTTACATCATATTTGGTAGAAGTCCCTACAAATGGTGTGTGTTAGTCCAAAAAATTCGGGGAGTGCCTAAAATACTTTTCTTTCTAGTTTCTCTGTGTAAAGATGATTGCAGGAAACACTTCACGTTTTTGGCTCAAAAATGCGATTTTGGCCATAGGACTAGCCGTACTACAGACTACTATCAATTTTGCGTGTCAATGCGAATCTACAAATCTCAGCCATCGATTTGAGGCACCTGTAGACCTAAACCATTGATTTAATACTATAAACTACTATGAAGTACTATAGAAGCCACTTGGAGTAGAAAATAGTAGAAAAAGGGTCTATGGACCTTTTCATTTCTAGTATTTAAAAAAAATTCAAAAAATTCACCCCAAAAATCCATTTTTGTAGACAAGCCAGCTCTTGCATTGCACCAAAAATTTCTTCAAGGATAATTTTCTCCTACCCGTAAAATGTGCACAGACAATGATCACTTTAGCCCCATGTAGACACCTCATGCAAAGGTTTTTTGCAAAAAATTCTTCGTCTTTCATTGGAATGCAAGTACACCTTCAGCTTCTTCAATTTGTGGCTTTTATTTTTCATTTTTGCATACAACTTTGTACCAAATCCCTCCAAAATAGCCAAGGTAGATACCCAATCAGGGGCACCTTAAAAATAGTAAATTAATTTAAAAAATTAATTAATTATAAATTGTATGAAACTTTTATGTATATCTTCCTTCCAAATTTCAAAACAAACGAAGTTACAATGCAAAAGTTATGACCAAAAAATAACATGTCCGAGTGCAAGGGGACAAAAAATAGGATGATTGTTTCTTGCAATCACCCTTAATATGGATGTTTAATATAGCAATTAAGGGTTTGAAATAGTTTAGGCCCTATTGGCAAAAGTAGGTAAAAACACCTAATTTGGGTTATAATAGATCAAACCTTTAGGTGATAGTATAGAGATTTAGATTATAAGAGTTAGAGGTTCAAGGTGGAAATTAGTTCCCCAAGTCCAAGAATACATGTAGATGACCCACTTAAAAGTCACCAACCAATTTGCAAAGAATTGGAAAAATCACTTTTTAGTTTTTTATAGGTAAAATCCATAAGTTTGATGATTACGCAACTGACGGATGGAAAAATGTGTTTTCCACTTAAAAACACATCAGGAGCATAATGGCATAGTTAGTTCATGAAGATTCTCCAGTACTAGAATGATTCCTCTATGAAGAATTAATTTGATAGGTGTTATTTTAACATCTTTACCATAAAGTGCAAAATAGACATGAAAATTGGTACTTATCATTTTAGAAGATTTCTAAAAGCTATGCCAAAAGTTTCATAATTTTTTAAATCGCAAAAAATGACTCCATGGAAAGTCAACCACATTTACTGGCATTTGAAAATTCAAAAACATTACCAAGGTAGTGGAAAAATACTACTAAAAATCAAGATAGTGTGTTTTAGCATAAATAAGGTCTCTGCCAAATTTCAAGACATTTCGACATTAACAAGTACCAGAATTGGCGACAACCATGATTTTTAACAAAATTCTAAAATCTTCAATGAGTTGACCATCGCAACAGGAGCATACGATATCTAATTGAAGTCAACTTGGATTCTTTTCTTACTTTCTTGAACCTCATAAACAACCCTCTTTAATCAAAACTTTGAAAAAAGTCAAACTCCAAGTTTTGGATTTTTGACTTTTTCCCTTGGATTTCAATCACTAGCTTTTGCTTATGAAATGGATTGGGAGTAGGGAATGCGGGATTCCATACATTAATTTAGATCGTCTGAAGATAGTGGCACAATCCATTTGGAGTTTGGAGCATTTTTCCAAAAATTAGAGTGCTCATAGAAGTAAGATAAAAGTTTTGAAGTTAATTTCGGATTTTTTCCTAAGAATAGTTCTTTAAATAATTTGAGGAAAGAGGAGGCCTTGAAAATGTCTAAAAGGCCTCCCTTCCTCTCACTTTGCACCCCTTTTCTTCATTTTAAAGAACCTCTTTCTTTCATTTCGTACATGTCAAGTTCATTGGCATTATTTGATTTTTGGTCGTTTAGACCAAAACACTTGATTTTGAAGTTGTTTTGGAGCATTTAGTAGTTTAGCTCCTAATCTTGATATTTTTGAAGCTCTCTCAAAGGACGTTGGGGTATCTTTGAAACGTTTAGCTATTGTAAAAATTTTTCAAGTTTATTTGCTAACATCTTTGTGTTTTTGAGTCATAATTTCTTATCGAGCTTTTTTGGTGAGAATTTCACACATTTTGCATTGAATACCAACTAAGGCCCTGACATAGAGAAACTGTGGTCCAAATATGAATCATCAAGTCATTTCGGAGATAATGTTTGTTGTAATCTTCTAAAGTCCCGCACACCATTCATTGCTATTTGTTCTAATCGAAACTTCAAGTTCTAACTAATTTTTTATTTTTGTGTCTAATAAAGTGGTGTTAATTCATCATACGGCAAAGCTTTTGCCTCTAGGCACATTTTTTAACATACTTTCTATTATTGTCATTCATTTCGTTGTTTAAACCAGGACTTAGAAAACCCTGTACAAGTGTACAACGAAGCTTTGAATGTAGAACTAATTTTTAGTCTTTAAAATTTCGGACGAATCTCCCAAACAACTAAGCTTCACTCTTAGTCAAAATTTCTCGTTTATTTAGGGATGAAAAAGGTCCTTAAAATAAGATCCAAATGTGAAGTTAAATATAAAAAATTGAGACTAGTGACCCATTGGCCTACTGACCTGTCGGGTCAACCTTTCGACCTACCAATCAGCCAGATGGCAATTGGTTGCTAGTTGACTAGAAGATATGGGGATTATTTGCCTTCAACCAAAACTTGATTTTTTACTTTTGAATTACAAAAAAACTTTGGCTATTGCTCGTCCCTCTTTAAAATTGATTTAGTAACTGAAGTTCTTATATGCCATCATTTGATTAACATCAGAAACTAGGATGATACCAAGTTTGGATCCGAAATTTTGATTTTTAAATCAAAAACTTGTTGCTCTTGTGTTTGGAGCTAGTTACTGAAATTTTATATTGAAAAAAACAGAGAAGTAGTGTACTTTTGTTTGTTTGTCTTTGCAAAGTACTAAAAAGTCTAATTTGGCAAAGTAAAGTTTGTTGCTTGAAAAGCAAATATTTGAAATTGCTTTACATTGGGATTGTTTCCCTAAGTCTTTATAAGAATTAGATTTCTTCAAGGTAGAGAATGTTGTCATGATGTACACTCTATCAAATGTGTATTTATTTTGTATTTTGAAAAGATTCTATGATATAGAAGACAAACTTGTTGGTGACAATTCCAATGGCTTCAAGGTGACACTTATTTTTATTGGAGTTGTTTAAAAGACGAAAGCTATGGACAAATTTCACTAGTTTGAGGTATTCTTTTAAGTTTTCTAGAATTTAGGCATGAGTTTGAAGTTCAATTCTAGAATGTCGAATTTGAAGATTTTTATGGAGTCGAAGGACCTAAAGTCTCAATCAGAGGCTGAATTGAAGCTTTTCCTTGTCACAGTTGTTAGTTTGACCATCTTAGCCAACGGTTTTTACACCATTGCCAACTCATTTGCAGGATGAAGTTGGACCTCCTAATCTGTTGAAGAAAACCTTGCATAAAACAACGTTAATATGAAAATTTTCCAAAGAGACACTTGTGCTTCGATGATTTTACTTCAAGTTGAATGTATTAAACCGAACATCTAGTGAGTAACATTTGAAGGGAATTATGAGAGCCTAAAAATTGATTAATATTATTGTATGGTTAGGCTAATCAAAGAAAGCATTTGTCACCAATGTTGATTGAAAGGGCCAATGAATCATTTAATGAAGGCTGAATGTGTAGATTACATTGTAAACAATATCAAGAGTATTCTCCAGTTCTTGCAAACGGAGTAGCGCTTTTTTTCAACTTCAATTTTTATCTCCATTGGTTATGGTTTAAGGATTTTAGTTAATTTGAGTTTTTTGTATTCTATTTAAATATTAGGAATTAAAAGTTAGAGGAGTAGAAGTAGTTTACCTCCTAGTTTTGACCTTTAAAGTTCTTTGACTTTGGAAGGAAAATAGAAACTTACATTTAAGTGTTTTCTTTAGTACATTGTGTATTTGGAGGCAAATGTGATGTGTAAATGGACTAATTCCACTTACTTTAGGGGCTAAACGGTAGGTAAACATTTTCTTTTTCTCTTCTAGTCAAGAGATTGGTGTATGTGTATTGGATTTTAGATTGAGAATTTGAACGACCATATCTTATAATGTATAAAGAATTTTGAAATGAAATTTTAAGTTTATGATCATCTTTTCATTGATGTTTCAAAGAGACTTTTTCTTTGTATGATTTGAAATTGAGAGTAAAAAATTATAAGCGTGTGAGTAGAAGAGGATATGCTACCATTTGATAAAAAGAAATAGAGATTCAAATAGCCACGAAAATTTGTATTTTTTGCTTATCTCTTTGAAATTTTGGTACAATAGAGAATTTTTATTTTATTTTCCAAAGACCCACCACTTGAAGAAATTAGAGCTTTGTAAGAGAGATATAGGTGTTTGAGTACCAAAGGGTCTGTTGTCTCCATTATTTGAAACCTGAAATTTTGTAAGGCTATAATTTTTGTTTGAAGAATCAATTGCAAGTGAAATTTTTAGTGAAGGTAAGAGACTTTATTAGCTTTCTGAAAAGCTATCAATCTTTTAGTTTTAAGAAAAATTGCAAAAATTATAGGTAGTGAAGCAAAAGAAGGTTTGTTGTCTTTTCGTTTTGAGTAGAATGTAGTTAGATTGAGTTTAGATTTGTGTTTTGTTTGAAGACTTGAAGACATAAGGACATGAAGATTGAAAACTTGTATGTAGTAGCTTGTAGCTTGTAGCTTGTTATCCCTAGTCACTTTTTGAAGCTTGTTGTTTTCATTTCTACATTGTAAACATTGTTGCGGGTTATGTGAATATCCAATAATAACTTCATTTTATGTTTATGACAACAAAACGGGATTGATCACCCACATGATTGTTATTTTAATTATTTCCATTAGTGAGGCACAATTGCTGGTCATCGTGGATTTGAAATTTAAAAGTCAATCTTTTGGATAGTTCAACTTATAATCTGGCCATCCCATTTTACATGTTCGAAGCCTATGGTTTGTTATCACCTACCTTAATCTTTAAACCCTTTTGGATCATTTCAAGATAGGTCAATGGGGAGCAATTAGAAGATTTGAAGGCTAGAAAACTTGACTCAACTTTCTAGCAAACTATTCTTTATTGTAGCCAAATATTCTACGTATTCCTAAATCATTCTCTTCTATACGACAATGTGATTTGGAATTCAAATTTCAAAAGTAAAAAACATAAATCACATTGAGAATGAGCCAAAGAAGGGGATAATCAAATATTAGATCACTTGAATGATTGGAAGTCAATCTGGTTGACTTCAACCATTTGATTACAACCATATTGAAACTCAATATTATTTGCTACACTCTGCTCATGCTCTATTCTACTTTGGTTCTTCTTTAGATGCAAAATTAACTTACACAATCTCAATTCCAAATGCTAGACTCTACCCAAATCAAATTGTAAATGCAAGACTTTAGAGTTGAAGACTAGTATTTTGGAAGTAGAAGAAGGAAGAGAGTTAGAGAATGAATGTGAACCATCCATTGGAATTTGTAGTTCTACTTTCGTGAGTAATTGTTAGGAATAGGGTTTTGAACATATTTTTCTAAAATGTGGTGCTCATGGGCGTTGTTGCATTTCACGTCGACTTCTAAAACAAAGTTCTATGTTTCAAAATCTCTGAGATTCCTTTTTTGTGCTTACAGGTCTAAACTCCAATCAGGAAGAAGTGCAATTTCAATCTCCAAGAGCATTTAGGAAGTCTACAACAAAGTGAGGTTTTAAGTATTCTATTTTATACAAATTAGTCTACGATTTAAGGTTTTAGAATCTTAGTTCAATCTTAGTACACAATTTTTGTTTGCAAACTCTCCAACTTTAGAGTTTAGCTTATTCAAAGACACGTATCATCGAGTCGAGGATACACTACAAACCTAGTGAACAAATTTTTATGCAAAGTCTACATGTTTAGGATTTTGATTATAGAAGAAACGTATCGTCGACTCAAGGATACAGTCATCCATGATAATGTAAAGAAAAACTTGATAACTTCCAAATTGTAATTCACACATTCCCACCAAGGAATAACTGAGAAAATTTAATTAACAGAAAAAACACCGTCTCCTGAGTCATCCACCTTATCGTCAAGTCGACGATAAACTCTCAGATAACAAATTTACAAAATGACATATCAAAAATTAAGAAATTTTCACCAATAAGTGCCAATCACTACCCATATCATCAACCCGATGATACCTTCAAAAGGATTTAAAGATAATTCCACCAATCAGAAGAGAAAACAACACAAAATTAATGATAAAAAAGAAACATTCGAACATCACTGATATGTAATATGACTAATTTCATGCCCAAAAACCGACATCAGAAGAACACATCGTTAATATAGTAGCAAATAAGTGTTAATGTTCATAAAATTCTATATACCTTCACAATAATTTCAGCCAACAACCTCACCTAAATGCAGCTGTCATCGAGTCAATGATTTTTATAAAACATTTACTAGAATGTCACCCAATTGTATGACCAGTGCAATTTCTCCTCCAACAATCCAAATGAACTTATCATCGAATTGACGATAGATCAATTTCTAACAAATACACACATATCACTTGGCAGGATTTAAAGATGCTAAAGACAGACTTCTACGATTATTCTGTGACAAAGCATCATCTTCAGTCCTTCATTAACCCCATGAACAATGAGCCCTTCATCGATGAAATGGTAGATAGCTATGGAATGCTATGGGAGTTCAAAGACCATATCAATACTTGAACCTTTGGTATGAACTGTTGGAAGAACTATGTCTATTTAAGATACCGAATACAAGGGCGAACGAGCTATCTACCCTGGAATATGAAAGAAAAGGTGACAGTGATTGAGGATCACCAGAGCAATTATGTTGTAATTGTGCTCTGTGAAATTGATGAGAATGGAAACCAAAAAGATCATTGTCACTCCATTGTAATCAACGTAGATTCTTATTACGGGAAGTTTGATCTCGAGAACCTCATGACATTCTTGGAGGGGTCACAAATGGAGTCCCTCAACAAGGTTTTTGAGAAATTTGGCTATGTTCCATAGAAAAATAGCACAACAAAGTCCAATGTGACTAGATTGCGCTGTATTTTTCAAACTCTTGATTGATATGCCTTGGCAAATGTCGAGCCTCCACCATCACTTGGTAGAAATCCCTCACAAAGTTAGAGAGGGGAATTCGAGAGTTGTCAATAAGATGGGTCTGCAGCCGGTGATTCAACAAGCAAAGCAACAAGACTAGGTCAGACGAAATCAACAACAAGAAAGAGAGATAGCATCTCTACAGAAGGAACACTATCTAGTAGGAAGAAAACAAGAAGTCTTCGCGAAGGAGTTGCAGGTGTTGGGAATTCAGGATCAGCACTAACAACTATATCAACAAGTCCAACATCCTCCGATGCTCCTCAAGCGGACTATAAGAAGTTTGCTTTAATTCAAAGAAACTTCTGGGCAAACCATAAGCCCTGTTTTTTACTCGGGTAGAAAACAGTATCCGTAGACATCAAACAATGCATCCTAGCAAGTAATCAATATGTCATTTGAACATTGCAGAAGGATATCATTGCTGCTGTGAAGAATGAACTCATTCAACTTATTGATATGAAGTAGAGGTAGAAGGTTTGCCTTACCCCTATCGATTTTGATAATCAACTTTTGAAAAAATAGCTAGAGAAGTGGGAAGAAATCATGAATGGACGGTTCATGATTATCAATGGTCAACACAACATCACGGCTTCAAAAGAGCTTCAGAAAGGAAGTTGTGGAGAATCACGTCAAGTAGAGCTTCAAACTCGAGATGCTTTTATTGTCTGGACCCTTGATCCAAACAAATTAAGAAACATCTCAAAATTCTACAACTACACTAATCATTTGGATCATGCTCAACCAATGTGGGGTAACCAAATCAATAGCTGCCAAACATCTAGCTCGCCTGCAAATGTCCCACAGATGTTTACTCAGAGGATTTAACTCGGAAGAACAAATCTGTCTTCAATTTGACAAACTATAAGGTATGCAATTGGTCTTCCTTATTATCATTGAGTTGAGGATAATTTCTTCATTTCCTATGAGAATGTAAATGCATATTGATAATATCGAATATGAATAACTCTATGTTTTACTACTATTTAGTGAATTACTTTATGTATAGACTATTTATGTTTTTATTAACATAGTTTTATCATCGACTCGACGATAGTACGATAAACGAATTCAATTGTTTCCATGACAGATTGTAACAAAATTATTGTATCGGAAAGTGCAGAGCTTCATAGATGCAGTTGTCAAGAGATTCCAAAATATTAATCCTGAAAAGGATGGTGCTTCCATCAAAGGGACTACAGATCTAAAAAATGAAATTCAGATCATCACCCCACTAGATGATCTCTGGGCATATTGGAATCGATTTTTGACAAGGCATTCCGAAGGAGAGCTGATGGAGCCGGTTTCCTTGAAATTGTTCAAGGAAATTCAAGGTTTCAAGATCAAAGCAATGTCCTTGAAAAGAGAGTTTTTCAAGCATTGCGGATGGTTCATGGACATTGACTTTGGAGTTTTTGCGCACCACCTACTAGGTGAAACTCCTGGGTGTAAATCAATATACCCAAAAGTCTTTGTTGCGAGAACAAAAATACTAGTTCCCGACAACATTGTGCACGGTGATTGGGTAGAGCGGAGGAAGTGCAAAAAAGTTGTTATCCAAGATTTGATGGACTTCAAACCCTCTCTGATGTTCATAGACAATGGCGGCGACGTCATTGATACGACCTAGAGAGCATGGAAGGCGAGGCACCGGTTTACTTCCGCGTCATGGGATTTCCTTCTTTCACATCCTAGTGCTGAGTATTTCAAGAAACGTCTTAAGAACGATGCATGGCTGAAGTGGGTGAAGGATCTTGAGAAACAGTTTCTGAAGGTCCTCTACATGTTCAGGAGGTTTATGAAGCTGAAGTATCAACTTCCTAAACCTGCTAGAGGAGTGCAGGTACGAGGAATTGACTTCATTGCCAAGGCGCTCGACACCAGCACAAATTATACCTATCATTAGCGAGAAGTTAACCTAGTAGTCCGGGATATTAAGGTGGTGCTACAATCAAATCCAACTTATACCAAAAGCGCTATCCACCCTTTTCTAAGTTTCCTTGATCAGAAATTAGAACCGAAAATAACTGAGCCAAATATCTGACTCTTCATTCTTGGTGGGAAGGAGGACGTGAAGGCTATAACTTCTTTTGCAGCTCTAAGGCTTACTGGGTATGACTCCATCATATCCACTTACATCCCCAATAGAACAGAGATGTTGAATAACGTGACGAATAGAGGAAAAGCTCCGGACATGCCACTCCTCTTCCTTTTCAAGAAGGATAATGACTTTGCCACTGTCACCCGCGTGTATCTCAAATCAAAATATGACACACCTTCCGGGTATGTATACTATACCGATCCGTCCAAGAATATGGAAGCCAAGTGGAGGATACATCCTACTAAATTGCGGATGGAGTTTTATCTAGACATACTCCAAGCCTTCACAACACCAGATGAAAATGTTCTTAGCATCTACGTAGGACCAAAGTTCATGCTAGCCGCAAAGGTTAGTGTATCTTCTCTCCCAGAAATCATATCTCGTATCTAGAATTATAGTTCTTTAATTTTTCTCAGCTTATCTTTGAAGTATGCGCTGTCCATTATTATCCTCGGGTTGATGATAATATCATCTACCTTGGATATACATTCAACATTGATTTAGAAATGCAAAATCTAAAATGTTTGTGTATAATCTGTAGATGTTTGGTGCGTACTTTTATGGCTTTAGTGATAGAGAAGATGCAAAGCCATACTCAAAATTTTCTCTCCTAGCAAATAAAATGGATAAGAATGACTTCATGATTTCAAATTCACCTTATTCGCTACTATACGATCGTCCTACAAGTCATGGACCTGTGGACGTTCACTCCAACTCACCTCCATCGCCACCCATGACATTGGAGTCACCGCTAGAAAGTAATGTCGTGGAAAACCGCCAAAGGGAAGTTGTTGGGCAACATGTAAGTATTGATCCTGGCGTTGAAGGAATCGATCAATTCGGGACTAACACATTCCAAGTCCACACATGGATGGACACTCCTGCTGTTCCTGTCATATTGCAAAGTCAACATGATGACGAGGATGTAGAGACCAACACCGAGTTTGAGAGACATTGGGAGGAGCAAGCTAGAGAAGAACAAGGGAGAGACAATGAGGATGTTGTCATTACTGACATGATCGGATCTTAGGGGAATTGTGCAGCTAAAGAAAGTCACCCTTCAATGGGATTAGATAACCCCATCATTATAAGTGATGATGATGATATTGATCATCCGCACTCATTAGACGATGGCGATGAGGCAGATGGTGTTCCCCAGCAAGTTGAGCTAAAACCTGTCATCACACCCTCAAGTGTGGTGGTGAAGGTCGAGAAGGAACGGTGGAAGAAAGACCAGGAAGCCAAGGAGAGGAGGATAGCTAGGCGGAAGGAGCGGAAGGAAAAAGAAAGGTTGGTTGCTGAGCTACTAGCGAGCAACAAGGTTGCCAATGAGAAAATTACGAAACTCCAAGAGAAATCGGACACAAAATAAGACAAGCTACAAAGCCAGTTCGTAATGCTCTTGAGTGTGTTGCAGTTCCAGAAGAGCCAATTGCAGAGTTGTTTGATTACATTCTTTGTTGCTCCGACACCACAACCTCAAGTGCCGTTGGATAGCGCTCTAGCCATGCAGGAAATGGTGCACTTGGTTAGTGGGATGTCCTGTCCTTGAGTCGAGGATAAGGATAAGGCGATCTCACTAGCGCATGAGGACCTTGTCATCTCAACTCCAACATCCCAAATGCCCAAGATCCCATCTCCAAATGAAGGGGCCTTCGAAGTTTTGGTTCCTGAGGCTGCTCCTGACATTGCTCGACAAGAAGACACCATTCAAGGAGAAGAACATTATCCTCGAGGCAACAATAATGTTGTCGAGGAGGCAGCACGAACTTCTGCGGCTGAGCCTCATAATGCAATAGTGTGTGAAGAATCATGTGAAGTCCTCGTGGAGGTATACTCGCCCCTTTTTGTGGAGGAAGAAAGGGTTGACTATGAAAGGGATGATAAAGACCTCCTCAACAACGCTCCGGAGGAGAGCGAGAAAGGACAACCTTCAGTAGTAGAAGTGGCACCAGAGGATCCAGAAGGAACCGCTCAGGTACAACCTTCTGACCCTTATAATTTCAATTGATTCCAGAACCCTAGAGTCATTCATGATTGTATTCGGTGACAGCGGCTAGGAAGTCCTCTACTAGTTATTGAATCTCATTTGTATCCATACTTCTTGACAGGATGTCATTGCTGCTACTTGATTGTTTGGCATTGACGACGAATCTATCTGTGGCTACCATCCCTGTACAATAGTGTAGTATAGTGTTGAGAGTATTTTTCAGTCGACTAGAGACGTAATATAATTTTGTGGTTGTAATATGTAGACTTTGTAAATAAATTATACCCGATTTCCATGGATTCGCATATCGGTCTAATTGTCATTGGCTTTCAATGTTTCTGTTGCTCAACTACAAAAAAATAAAAGTGTGTATCATCTGCTGCCAATGAAAGAACTTTCTAATGGGAGACCACAGTCGATTCGGGGAACTAAATGCTTCTATCCGCTTTCTGGATCTCCCGTTTTTGCATTTAAACAAGTAACTCCATTTCTTTGTTGTTCTATTTTCATCAAGTAGTATCGGAGGGTAGGAGAGAAATCGTGCCGAGGAATGTGCCTCCCGTACTTCCTCCACCGCGGAGGAAGTGGCTGAACATTGTCTTCAACTTGAACAGCATACTCTATCAAACGGCAATGAAGTCCTATGGGGAGAAATTCAAACTGTACAAGCTCGAAGACAATGTTCTCTGCCACAGAAATCCCACGATCATTGGACCCAAGGTGGTATTCACTCAGCAAAATCTGGGTGAATTCCTCCGAGAGGTTTCCACGATCGCGGATAGGGTCTTAGTGTGGACAACAATGTTCAAGCGTAACACAGAACCCATCACTGGACACCTGTTCAACGGTTGTAGAGCACCCTATGATATTCTAAGTCAAGAACAATGCAAAAAGATGGAGTACTCTCCGGGAAAGTTCTTTCATCTCGGTGAGCAAGTGCATTGTATGAAAGTGTTCTTTGAGGCCTTGTTCTGCAATCCTAGCGGGAGCACGTCCTTCACCTCGGATAATACACTTCTCATTGACGACTCTCCGAACAAGAGTGTCTGCAATGAGAATGGAAATGCCATATTCCTAAACACTTGGAGGCACCATAATCGCAGAGACAACGTCCTCATGGGGGAACTTCTTCCATGGCTCTGATGTCTAGATTCGAACTACCAATTGGGCCAAATGTAGAGATACGTCGAGGGAAACCGCATTGGTCTAGATCCATTAGGAACTAGGGACTTCAAGGTGGAGGAGCTCATAGACGAGATGAGAGAGTCCTCGAAGGTCATGGATTCTAGATACGAACTTCTTGGAATAGGCGTAGTCATAAAGTGAGGCCGACGTAGGAAGTATGCTGTAAAATAGATTCTCTCTAGATGTGAGATAGCATTTTGTGTATAGTCCTCGATTTGTACACTACAATCTTTTGTAAATAATATATTTAGTTCGCATTTCCCTTGAATCTTTGCCATGTACTCGAGGGTTTACTATATATGTCTCCCATTTTCAATTGAAGATGCTTTTGCATTTGCTAGATGGAGGTAATGTGGGTGGGCTTATTGATCATATACGTACTGCAGGTTAGAGGCGTTCGCTTTGTTGAACCACCAAAAAGGCAACAGCTGACTCGAAGTCTCCTCTCTGGATCAAAAAGGTTGCTCTCCAACCAGTCGGAATCCAAGGGGGGGAGTTGCGACACTACTCCGTATTCCAAACCATACCTACTACAGTCTGTTGCATCCGCGGCCATAGACTATTCCAAGAGGGACGTTGAAGACAAGGTCATGGACAGCCCTCCAAGTTGCGGACTTGTGAGGACTTCTATATGCTCTCCATTGCCATTGAAGCAAGTATCCTTGAGTCGTGGGAATTCCTTCTCGCCAAAACCGCGAACGGATGCGGCAACGAGTCACAAACTAAAACTACCCTTGCATGAAGCACCGAGACATCCTCGGCTCAAAGATGATGTTCCAACTCCATCTGCAATTCCTAATGTTCGCATGGATGGATTAAAGTTGGTGGCTGTGTTGGAGGATGACAGAAGGGAGGTGTTACGAAAGCCGACTACTGATGTTATTGTTCTTCGGATCGAGGATAAGCAACCTCGTCCCTCGCAATCTACAGGAGCCAAACAATCTCCTTCCACCGACAGTCTTTTCAGGCAATGAATTTTCAGAGAACATCGTCGTTCGCTAGACTCCAAAATAATAGGGATTCGACTTCTAGACATAGACAATGTCAATGCGTCGCTACCAAGGCGGCCTCCTCGAGGGTCAAGATCACTTTTGGGTTCAGGGGCCCCCCAAACCACTCGAAGGTCAAAGCGAAAGGAAAATGGAGCTCAAAACTTGAGCTTATGCGAGTCTTTGGGGGGGGGGGGGGGAAGTTGGCCGCACTATCATTCTTGATGTGAGGATATCTTTAAAGGACTAGCAAAGCTCAAAGCATTGGAAGCAACTAGGAACAATTGTACAGAAATAAACAAAATAAAGATTTTGCCATCAAGTAAATCAAGTAAGTAAATATTTCGAAGTACTTAGTTTTGAGGTACCCTTTACTATTAATAATATAATAAGTAGACATACAAAAATACTTTCAGAAGTTCAATGCTTCATATACAAGAAACATCGACATTGATTCCACTGAATCTTATGCCTTCATAGTTCATTCACTACAAAGAATATTTACATACTCTTTTTGTATTAAACCGCACAAGTAATTCCAACTTACTCACTTTAAAATGACTCCCTTTCTTTGTATGGAGTACTTCAAGTCCTCTATCTGAAAGAAAGTCTCACATCTTCTGTTGTATTGATGCAATTGTAATCTCATGTTTCAAGTCAATTGGGGCAACTTGTTCAAAGCTTTCTATCGTTGTTACATGGCCAACTCTACATATCGTTGAGTTCAACAACTCTTAATTCGCTAGAACTTTGCATCCATTTTTCAAAGTCTCAAAATTGTCATTTTGTCTCAATTTAACAAATAAGGCCTTATTTGAAAGGAACTGAAGATTTGGGATTATATTATACTTGATCAATAGATCTCACATTGATTGGATATGATGATGTTGGCTATAAATCTCACCCTACAACATCCAAGTCTCAAATAGGCTAAGTTTTCTTACAATATGGAGCTATGATATCTTGAAAATCGATAAAACAAACAATAACAGCAACATCATCCAATCATGGAGAAATTATTGCTTTGCATGAAGCATCTTGAGAATGTATTTGGTTAAGATCAATGGATAGATTTATTCGAAAAAATTGTGAATTATCATATGATGATTTTTCTACTACCTTATATGAAGACAACAGTATTTGTGTTGCACAAATGCAAGTGGGTTTTATTAAAGAAAACCAAACTAAACATATTGATCCAAAATATTTTAGTTTTATCCATGAATTAATTACAAACCAAGCACTTGAAATCAAAAAAATTATATTAGTAGATAATCTCATTGATCTTTTTACCAAGGCTCTTCCATTATGTATCCATCGTTGATTTGTTCATGGCATTGGTATGCAACGACTCAATATTTTAGAGCAAGAGATTCAATAGATTTTTATTATGAAAATCGTAAAAGCCTTTGATATCTTTCTATGGATTTTATCATGAGAATGGATTGATAAAGGTGTTGTACTCTTTTTCCTTCATTTGTGATTTTGTCCTTAACTATAATCATGGTTTTTCCAAATAAGGTTTAATGAGGCAACAATTGTAATCTTACAAGATCACAAAATTTATCACATAGGATACTACATAGAAAATGATGGGATCATAGTAAGAACCATAGTTTAGGATTAATGTGGGAGCTTATTAACAATCTTGAATGCCCTGCCTCTTGTCACAACACAGTTCAAGGGGTGGGATAGCAGATTGACTATTTATTCTTTCCTCACTAGCATGCCAAGCCGTGAGTTATCCAAGCCAATCAATGGACCTAACGAGAGTCAAAACCCAAACCAGTCAGTTAACACCTGATGTATCAAACCAACTAACCAACTACACAACTTAACAACTGGATTTGACTTTCAATCAATTTTACCGCCTCTGTTGACTGGTTCATATCAATTTAGTTATTTTTATTTTATTTTAGTCTTATTATGTCGATCGAGGAGTGTTAAGAAATATATATTTCTTTATACACTTGCCATGTAATTGTGTAGATGTATAGTCAAAAGGATTAGGTGAGATACCTTTAACCCCTATACGTCAAAGCGGATGTTTTTTGGACTCTAAGAGAATAGGATATGTGGAATACCAGGTTCATCAAATATTATAATCTCGAAATCCGCATGGTGGATTCTCTTATAAATTGCAAATTCATATTCATTAGTAAGTTGACTTCAAATCTCAACGATGAAAACTTCAATAACCAAGTAGTTCTCAAATTATTCTGGATTTTCTAGATCCAACAAAAAAACCTCGTCACTTATGTAGTTCTCTCTGTGACGCTCAGGGGTTAATGACTAGAAAAAGAGAACTATTCATCTTCTCTCTCCCTTTGTATATACTCTCTAGTTTCTTTAAACAAACCAAGTTTTCTTTCTAATGTATTTTGTTAGTGTATTTTGGTGGAGCTACTTTCATATGTTTGATTTTATTTGTATTCATAACAATATGAATGAACTTTTGCACTTTTTTCAACAATGAAGTCACTTTGGAATATTATCACATCGTCACAATGTGATATTAAAGAGGTCAGGCTGAAATCCCATGTGATTAATCGTTTGCCCTGGCTATTGTCCGTTCAATAACGTATGTGAACTCAAAATTGTCACCTAAAATGTTCAGAAAAATGTTCAGAAGGGACTCATTTCAAGTGGTCACTCTGGGTGCATATATCTTAAGGCAAACACTTTCAATTCTCCAACATTTGCTCAGAAAAATTGCTTCCCCACCCCCCTAAAAAAAACCCGAACCTGTGTACTAGTTAGCCAACCGCCAGGACTAACATGATCGCTACAAAAAATGGTGTTGTGCTTGGCAATTCTCATCTCTTTGACTGTTTATTGAAGCTGTAGATGGCATTACAAGTCTATATACCAGAGTGGTATTGTTTCTGGACAAACTCAACATTAGGAAAAATATACCAACCTTCCCAGCAGATCCCTGGATTATTTTCATATCCGTATCTACACAAGTTTACACATACAAAAATAAACCTCAGCTCATAAACCTGGTTACTAAGGGAAAACTACTCACTAGCCATTCTGAAAACTTGGACTAGGTCTAAATCGGCCTACGAAATAATTTATAAAATCTGGAAAATGATAGCTGTATAGCTGAGCTTGCTGAAAATATTTCAATTTCATCTCCTGCGACCACCAATAACAGCAGCGGCAATGCCACTAGCCACCACACCCACCGCAGCAGCCGCCAAGCCAACTCCGACCAAACCATCTGATATCAAGGAAATCAGGTGACAATCACAAGTGTTCCAAACTTAAAATTACCTATTCCCCCAAGACCCTGTAGAATGTACCAAGTGCCACAGGAACAGAATGGGAAGAGAAGTGGTCTAGTGTTCCAATAATCAAATAGCAATAATAATAACCAACAAATAAGACAGCTCATCATAATTCAGAACTCATGATTGTTGCAAGATTAGGTCAAAGACTCACCCTTGGCGATTTTATCCTCCACCAATTTCTTTAGCGTTGAAGCCTGTCGGAAATCAGGCGAAATCTGCACATCGAATCAAAACTCAAGAACGAGAACAAAAGAAGTTGATAACTCAGGTCAACAAGCAAAGAGACGATTCTTAATACGTAATTGCACGGAACAAGAAAACTGCGTACCTTCAGAGCTTGATCAACAAGGCGCCGACTCCTCGCATATTCACCAGCTCGGAATTGACCAACGGCTAGCAAGTAAAGGATTTCCCTCTTCTGCATAGGAGCTCCTACACCTGCCAATTGGGCTGCACAACCACCATTCAAAGGATGTCATTTGTACGATCATGCAGAAAAAGAATGGAGGACACATACTTTACATCCAGGTTCCATCAAAATAACAATGACGCCATGAAAATCAAAATTCTTACTGAAAATTATCATCTTCGGCCACTAGATGGAACGGCGTCACGAACATTAGTGCGTTCATGTGCGAAGGAAACATGACGTACCTTCTAGCATCGCGATACCACGCTGGACATCTGGTGCGTTGCGTGAATGAACGAGTGCCCATGCCAATCGCATGATACCGTCACTGTTCTCACCAGAAGCAGCAGCCTTTTCACCAGAAGCTTCCAATTCGCAGCTCTACATAAACATTGTTCTGAGGTGAATCCCAAAAAATCTCGCAATGAAATCACTACGGTACCTTACTAGAGCAGCTCTTCACACTATATGGAACATCCCGATTGTGAGTTCAAGCCTACGTCAAATTAAAGAACATCACGATTCTATCAAAAATTCCTTCAGGCATGCGACATAAGGAGAAAAGTGCACTTACGGCAACCATCTCTGAGTCTGTCCATGGCAAAGAGTCGCCTCCACCAAAAAAGCTTTCAATCTTCGTGCCAATATTGTTGAAAAATGCTTCTGCCATCTTGCTTCACTGCATACAACGATCAACGGGTCATTGAACTCACTAACTATACACTTGCGTGACCGAAACCTATCACAGTGCAATGGAACTTCTCCAGAGTTCCATAATAATGAAGAGAAGAAACTTACAAGGCTCAAACCCTTAAAAAATCGAGAGAAATCTGATATAACTTAAGAAGAAACAAAGCTAAAGGTAAAACCAACCAAACGAACTGCACTTCATTGGTCCACGGACCATGAAAATCACAAGGTAAGGGAATCGGATTGCAAAAAATTAAAAATTATTCACCTAAAGGTAAGCTTCCTGGTCAGCAAATTAAGCTCGCTCATCTCAAAGATTGATAGATATAGACGTAGCAATTCCCCACTCGGAATTCCCACGACATCATCATCATCACAGCTAGGTTATCACATATCCCGAAATCAAGCGAGAATCTATTTACAATTCTACCACATTATTTCCCAACTGTAAATCCGTCGCTACCCCTCGAAATCCCCCAAACATCTTAAAATCCAATTCGCGGCAGAGAAAAAAACTCCGCATAAAACAACCGACCCCCAAAAATCTAACAATCCAAAGGTCAAACACACACGCACACATACACAAATAAGAGAGAGAGAGAGAGAGAGAGAGAGAGAGAGAGAGAGAGAGAGAGAGATCAACATCATCAATCCTCACAGTCGACATCTCCATGAACACACACTGCTTATACCAGCTCAAGCTTGTTCAATTCTTCGAACATCCCACAGATCGAGTCACAAACACCTCTAAACCCTAACCCTGACCAATCCACAGACCCACCTCACGATCACACTCCACAAAGCATACAATCAACAACACGACACCATCTCACCTCTAAAGACAATTAAAAAAAACAGAAATCCAAATGCCAGAATTACAAAACGATAGAACTCTAGAATTGTGGGAAAAAACTCCCGCGTACTCAAAAACGCACCGAATGGAGTCGAGCGAATTCGAGGACTTACGGGAATCTGGCGAAGGCTGAATGCGATAAAAATGCGCAAGCGGAATCGGCAGCAAGCGAAGGATGATTGTTGAGAATGGAAGACTGAACGCCTCGGGAACCTGCAAAGGATTGATCGATGAGTGGCGAGCGATTTGAAACGGAGTTGTCAAGGCGCCTGGGGTGCCGGTGGGAACGCGGTAGGGGAAGTTTCGAGGGTATTCAGGCGAGCTGCGGTCGGAGTGGGGACGAAGGTCCTCCGTCGGCCCGTTACTCCACAGGGCCGCTTCTTCAAATGTTAGGGCGGTGTAGATTTCCAGAGGGTTCTTTCGTGAGGTCCAAGTTATGTGCAGAGCAATGTTCGGGGAGAACCACCGGTTAGTTCATTGGTAGCTGGTGGAATTGGAAAATAATCGTTTGCAATTTGAAAACATCCCAAAAAAAGCAGGTGAAAAAATCTATAAAATTTCTATTCAGAGTAAAAAACAGAGAAAAAAATTCAAAAATTGGTGAAAAAAAATCCAAAAATTGGTGAAAAAATGGTTCAGTGTGGGAATTAAAGGAAAATAGTTGGTAAAACTCTAAACATATCCTGTATGATAGTGGAGAGATAGAAAAATAACTCCGATTTTTCTAAAAATCAGCATACTTGTAGAATTTATTCATTTTAAGGTCCAACAACAAAGCAATCAATATTACATGTAACTCAAAAAACTACAAACCCTTTTTAGGGCATAGACTTTATTCCATCTAATTATCTATCAAGTTTTAAGGGATTCTATACTATTAACTATGGTGTAGGTGGTCCATTAATTATATATTTATTTGGATGGTGCTTTTTTTTATATATGTTGATTTGATTTCAGGATTTATGAGTTGAATGCACTAGAATTGTTTGTTGGGTATAATATATTTTTCTTGTTCTTGTTTAAATTTGGTTGTCAAGATAGAGTCGAAACTAACATTTGCGTATTGAATCAATGTTGTAGTGAGATCAATGTAGTGGCCCCAAGTTGGATTCCATGTGTGCAATTGATGTGTTAAAAGAGCTTCAATGGGTGTATTGAGATAAGAATGTCTTATTCGGCCATTTAGTGTGTTAGATGTGGGCTTCTTATTCATGTGAGCTAAAATTCACAATGACTAGTGAGTAAGATGTGGGCCTATTTCTTCATAGCTATGTGTAGATGCTTGATGGTGGCCTTTCAATAATCTACCAACAAGTGAAGGGACTAGTGAGTTGTAATACAATGAACCAAGATATTAGTTGTGTTTATAAAGTAGTCTGTAATTTGTTTCTATAGTAAGTTTAGGCACTAGCCTATCTAAGCTAAAATGTATTGGTTTTTAGAGTTTGTGTTATTTTCTTTTATTGTATGAAAGAAGGATTTTAGTTTTGGAATTATTTAGTGGTGAATCAACTTGTTTGTTTAGTATTCAATGTTGCATTTTAATTTGTTTGTGAAGGTGTGTTGTATTATACATGTAGATGGCAAGTTGTGGAGGTGAGGACTTGGAGGAGTTTAAATGTGCATATTTCTAAGTTTCATGGATTTGAAGGGGTGCATCGAATGACCAGTACATCAATGCTGAATTTGGTGTTGTGATTTCATAAGGTTACTTTAAAGGAGGAATTCTAGTTAAGTTCAGAGGAGGACATCTATTGGCTCATTTTAGAATGGACAAGTTGGTGTGAGATCAATCAGGGTGCATGGAATTGATTATGCCCATACTACCTTAAATGTGTTGGGGCTTGTGGCAAGGTAGATGGAGGAGAGTTGGTTCCAATGGCTAATGGCTTTGATCTTTGCCATACATAAAATTTTCTACCCACTCAACTAGTAGTATGGGAGTTTAAGTTTAAATTGTGTTAGTTTTGTGTAAGCCTTATATATATAGTTGATGATGTATTTGATTTGGATATTTTTTTTATTTTAAGTGATGGTTTCATGAATTTTTGTGTGGATTTAGGGTTTTAAGAGGAGGTGTTAATAGTACGGGGGCTTGGTTGTTTATTAGCCTTCTTTTTTTTAATAGTATAGACATAGAGTATCTAATTGCACTGTCATTAATTGCTTGGCGGTTTTTCTGGATCTTGTTTGGAAGATGTTCTATTGGTTTTGTAGTGTTTCTAATTTGTGTGATACTATTGATCTTGTTCCAAAACTAAATATAAGGATGGGGCCTATGTTTTATCCTTGTTGTGTTTTCTTGATTGGACGGTTGCATTTTGTTTTTTTGGCTTCTATAGCATTAGTTGGAAATTGATCATTATAGAAGGTAAATTCTACATATTGTATAGATGTTTGAGAGAAAGTAGGGTGGTGTGGTGTTGGCTAGTTGGTTGTGTAGACACATAAGGTTTATTTGGAATCTAACTTCACATTTGCATCATGGTAGGTAGCATAATCAAATAGGATCCATGATGGTATTGTGTTATTTGGGGGGATTTGAGTTTACCTTTCTAATATTCATAAAAATGAAGCCTCTTGTTTTTGAGGATGATAAGAAGAGTTTATATTTACTAAAATGTAAAATCATCTTTAGTGGTTTCTAACATGGCCAAGTTGCATCCTAGGAGTGAATTTCCATGTACAAAAATCGGCCAAGCTTTGCAAAAAAGACAAAAGAAATTTTGGAATTCTACATAGAAGTATGCAAGATTTTCAAGAAGAGAATTTGAATTGTTGGCCAACAAAAACTTAAGCAAAGGATGTGCAACAAGTAGAAGTGGCAATTTTTCGACCTCAAGAAAACTAGTTTTGATAATGGAATTCAACATTTTGGTTTCTTTTAGTTTTGACAACAAGGCAAAGCAACCTCTAAAATGTAGTTACTCCCTACTCACCCAAAAGTGAAACCATAGAAGGTCATAATAAACAATGTTTAGGGTGTACAACATGAAGTAGTTTTGGGGGAAATTTGAACTTATTCTTCATTGCTCCTTGGACCTCAAAATAACAGGATTGTTTTAGTTATATCTAACAATTTATTTTATTTCCTATCATAAAATTTATAACCGTGATATTTTTTTGAAACTAATTAGAAATTTTCAAATTTATAGGAAAGAAATCGCCTCATGCAATAGAAATATTATTGGATGACCATGTGGCCATGGAGACAATCTTTGATTCCCAAAGGACCAAAGTCCCCTTGGCCACCAACAAAAGAAAGTTTGGGCAAGTTCCAAGGATGTTAGTTTTATTGAGTGACTTTTAAAACTTTATAGTGAAGTGGGAGAATATATTGACCTTTGGAGAATATATAATTCCCATCAATTGGTTCCAAAGAGAAAAATTATTCTATACAAAGAAAAATAGCTGACCCAACTAACACAAAAATTGAAAATAAATTCTAATTATGATGTTGTGTTTTAATTCTTTTGACTTCTAATAAGTAAGTATATATAATTAATTCAATTTTATCCACTCCGAAGGGAACTATATGTTGGTGGGGGTTCTTTCCTATATGGATGAATTTCATCTAGATAGGATTAGGGAAGATCCTTTTGTGGGGATGTTCTAGGTCTACGCCTTAGTGTCTCGAAATGTGTTGTGTTTTAGCTAGTTTGTTGCAAAGCATTGGTGTCTAGCAACCTTTATAAGAATTTAAAGTAGATGAGGTTGGAGATTTGGAGGGGGGCATCCATGTAGGACTAATTTTGCACCAAAATAATTGTTGGAATCGTGGCGAGTTAGATAGAAGTATTGTTGGATTGTTGCTTCGATTGGATAGAATATTGACAATAAGGATTTAGTTTGAAGGTCTTGAATTTTGAAAACCACTTCCAAAGTTCCAAGTGAAGAAGTATCTAATATTGTAGTAGGGATAGTTACCTCTTCTTCACTGTATGCCTATTCTTTAGAGAATAGAAACATTGTGGCTCCCATTGGCTTCTTTTGTAGGTAGAATATTCTTCTTCTGCGAAATCTTCTCCACATTCATTTTTCTCCTCTAGAAGTGAAGAATGGTTGTGAAGAAGATTTCTTCATAGAGATGTTCATCTCACTTTCTAAACCAGATTGTTGTTCTTTTCACCTCTACATGCCAAAGATTCCACTACCCTTGCTTTTCACCTCCTTTTCTTCAACTTGTTGGTTCCTTTACTCACGCAATCATTACTTTGCACAATCTTTAGCGTCTAAGAATTCAGTGTCTCCCAATTCTACACATTGGAGAGCTTTGTATTTTGCATAGGTAAATACTTTTCATTCTTGTTCCCACAACGACACAATAGGGGTGTTATACCTTCTTCATGCGGAACGGCTTTCTATTGGCTCCTTTTTTTACTCTTGAACTTCTCATTCTTCATATAAATTTCATTTTCAAAGAAGGTGTGACTACCCCTAGTATTTGCAAGTATGTCATGTATTCCAGAAAAATGATCTTGCTAATGGAGCATTCAATTTGAGATGATTTCATTGGCTATGTGGTAGCAAGTCGCAGCTCACACACTTTGAATATATAGCTCAAGTTTATTGCTTTTGGATCAAAGGGGAGAGGTTTTGCATTGAAGGAAACTACATCTCTACCGAAAGTGTGGAAGTAGGACCTTACATGAAAAACGAGCCATCATCATATGAATTGGCTATACCTCTCGTCCTTGATATTTGTTCCTTGTTATTTCCCTTGGCTCAAAGAGCAACTGATGGAAGAGTGATGAGACTTTTAGTGAGCCTATTCATCAACTAGGGAGAATTGCATCACTCGTCCCCTCATCCCCCCGTCCCCCCAAGTCATTCTAGGGGTGCATGTAAAAAAAGACCCCCTATTTTGTGCCTACTTAGTTTATCCTCTACACCACTCTTACAACAATTCGGCCTTTGATTGCAAATATGAAACCAGAATTTGCAAATTTTATTATTCGTGGAAAATTCTAAAAAATTCAGCTTTTTCCCTCAGAGACGAGCGAAGGGATCAGTTCACTCCGGCCCTATTCATCCATGTCGAAGTGTCAAATGTGGTCAAACTGGAGAGGCCAGACGGGCACCCTTCCTATCCACAGCGGAGCCCCAGCCTCCATTCGTCGGTCTGCCGGGGCCTGGGCGGAAGGCGAAGGCGAAGGAGGGAAGCACGAGCGATGGAGTGGGTTCTGCAGGCATGTCTGTCGTCACTGCGCGCGAGAGAGAGATAGAGGGAGAGGGAGAGGGAATGAATGCGGGCCAGACTGCCAGTCATGGCGCCATCGTCCCTCCTCTCCACTCCACTCCACTCAGGTAGCGTAGAATTGAAGTGATTCATGCTCGTAACGTAGTTGTGTGCTAATTTGATTTATGCTCGTGGCTAATTGCGGTGAAGCTTCTGCTTGGGGATTTGGAATCGGAATTGCTGAAGAGATTAGAGTCCCCACCATGTCTTCGTCTCTCGTGGCGATCCCTCACCCTCCATTGCTGCACCAGCTGCCCAACGCCATTATTCTCTGCAGGGCGCTTCCTGGCCGCAGCACTAGCACGAGTGTCGCAGGGAGGGGGGCCTTAGCATTGACGTTGCAATTCCTGTCGTGCCACTCGAGACCCACTCGCACCCGAAAGTGGCTTGTTTGTTCCAGGGCTAGTTTCTCCTCGGAAATTGGAGGTGTGTGCCATTATCGCCATGTGTATATGTACGTTACATATGTACGCACGTGTATTCCGCACGTGTTGCCGAAATCTCTGGTGCCATGTGGAGTGTCTGTTATCTTTTGATTCGGCGTGGGTTTTGAGCCTGCTTAGGCCGTTCGCAGCTGCGATCGATCGATGACATACTTTTATTTCTGTCTTTCGTTTGTGCTGCAGATGACAATCGACAGGAGGAGAGCTGCGACGTAGCGAGAATAGGCAGTGACTTCTGTCGAGAAGCTTCTGACAGGATCGGGTAACTTTTCGATCTTCTCCCTGCCTGCTTCTCTTTGCTGACACCCGGATTAAGTTAATGCACGGTACAGGCCATAAAAATTCACCACGACGGAGAAGGGAAGGGAAAAGAAGGGAAGTAAGATCGATAGTTTGGTGACCTCCATCAGTGAATTGTTGTTGCGGATTCTTAGTCTCTGCTTCTGTGATTGAATTTACCGATGCAGTTGGTGGAAGAGATATACGTCTGATACTGCATTGCAGAGTGGTCCAGGAAAGGAACCTGAGGGGCTTCGAGGCCGAGGGAGCCCTTTTCTCAAGGAGAGTAGTGCTGCATGTGCCAGTAGTGCTGGGAGTTGGCATTGTGGACTCGCAACGGGGCGGGAGCGTATTGGCATTGGCAGACGAAGCGCTTGCACCGCCGCCGCCGTCCGTTCTGTCCATCACCAAGAGAGTGTTTCTGGACGTGGCCATAGAGGGGCGTCCGATAGGGCAAATCGTCATCGGCTTGTATGGGGACGCCGTGCCGGTGGGAGCGCAAAGATTTGCCGAGCTGGCAGCGGGACAGCGAGGGATTGGATACAGGCGCAAAGAATTTTACAAGATCGCCAAGAACTACATTCAAAACGTGGGCGTGAGGGCGTTCAGCCTGACGGGGGGCACAGAAGATGCGGCCAAATTCACCGGAGGCAACACGGCTGACGCCTTGGTGGACGAAATGGTGCAACTGGAAGAGCAGAGGCGACGCCTGAAGCATAGCCGGGGATCGGTGTCGCTGGTTGCGCTGGATCCCACGCGACCTCCGCCGAAAGCCAAATTGGTGGCCAAGGACGGAACCTTGGTGATGATCGAAGAGCAGGTGCGGCCGCCGCCCAACGGCACGGAGTTCATGATTGCCACCGCCGACGCACCGGAGCTGGATGCCACCAACACGGTGGTGGGGCATGTGCTGCAGGGTATGGACGTGCTGGACCGCATCCACAGTGTCAATGTGGTCAGTGAGAATACGAGCAGCCCTTATTTCCAGTAAGCTGACCCCCACCGCACACACACTCACTTGTCCTCAGTTTCTCCTTCACTATGCAATAGAATGTAAAATAATCAGGGATTGATTGCATCCATGAATGCATATCGCTCGCTGTCTTGCCAGTGTTGGCAGCGTGCGCTTGCAATTGCAGAATCTGCATCTGCTTCTTGCACCCATTTCGGAAGCCGGCTGGCTTGCTTGCTTGCATGCGGCCACTGCAATCCAGTGGTGCCATTGGGGTCGAAGACAAACCTAGGTTTGCTGTTGTGGGAACTCACCCTCGGTCTCGTTGTGGATGTTGATGCATGATTCCAGAGTGGCTAAGCTCATCGGGGATTCTCGGGCTGTTGTGGCGGAGAAAGGCTTCAACCGACCTTACGAGAAAGTGCTCATTGTCAAATGTGGGGAGGTCCAGTGACCCATGGTCTTATGCCTTGTATCATTCCTTTTATAGAGTAAATTCTTCTTTCTGTGCCCGTCGCCCTCCCTCCTGCAATCGTCCAGGCGTGTTCGGTGTAGTTTCTTTCTAACCAGCACTGTCTTGTCCTTCATTTTTCAACTTCTCCTTGCATTGCTTGGGAGTTGGGACTTGTTGATTTCCTTTAGTGCAGATCTTCGGGGCATTATTTTTCTAACTCTTAACATAATTTGTCGCACCTTCGTTGCTTTCTTGTCGCTCACATGTCGGTATCTGACGTATCCATGAGTCTACTTTACTGTATTTTCTTTGTGCAGTATCCATGCCTGCGAATGACTTTCTTGTATGATGTTAGCTGAAGAGTTCCATCAACATCTTCTACGATTTATTACACTAGATCATGTTATGACGTTTTGACTTCATCATGACAAATTGCTACACCAAGGCAGTGATATAATCATCATGTTAGAAGGCAAAAACCACCGTGAGAGCATTCGAAGGGTGTCAACATTCTGAAATAAAAAAAACTTATGCTTTCGGTTAGAGGTGCACAGAGCTTCAGATACATTAGATTCACCGAACGCAGCAAAATTGATACGCCTGCAGTGGATTGTGGGACAGGCGCACAGGGGTTGGTTTGGAAAAGTTTTGGTCCTTGGTTGTATACAGAAGGTTCATGTCAACTGTAAAGATCCTTGTTCCCCTTTCTTGAGAAGAAGTTTTAACTGCAGTCTTTCACCAGGTTGGAAAACTACATTACTTTGTTTGATAGTTCCCTCATTTTGTAAGAATCTTCTAATGTATTAACCCTGCAACAACGCTGAGGACATTGTGTCCTTTTAGGCTTTGTGCATATTGAAGAATGGATGATTTTTATTGCATTTTTTTGTGTGCAACATGCTATATCCACATCATTGACTTCAGTCCAAGACATTTTTTTTGTTGTTTTAATTGTATATGAGGTAGTGTATCTAAAAATGGAGCACAATATAGGGTACTCTAATACTTTGAGCTTTTCTTTTCATCTTGATTTTCGACATCCAAAATGAATTCTTTATCTTTGGGGTATAGCTTATAGAAAGGAGTTTCTAAAATTTAGCTTTTCTTCTATTTGGAAAGTTCAAAAACTTCATTAAATTAAGCAATTTATCAAAGTTTGAAATTGAAGATTTATAATCACATTTCTGAATATGGAGTGACCCATAAATTTTCTTTTACCATAATGCTCTACGTTGATAGTATAATGTACTTCTATTCTAAAATATTCAAGAGTATTTAACCGTTAAAGGCCAAGATAGTCACCAAAATTGTTGACTTTGATTATTGAACCAATAGGTACATTCATTGTTTCTACAAAGAACAATGAAGTCATCCATTGCCTATTTTTCAGCCTCAACATCTTTAAGGGCTAAGCATATTTTGTATTTGATATGAATTTACTTCATTTTCACATCAAATATTCATGATAATTTGAAATTTTCACAAAAAATTTGGAAAAATATATGACATATTTTAATACCTTTGAAAATAAAATCAAATAGTTTTAGAGGTCACATGATAGCTCTTTGCAACCAATTTTCTATGCCCATAATAACTTCAAAATTCAATTTTTCATATTCCATCCATCAGAATCCCCCCAAAACTTACTTTTAGCACACACCCTCAATGAGAGTTTTTCAACAGTATTAAGGGTACCTCTTATAGCCTAGCAGTGGCAAAGATCTGAATTGCCATTACATACAAATAATCAAAACAAAACTATCAATTAAAGGCATTTTCTAATAACATTCTTAGAACATGCACTAATCTAATCTAGACTATGCTTATTGAGTACAATACTAGATCATAATAGGCCTAACATGTATCCATATCAGTTTTTAGATACAAGAATGAGAGATTTGGTCTCAACAAGACATAGGCAAGTTTTTGGCTCAAACAAGAGTTTTGCTAAATGCTTGAGTCAATGCTAGAAAAAAAACTATATATCCACCATTATGTCCATCACATATCCAAAATAGGAGTAAAAACATCCAAAATTTGCAAAAACATTAGCACCATCTTCTCTTTTTCGTGTAGGACTTAAAACTTGCAAAATAAACCATGAGATTTTAATGTAGGAAGTTTTTAAAAGTTTGTCGAAAACATTCCAATGTGTACAGACTATTTGAATTCCTACAAATTCAATTTTTTTAATCAATTCAAACCTTGAAAGTATAGATTTACTGTACCTCAATTCATTCACCGTTGATGTCAAATACACAAAAACCAACATGGTGCTACCAATTGGGCTCCGACAAGGTACTAATCGCATCTGATGCAACAGATTGATATAAAAATCACAGAACTTGCCAACTGTGACAACAGATGTTCCATAGAGTGAGTACAGTTTGTTTTTTCACTCTGTAGTCAACTTTATACACACATTTGCAACGCAAATAAAAAAATAGTACCGCATCCTCCGTAAGTCTGTACTCTATAATCTACTCTTTGATCTAAACAGATGATACTATCCGAATTCCACCTTGGGTACTTGCGTTGCTGGGATGACTTCCGTGTGTGTTTTTCTGTACAGTAACTGAACAATTCGATTTCGTGATGAAGTGTCTCCAGTGCCGACCGAGAACACATGCATACTTGCTCTTCAAAACCTCGTGGGCTTCATTACTCCAACCCCATTCAAGCTCCGTTTTCAAATTGGAGCTAGCTTCCTGGATGCGAACTGCAATTTACACTTTCACAATAAGTATACAATCTGTACAGAATTGGTTGTGCTCAGGAGAGGCCAAGACTTAATGTGGCTTCCTCTGGAGTGGAGGGGCCCGGAAATTGAATTTTCGGACTCTTCGGTCGGGTGGCCATTGTGAGGTCCAGCTCGATTTCCTCCTCAGCTTTCCTCTTTCTAAGGCTCAAAGAATCCGTGACGTCCACTTCTTCCTTGGGCGCCTTTTCGTGGAGGAACGACTCCAAGCTGGGTACAGGTCTGTTCCCTTCATTCAACTCCACCACAGGGACAAAGTGGTCGGTGGTCTTTTTCTCCTCAGGAAGCTTCACTTTTTGATCCTCAGGTATCCTGGGTCGCGTGTAAGCTTGAATGTCAGCAAAGCCCTTCTGTATTGTCTCTGCTCCAGCAGCTCCGGAAATCCGTCCTTCCTTGAGCAATTCTAGGGCCATATGAACTTCGCGTGCTTCCTTCATGAAATTTTCGAATTGCTCACCGGAGGGATCCCTGAAATTTGTGAGCTTTGATGGGAACTTTGATGGAGACTCCACTGAAAGTATTACCGTATTTGGCATTGATGCGGGGTCGATCTTTCCCGTTCGGTACATCTGCACAGGACAATCAGAACATTAAGAGCTTGTTGATGTAGTTGATTAAGAAGTAGTTGAGGATGACCACAATCATTCAAATGAGTCTTTGAACAATGAAACAGAAAATACATTTGAGAAGAGAACTGTTCATCAATTACACAGGTTTCCAAAATGTTAGGGTTCAGACCTGAAGATGACTCTTGATATGTGCGATGGTGATTCCGTCCCTATTCATGAGCTGCAATATCCTTTTAGGTGTCGCCTCTGCAAGATGAGTATCAAATTGTTAATATTTTAAAATTTTAGTGAATGTGGGATGAGATAAACATGAAATCTCTACTAAATCGCACTAACAGAAACAAACTGATCATTAGGTTGAAATGGTGTCACAGTCCTTCACCCACCGCAAATACCTATCGACTTGCGAGTGATGATTTTAAACGAAAGGAAATATGAGAACTGCGTAAGGTTGGCGGAACTTACTATCTTTGCCGCCCAGCTTCTTGACTGCGCGCAGAAAATCTTCATGTAGCTCCACTGTCCATTTCAATTTTTGCGCGCTTGACCGCACGTAAGGCCGCACGTTGCTCCTGTCTCGTTTGAATTCGACTAAGGAATCCTCTGAGTTAAGGGGTATCGTGCGTCTCCTCCTTGCAGAATGAGGCGGAGCCGGATCACGGCTCAAATATCTCGGACCGTCATCACTTCTAAAATGAGCCGACACAGCCATGTTCGCCTCCAAGTGTAATAAAATTTGATAACCTAAAGTCGTAGAACGTCACAGGCTGGGCTTAAGCTTCAAACCCTGGTACGTGTAGTGCAACTGAGATTCCCGAGCTTCCTCTTCGAACTCTCACTGAACAATCTTCGAAAACCTGAAAAGAATTCCAATCATCAACGTTAAGGAACGTTATATAGCCTCGCATGCCTACCGCGAAGCAGACAATGCAGGACACTGGCACACATTCGCGATTCTTCTATCAGCGTGCCACGCAAGCCACAGCTTATTCTTGGACTCGGTTGCTTGACAATCACGCAACCAATTCTGTGCGAACCAAGAAGTCTAAAAATGCTATCAGAGCACACCAATGGCGTAATCGGGCTGCACACAAGCCCTCACTTGTGCCGACACTCACAGTTTACGATGGAGAGCAACTGTCGATGGTCACTTAATAACGTAAGTATCAGGTATGGCCAAATCAAGTCGATATCTCACAACCAACGCTGTTCTCAACAACCCGGATAAGAAAGACTGCATTATCAATCCGTTAACTCGCCGTCATAAGATCGGAACGGCGAAACTCAAACAGACATGAATTCGTAGAGCGAAAATCAGAGAGCGGTTCCTGACTTTATGGTGCTTACAAAAGCCAAACAAGAATGTGAAGAACTTCATTCGCCCTTACTACGAAGGATTTTCTTACTTGGAAACAATCTGAAGTCTAATTGCTGACTCGTCGAAGAACTAACTCCTTTCTGCTGCCTGCTTCCTCAGTCTGCCTCAGCAATAGCCTCCACGTTCTCAACACTGGAGTTCCCGGAGAGATGTGATTAATTCTAGGTCTGCGAAAGACGTAGAAAATCGTGCAGACGGTATTTCGGACTTTCGGGTCTAGCGGAAGGAATTGTCCTGTTTTTAATCGTCACTGGACACGACATATGGCCAATTGAAATCACTAAAAGCAATTCGGTTCTAGAATATAATATGACGTGTGAACGCGGGTTTGCCGACACAGCCTGCACGCGCTTATGGGTTAAATCCACTGTAGCTTGCGCGCGAAGCTACTGAGCTCCTGCTGGCTTCCCAAAATTTGTAGTGGACCTTAGTCGGAGATTGCGCTTACAGACATTTGATCCAACCTTAATATTCGAAAATCGAGAAGAAGAGAACTCTCTACCGAATTTGGACCTACAGTGTCAGATTCCTGCAACTGAGCTAGCGCCGACCAAACGTGAGGCTCGTCAGCCTGCCCGGCCCGACTAAATGCATGAAAGCTAGCTCTCTTTCTGAGGCCACAGTCGGAAGTCGGTCACCGTGTTATGTGAATTAGCTGACTACTTTGATGCGCGCCTTGAAGGTAATAATCTTCGGAGCAAGTACTGTAAATTTAACCATACAAGACGTCGACTTCATTGGAATTGCTCAATTGTACATACAGCAGTCACGTCGTTACTGTGAATGTGAGCTAGTGCGAGGAACGATCCTACAAATTTATTGACAGAACGCGTTACAGTACAGGAATAGAATGTACGAATCAAACCTGGATCCGGACAAAGCAGATTTTGCGTACTCGGCAGAAATTGCTGACCAGAAAGCTAGCAACGCAAATTCTCCGAACATCCGTGTCTGCAAATTAATCGTACTTGAAAGTCGATTCCGGCAAGCAGTAAATGAGAGATTAATTCTCTCCGCCACTTCCAATTTGGAGAATTAAAAATACTAGCTTCCGAGTGACTGTGAGAGACGAAACTTTTAAAAAATTATTTACAGTATCACAGACGAATTTTCATTGTGGAAGCTCCATTCTCAAATTCTTTGGAACCGGGCTTCAATCCTTGTTCCGTAGTCGGAGCACTTTCCGGAAGGTCTCCGCCACCCCCGGGACCAAGTCACACGCAACTGTTTGACAATGTCAGACTCTGAAAGCACGGCCTTGAACAGTCAATGTAAGTTAGAATTTGACAAGAGGATTGTGACTTTCGGTTGGACCAAGTTTCAGGTTGGTGAAGATCTGAAACCCTAAATTGAAACTGATAAGAAATCCATTCGTAGATGGTGAGGTAAATGCCATATTTAACTTCTTTTGGACTTTCAGAAGTCTAAAATTAATACTAGTAATAGAAAAGAATGGTCTTCAGATTGAGGAGATGATTCAAAACATCCAGAGATGTATACAAACATTGAGAGATATCTAGATGTTTTGTCCAAAATTTATTGAATAGTCCAAAAGTAGTTCAATGTGGCATGTAACCACACCAAAGCTGAGTGACCTAATAAGCATATGAACATGTCTTAGTAATTAATGTGGATGTGGTTTTTGTTGGTAATCGAAAGCAATCGAAAGTAGATTTAGGTATATGACCTATTTCCAACAATGTTAAGTGTTTTAGCATATGACCAATTGAACTATGGTGGTGGGATAATTTTCTTTAGTTAGGAAATAGAAATAATGAAGATTGCACTATTTTTTGCTAATTTGGAATTAATAAAAAGTAAAGAAAAGTAAAATATAGTCTAACTTGTTCTCAATGTATAAGCAAATTTATTTACGAGAAACGCAAAACAAAAAAATGGTATGAGCAATTTCATCAAGTGTCAATGTGTAATTCATCGCACGATAATAAAGGCCCTAGTTGACATCATATTCCTTCATTTATGAAAATAGGACCCCCTAACTTACACAAATGGTGCCCTAGAAGGAAACAAGTTGTATACTTTGTAGATTAATATCTTTGATTTGTAGTGTATATTTTTTAAACACCCAATGAATAAACCTTGGATTTTAAAGTGCAAATTTTAGATGTATCAAAAATAGGCCTTGGCTTACATGTTCAAGAAGCGTACATTTTGGTCAAGAATAAATAGGGTTTGGTTTTGCAACCAAGTCAAATTAACCTTAAAATTAGTGAGGGTCAAAAATCAAGCAACTATACTATGAGTGACAATGAGACATTCCCTTGTTTCTTAAATACGAGCCTATTTCATGAAACTTCTTCACATTTATTATATATGTAGTTTATGTTGATGCAACACCTATTGTTTCTTGCCTTCATCCAAAAAGCTATCACTCAGTAGTTGTTGATCATTGACAAGAAATGAATTAGAGTTGTACATGAAGTGGCACAACAATCTAAGCAAGAAGATCCATAGTTGTGAACTAAGTTGGTAAAAATTTGAGATTAGCTATAATAATTCCATTCAACCTTGAGCAATAAATCTATCACCAAAGTAGTCAATTTGAAAACATATACTTGAGAAGATGAACAATTGCATTCTTTGTCAATTATGGTTGTAGAAGGTTTAAGGAAAAGAGTTCAAACTTTACTTCTAACTTCTTATAAAATAGCTATAATTCATTGTTATTCTAAATGTTTTAATAGATACTCCCCCTATCCTACTAAAAAAACTCCAAATCTTCAATATGGTTGAACCACCCATGACCAACCAAGCCCCATGGTCAATACATAGGTAATGAAAAATTCAATAGAGAGATGATTGATAAGACCATTAGTTTCTTGGTTTACCACCATCTTCTAGCCATCAGCCCATCACTACTATGACACATTTGCTTTGTTTTGAGAGCCAAATTAGTCTTTAGATGAGCAGTGATGGAAGAATCTATTTGTCGGGGATGGATACAAGCCAACTTTTGGCTTCTGAAATTCATAACAATTTGAATTTAAGGAAAAAAATTATGAAAATTTCACAACACCCATCATTTCTATCTTTCTATAGGGCAAAAAATTGACATTGCCTTCTACTACTCCAGATCATGTACAAAATGCTTAAGTGGCTGGTAATGGGTGGTTCTACTATAGTGCATGTACCACTGAAAAGGCCCCATTTATTGATTTTGATCATCGAGCAAGAGATGTGGAATATTTGAAATTGATTGAACTGGAATTGATTAGAATTCCACATTGCTTGTACAACAATCCAAACAAAACAAAAAATGGAGCAGTTTTTGTGGTCTGTAGTACATGCACTATCTCCGACTCCAAGCTTTTTAGTGGGATGGATGGCCGGAGTATGTGACTTTTTTAAATTTTGCTTCTTTTAATTAGTGCAAAAGAATTCTAAATGCCCCCACTCAATGGCCAAAGGAACCTGTCTCCTTCCATATGCGTGTGGAGGAGTTGAAAACATCCATTTCGGAAGATTCCAGGAAGGTAATGAAAAATTAAAAGAAAGAAAGGGAATTGACAGTCATTCTTCTTTTCGTACAGTAGAATAAATTATTATTGCAAGTGAATGAATGTTATTAGCTTTTCCAATGAAAGGGAATATGAAGGTCCTGTAAGCTTACAGACATTTACATTATTGGCCTTCTGAGAAATTGAGCCCCCGCCATTGGACATTCCCAGAATCCCAGCCTGATGACCGTGGATAACACTCTGCCAGAATTGCGGTGAATGTTTCCAAAATAAGTTAAGACAGACGAACCTGTCAATGGCAACTTGGCATTGTTGGCAAGCCTGACCATCCAACCAGAACATGCCAAGTGTCCCCAGTTTCCACCGGCCCACTGAGTGACCTCATGTCCCCAGACTGGGTCCTTGCTGGATGGACCACACGCTTGACATTCCGTCGTTGCGTGGTCCATACGTTACTCGACACGTGGCATTCTTCGTACTTCTAGAATATAAAAAAATGTATAGACGAAAAAAAACTCAGGGAAGTGAGTCATTATTTCGGAGCAATGCAATTTGGGGGGATCTTTCCATATAATTCAACCCTATGTTAAGGTGAGATTCAGATATCATCAAATTTTGCAAACTTTGGGCAACATTTGATGATTGAATTTGTTTGGATGTATAGCTCAATTGTTTCTAATAGTAACTAGAGTTGAGAAAGAAAAAAAAAAGTACAAAACATGAACATTGATCTTCTTTTAGGTGAAAATGCCTTCTAGAAAGATGAGGAGGACCACTTTTATCAGTACAAGAAAATAGGTCTCAAATTAACAATGTTAAGTTGATTTGGACATCTTGGTTGGCAACAATTTTAAACACAATTGTGTTGATTGAGACGTTTTGTGTTGGTTTGAATGTCTTATATATAGTGTTTTTTGAGGAGTTTATCTTGGAATACTTGCACTTGTCAACACAATAGTGTCTCTATTGACTAGGTTGGAACTAAAAACAAACATCTACCAATATAGTCAATATAATTTCAACTTGTATATGCTGTAATTATGTGAACATGTATATATGTTTTCGTGATTAAAAGTCGTTAGTAGTATGGGAATTGTAAATACTTGTACAACCTCTTTGGATACTTCTACAAAATGAATAAATTCATTCATACTCCCAACTATAATTTCAATGAGTTGAAGCTTTTTGTACTATGAGTTGGGATCATCAATGTTGTGGAGTAGGTGTGACCAAGGTTGTACATGTAGTTCATTTATAGCATAGTGTTTAGGACACTTAAAGAAAAGAAAAGAAAAGCCCTAATCAACAAAAGATCTATTCATTTACTCATTCAAGTTGATTACAATAAAAAGAATTTAAACTCTTTTGATTCAACAATCCTTTAAATACCAATCAACATAATTTTGTTGATTGGACCCCCGCAAAAAAGATTTCAAATAATAATTTTACATAAAATCAATTAAAATACAATGAGTAAGAATAAATAATAACAAACCATCTGTTATATTCATAAAGCTTTAACCTTAGTGCAATGATCATTATATGAAATTTGAAGGCATGAAGAGGCCACCAGTTATTTTGAGTTTCCAAGTTGAGGGAACTCGCCACATCAGCGATATGATGTGGTACAATCACTGCCATGTCCGAAAATTTATTTTTTTATTTAATTAATTAATTTTTAAAAAGATTTAATTAATTTTTAAAATTCAATTTTAAATTTATGAATAATTTATAGAAATTTTGGGGAAAAAAATTTTAATTTTTTTTTCAAAAACTCAGAAATTCAACCCATTATGGGTTGGTTCCCAATTTCTAATAGTACAAGAAACAATGTAGGGAAGAAACCTAAAACAGACTCTTGAAGCCCTCAATTGTCATCTAATGTGGAGCTATATTATTCCACATATGTATTTGAGGGTTCAAATTCCTTTGGTGGACTTGTTGGAATGGCATGTTTGCCTATATGACAACCCATATCCATGTATTGCCTAGCTATGTGGTAACTTGTAGTGCCCCTTAGTGACATTTACTACCTTAAACTTTTCCAAAGTGCTTTTATAACACTTAACTCCTAATAACACTAGGGGCCACAATATTCTAATACTTCACATGCCATAGATTTACAATGTTAAGTTCCAATTTTAGTCACAAGGTTCCCCATTCTTCCTAAACTCCTAACACTTAATTCCTACAAGACGCCGGGCATGTCATTTGATAACATAGGACGGAACTTCTATTGATGTCCTATAATTTGGTGGTAGCACTACGCCCCACTAGTACTAACCACCCTTAAATGGGACCCAACTCTCCACTAGGTCCAACCAATCTCATTTGGGAATTCACCTTGGGACTCACCAATTAGAGACTCACATTATGGCCTACTATGGAGTGGGAAATTACTCAATCGATATCGAAAAGTGTATAAGTACTCCACGATGATACATTGAAAGAAGTGGTGAGGCTCTAATACCAACCTCATAGCTTGCAACCACAATAGCTCACCATAGCACTATTCAAGAGTGAAGTAGAGAGACTACCCCTCCTCATAGTACTCTTTGTAATTTTTGGCCCCCCTCCATCTTAGGGGTTTGTGAGCCCTCAAATTGGCACTTGGAACTCATGGTTTTCTTTTTTTGTTTTTTGTTAGTTTTTTAGCATATTTATGTGCAAAAGGACATAAAAAGAGTGTTTGAGTGGTATTTGATAGAAGTCGATACCAATATAGTGAGGGGTCATCCTAGAAGTACAAAGTATTTAAAATACTCTAATTTCTTACTTCTAATGCCTAGTTGAGAGTTTAAGAGGTCATTTAAGTGATTCCGAGAGAATTTACGGTCAGAGTGTTAGCTAATCCTAGTATTCTGTCAATGCTCAACTAATCTTACAAATCCATGTGGAAAATTGGCTAAGTCTATTTTAGGTCTAGAGAATCTTGTTAAAAGTCTCCATCCAATTCATGAAGAATTTGGATTGATAAATTTTTATTTGCAAATAATTTATAGAATATTGAACCAGAATGTAAATAAGGTGAAGAGAAAATGACCGAAGCATGAAGAAAGATACTTTTAGCTTAAAATCATACCAGAAGCCTACATTGGGGCCGATTGTTTTAAGATTCCCCGATACAAAAATGATTTCCCCCTCAAGTGGAAATTTAAAAAAATTGCTAAGTTTAGCTTCTCTATAAATAGTACAAAGTGAAATGTAATGTTGTACTTTGATTTTGGGAGTTTCTTAGAAGCTATCCAAAAAGTTTCAAATTTTTTTGAAATAATCACAATGACTCCATAGAAAGTCAACTACCTTTAAATATGGTTGTAAATTCATGGAAATTACCCATGTTGCGTTAAAATCCCACTAAAAATTAGGATATAATTTTTTGTGCTAATAAAGTGCCCCACAAAGTTTGAAGATATTCTAACATTTCCAAGTGCCAAAATCAGCAACAACATGGAACTTTTAAAAAATTTACAATTTGGTGGTGGGTTGATTGACGTACTAGAAGCTCATAGTGTTCGATTGGAGCAAATAAAGCGTCTTTCTTTACATTTATATACATTCCAAGAAATCATAACCAAACAATTTCTTTAAAAGGAGTAAATTCCAAAAGTTACAGTTTTGACTTTTCTTTTGGAATTACTGTAAGTTGATTTTACATTTACAAATGACCTAGGATGTAGGGGTTAGGAGTTCCCTACGCTTATTAAGTCTTTTGAATACAATGGCGCAAATAGTTTTCAATTTGGAATTGTTTTCTAAAAGACAAAAAGGATGTAGTAATAGGTTTGATTTTTTAGAGTAATTAGTGGTAATTCAAAAGTTAATTTCGAAAATATCTTTTTAAAAATCAAAGATTAGATTTGTTCAAGATCTCTTTTCTTGCATAACAAGCCATCTTTGATATAAAGAAAGACAATTTAGAAGTAACTTGGGATTAATTAGCAAAATATCTAGAGTAATTAGGGTAATTTTCAAAATATCTTTGAAAAAAAATCTTGAATTTGATTTAGTCAAAATTTCTTAGCTAAATGGAGAGGATTCTTGAAATTTCTTTCATTAAACAAAGATTATTTAGAAAATACTTTAGGGTAGTTTAGCAAATATCTAGAGATTGAAAGTAGAATATTTTTCACCAACAACTTACCGGGGAGGGGCCTAGGACAAGTATAAAAGGCCCCCCCTCGAAGTTGGTGGAATCCCTATTTCTTCTTCTCAAGCTACTGACACTCTGTCAGATTGGTATTCGAGGCTAATTTGGCCCTTTTTTATGTTTCTTTCTTTGCTCTTTGAGCATTTGTTTACACTTCTCATTGTGGAAACACTTCTTGAAGGACATGGGGGTCCTTTCAAGTTATTTTTCTTTCATTTCTTTGCATTTGGGGAGGTTTTAGTCCTCCAAAATCTTGATTTTTGAAGTTCATTTTAAAGTGTATATTAACACCTAAGGATCTTCTAACCGAATTCTAGTGATGTTATTAGTCAGAATCCTTGACTTTTGATTTTAAGTCCTTTTTAAGTTGGAATTTGGAAGGATAAGCTTCCAAAACATTTGATTTGTGAGAGTTTTGAGAGGGATAGACCCTCCAAACTCTAATTTTGTTTAAAATTTCTTGAAATACTAACAATTTGTACTCATTGCAACAAAATTTGGTGTCAATAGGTTTAAGGTGGCAAAGCTTGACTTTACCAAAAGTTTATTAAACTAATCTTTGCCCAAAATTTGTTGTATAACAAAAATTGGGACTTTAATTATTGAAGTTTGGTTTAAATGTTGTTATGCATACTTCCTTTAGAAATGAAGCTTTCTAGAATACTATATTGTGTTTTAGACAAAGTTTAAGCTTGGGGTCATCTCTGCATGGCAAAGGTTTGAACTTCTAACTTTGTTTTCTTTTAGTTTTCTTGATTCATAGGTATTAGTTTGGAGGTAGAACTTTGACCCTGTCCAAATATTTTGAAGTTTTGAAGTTTGATTAGTACCCTCTTCCTCTTTGGACTCCAAACTTTCGTAAATTTACTAAAAATTTGTGCCTTTGATATAATATTGAATTAAGTTTAGTTTGAACTTTTATTTAGAATTTCTCATGCCTTGTTAGTTAGATTAGTTTTGTTCAAATTAAAAAGTTGCTCAAGAAGCATCATTTATTAGGGAAGTTGTTTAAGAAGCTTTTTCAAATTAGGAAGTTGCTCAAGAAGCTACCCCTATCTAGGAAACCTCTAAAGAAGCTTTTTTGTTTGTAGATGACATTATTAACAATAAGGTAACAAATTTGGTTGACTTTATTTTTATTTACTATTGTAAGTTTAAAAGTTGTCAAGATAAGTATTAGGATAATTTTTGAAGTTACTAAGATAGTTATTAGGATTAAATTAGAAGTTACTAGAAAAATTACTATAGTTATTTTGAAAGTTATTGTCGTAATTTTGAAGTTACAAAAACTAGTGATTAGAATAATTTTCAAAGTTACTAAAAATAGTTACTAGATAATTTCCAAAATTATTAAAAATAATTATTAGGTTGATTCTTGAAGTTATTCAAAAAGGTTTATTGTGGTAAGTTTTAAAAGATATCAAAGTAGTTATTGAATTATTGTGGTAGATTTATAATTTAGATTATTAGGTCATAAGATATTAATGAATGAATTTTAATAGGTTAGTTAGAAACAAAACTTCATTCATTGATAACTTTTTGTAGGAATGTCTATCTTAGACATATTTTAGCTTTTCGGAAAGGACATTAAATGCTCTACAACTTAGTTTAGTTAAATCCTTAATTAATTTAGCTTATCTTTAGTGGACCAGAGTTTTGGCTACTTTGGCCAAAACAAAATTAAGTTACCAACCATTTCATATTTCTTTAGTTTGATTTTGCATTTAGGTATTTGAAAAATTAGGAAAAAAGACAAGGTTGTCAGTAGTTTAAAAAGCACAACTGGACAATGCTAGACACCCATAGGATAATTTCATCAAGAAGCCATTAGAACCTATTGTGCAGGTTTTAGCTCAAGGGTGGAGTTAGAAACACTCATAGGGTCCTTGTGATATTCAAGACACACATATACACATCTTAGAAGAAAACCAAATTCTATGTCTTTGATCCCACTGCAAGAAAAATAGTGTTCGAATCAACATGATAATCAATTCAAATATATTGGTTAGGATGTTGTAGATCAAATAGTAATCAACATATATTTGTTGATTTTATTACTTGATGAGGTCAAATTATTATTATTAAAAAATTAGCTATGTAGAATGCCATACATGCAAGACCAACAATATAAACAAACTTTCTATATGGGTGGAACTACCATGTTGGTACATACCTTAGTTACCCATAGGGCACACTCAATACATTGATGCCAAATAAACAATGAAAAGCTTTAAAGTACAATTTGTACTTTAAAAATTAATTTAAGAAAATTTTATATTTTTTTCATGATAATGAATTACTATTAGAAAAAGATCTTGGAATGCTACTTACCTTTGTGGTCATTGGAAAGACAAGACAAGCTATTTATACAAGTGAGGAGGTAGAAAGCAAGACAACATATATAGGATATTGTCACTTACCTTGATATTCATAATAGGGAGAAGACAAGCTCTTTATACAAGTGAGGTGGTAGAAAATAAGACAACCTATATGGAATATATAAATTAGAATTAGTATAAGCTCAACCAGTCATAGTTAAGTCAAAATTAGGAGTTGTGGTAAAAGTATAATTTTAGACGTCATTTAGCCCATGTAGAATAAAAAAATTGAAAAAAATATTAAAAAAATTGAACTACATTAATGTGAAATATCAATATAACTTTCATCTCAAAAAAAATGTTTGAGATTTTCAGACTCCTATCAAAGGTGATGGTAAAATTTTAGAGAAGGGTGGGAAGGGACATTTATTTGGACAATTTCAAACATCTTCTTTGTAATTTGTCCATAACTTTTGGTTTAAGGCTTGAAATCTCAAAAGTATTTTTGGTCATTTTGAAGATGAAATTTGGCTTCATTTCACAAAAAATTTAGTTCAAAGTTTTTTGAAAAAAATTATTCTACTATGCCAAAATGAGGTAGAATTCTCATTTTGTCATGGTGTGTTTAAAAGATTGCCCAATCAATTGAGTAAATTTTATTTTTGGTCAAATCCACACAATTAAGTTGATTGTTGTTTAGAAGATTGCGAAATTAATAGAGCTTAAGACAAAATTGTTAGAATCAACACAAATGCATCAATCTTTTGTTTATTAGGGCCCACTTCTTGTAGTATCAAGAATTGGACCCCCAAAGGACTTCTAATTATCTCATTGAAATAACTTTTATCTCCAGACTTCAAACCCAAAGTACAAGCCTATTTTTGTGATCTACTATTTCCATAGATTGCGATGGACTATTCTTTTCCTTAAATGTAACAAGTATTGAGGAATTTATGGCTCTCCAAAGGTCCAAGTCCCTCAGGAGTGTAGTTCTCCAAAGAAAAATGTCCCAACTATGACTTGAGGTTTAGATACCCATAATTTTTAGCTCACAATTCATCTCCTAGAAATCTTGTCTCATTAGCTTTTCAACTATATGCGGCATGCCCTATTTGGCCTAGGAGATCCTCCAAAAAACCCTATTCCCACGGCTTATACCTCAAGTCATAATTGGGACATTCTTAACTTTGAGGATCCATAACTTTTGACTTCCAACTTGGATCCTCATGTTCTTTGAACCCATGGATGCATATTCTTTTTAGATTTTTAAACAAGTGTAGCATGCCATCCAATTCATCTCGACCAAAGTGCCACAACACTTTGTTTACTTGAGACTTCACATTTCCTTCATCTCATCTATTACACAAGGAATCGCCCCTAATGTCCCCCTTGTTCACCAAGGTGGCTTGGACATGCCTTAGAATGAGGGTTGTGAAATCATTAAAGGAAATATGAGGCCTCTATATGCCTGTTTCAGGGTTGTTCCTCGCCTGTTCCCTTTGTTCTCCGGGAACGACTAGCTACTGTCAATCAAATAAATACCAAAAAGAAAGAAAGAAAATTTTAGTTCTGATATGCAAAAATAAGTTGAAAAATAAAAATAAAATTTTTTAATTTTTTTTTGACGTGGCACAATGTCGGCCATGTTAAACTGCAGTAGTATTGTAGTTCCTACGTTCCCTGCAACCTAGGAACTCACAGGCATGTTGAGGCCTCAAATCCCCCCTAATGAACCAATGTGGTGGATTTTTGAATAATAAGAATTTTTTTGAATTTGATCAAATTAAAAAAGAATTGTAGACTATTATTCTAGCCAAAACATCCCAATGAATTGAAATAACCAATATATATGAGTTGATTATCATGTTGAAATAAACACTATTTTTTTGAAAAGTAGGAGTTGTTGGGTGTGAGCCCCGTGAACTATATGGAGTGGACCATTTTTTGCCTTCAATATGTATTGGATCTTTCTATCTTCAATCAATGATTTTGAAGCGACCAAATACAAATAGAAGTATAGAACCCTTTGCCTACAAATTTAAATTTGAGTGGGTATATAAATTACTTTGGTATATAAAAATTTCATGATGTTATTTTCTTTACTACAATAAATGCAAGAGAGAAACCAATGACAAACCATAGTCATTGGGCCTCAAATGAATCCATAGCCATGGGTCCCATATTTAATCATAAATAGTCAATAATATTATTATTTTTTTTTTGAAAGATTTGAAAAAACTTAATGTTTGGAACTCTAGACTCCATACTTAGGAGTCACAAGCTTGCCACTTGTGGGTGCTTGATTCCCACTATTGGAATTAAGCAAATACAATTAGATTCTTGTGTTATAAAGTTGTCTTATGGTTGTCTATACAACAAATCCTAAATACGCCTTCTAAGCAATGGATATTTAGTATGAAAGTTCTACTTTGAATTCCCTAATTAAAAACTTGATCCACCTTAAACAAATTAGTAACAACTTTAACCTAGGGATTTATCTCCCTAGTTAGGCCCACAGAGGATTAATCAATCAAAAGAACAAAGTAGGTTAAGTTGTAGGGTTTGAAGTACCCTTTCCAAAATGATAAAGAACTCTTAAATCCAACTTTCCTACAATGAGATAATTGTGGATGAAGTTTAGTTTCTAATCTAATGGTTGAAACTTCATCCGTCGTTTACTTCTATCGAAATCTACTTTTAGTTTTTGGGTTGTTTTCTAATTTTTATCTTCTTCCTAAATTTTGGTCAACTTTGGTTGACTTTCATCCAAATCCTCCCTAACTTTGATCAATTCTTCATCCTACTCTAACTCCTTCAATACTAATCTATTTTCTAAATTTAAACAAGTTTTAGAACCCTGAAATTATGCTCTAAAAGATTCTAACCCTAACTTGTTCTTAAGATTCCTTTAAAAGATTCCTTTTAATTTCCTATTGTTCTTATTACATCTTGTAATTTTTTATTCTATTTGCTATTTTTAGGTTTAAGTAAATTTAAACTAAAAGTCACTTAAGTTATCTTTCGAAAAAGGTTAAACACTTATACTTTTGACTTTCTTAGAAAAATTTATACATAGATGAAGTTTGACTGACAACTAGTTCATCAAACTTCATCCATCAAATTCTTTCACCCTTTACTTTTGAAATTAACTTTTTCTTTTACTTTTAACTTCTACTTCTATTCTAGATTCTAAGATTTCTTTCTTGATTCTTTTGGATGACTTTTATCTTTTCATTCAAGCATAATTTTTGGAGTTTTTATCTAATTTTCATATTTAATGACTTTTTGGAAAGCTATGGACTTCTCCTAACTAGTTTCCTCATCAACTTCTACTTTTCTAAGAGTCCTAATGGTCTGAATCTAGCTTTTAGTCTCTAACTCTAATGTCTATTACTAATCTAATTTTTTTTTAGATAAATTGAAACAGAAGTGAATGTTTTACAAACTTACCTAGAGATCTTCAACTCCCATACTCACATTGTCATGTATCACAATGGCCTTGTCGTGGCGCACCCCTTCCATTTCCAGTTTGTATTGCTTTTTGAATTGTTCGGTAAAGTAAATAGTTCGTAGGAGAATCTAAAGATTCTTTCTAGCTTGTTCCAACTCTTTTCCTTTCCTTTCTCTTTTTCTAATTTTTTCCTTTTCTTTCTAGATATTTTTTGTAAACCAAATCCTACCAAATCCAATCTCTAAATCCCTTGCTAATTTTGCTAGAAGCAAATAAATGCTTGAAGACAAGTGGATTTAACTTCTACTAGCTAATAAGTAATTTCTAGAATCTAATAAGTCAACTATGCCTTCTTTTTGTTTGTATCTATTTGTCTTCTAACTAACTTCCAACCTTGGTAAGTGTAACCAAACATTCCCTATGGATGGTTCACAACGGTACTATTTTGTGAGCCTGTGAACATGAGCCTATGAGCGTTGAGCATGGATTATGTGAGCATTGAGCTCAAAAATTTGAAAAAGCATTAGAAACTTATTAATATTTCAAAAAATAGATTCCGTCCCAAAATTTGGATCAAAATTTATTATTTTTAGTAAATTTTAGTACCTACTATAATAGACCTATCACCGTGGACCTATTATTGTGGGTGTATAGAATTCAAATGAAAATTCTAATTGTGAATCTTATCTAGAAGTATACATTATGAAGATGAAGAATCCAATTGATGTGAAAAATGAATGAAGATGGTAATAAGTTTGTTTAGAATATTGGTTGATGATTGTCCTATAAGAACATGGACCCTCTCGAGGTCAATGGGAACACACCAACAATTTTTTTCTTGATGTGCTATTATTGAATTTGTTTAGATTTTAGAAAAAAAATTGTTGATAAGATTTCATTACATGTGTTGAAAGAACTTAGTCACACCAAATTTCATTTTTGTTGATCACTATCTTATAGAAGCATGGATCTTCTCAAGGCCAATGGGGGAAGGACCTTTGCTTATGTCCTAATGTGTCAATAATTATACTTGTTAACATTTTAGAAAAATACCATTAAGATTCTTAAGATTTTAAGAAAATATTTGGATGATAGGGATTATTTGTGTCCAGAATGAACTTAGTTACACCAAAATGTTGATTAGTTGATCATTGTCTTCTTGTGGGACTTCCTAGGGATCAAACTCTTTTATCTTGATCAAATTGTTGTTTGATTGATCACTCCCCTCTTGCTGCTTGGTACCTCTCGGCACCGAGAGGAGCCACCCACCTATGGAAAATTTAAAAATAAAAATAAAAATAAAAGATTTTTTTAAATTTTTAAATTTTTCGTAGGTAGGTGGCTCCCCTAGGCTTCAAGAGGTACCAAGTAGCAGAGGGGAGTGATCATAAAAAACTAATTTTCAATGGAACAAACATATTTGATTTCAAAAGAATCTTAATTAATCATCAATTTTTTTCTTCTTAAAATTTTGTGAAGTCCAATGAATGGCACATCAAGGTTGTTCAAGGGACCATGGTAATAGGTTCATGATAATAGGTATTAGTAAAATCTATTAAAAATAGGAAATTTTAGCCAAAAGTTTTAGATAGAATCTCTAAAAAGTTGTATGCTCACAGGCTCCCAAAATAGCAACCCTAGGTTTGTATGTGTTACTTAAGGTTTTAGATTTCACATCAAAATCTTAAAAATCAATGGCAATATTACAAGCATTAGTCCATTGTAAACGAATAATAAAGATAACATCTAAAGGGAGAAACTTGAATTTCAACCCAATTCTTAGTTTGATCAAATTTTGATGAAATGTGCTACCATCTCTAAGGCTATTAATTTTCGTACTATTTCATTAAGCCTATCAAAAATTACACTCCAAAACATGTCCAAATAGTTTTGGATCTATTCTAAACCAGTTGCCATGTCTAGTTAGACCTTCTGTTCAAATTGGGGAATCCAATAGAAGGCATGATCCTAGCATAGGGGCTTGTAGTATGGGGCCCATGTGATTTAGATGAGGAAGAATCCATAATGAGGTGTCTCTCCTAGGATTAGTGGACTTCTCGTAGACTTCAAACCTATAACTAATTTGTTTTTAGCTACTAATTGTCCCACTTTTTTCTTAAGCCAGTCCATCATCACATAGCCCCCCCTCCCCCCCCTACTAAGACCATGCCCAAAAAAAGTTATACAAAGACCTTCACAACAATGTTTTAATAGTGCAAGGAGTCCACGATTTAAGAGGTAGGAGGTCCATAAACTGACCAGATTCTAAATGTGTCCCCTATCTAAGAAGAAGTGGCATGTTCCTTGAAATATCTATTTCCATCATTGAAGAGGTAGGTAGGCTTAAAGGACAGTTTATGGACCTCCTACGTTACCTTCCAAAGATACGTTTTGCATCTGCGTAGTCTGCAACTCTGCATCAGATGAGGAATTCCAACAATTCTCCTGTTTCTCCGGAATGAAACATTCCAAGCAGCTTCTCTCTTCGTCCGCTTTGCTGACTGCATCTTTGGACACCTCCGTACCTTGAAATCAGAGGAGACGAAGAAATTGAACGCCATTTCTAGGCCAACTGATTGTTCATAAACATAATCAGGAAACGCCATAGCCGTGCATCTTTGTCTGTGAGATATCTTGAGCAGACAGACTTTCATCACGGCAATAAAGAACTAACTATGCTTCCCTATATAGCTAGGCTTGTCTGTGCTATCATCCAAATTCCAAATAGTTTATCACAATTTATTATTATTGACATTTCATCTTGCCTCAGGCAGTTGGTCCCGTGACTCCCGTCTCAGGAATTGGATTTTTTCAATTGCAGCAAGACATTCAAACCTGAGGTTTCATGGAAGCATATTATAATCCAAATAGTGGGTTTCACACAGACGGCTGCTTAATTAGATATGAGGTTGTCTTCGATCAGTGGATTATGTGATGTGTCCTTGAAGTCTCCCGATTTCCTCTTCAATTGTTGATGGAAAATCTGAATCAACAGTTGAACATGGCCTTCTTTCCTTAACTTCTACCTTGAGACAGTTCGATACGTTAAAATTTAAATGGCTTTAACATCTCTTCAGTCCGACTGATGAATCGGACCTTCGAACGTAATTCCACTCTTATTAATTGATTAATTGAGTCTCTTTGATACATTGAAATACATTGAAAAAATGACCTTAACATCTTTTCACCGCTAATGACAAAATTGGGACTCTTTTGTAAGAGGAAAAATCCCAGAAGGGAACGCCCAGTACGTACAACATGTGGTGCTACAGTAGAATTGTATGTGGCAAATTAAACTGCAGTGCACTTTGCGTGTTCCCTTCATCTTGAGATTTTGCCTCGCAAGCTCTAGCTTCGACTAATTTCCTCCGTTGCACCCTCTGGGATTTCAAATACCGCTTATCAGTACTCTTTGAAATTAAAGACCTCTGGGTGATTGCCGGCATTAATTCGTAGAACTTCAATGAACAAGGCAATTTGAAAAACTTGAATAATTGACCTGCAATGACAGTATTTTCTGTAACGGCAACATCCCTTCAATTCTATGCAAAGCTTTGCGTTACGTTGGGAGCAAAGGCATCAATTCTCATCAGCTACAAACTTGGCCAATCGGTCCAAGCTTCTCACTCACTCGGATTTCAATGGAAGGTAAACAAAAAGCTTGTGGCACACACTCAGTCGGTGCTATTGACGCCACTCAACTCCTTTTGATGTTCTGTCACCCCAATTTTGTCACCAATACTTGTGAAGTTGTATTGTTGCCTGGAGGCTATTGCACTGATAGTCTAAACCCAAGATGAAAATCAGCAGAGCGTGGTTTTAGGCTTAATGTACAAATTATAATAAAATGTTGAATTTTATGATTTCCAAAATTCAAGATGGAGTCTGTAGCCAGAAACTTGGCCAAGTAAGAAACATTTCATGAGTTGAAGTCCAATTCAATAAAGTTCATTTTCATCCCTAAAATTCAGATCAAGAGCAAGGAGGTAGTAAGGGGTTGCCAATATATACTAGGAAAAGTATTTTTCATGATCCATCGTTTTAGCATCTTCTTCTAATAGGAAAGTCAAAAATACTCAATGATGGAATTTTTGCCACCATGCACTAAAAACACACTCAAAGAACTCTCTTCCAAAAATTGAATGAAAAATTACTGCAGTTTTACATCCTCCATAGATCATTCAAATTTATCCAAAAGCCACTTGGAGGTACCATTGTCCTTTAACCTTGTAAAGGCGGATTGGTACAATGTGAATCATCTACTTAAAACAAAAAACAAAAGCACTCGTTAGAGGTCAAACTATTGTTCAAGAACTCCCCTTTTTGCACAAAATTATGAACATGAACATTTGCACTTTTGTCTTATATGGAAGGATCCTCAATCATCCATTGGACACTTAGAGTCTGCAATGATGCTAGAGGGTTAAGGAGATAACAATATTTGACGAGGGACCATTTGGAAGGTGCTTGAAGTGCTTGTTGTTACTAAAGCTTGAACAATAATCATATTTCAGATTTTGAGTACTATGCCTATAATAACTTTTGGCATGTACAAAATAACAAGTAGGTCACCATGTTGTTCAAATCATTTGCTTGAATATGGAGTATGTAGGTTTGGTTTGGTTTTTAGCTTTACAAGATGGTAGCGATATTTGTAGGAGGGTTTGAAATTCGAAATTAAGCACCAAACTTTGCATAGAGCCTACAATTGTTGGACAATTGGTTGTGTGCAATGGCTTGTTCTCTCTAGACAATAGTGATCTCCCTCATTATACATGGCTTGTTCTCACAATTTGGACTAACCTTTTTGTATTTAACCCTTTGCACATAAAACTTACTAACTCTCAAGTGAACCCTTAAAGGATGAACTAGTAACCAATCTTTTTTTCTTTGCTTTTTGAAAAAGTGCCAGGATGGCAATCACTTAAAATTTATTGAAGCATTGTATTTATATATTCATCCATCTTTTGGACCAAAAAATACTTTTCAATCATATTCATACACTTTTTCATCCAAATTTGGCAATTTCATCCACATTTAAAATAGAAATGGAATTTTTTTGGAGTAAAAAGATTACTTTCATCTAGCGAAATTAAGACATTTATTTTGAAATGGTGCAATCTAGCCCCATGGTGCCAAAAAAAAGGGCTACTAGAGACCATGGAAATCATTGCTTTTGGAACCATGTGACATCATCTTCTTTAGAAAACCCAAAAATATTCAGTGGAGATTAAACTATTGTGCAAGATCTCTCCTTTTTGCACAAAATTCCAAAGATGAATAATTGCACTTTTATCCTACTTAGCAAGATTCTTTGTCATCCATTGGAAACAAAACATCTATGTCGACATTTAAGGATTAACTTTGAAAGGATGAGAACTATCACCAGGTTACTTTCAATAGCAAAAAATGATCTAATTTTTGAACCAATAGTTTCTTTTTTCATTTCTAAAGTAATCTTGAAAGTCATCCATCAACCACTTTTTGGCCCTAGTGTCATTCAAGGGTTAACCATATATTAAAGATTTTGGATGACTTCACTATTATCCCTTAAAGGAGGTTAGCCTTGAGAGTATTGGCACTATGTGGACTATATTTGAGGTCACTCTGTATATAAGGTATGATTTCAGGCTCTATACAACAATTTTTGGAGCCAAAATTTTTTCCTTATGCTCCCTGCCAAGGCTAGTGTAGTGTGGCAAAATGTTTGGGCATACTTTGGTAGCCAAAAATTTGTGAAAAATATAAATATGGATGGGGATTAGGTGGGGTCTTTTGTAGTGGTTCCTGGATACCTTATACGGTACCTCACAAAGCAATGATTGATTTGGACAACCCTATTAGCCCATTGTGATGGCAACATACAAGTCAGCCAATTGCATTGTCACATGTGGTGGTGGTAACAAGTAAGCTCAATTGTCGTCATACACGACACAAGTATTCTTTTTCTTCGGAGTTTTTGTGGTTTGTGGAATGATATAAGTCGTTTACTTTGCTGAAGTCCAAACATGTGTCCGAAGTCCAAACATGTGTAAAAGCATCCTTGCTTTTCAAATGCTATAAGTCTAAATTTTAGTGAAGTATGAAAATCTCAATTGTACAATCTTGTAGTGAGCATGTTTTAGATGATGTGAAACAAATTTGGGGTCATTTGACTGTATAGATTGAATGATTATAATGTTTTAGTCATGAAAAAAGATGCTGAAATTTTCTTAAAAACACATTTGTAGGTGAAATTCAATTTCTAAACCTTCTCAAATGATAAAACTTTTAACAAAAAATTGATTCGAAACCAAAAGAAAAACACTTTGGTGAAAAAAATATCATTCAATTGACTCATTGTGTCTACAATATTGTTTTGAAATGTCAAAAAATAGTGAAAAAAGTAGCAAAAAATCATGTCTAAGGCTGAACCTCCCTCTACTAAAATGCTTCTCAGTCACTCAATACCTCTTGGATTGATATGAAATTTTAAACACACAAACTAGACTAGTATGTAAAACTTTTCCAAAAAAAATGATTGAAAACGGACCACATATGAAGAAGTTATAAGTTGCGGAAGTTCATTGTAATGCAAAAATGTCTAGATTTTGAACTTCGAATTGCTCCCAAACATTCAAAACAACTTGGATTGACATGAAAATTTTACCACAATAACTAGACCTTTAGAGTAACAAAATTCAACAAATTTTATTCCAAAAAAAACTTTTGATGAAAAAGTTACAAGCCCCCAAAGCTGCAGCCATCAGAATGCAATGTGGTGAGCTCAAATTGAACCTATGAACTTTGAAGGGCTCTCAAAAACTCAGTACATCTTGGATTGATCTGAAAATTTACCATTGAAACTAGACTAATATGTGCAACTTTTCCTATAAGTTTTATTGAAGTCCGACATTGGATGCAAAAGTAACAACACTTTGAATTTGACTGCCAGATAATGTGAGGATACTTTTCGTTCCCTTGGGGGATGAGGGGTTAACCACCGACCTCATTTGGTTAGCAATACCTTAAACCCTAACACCGCACAACCCTGTATTTCCATTTCACAAGTTGTAGGAGATACAATATGATTAATATAGACATTGTTGGCTCACTTTCCATAGTCCCAAATTCCTCATTGAATCTTAGTATTTTTCAAAAAAAATTGTAATTATTCCTCACACCAATGCCTACAATCTTCAAGTTCCATGTATTTGCAAATACATCTTTTTTTCTACCCATCTGAGTTGAATACACCAAACGTAGGCCAATGGTGGCTCCAACCTCCTAAAAGGGTTAAGTATAGAAACAAAGAATACACCTATTGGTCCAATAATCATAGTAATTTGGTGACTACCTTGGTCATGGGGGACTGCATCCTTCCAAGGAGTGATGTGGCTACTAGAATCCAAATTATGGGTAAGATGTAATGAATTTATTGAAATGCATGTGGATGAACGAAGTATCACACAACAAATGCACTTTCATTTATTTAATGACAATTTGTTTACTACTGGCACTTTCCAGAGAGTGCCAAAATCATGATATTCAACAGCCCAAAGCTGCTCAAAAAAGTGCTCAAAAAACTAAGACTGGTACAGTATTGACTAGGTTTACTGGTTTACTCACAACCTACAATCAATAATGCAACACACAATCCAGTGAGAGCCCATATTCACATTCTCCAAAAGCAGTCAGACTGAAATGTTCGGTTGTCTTCTTTTTCAAAGTGAGCTTCTCAAATTAACATCAATACAAGCATTATTCAAACCAAGTATACATTTAAACCCTTTTGGCAGAGTTCTCTGCTTTCCGGTACAGCCACACATCAGTACCATCGGTATGAGACTACTGGAGACCACTCTATGGCAACAACCTCGGTCCTACAATTTGACTCAAAGTACGCGATTAATTTCAGCGAAGTTGGGAGTAATGTAACAATTTCCAGTGACGTTGGGTGGACTCCCTAGTTGAAACAGACTATTATTTCCACAACTGCTTGAAAGAGAGCGACATCTACTGAAGTAACTGCAACTCGCTATACTAGAGTCATGTGATCATTCAAACCTACAGCCCTAGACATGCTGATTTCTCATTCTCCAAGCGAAATTTCAAGCCAAACTGTCAACATTCATGACCCGCTAATTCCACAGCTACTTCCCCTCTCCAATTCCTTGGACTTCCTAGCTAAACAGAACATGATTTTCATAAGTGTTTGTACCTTAGGAGAGCGATATCTAATACTTTAACTGACAACTAGACCTGTACACTACAGTCCGCACTAGAGTCGTATTATCCAAACCCACAGCGCTAGGCACGCCAATATCTCCCTTTGCAAGCGAACTTTCATGCCAAATATCCCACACGCAAATTTGGGTGGCAAATTCCATAGCCACCCAAAGGTATGGAGAGCAGTAGGGTACCTGGCCATGGACCCCCTACTCGTAGTCTTCCGAACGATTCTCAAATCTTGGGAACTCTGTATAAATCCTCCGGAGGGTCGATCAGTACTGGATTGATCAATTGCAAAAGTGCAACGTTGTCTGATCCCACTCCCCATAAAAGGCTTAACCCGGATCCCCTACACTCAAGCTGAAGGAGGCGGCGGCGCCGGCGGGCTTCCTGGCAGACTAGGGTTATGACAAACAAACCCCTTGCAAACCGACAGATAGATCACGAACGCAATCAACACCACCAGCAGCAACACAAAGATCTTGAGTCGAAAGTGCTGGAACCACAGGCGTCGTCTTATCTTCTGCCCCTGCCGCTGGAAGTTATGCGCATCCGACTGCAGTCCAGTCGATCTATCCACCAGTAAGTCGATCTTCTCGTTCCGGTCCAGCACTTTCTCGATATTCTCCATCATGATGCCTTTGACCTCCGCCACTTGCGACTTGATGCGGGAGAGTCTCTGCACCTCCTCGGGGTTGGAGGTCACGTAGAGCATGTGTTCTTCGAGGCGAGGGCCAAATTCCTTGTCGAGGCTGTGGGCGACGGCGAGATCGGCGCGTCCGCCTTGGTAACGGTGCTTGAAATCGTCCTTCACGCGTTCGAGGAAAGCGAAAGGGATCTGGCGACCGTAGTCCTCGTCGGACACGGCCAGGAAGGTGAAGCCGTCTTGGACGAGGAAGTTGAAAGTGTGGTGGTCGCAGACGTAGGTGTGCTTGTTGTTAGATTGGGGAAGCTTGACTAAACATTGCACAGCGATCGTGCTGAAGTTGCCGGTGAAGGCGGAGTGCTCGGCTAGCACGGTGGTGCCGCGAGCGACGAAACTGTAGATCAGCTGCGTCGACGAGGGGTCCCCCATCTCGCCCAAACACCCAAATCACGGTGCCCTGAAAAAAATCCTATCACTTCGTCACCAGGACTTCACTCTCACACGAGCGCACGGCGCTCTCACCCAGAATTCAAGCAGCCAAACTTAACCCAAATCCAAAACCAAGCACTACTCGAGCTCACCACCAGCGCGCTCCCACACGAGCTCACGGCGCCAGTACACAGATTTCAAGCAACCAAAGAAGCTTAACCCAAAACCCAAAACCAAACACTACTCGAACCCACCGAACCACCAGCAAGCTTCTCTTTCTGCAACCCAACCCTGGAATCGATTCAGGATTTGCACAAGCTCACAAAAAAAACCTCACTACTGGAACAGGGAGACCATGACTCAATCCCCAGCATACTACCTTCGCATCCTCTTCAAGCGAGATTCCTATTGCAGTACTATGAATAACAAGGTCGAGATTCTTCTAGCTTCTTCTTTCCCCAAAGCTGACATGGGGAATGCAAGGTTCCACACTGAAATAGTATTCTAGGGAGCATTAGTACTTGCTGCGAGAGCTAGAAACTGGGAGAGATGATATGTTTGTGAGTTTGAGGGAGAGCTCGGGAATCGGGAAGTTCGATTCTGTGCGAGAGTGACGGAGGAATGGGAGGATTGAAAGAATAAGTTAGCGGACCAGGCACGTGACTGGACAAAGTACCGCGTAGTACCGCGTAGTACCCCGGTTGCTACTTGCCGTACACACTATTCTAGGCGCGCCGGACGCACTCATGGACTGACGGAGTCGTGGACTCACTTACACTCTGTATGGTCCGTGGCTGGCCAGTCGTCGCCTCGTGTGGAATTCGGGGTCTCTGCTCAGCTGCCTCCGACTCTCCCCGAGGGCTGGTGACTTGCTGTGCTGATGACTTTGTCGATGAGTCATTCAGTTGACTTGAAAATTCTTGAATCAGACTCGCAGTGTTGTTGTTTTTTCATTTTGGAGAAGGAGCCAGTGGTTTCTTCCACACTCATGTGGTACTTAGGTGACACTTGGTGATACCTATATGAAAACTACAGTAGGTGATACCTATATGAAAACTACAGTAGGTGATACCTAGGCAAAAATTGGCTAATAGTCTTCCAATACAACAATAATCTGGCTATTTTTTGACCCCCCAAAATGAAAATTTTCTTCACAAAAAGTTGCCAACATCTTTTGGCAATAGCCAAGTGGCAAAAACTTGTGCATAAAAGAAAATCTAAGGCTAAGGGATTGTGTTATTTTAGTTGGAAATCATGTATTTCTCACTTCAAAATATTATAATTGGGAGTCTAAAAATTCATACTCATTGTTTTCCTTGAGCTTGAAACTTTTTTAACCCCTAAAGGACCGAATGACTGTTGATCGTAGGCAAGTAATCTCCAGTAGGTGTGTATGAAGTCATTTCTAACAAGTGTTCTTTAAATTTTGATATAAAGTGTGAACATCTTCCCCCTAAGTGGGAATGTAATTTATTTTGATTAGGTGCATGGATCAAAAGTTATGTTGCCTTCCACTTTTCAAGCAACTTGGGCAAAATGTGCAAAACACCTCCTCTACTTCTGAAATTTGGTAGGTATGTAACTAACATGATACAAGATGCAAAATGTAAAAATAAATAACCATGTGTAGTATAAAAATCTCTTTCTACTATTTCTGGGAGAAGTTAAAGGTTGTTCGTCTTGTCAAGCAAGGTAAAAAAACTTTTTCTCCTAACTTCAAACATTATAATCTCTCAATCCATAAGGTCAAAGTTTTTTAATGTATTTCCACACATTCCCATGATAGTCTAGTATAAATTTGTATAGTTGAACTTTGGGGAAAAAAAATCATTTTTTTACACTACCCTAAAAAGTGGCAATTTTTCACAATTTGTGCAGGGTTGTCATATCGGACGGGTCAGGGTCACCGGACATCCCGAACGGACAGGCGAACTGGACCGGCCGGCTGGCCGGTCCGGACCGATTGGACGGCTTCAATTTTTCAAAGTTGTGGAATTTTTTGGAATGACACGTCACCTCGGACACCTAGATCCAGGGCTCGGACGTCATGTGAGGGCGCGGACTCCTTCAGGCAGGGCGCGGACGGGAAATGGTAGATTTTACTTATGTGTTCTCCAATATATGTATATATATATATATAAATTTATTTTTTGAACAAATGGGAGACCCCACTGCATTAAAAAGAACTAGTAACTGCAATATATTTTACATGATTGCACTCACCAATGTTTCCAACATGCCCGTCAAATACAAAAATATAGAAAAGAAATATTAATAGGCTGCAATGTTTATGATAACCAAAACTGTTTATAAAATTCATGCATTGCAAAGTACAATAACAATACAATGAATCTATACTTCCAAAATATGCTCACTTTCTCATAGGTTATCTAAGACATTCCTTTGGCTTCTCGTCCATCTTTCTTCCAATTGCTACAATTCTCTTCAACTCTTAAAGACCCGAAATCTACCATTGATGCAACTCAATAACCTCAATTATTCAAACGACTCGACCTACGAACTTCTTGGGCACTTGGATCCGCTACATTAGCATCTCGAACAACAACATCATCATCCTTTGGTGCCTCATCATTCGCATCTTCGTTGCTGTCATATTCATCTTCTGCTTCACCATTGTCTGTGGTCCAATGTCCCTCAACTTCCGAGTTTTCATTTCGAAGTTCTATTGTAGTTTGACCTTGACTACATTTGCGCTTGAACCTCTTATGTCGTTGTGCGTTGGGGTCTTCTGCATCAGAATTTATAGTGGGTCCACCTGGAATTGTTGGAACAACAAATGCCGGGGTTGACCCACTAGGTCCTGGTATGTATGTACTTAGGAACAGTTCTATCACCCTATTTGGATCTCTTGCCCCAATTCCAAGGAGTAGATGATTAGTAGGCCTTGATGATGATGCTTCTCCAATATGTTGACCTTCTCTTCGTCCATGGCCTCTATTTCCTCCACGGCCTCCAGCCCTTCCACGGCCTTTCGTCTGTCCACGGCCTTGTTGATATTGACCTAGTTCATGACGAACGGGGGGCCGAGGGGCCATAGGTGGTCTACCACCAATAGTACCACGTGAAACGCTTTGCAGAGTCAAATCAACATTCCCCAGAGAGCCTAACCCTGCTGGAGAAGGTCTTCGGATGGCATTGGAATTTGTTACTGAAGATGGGTCTATGGAATGTGGTGTTTGTATACCTTGATCAGAAATAATAGGATGGCCCTCAACTGCAACGGGTACACGGGCAAGGTCTTCTAGTGGTTCTACAAATGCAAAAACATCATTAGGGTCCACATGCTCTGGATCAAAAGGCCTTCTCACATTACTAGCCGGTTGGTTTCTTGCAATAGGGCGTGCCACTCTTGCATTTCTAACATTTCTGTCATGATGTCCTTGAATAGCTCTAATGTTTCGAGTTGATGGCCCCACTCCTATAGGCCTTGTATTGCCATCTCGATTGTGAGAAGATCCTCCACGGTTTGGATTTGCATTCCTCCCCCTGTTTATGTCGCCATCTTCATTTCTACCGCCATTTCCATTTCCGTCGCCATTTCCTGGAGGGAGGTTGTCATCATTGTTGTTGTTGTTATGGGAAATACCATCATCGACGTTATCGTCATTTGGATTGTTAGTCTCTAAAGAAGACGACAAAGCGGGGACTTCAACGATCCCTTCATTTTGAGGAAGTAGAGGTGAAGGACTGCGACATGGATTGGGTGGAATGGGTGGCCCCCAAGGACCCCAACGACCATTAAGGAATTCCTCCTTTCCATCGTCAGCATCTCCATAGTAGTTCCTTGCTTCCTCGAGGTGATTAGCTCCTCGCCTCCAAAGATCTGGGTTTGCCGGATACTCTTGAGGTGCTACGTAGGCTTCTCCATCAACCTCTTCTTCTTCCTCTGCTTGCATTGCATCGAATTCCCGATTGCGTTCATTCGCCGGGAGCGGACCAAGGGCATCTGGATCGAAATCCTCCGAGTACATATTTGCATCATACCAACGAACTGGATCGGCTCGTGGTCGCTGTTGAAGTACACGGCTATTGGTATAAATATATACCAATGACTTTGCCTTTTCGGGGGCTAATCGATTTCGGACCTTATTGAGAACAAAGGAATAAATACTCCAATTCCTTTCACAAGAGCTAGTAGAACACGTGAGGGATAAAAGACGCACAACAATTTTTGAAAGAGCCCGATCTCCAACCCTATGCCACCATTGGTGGGGAAGCATTTGTGTCACATGGATGTTGGGTGTCATAGCTGGATTGTACGGTCCACTACCCTCCTCAAATTCTGTTAATTCCGCCAACACATCATCGAAATTCACACCCACTGAATCTACCATCTTGCGGATGACTCTATACAATGCACGTAGGGCAGTTCCATCCACCCTGAGCGCCATATTATCCAAGAGATATGGATTCAAAAGGGCCGCAGCGTAGTGTGTATCTTCAAAAACCATGTCCCATCTTTCATTGAAAGATGCTTCCAAAATGACTGCTATGTCATCACGTAAGTTGAAAGGTGGTTCTCTTAAAGAATACACGTGCCCTCCCAAATTGTGCATTACGAGCCACGCCCGACCCATGGCTGGTTCTCGTCCATCAAACACACGCAAAGCCTTCAATACGTCTTCAGTCATGTACACGTAATTCACACATCGTTGCTAGAAAGCCACATCTTGAATGGTTCTTCTGACATTACGTGAAGCGATAGCTGCCTGCAGTCCATTTTGTTCGTTCCGTAGGGTATCAAAGTAATTTAGAACACGCGGGTGGTTATTTAACCGCTCCAAGACTCCTCTGAGTTTCACCAATCGCTGCAACATGAGGAAATTACAAGCGAAGCGGGTTTCGCTAGGCACTACGAGTTGCAAATTCGGACTCAACTCACGGAAAACCGACATGGTTGCATGATGGTTTCGAATGTATTGGCATAATCTTTTTGCCCTGGCAATTAAATCCAAAAATTCCTGGATTTTGGCCCAATCTTCCAACATGAGATCTAGTGCATGTGCCATGCAGCCTTGCGCAAAAATGTGCGGATATGTTCGAGTGATGTCTTGCAATGCCCCAAGCATGTTTGCTGCATTATCTGTGCACACTTGTGTCACATATTTGGAATCTACCTTCTCAATGTACACTTTCATTTGGTCCGCTATGTAGTGCATTGTTTTCTTTTGCGAGGTAGTATCAATTGACCCCAAAAATACATCACCTGCAGGGCATGACATCATCACATTCATGAGGGGCCTCCGATTGACATCATCCCAACCATCGGTGCATATCGACACCCCATAGTGCTTGACAGCAAATCCAACCTTCTCTTGAATCTCCTTCTCAATTTGCAACCTCCTCGGTTCAATTAAATTAGTCCTGAAGTGATGGTAAGAAGGTGGACTATATTCAAACCTTGCCTGTGAGGTTGCCTTCACAGCCTCAATGAAGGCTGGATGCCTTGCCACATTAAATGGCACATTCGCTTCATAGAAAAAACTTGCCCACTTCTCATCCAACTCCTTCTTTACAATGTTGAATGCGTCCGCCATGCGCTGCTGACGTAGTGATCCAGATTTCGTAGAATTCGATCCAGCAAGACTATATGACGTTTGTAGAATATCATTTCCTTTTGAAACGTTTGTCCCTTGTTTCGCTCTCCCACCATTGATCCCACCCGTCACCTCATTTTTAGTAGCTTCACTTGAACTTGCACATGCAGTTGCTCTAGATGGCGCACTTTGAATTGGTCCTCCCTCATACATGTCCCCGACATCCATTCGTAGTGGGACAAAACCTGTACAATTGGCAAATCTATGTCGCACATGACGAGGCATACTTCGACAAATTGACCTCTCCGATTTTGAGCCATATCCGAAATGTGCAAAAGCACGTTCACGTTTGTAATTGAAGGTCCCAGCACAGAAAACACAAGTCACCTTAATCCCATTCTCCGTAAAGTTCAACCATGGTTCCCATTCCTTGGTCTGCTTCCTTTGACTTGCCATTGTGTTCAACCATTCACAAATAATTTCAAATGTCTTCCTCTTCCTTCGTATTGAAGTTAAAAAGATCGTAGATATACCGAACAAAGTATCAGTAACAGCAATTAGCGCTAATCCACTGCTTGAACTGATTTTGATATCACCTCAGTAGCAAACTAGGGCCATCTGACACCCAAGTAGACTCACAAGGAGCTCAAAATGAATTGAAGTCCAAGAGATAGAGGCCAGGTGACAAATGTGGGGAATGTCGGGTCTTCCTTTTCTTTATATACTTAGGGAATGCAGGGGTGTGGACTTCACCGATGTGCGTGGCAGCAAGGCGCGGACGTCTTCATTCCCAAAGTGTAGGGCGGGGACGCACACTCTCAATATTTTTGGAGGACGTTCACAACGCACACTTCAATCCCTGGCATTAGGGCGCGAATAGGAAGGTAGGGTGGGGACTTGAAGTTAGGGCACGAACTCCAGGGCGCGGACTTGAAGTCAAGGCGCAGACTTCAGGGCGCGGACTTGAAGTCAGGGCGCGGACTCCAGGGCGGACAATTCACAAAGGCGGAAGAACTTGAGAGAGCGTAGCTGAATCACAGACTCCATAGTGTGGACTTGAAGTTAGGGCATGGACTCCAAGGCGCGGACTTGAAGCCAGGGCGCGGACTCCAGGACGCGGACTTGAAGTCAGGGCACGGACTTCAGGGCGCGGACTCCAGGGCGTGGACGTGCTCGTCCAGTACAGGAGGCAGGACTTTGAAATGCACTTGGGCTTTGACATTCTTCAGTCCCTCCTTTTTTTGGAGCGAGGAAACCATTAATTATAGCCTCAACAACTTGTTTTGGATTCCGACAAGGCAATGAAAGCAAGATGCCAAATAAAGAGCTCCATTGACTAAGATTTGGAAGAAACTTCATGGAAGAGCATGTCCCCTTCATTGTGGTGAAAGATGTTAGCAAAGCTCTCCCATCCCAACTCTATGCCATTCATTTGCGTTTGGATCATTCTCTCTCACATATTTTTGGCTTCATTCTTGAAACTCTTACATTCCAACTTATACTAATTTTTTTCTTTTGGTTGAATCATTCTTTCTTCTATTTTGTTCCTAAAACACTCCCATCCCAACTCAAAGCCAAATGTTCATTTTTTGTTCCATCATTCCTTTCCCTATTTTTTTGGATCATTCCTAAAACTCTCCCATCCCAATTCATTGTTCTTTTTTTTATTTGTTGAATCATCTCCTTTTCTATTTTGTTTTGCTTCATTATTTAGCAAGACTCTTTTCTAGTTTTCTTCCAACTCCCTGCTGATCTTGATTTGTTGAATCATTCCCTTTCCTATTTCATTTTTGCTTATTTTCTAAAGTTCTCCCACCCCAATTCAAAGCCATTAATTTTTTGTTCCACCATTCCCTTTCCTATTTTTTTTGGCTTTGGATTCCTAAACACTTCCATGCCATTTTGGGGGGGTGGATTAATTCCCTTTCCTATTTTATTTGTTTCATTAGGAAAGTTGTTCCATCCCAAGTTATACAAAAACTAAATGGCATTATTATTCCCATCCTAGTTTTTTTGGGCTTGATTAGCAAAATTGCTCCATTCCAACCCAAGCCCCAACTCCCCCAAGGCCATTGAAATGATTTAATTTTTGTATTCCCTAAACCCTTTCTAATTTTTTTTTGTTTCATTTGCAATATTATTCTATCCCAACTCAATGCCATTTATTTTTTGGTATATCATTTACTTCCTAATTTTTTGTGGGCTTCATTTGCAACATTATCCCATGCCATCCCAATGCCCTTTATTTTTTGTATATCATTCCCTCCCTAGTTTTTTTTGGCTTGATTAGCAAAATTGTTCCATCCCACCTCAATGCACTTTATTTTTGGTATATCATTCACTCCCTATTTTTTTTGGCTTGATTAGCAAAACTCTTACATTCCAACTCAAGGCCATTTAGTTTTGTGGTATCCCAACTCAATGATAAATTATTTTTACGGTATCAAATTGAAGTCTTTCCATTCTCTTTGCATGTCATATACACAAAGTAGGTAAGAAAAAAAATTGAGGATAAAGGCTATCATATGCATTAGAAAATCAACATTGGCAATTGACACCTTTCATTAAATCTTTAGGGTCACTCCATCCCAACTCCATTCCAACTCAATGATAAATTTTATTACAATACATTTCCATTCTCTTCACATGTCATAAAAAAATAGATAATAAGAAAATATGAAGTTAAAGGCCATCACATGCATTAGAAAATCAAGAATGACAATGGATACTTTGCATTAAATCTTGAGTAGAAAAATTTAGCCCATTTGTTTATGGTACATGGGGCAAAAGACTCTTTAATAAAAAGGAAAATAGTTAAAAAAAAATTCCTATCCATTTAGGTCCCAACTTTGTATAAAATAGAATTGTAGGGCCTTACATCGGATCCTACCCTTGGATTCCCTGCTTGCCTTGGATTCTCTTCCTTGGATTTCTTTCTCCCCGTTTTTCTTTGCTAGAATTATATTTTAGCAAAAAAGCAAATTCAAGTATTTGTGTTTGGGATTTAGGCCCTTAGGCTCAAACATTGTAACTTGTAACTAAAGTTTTGAATCATACCGAAATTAAATTTACGAAAGTTTGGATGACTCCATTCCTCGTTATGGGCATTGAATTTCAAAGCACTTACATTTGAAGTCAATGCCATTTTGGGGGGTTGGATAACTTGGAAGGGAACCATTTCTAAGAAAATAGCTACAAGGGATGGTTTTTGAATGGAAGCTCAGATCTTCCATTCTTTTGGATTCACGTGAAGGGACTAATATTTGAAAATGCTTGGTATAAGGGTTTTTGGAATGATTGATAGAATGAATTTTATTAATGAACCCATAGGTTTTATTTCTTCAAATCCATCATTCATAATAAAGGATTCAATTTGAGGCATATTAACTAAAAGAAATTTATTTCGGAAACGAGAAATTACAAGTTACATTTTCTTCTAAATATAAAGGGATTGTTTGTTTTTGCTCATATCTCTTCATTGTCTAGCCTTTGTGGCTTGTCCTGTTATGTATTTTTTTTTATGCAATGGTTCTTTCCATTTGTTAAAAAAACAAAAAAAATGTAAAGGGATTCAAGTTTTTTTATTACCTGGCAGTTGGTACAAGGGACTATTGCTTAATTGAACGTACAAGTTAAATTGAAGTAGAATGATTGTGAATGCCAATCCATGATTACAAATCATTGGTACAAGAAATTGATTTTCACATGAACTTACAAGTTATATTGATTTGAATGCATGAGAAGGGTTCTTTTCTAAAGGTAATTGCTACATCTATTTGTTATTTAATTCAACCCTAAACCATTAACTCAAAGCATAAACCCTAAACCCTGCACTCTTGGAACCCTTGGCTACTAAAACCTGCACTCTTGAAACCCTTGGCCAAAATAATTCAAGAAGTTGGAGGGTGGAACTTCACTGCGCTGACGCTACTCAGGGCGTGGACGTCATCATAAGGCGGGGACTCCAAGTGAGGGCGGGGACTTGAAGTTAGGGCGCGGACTTCAGGGTGGGGACTCCACGGTGAAACTCCACTACATAAATGTGGGTGCGCACATGGGGATGCACTGGGCATGGGATCCCTCCTTCTTCCTATTTAATGGTCTTGGAAGATGGTGTCCCCCCTTTTCATGGAAAGAGGGAAACATTAAATGCTATCACACCTTTCTTTAGAGTCCTCATATTCATGGAGAGACAAGAATGCTTTCTCTCACAAATGTTTTTGCTGAATGGACTGTGTTAGGGCGCGGACGCAGGGCGTGGACTTCACGGCGGACAATTCACAGAGGCGGAGGAACTTAAGAGAGCCCAGCTGAATCACAGACTCCATAGTGTGGACTTGAAGTTAGGGCGCGGACTCTAGGGCGCGGACTTGAAGTCAGGGCGTGGACTCCAGGGCGGACAATTCACAGAGGCGGAAGAACTTGAGAGAGCGCAGCTGAATCACAGACTCCATAGTGTGGACTTGAAGTTAGGGCACGGACTCCAAGGCGTGGACTTGAAGCCAGGGCGCGGACTCCAGGGCGTGGACGTGCTCGTCCAGCACAGGAGGCAGGACTTTGAAATGCGCTTGGGCTTTGACATTCTTCAGTCCCTCCTTTTTTTGAAGTGGGGGAACCATTAATTATAGCCTCAACAACTTGTTTTGGATTCCGACAAGGCAATGAAAGCAAAATGCCAAATAAAGAGCTCCATTGACTAAGATTTGGAAGAAACTTCATGGAAGAGTATGTCCCCTTCATTGTGGTGGGAAATGTTTTTCCTTACTTCTTGTAACACTTCAAACTACTTTGAACCAACAAATAGTTTAGGGTGTAAAAAAAAGACTCTACATTCTAAAGTGTTTAGGACACTTTGAGGAAATATTTAGGAAATGTTTTGGAAATGTAGTGTACTAGATAAAAGGGTAAAACCTCATTTTGTTTAAAATGAAAGAAATAGTAGGGGGTTAAAAAAAATTCTAGGCCTTCAATACGTCACTTGAATTTTTAATTCCATCATTCCCTTTCCTATCTTGGGGGGCTTCATTCCTAAAACTCTTCCATCCCACCTCAATGCCATTAATTTTTTTGTAAATCATTCAATTTTCTTTTTGGCTTCATGAACTCTTTAAACACTTCCATTTCAACTATTTGCCCTCTGTTTTTTGTTCCACCATTTCTTTCTTCATTAATTCCTAAAACTCTTTTATTCCAACTCCATGCCAATATTTATTTGTTGCGTCATTTCCTTTCCTATTTTTTTTGCTTTCCATTTTTTTTCCTTCATTTATTCCTGAAACTCTTTTATTCCAACTTTAAGCAAGCTTTTTTTTATTCCATCATTCCCTTTCCTATTTTTTTTACTCATTAGCAAAATTCTTCCATCCCAACTCAATAATAAATGTTTTTTATGGTACCAAATTGGAGTCTTTCCATTCACTTCCCATTTCTCATATGAAGAAATAGGTAATCAATAATAAGATTTGTTTCATATCTCTTTCACATTTGTTTGCTTTTATTAACATTTAAAATGCACTTACATTCCAATGGATTGACATTTCTTTCCCTTCCCTAGTTTTCGTCATTGATTGGAAATGAATCCTACTCCAATTCAATGACATTTAATTTCATTCCCTAAATGTTTTTATCATTAAATCCTATTCCAATTCAATGACATTTAATTTCATTCCCTAAATGTTTTTATCATTAAATCCTATTCTAATTCAATGACATTACATTTCTTCACCTAATTTTTTTTATCATTGAATATTTGAATCCTATTTCAACTCAATGACATTTCATTTCCTTACCTAAATTTTATCCCCATTGAATCCTAATCCAATTCAATGACATTTCATTTTTCTCACTAACTTTTTTATTTATTAAATCCTATTCTAACTCAAAGACATTTTACTTCCTTCCCTAATTTAAAGTTTTCAATTTTATTTTATGGTCATTTTTTGGTAACCATTTTATTGGATATGTACCTATTTCCATCCCAATTTAATGATTCCCATTTACCTTTCCCAATTTTGGGTGCTACGGATAACAATACACTTCCATGCCATTTTTTTGGTAGGATTCATTCCCTTTCTGATTTTTTTGTGCTTGATTAGCAAATTGCTCCATTTCAACCCAAGTGAATTTAATTTTTGTATTCCCTAAACCCATTCTAATTTTTTGGGGCTTGATTTGCAAGATCATTTTATCCCAACTCAATGCCATTTATTTTTTGGTATATCATTCTTTCCCTATTTTTTTGCTTTTCTCCATCATTCCTTTGCCTATTTCAGTATTTTGCAATTAAATATGTACCTATTACCATCCCATTTTGGGGGGGGGTTCCATCATTCCTTATTTCATTTGCATTAATGACATTTCAAAAGTGTTTTTTTCCTATTAAATGACATTTGTGATCCTTCCCTAATTTTATTCATTGATTGGAAATTGGGAATGAATTTTACTCCATTTCAATGACATTTCATTTCATGGTATAAATAATTTTAATATGTATGAAGTCAACAAGTCGTTTCAAATGAGAATGTGCAAAAAATAAACGAAGTCAATTTGGGCAAAACCATTCAAAACAAAATCATATATATTTCATATGCATAGTGTAATATAAAGTAGGAAAGTATATAAGCCTATATAATGCTAGGAAAGTAAGTCTTCTAAGAAAACCTAAACTCACTAGCTAGAACACTCTAAACTATACTTAGTCAATGTTCATTGGACTACTTGCACTACCACTTGGTCTAGCCTCATTGTCATGTGTCCCGGCGTGGACTGGAAGGTCTTCATCTGAGCCCAAACAAAGTCTACGAACTGCGGATCGAGTTCTCCTTGCTGGTCCGTCTTCCTCTAATATAGCCCTCAATATTTGTGATTGTTTGAGGCTCTAAAGACATTGGAGAGTTCCTGGGCTATGCTGTTCTAACAAATAGTCCATCCCTTCATTTCGAAAGGTTTCTCGCCACTCTGACTCCAATAGTTGTGCAAGTTCAGCAGGGTCTGGCATGCCAATGTCTTCCCCCATCCGCATCCCATTGTCGTCAGTAATGCGAACTCCATCAACGCCCCATAACCATCCACGAGGATGAGGTCCAAATTGGAAGTGTTGTCCAGCTTCGTTCCAATGCCCATTGAAGCATTGGAAGAAGAAATTCCGTCTTCCTTGGCTGAAGTTGTCCTTTAGTGGAACCAAGTGGTGGCACACCTCCACAATTTGAGCCGGATCTCTTTCCCAACCCCATTCGGTACAAAGGTTTTGTTTGTCCAACGAATGGATGTTCAATTTCCAGCTCCACACCAAGTCTGTTCCCCACTTTTGAGAATGATCAGGGGCATTTTCAGCATTGAATTCCCAATGCGGTGGCATGTAGGGAACTAATCCAAACAACTCATACAAGCGCTCATGGAAAGGAGCCTTGCACAATGAACAGCGTCGGCGAATAATCATCAAGCTAATTAGGTAGAATGGGTGGTACAAATGTTCGCACGTGCCTAGGTGCATTCCACCTTTTGGGCCAAATGGATTAAGACAAATGGGACATGTAGTTCCATCATGCACGAAGGTTGAAGGATTTGGCCACAGTAGTAATGGATTGCCTTGATGGTCGACGGCAGAGCCAACTGCATTCTTGAAATCCCAAGCATGTTTGGACCAATCGATGGATGTTGGTCCACCACCAATGTTGATGGTTGTCATTTCATCCATATTGAAAAGATCATCCACTAGGGCCCACGATGTCAAACCAAAAACCCTCTCTTGATTGTTCGCGCCGTAATTGTTGTCTATTTTTTTGAATTCTTCCACCATTTGCCTAGTTCTGTCAACACTAAAGATGCATGCCATCTTCCATTGGTAATATTGCTCCATCAATGCATGCAATTGATTTTTCAATCTCAAATTGTTTGCAAGCACATCCGTCAGTTGGGTGCTTCGGTCAACTGGTATTGCTGCAACTACATTCGTGGGTAATTCTCCGAAGGACAATGAATCTTCTTGAGTACCCATTATTGCACCAACTTCTGTATGTTCCAATGGAATTTGAGAATTATTTGAAGGCCCTTGCGCTTCCCCTCGTGGATCCTGACCAACATTGGTTAATGTTGCTGCCTCAAGAGCGTGTCGAAGTACCTCCATCTCAAGTTGTTGTTGATTGATGATGTTGTCCTTCTCTTTGATTTCTTCCCTCAATTTGTTGACATCATCATATAAAGAATGCAATTCCGCATTCTTGTCATTCACTTCGGTCAACAAACTCTGAATTCGGTTTGCAGCAGCTGTAACATCAACAATTCCTATTGTTGGTTCGTCAGTAGGTGGCGCCTGTTCCTCCACAACATTTTCTGGTAAAACCTCATTAGTTGCAAGCACAGCCCTCCTCTTTTTAGCACGTTGTTGTTGTGTTCTAGGGTTGACTACAATTGGTACATGAGATCCATCAGAGTCATTGTCCGTAGATGAGTCCGAAGTGTCATAGTTTGGTGGTGCGCGAACCTGTGTAGTTTTTTTCGATAGACCATCTTCCGGGTATCTTTTTACCCCCCTTGGAATGAATCCATTCTCTGGGGGAGGAATTTTGACATTTTCCCCCATTGTCTTCAAAGTTGACCAATCCACTCTCTTGTTCAACTTCACCTCCGCATGGACCCCTCGTGCAATGAAAAGATGCACTTCATTGCGTGTGACGTTCAGGACATCATACAACACCTGGAACACCTCAATGCATCGGTTCATGAACTCATTGTCAAGGCAATGTTTCAAATTTGCCTTGTGGAAGCGTCTATGAAAGTTATGTCACTCTTCCAGGAAGACCTTGTCAATGTGGCACCACTCGATGTAATTGGTGCAGTCATCATAAGTCCATGGATCAGGCACGTCCTCCCACCCCTTGAATGCAAGCTTGGCAGGGTTACGTAGAACATGCAGTAGCTTACGAGGTTTGGTTCCTGCTCGCAGTCGGGTCTTGTCTCGTTCCTCCTTGGTCCTTCTTGGTGGTGTAGCCATTTTTGCAGAAAAATTCGAAAACCTCCAACGTGGCAATCAAGTAGACCCCGCACAACGCTCACAACCAGCTCAACAAAGAGATGGAAGGCTGAGAGTATGCAGGGTGGGCACAAATGGGGCGGAAACGGCTTTATATAGTTGGAGGTGGGGGATGCCAGGGCGCGGACGCCATAGCAGGGGGCGTGGACCTCTGGGAGAAGGGTGGGAACGCTAAAAGTCAGGGCATGGACGTGAGCGGGGGGACTATATAAAGTGAGTCCCCACCCTCATTTCTTTGCCAAGTCCGCGCCCTATGCCTCACACGCTAGTTCATCCCCGCGGCCTATGTGAGTGAGTTTGGTGGGTGGTGGGCTTGGCCCGCATATGTGACCTGGTTTTTTTGAATTTTTTTTAACTTTTGTGCTTTTGGATAGATACGGAGGCCCATCGTACCAAATTTTTTTCATTATGACAAGGGAAGGGAGTGGATCTGCGGAAAAACATCTTATGTTTAAAGATTTGGATGATGTCGGTGAGATGGTAATTCCATCCACGAACACATTGATGTCCTCAGGTTCATCAAATCCTTCGTCATCAGGCCAAAAGAAGCACAAAAAAACCCAAAATCCCCATATGCCTCCACATGAATTTATAGTTGAAGGGAGAGCAATAGCTGTGGTGTTCTACACTCGTTGAGGTACAACTATGTTGACCAGGGAGTATGTGGCGCACAACGTAGAAGGATACCACAAACTGACGAGGGACTTGCGAAGGGAGCTGGAGTCAAATTTTGAAGCATCTGAGAAATTCAACAATTTCTCTGATTATTGGTTGCACCAAGATTGGTTGGATAAACAGGTAGTTGCCCTCACAACCAATATAGTGTCAAATTGGTGTTACCACACGGGTAAGAAAGAGGATGGTAGCGATTGGGACATGCAGAACAAAGAGTTGGTTGCAAAATTGAAAATCATTCAAAATTTTGCTCAACAATTTTCTTCATCGCGTAAGAAAAAGCAAGCACCATAGAAAGCGACAATTGAAGACGCAATAAGGGCTCATTGTGTGAGTGGAACATTCAAGTGGCTTGAAAGTTCAGTAAAAGTCATCCCCATGCCGGAACAGAGTGCGGTTGGTTCATATGGGACCATGAGGACGGTGATGCTTACAAAACTTGAGAGCATTCCTAGTTGGATATTTTTTGCTGGGAAGAGCTTGAAAACCACAAATGAAAAGGAGAAGCGCCAAGGAATCATCAATGAGGCGGGAGGGTGTCCAGTGATACATCATGGCATCATTCGAATTGCGTACCTCCACCCTAAAACGATGGAAGGCTATACGCTGTGGTGGAATGGAGGATCTCTAATTTCTTTCTTATCCAAATACAATTCGAAAGTGAGCCAATCAGTGGATGCGGATGACATTGAGCGTGAACAAGGTACGGGGTTGACAAAAGAGGAGCTTGCATGGGTTGCAACTTACCGAAAGAACCGAGTGAACTTGGCACTTTCCTTGCTTGTCATTGTGGGGAAATGCCACGATGCACAGTACATGCACAACGACATAACTCCATCCAATGTTTTGCTCCATTTTGATGATTGGAAAGAACAGAGGGTGTACATAGGGATATGTGATTGGGGACTTTCTAGCCGAGTTGTAGAGAAGGAGCCATCAAGGTATGACTTTCCCAACATGGAGATTCTAGTGAAAGAGAAGAAAAAGCGAAGGTTTGCAGCACCTGAATTGTTTTATGTATATAGAGAGCAGGGTTCAGCAAATTCAATTGAGGCCATGTAGAAAACACATTTGTACTCCATAGCTGCTGATGCACATGCGGCGGGATGGATAGCAGCTGCAATTTGGAAAGAGGACTGGAACCCCAAATACTTTATAACAAAGAATCCAGAGCAATATCAAAACCTCAGGATCAAATTGGAAAGCCTCGTAAAAGAGGATGTGAGTGAAAGGGCGTCAGTGCTAGATGTTCTAGACACATTGAGAAACGCACCCCACTGTTGGACTATGCCAGATTGTTGTTATCGTACATAGTATTTAGTTGTTTCACTTTTTGTAGTTTAGCATATAGTTTAGGCATAGAAGGTAAATCATCCTCATAGAGGACCATGTGTACCTACTTGGAAATTGCCAAACACCTCAAAATATATATAAAATCAGATGTATTCTATACTCAAAATCTCATAATATATTAATATTTCATTTGATTGTTCTTTCTCATTGCATTTTTATGAGTTCTATGAATTGATGATAAAACTTAAATAAAAACAATGAATGCAATAGTTTGGTATAAAAATACATACACTTTATGTTTTCACTATGCCTATGTTTTAGGAGTTCATGAAGCCCCCTAAAAAAAAAGAAATGATCCACCAAAAAAAAAATGACATTGAAGTAGATTGGAAGAATTTTAGGAATGAAGAAAAAAATATAGAGTGTTGGAGTGACTTGGAATATGGCATATGAAATATAAAATATGAAATGGAAATATGTAAAAGCATATTAATTTAGCATATGTAAATCCAGTCCGCACCCTGCATGTTGTAGAATCCATGTGGCATCCACATGGCCTATTTTTCTGTTTTCATGAAGTCAACTTTGTGTTGACTGTATCGGACCGGCGAGACTTCTAACGGACGTCCTGGACGGACGGACGAGAAAACCGGACGTCTGTCTACTATGACAACCATGAATTTGTGCCTGAAATGTGCCTTGGTCTTTTAGGGGTTAACTAATTTTCTCATAGATTCACTAATGGGGTGTAGACAGGCTTAGGTCCTAATTGGAAATTCTTTCCTAAACCAATAGTGTAAAGTTCGTTCCTAGGGAGGCTATTTAAATAGGGATACTTCCATGCTAAATTCCTACTTGATCATTGCAATTATAGAAAATAAAGAAAAAGTTCCTTAACCACAAGCATAAATGTTTTCCTCACACGTATAAGCTAATTGCTAAATTCATTCACTCCACTCTTATTGGCCACAAGGGTTAAGACTTGCTCCCCAAATTATTTCTTTAATCTTTAATACTCCTATTCTCCTTTATCTTTATCTTTTCACTCCTTTAAATTTTCTTTCTTCCAAATTGGCTTATAAACCAGGTACAACTTGATTCGCTATAAACTTCCTACTTGGATAAAACTTTGACAACCTAGCTCTTGTCCTCACTTTCAACAACTACAGGATCTTTCTTTTTCAACTTGGAAATCATGGTTGATACACAATCTAGCTTTGGATAATTTTGTTTACAACAAAATTTACAAATCTCACATGCCAATTTGGATTTAATCTTCTTCTCATCCATGACACAGGGACACATGCAAACTTCTTCCAATTAGCCTTTGACAATTAGATTTAACACTCAACAATCATACACATTTTCAACTACACATTCCAATTCAACTGAAAACATTTCCATATATTAATTTCCAAATTGGTGATCAAATCACCGTTACAAACGTTCAAAGGATGTATATCCAAATAGCTAAACATTTATGCACAACATCCCAACTAGGATCTACAATTGATTCCTATCAATCAACTCTTAATCCATCTCTTTAACTCCTATTAGATCTCAAATTTCACCACATCTCTTCCACTGAACCACCAATTAGGCTTCACAACTTCCCATTTCACAAAACACAAATATAAGAACCGAATTGCTCATAGACATTCCATCTCACTAACTACACAACTTGGACTCATCTCCATTTCAACTAATTTCCAATTAACACATTCTCCAACTTGGACACAAACCAACTCCATAACACATTAATATAGACTCAATATTCCATAGAATACCAACTCATTCCACTCATATACACAAACATATACAAAATCAACACAAATGCAAAAGAAAACTACATAGCTAAAACTGACTGGGACACGCATTGGCAACGCACAATAGTGGGTAAGAAAAAATTGCAGGAGAAACCATCCAAATAGGAATTGGAGCAAATGAAGACTAACTGTAACAAGCAAATTGGCTTATTCAATTGACTCAACTGACACTCCGGAATAGGCAACTAAAAATGCAAACTGGGATCCCAATTTGGCAAAGGCATAGACCATGCCAACTAGGACTTAACCACCAATCAGCCATCTTTAACCTGAGCAACTCGGTCCACTCCAACTTGGGCTAACCCCACAACGTCAGAATCAATCAACTAAGAAATTTCACAAAGACTCCAAATAGAATTCTAACTGAACAAAATGACCCTACTAGGCAAAAAGAACAATCAACAACTACACAAAAACATCAAAATACACCCAAAATCACTCAAAAATTTACTAAAGTAAAAATCCAACTAGGCAATCTACATGGGGGCTATTATAATCCTCAATAATTTTTTTCATACCACTCCCAGATTGGGTATTCAACTAATCTTTCGCACATTTAAGTACACATAAGATAAGAGACAATTTTGGGGGACATAACAATATTAAACAACCTTGGAATCCTTTTTCTCCTTCAGAAAGTGGGAGCCCTAGCATTACAACTTCCAAATTAGCCAATGACTTTCTACATACTACACTAAATTTACTCCTAGGGATCTAAGGTGGGATTGTCCCAGTCTCCAAGGGGGATTGGTTTAGGTTGATTAAAAATGTTACTGATAGAACATTCCATCTAACATATTTGGGGTGGTCTATGCAAATCCCTCATCAAATATTAACAAACGTCATTGTGAGGACAATTGACAATTAGTGTTCTATAAAACAATGCTAATAGGAGGTCCATCCAGTGACATAGAGATACCTATTGTTTTTTTGTCAATGTGCCAATTGCATTTTTCAATGTACCAAAAATAAACATATGATGAAATAAATGCATAGAGTTTTATATGATTCCAACTTCAAAATTCATAACTAATTCCTGAAACTTCAAGTTTGGAAAATATGGAACAATTAAGTTAGATGCAATCCCATTTATCTTTCAAGGAATTTTTACTAAAAAATATTTCAAGAAGTCAACTCTCTGAAATTGTGAAACAATTAGTAAATGATTAAAATATGAATGTCCTATCGAATAAAATCTATTAACCCCTAAAGGACCAAACGGTGTATTTTGGCAACATAGCGATTTTGGGCAGCTCACTACGGATGGAATTTTTATTTATTTTCTTAAAAATTTTCACACAACATTTGCCCGAGGAGTAGCTTGAAGATCCAACAATTTTCATAACTTTTGAATACATGGTTAAAAAGTTATTGTATGATATGCTGTTTTCATTGCTCGGCGGGCAGCTCGGGCAGCAAAAAAAACTTCTTTAAAAATCACTTTTTTTAAAAATAAAAATTTGAAATTTGTTTTCCTGATTTTTATATACATGGAAAGCTTTGAATCATTCCATTTTGATTTATGAGATGAAAGTTATGAAGAGTTTTAGTTGTGGATAGTTTGTGGGTAGTAATGGAATCTCTACTCTAAAATAAACTTTGAAGACCTTTATTTCACTCAATTTTTAATATTTTTGGAAAAAAATAAAAACTCGAGGTGTAGATTGTTTATTACAACAATTTCACCATTGGGATTGTCATTTTTCAATTCCATAAATAAATGATTAACAATTTAGTATTTTGAATCATTTTCTACTTCTTTCAACTTACTATTTTTTTCCTATATGTTGTACAATTCCAAATGATCTAAAATTTTTCAAGCATGTAGCCAACATGACTTGAAGAATTAATCCAAAGAGTTACAACCATTTGTGACATTTTTTCATAATGATCTGACCTTGTGGAGTGCATCTGCCCGGATTTTCGCAGGGCCAAAAAATGGCTTTTTATCACTTCAAATGCTAATATCTTACAATCCAAACGGTGGAAATTTCTGAAATTTTTTCCACATCTTCCCAAACCATATTTCTACAAGATCCTACGGTTACATTTGTCCAAAAATGTATTTTTTCTAAAATTTGGTACTTGTACTAGAGATGACAGTTTTGGAGTGTTTTTGGTGAAAACATAGTCAAATACATTTAGGGGTTAAAATCAAAATATTGGCCAACATTTTTTTTGGAGCAATATTTAGCTGAAAAAGAAATAAATTCTTTTGAAGCAATATTAGGTGCTCTATTCTCCCATTTTTAGTTGTTGAAATTGTTGATTAGATACATATTCTAAGGAAAATATCGCTCTTCTGGGAATGAATATACATTCATTTGGAGGAATAATTAAAGTTTCATCTGCATTTTTTTCATCCATTACATAAATATAAACAACTACATGACTCAAATAAAATTCACTTTTTGCATTGTCCAAAATAAATCATTAGATATTTTTTCTGGCCTCAACAAGGTTGAAAGTTCCCAATAGTTCCTAGACTATGGGAAACATGGAAAATCTACCGAATAAGCTATTTGACATAATCAGGAGATTGCCATATCAGATATTAATATTTAATTATTTATTTAATTTTAAAAGATTTTTTTAAAGAAAATTATATATATATATATATTTGATTAAAATATATATTTTAAATATTTTATATTCTGACTAGTAGACATTGGTTCACCGCCAAGGGAACAAGCTTGAAACGGCCCTCCTGTGGCCTTGAATCCCTACTAATGGCCCCCCTTAGTATTATCCCATAGCTTCTTGATTCAACATGCTTGTAGGCATGTGTACCTTCTTCAAAAAATGTTACAATAATGATGAGAGTCTTCAATACGTTTCTTCACAAATACCACCATCATTGATTCATATATCAATACAAACAGATTCATCTATCCAAAAGACCTAATAAATGGACTGAAATATCTTAAAGCTATCCCCAAGGAATAGCCAAAATGATGGTTTCACTTATTGGACTCGTTGTGCCTATAAGGTCTTTCTACCAATATCTATAGCCTAAGCACAATCATCTTGTTTGATGGAGAAAACAAAACCCCTTGCCATTGACAAGGAGGTCACCTTGGAGTAAATATGAGGGCTTAATCAATATGTTATTTCTTATTGCAATAAAAAATGACATATGTGCCTCCCTTGTCCCAAAATCTTATATAATATATGACCTATTTCTAACACTGTGAAGCATTTTAGTTGATATGTTTGATTGAAGCAATGATTTGGAGTGGGGGTAATTTTCTCCAATCAAAGAATATTAATAATGAAGATTGCACTCATTTTTAAAAAAAAATTTCCATCAAGTTTGGAATTAGTAGAAATGAAGGGAGTATAGATTACAATTCGACTTGTTCGCAATCTACAGGCAAAATTGACTATTTCTAAGAAGCAAAAAAATTAATAATTGGTCTTAGCAACTTTATTACGTGTCAATGTGTTATTCATCACACAAAAATGAAGGTCCTAGTCGGCATCATATTCCCCTCAATGTTCATGAAAATAGGTCACCCTATCTTGCGCAAATGAGGCCCTAGTCCAATCTTTACCTTAGATTGGATCTCCACCAATACTTTTTTTTTTTTTCATTTTTTTATGAAGTACCAAAGTGGCAATATAAAATGTTGTAGTGGTGCCCCAAATTTCAACAATCATTTTCACATATTGAATAGAAAATATCACATTAACACATATCACATATCCCTAATTCTATTTTCATCCACAATTTGGAAATTTCATCCACAATTTTTTTTTTAATTCGAAGTTTCTTGACAAAAAAACCTTCGTGGATTCTCACCATTTTTAAGCCAAATTAATTTTTTTGGGTGCAATCCCTCGTCTTGTTGTTGGAGATTCTGACCTCCAGAGTTGATTTCAGGAAATTGCAGTAAGCTTAGCTGATTGTAAACATGCAAAGCCGGTTGAGGGGAATCAATGAATGAGGGCAGCCTGCAATGACTTAACGTATTGATGGTCAAATTGGCCGGTGTTTACTGATTCCGCTAGAAGCGTCGGCCTTCCTGCATTAATTGTGTGACTACAGGAAATGTATCTTTTCCGAACAACACTATTTCAGTACACTAGAGTGAAGCCCATCGTTTTTCATTGTGGAGATCCAGACATGTGTTGCTTCTCACTGAAAATTATCTAATGTTAGTAACTTAGTCAAGGTGATCCCACTTTTTGATGTTTGTGATTTTTTCCACTCACCCCACCAATTGTCACTACTTCAGGTAATGAAAAGTGACCTGGTTCATAATAGTGATATGATTAAGTTAGTGCTTGAGTAGAGCATCTCCACCAGTGATTCTAGAACTAAGTTAGTTTATGGAATTTAGTGTAAATGCTACCTTCAAGATAGACATGCATTAACTTTGTCTACCTTGAGAGTGAGTAGTATCAAAGAAAAAAATAGAAAAGAAAGGATTGTTTTGCAAGTTGTGAAGGATTATTGGGAAAATTGTAATACAAATCTTACTAAATAGATACTAATTCCAATGTGGAGGAAGTTATTTTTTTTTGTAAATGTGGCTACTTATGATTATGAAATAGTTAAGCTCCAAAGGTCCTTGCAAACTCAATTTTACCAAAAGTTGGATGTACAAGGCTTAGGGAAAGTCAAAGTTTTTACCTTTCAAGATACCAATATTTTACATTGATATGATTAAGATTAAGAAAATGGAAGCCTCTAAAGTTTTTTTTCTTTTTCATTTTTAATATTTTTAGATCAAGATATTGCAATTGTATGCTCCATGTGTTTTAAATACAATTCACTCGTGCTTTTTTCAACTTCAAATTTTATTTCCTGCTTCAAATTTTTGTTTGAAGTTTACACCAAAAGTATATTTTTCTTATTTACACATATATATTTACTAAGATAAAAAATTTACATAACTGTTGCAATTTTCAAATTACAATGATTTGATTATTTCACTCAAAATTATGAAAAATAGTAACAACAAGCACATGAAATGAACTTGCTAGTGATAAGTTCAATTGGATGTCATTAGTTGAAGGGGAATCATTGTCATGGGTCTTGTATATTTAAGTAAGTCCAATGATCAAGTGCCATTGATATTTGACAACTAAAATTCTAAACACTATAAGTAAAATGATGGCATAAATAATCATATGAAAAAATATTCTTGAAGATGGTTTCTATTTCAAGCATGTTACTAACAAACTTGTAAAAATGCCCTTGCAATACACAAGGTTACCATTAAACCCAAAGAAGGCCCTTCTTCCCTAGAATCATTACCAAAGGTATCTTGCGTGTAAAAAAAAGAATTACTTGAAATTTTTTCACATTATTCTCAATTGCTTTATCTACCTTGTGAAAAAAAAATCCAAAACTAATGGATTTCTTTTGTAATATTTACCAATTTATTTTCACTTTTTGCTATAAGAGTATCAACAATGAGAACCTTTCACAAAACTTACTTGAGTACAAATATAGAAGGCTAGCTAAATTGTGCTTAGTAAAGATGATTATATAACCATTGGTATATATAACCAATGAAAATGTAGTGCAAGTCCCCTTTGTAATATATTTTATTACATATGTAGTATCACATATCTTGTGACAAAATTTGTCACGCTTTTATCCTAAAGAAATAACATCCAATTATTTCATCCAACATTCTTGATGAAAACCTCGAATGTGAAGAGTATTCTTGTCATTTGACATGCATACATTTCCCCCCTAATATGTGCAGGCTAGTATATATAGAGACCCATACAACACTCTTAGTTTTGTGTATTCTTACTACCTCCATTTGGAAATAGTATATCCATTCTTAGTGCAATCACCATTGAGAATGGTTATACTCTTTCCAACCAAGGTAGTATTACACAACCTTGAGGATGATTTTCATTTTGCATAGTGTGACCAAAACAATATCTCAGAAGCAACGTAGCATAGACATTGAATCGTCACAATTGCATGACTCTTTCACAGATGAATGAACTAACTTCACTGCAACTTTAGGACCAAATTTAAGAAAAGTATTTGCTTATGGTGACTCTTTTTCACCTTGATTGTGGTGATAATGCACAAGTACTCGTCAGATACAAACTTAAGGTTAGTTATGTGACATTCTCCAGACTTACATTTGTAGTAGAGTGCATATAGGAGGCATCTCTTACACAATCATGAAGTATACAAACAATACTTGATAGTGAGAAATCCAACAAACTAATCATTGATTGTATCATGAATTCAGTGAACTCTAACAATTGCATATTGCAAGCACAAAGGATCTAAGGTTATACTTTATTTCTGATGCACTTTGGCGGGAGGCATTTGTGTTATGCATTCAAGGTTTGCAGATGTGCGAGGTCAACAACTTTCCTGCTTTTAAATGGGTTAATATGATATTGAGGGTTTCTCAAGAATAACATGTGATGCACAAAGCTGAAGCTAGCTAGAGCTTTTAGGATTGATGGAGTGATTTGCAATTGTAATTGAAGGGTATGGGCAACATGTACAATATAGTCTTCAGACCCTTTTGATGAACTTTGCAATGAATCTAACCAATTTCTAAAATAACATGAATTATAATTGATGATTTTTCTCCCCACACAATTGTAGTAAAGATCACAACTTTGTATGGTAGATTGGAGCTAGAGAACTTTAAGAACTGCTAGTTGAGCATTTGAAAATGTTTTCTACTAGTACTACTAGCTAGGTGGATGTTGAGCAACTGCCAATTTTTTGTCCAAATCTCCAATAGCTTCTTCTCTTGAAAACTAAAGATATTTCATAGATTCAAAAATGACGATGGCTCTCTAATAACTCTATTTTGATCAATCGATACCTCAAGTACTTTCATAGATAGATTGAAAGGTTGGATAGCCATGAAGATGTCACAAGTTGAAGTTGGATCCTTCTGAATTAATTGCCTATAAAATTATATCACTTAGTGTTTTTTGAGGTATCTAACTTGGTTCTCCGTGTAGTAATGCCAGTAGGGAACCGATGCGCTAGAACTTAAAACTGCAAGAACGGGGTTTACAAAGTTTAGTAAGCATTGGGACCATATTAGCCATGCTCCCCCCACCCACTAATCTCTCATCCTGATTATCGCAAAATTCTATAGTCTATACAAATATGTGTAAATGTGAAAATAGGTCTAATCTCCCTAGCTATGAATTGTGGACTATCACAAAAACGACATCTGGTAGGGATTTTGGATCATCGGCATGGACACACAACAAGTTACGAACTTACAGTTGGAAAAACAGACCATCATTGCAAGTATTTTCATGATTCTCATCAACAATGAAATGACTAGTCCAACATTGGGTATTCAAGTAATACAACATTCCACACTATATTCTAAGGTATTTAGTTGAAAACAAGAGTTGCTCTCCACACTCATGGATGACAAATTGACTTTGGCTAAGATAATCAATGTAAATTTCTTTGACATCACTATAAGAAAAGCGCGTTTTTGGTGTCGTTAGCCAAAAACGCGTCGTGTTTTTCAAGACGTCAATGTGTTAGCTGGTTTCCAACCAGGGTATTGTGAATTTTATTGGATGTTGTGAAAAACATAGTCATGTTGGTGGGAAAACGCATGAACGTCACTTGAGATAGACTTGTTTCTGACTACGTCAAAGAGAACATATTGAGATTTTTTTTGACGTCACAAAAATAAGAGAAGGCCACATTAGCCATTGCGTTTGTTTTCACTACCGGTAAATTTTGAAAAGTCATTGCTGCCTGAGGTAAAACACTAACCAGAAGGGAAAAATGTAGGGATGGGCAGGTGTTTTGGTGGCCCCCCAAAAAAATTTCTTGGATGGATGTTGTAGTAGTGGTTGTAGGAGTGATTTGTAGTCAGAATTTGTTGCCTTTTAAGGAGCTGATGACATGTGTTGCTTGAGCAAATTTCGTTGGAGCGTAGGCATAGAAGGTTTAGCCACTTGAATTTGAGGAAATAAATGGTTAAATGGCCATTGACTTGAAAAATAGAAAAAAAATTGGGAAGAAAATTGGAAAAAGAAATAACAAACATCCATGGGCATGTTCATATACCTTGCCATATTTATGGAAACAACAACTGTGGCTTCATTTATTACATAGATCTTGCACTTTATGGATGGCCTAAAAAGTGTCTATCCTAAAAAATGGGTAATGGAAAAAAGGGTCATGGTCACTCTAAAAAAAATTGGAAACCTTGTTAATGCCACAACTGATGAATGGAAAAGAAAGGGTAGTCTTCTTCCCCCAGAAACGTCAGGAAATTGTTGATAGGAAGAAATTGGTAGTTCCACTCATGTACAAGTAAGTAGGTTGCTGTAATAAAGGAAGCTCTAATGGATACTCTTTATGAGTTTCATAAAATTAATAGCGACACTCAATAACAAAATGTAACTTTGTTTCTTAATAGAGGATGAAGCCAAGATAGAAAGCATGACTTCTTTTACAGAAGTACTACAACTATATATACAATTCCAGGAAATGGGTACTAAATAAAAAAAAGGATGTTCTTTGGAAAATAGGAATACTCAATTTTACTAATGGTTGGCGATTGGTCTTTGTCCAAAAAAAATTCGTCACCTTATTCTCATGAAAACTTTCATTCACTAAGAATATACAAACATTGATAAGGTCTCTTGCTTTTTTAAATTAAATAATAACCCTGACCCTTTTTTCCATTACCCATTTTTTTCAATTGCCACTTTCTTGGCCTTCACTATGGTCCTCTACCTGTCTCAAAAACAAACACACTTGTTGTTTTGAAAATTATGGTGGGATACATCTTCATAAGAAAATAATTTTGTCAAAGAAAGTGTAAAGTAAAAAAGTAGGATGGGTGAAGGAATGGGAACACTTGTAGTTCTTCATTATGAGAGAAATTACAAACTACACAGTTGTGAAATATGGATAGAAATGGATGTCCTTATACCTATCCAATTTTCTCCCTCTCAAGTATGGTGTAGCATTTCATTGATGGGAAGAAGACTACCTTCAAGAAAATGGCAATTTTGAAGAACAATTTCAGAAATTCTTGAAGATGCTACTCACCATATCAGTGCATAACTGCATATATAGATGAGAACCTTCTTCAAACCCATAATGGTCTTTGGAAAAAAATTAGAAGATTAAATAAGGACCTGAGAAAGTCATAATTCCACAAAGAAATTGATGACTTCTTTGTCATACAAATTACTGAATATGAAAAACACTCTTTCAGTTGAAAGAAACGTCAAAGAACATCAATAGCATGAAGAAGGCCGTCAGTTACCAAAGTCTAGGGCAAGAAATGCATGAGACAGTTTACAACAAATAAAAATCTACAAAATAGTTTAGAAATAAAATTCCAAAATAAACCAGATATGTCATCGTCACATGGAATATGAAAATGAATAAGTAATCCTAGAAGAGAACATGCTCTGAATGTATCATTGTCATTAAGCTCATTTCATTTTTCATGATACTTAAGACGTCCTTGTTGATGCACACTTTGACATCCGTGACAACATGCTTAGTGTATCCAACATGACATCTGCTTTGACATTGTTAACTGTAATTTTGGTTGAGACCTCTCCAGCATCAGTGCTACTACAGAAGACCATGGCTAGTCCTACTGGGTCGCTTCAGCTTTTTCTTGTGTGGGATCCTTCGTTGATGGTGGGATGTATATACCACCAACTGTTGCAGCTTCTTTGATAGGCTCTAAGTCTAGCATTTCTAGTTGCAAACCTATGAAGTCCTCATCATTTCCTACATCAATGATGCGAGGGATGGATTGGTTGATTTCTATTTGCCCGCGTCTACCCCTCACGTCTGTCCGGCACACAACTTTCCAACCCTATCGGTGTGGATCATCCGAAAAGAACACCTGTTGACACTGCAATGGGAATGCAAAAGAGTCGGAGTGAACCTTGCCATCCATGCGGTTGAAGTTTGCCATAGTGAAGCCATATCTATCTCGTTGAATGTTTGGAAATCGAGGATCCCAAGTTGCCTTTACCCAATCACATACCAACACGGTGGTGCAATGATTCCTATAGTCCAACTCAAGAATCTCTTCGATGTACCCCACATAGTCATCGGTTCTCTCTATGGGTCGCCTATTGTGAAGCCCCCATCGTACTTGTCAAGTGAAAGATGCCACAACACACAAGTCGCACGTGATGAGGCCACCTTTAGCACTACGAACACGGAAGTGGGTGCCGAAGGCATACATTTGGCGATGTGAGATAGCATATCGCTAAGGAGGCTGCCCATACTGTACAACATCATCATCCACATGCTCACTCGCATCTTGTAGACTTCGCACTCATGCACTGAAACACGATGCAAAAGATGGCAAATCATAAAGTTCTATTGGGTATTGCACAGCCATTGAAGCATGGCGACGAAGAAATTGTCTTCGAAATGCCTCCCTCTCTTCCCAACGCTGACCTCTAGCCTCCATATATTCCCTGTAGCACATTTCAAGCATGGTCTATAAGATTGCATGGACCTCACATGTAATAGCGACGACTTTTGAAACAGTGGAAACGTCTTCTCTAACATGCCCTTGAACAAACCTGCATCACATAGGATGTCAGAGAGGACACGACAAGAAATAGTATCTTAGGACTCTTTGCACTGGCCATGTCACAGAAGACATAGCACATGAAAGTTGATGTTAACAAATGCGTGGCAAGGAACACGAAAATGTTCAGAAACACATAGGGTGATTCATGACAACAATTACAAAAGACATCAATGACTGTTTTCTTGCACTCACTGTCGCCATTGGTCCAAGCACGTTGCATTGTCCAAAACAAAGGCATGTGCATAGTTCCGGAATTCATCGGACATCTTCCGCTTTTGTTGGGAGTTGCAACGAAGAATCTCATCGTTCATGGTGGCATCTTCTTCCGCATCCCACACACGATGCACTATTCCTCTATACTGATGCATGTACTCTGTGCAAAATCCAAGTGTGTCATCCGTTCGATAGCCTTCAGCAATGCTACCCTCTAGATGTGCAAATGTTCTGTCGTAGTCCTTCAATGTCTTCATGTATCGCTCTATCAGATACATCCACCGGCAATGCACTGGACCGCATCTGAACAATTGCTCCACTAGATGTACAGGCAAATATTTCATGACATTAAGAAATGTTGGGGGAAATTCCTTCTCTAGCACGCACGTTGCCATGACCACATTACGCATCATATCCTGTTCGTCTGCCAGTCGTACCTCTTTCGCACAAAGTCTTTGGAATACTCTGCTCATTTTAATTATAGCTAAGTGCACACTTTCGTCGAGTATGTTGCGAACCGCCACAGGAAGAATCTGCAAAGCATGTGTCATCACAACAAGAAAGATTACTTTTGATCATCCCAAACTTCAACCAAGTCCTTCATTGGGCAAATGCCCAAGGTGACTGCCCTTAGTAAGCAGTCTTGAAGACATCAACAAAGACCAAGGCTAGACAGGCATGTCCAGATATGTGTTATACAAAACATCGTCTGTGACCTACCCTGTCCCCACGATGAATGTCACATGCGGCAACAGTCTATCACGTTCTAGGGTTTAATGGTTACAATACCCTCTTCTAGAACTTGCCTACATAAAACCACTTACATAAGACACATGAGCACTATAAGAGCTCTACTAACCTGTTGCATGAGAACATGATAATCATGTGTTTTCATGTACTGGAGTTTCCCATCCACTAAGCGCTTGTGAATGCTCCCCACGTAGTTCGTTGGGGTTCGAATATTAGAAACAATTTCTACAAACTCTTTGCGTTCATTTGGCTTCAATACATAAGGGGCGTGTGGCATATAGTACTCATCATGTTGCCTTCGTGGAGGTTGCAGCCATATCTCCTCACAAATGCCCAAGTCCTCCGCATCAACCCGACTTCCAGGACTATCATGAATTCCCATAAGGGTCTTCACCATATTTTTGCACAAATTTTTCTCACAGTGCATAGCGTCTAAGATGTGTCAATCTAGCAAATTCTGCAGAACATATGCACAAAATCTTTTAGACAGCGAAATCATAGTTTCGAGCGTTCAATTTTCACAAAAAAGAATGCTTGTACATGACATGAACTTTTCTTGCAGGACTATCCTATTGTGGAATTCAATGCACACGTTCCTTTTTGCATTGCACCCAAGCGGTGAAAGCTGTCCACAACAATGTTAGTCTATTATGAAGGATGTCTCTTTCGACATGAAAGAAAATGTCAATGTGGATTGAACAAGCATTTACAAAGAATGAACGTGGTCAATGCTATGTCTATTGTGACACAAGGAATGTATGTGAATGTCTAACATACATGGTCATTCAGTCTTCACCTGCCAATATTCAAGCTCATACAGAGCACTCAAGCGTTTCACACCTATGACATGTATAGTGTCGCGGCCCTAGTAACACCTTGCAGCTCCAACCAGACTTCAAGAGCTCTTCACAGCTTTCAGGGCTCACCACGCTCCAATACCAGTATCACTTAGGCTCCACTAACTAACACTACACATGCACTGCACTCATAGCGTTAGTTCCCATTACCAACTCACATTGCTAAGTCCTGGCGCTCGAAACTTCTAGCATGCATCCCACTCATGGCACTTGGCATGGCACTTGGTGACATGGGGCGGAACTTCCATCTTACTATGCTAGGACTCATGGTGGCACTACTCACCACGGTCCTAACCGCCCTTGGTTGTCACCCCACTTCATACTAGGCCCATTGTGCATTTGCTACTCTCACACCAGCACTAATTGGGACTTACAACTCGGGACACATGACCAAAGGCCTAACAAGGAGTGGGACTCCAACCAACCAATGCCCCGGGACACACACACAAGTGTCCCAAGGAGCCTTGAAGTTGGTGGTGAAGTTACCTCACCACCCATGAGTCACTAGGACTCACCAAGGCTCCAAGAGGGAGTGAGGAGGGAGACCAACCCCTCCTATAGTACTCTCTGTAGTCTTTGGTAGGCCCCCCCCCTTGTGGGTCAAAGGGACTTCCCAAACCCCCTTGGGTTTTGGAAGACCACCCATTTCCAACCGAAATCCCCAAGTTCCTACTCTGTTTGGACTCTCGAACTTCCAAACAGCGTAACTTTGTCTTTAGGGCTTTAAATCCCACATGCAAGCCCATTTTGAATATCTAAACGACGAGTAGATGCCGATGGAATTCTCACTTGTCCCGTTTGGACAAGTTCTCACAAAGTTATGGCCCTCCAAAGATTCGGGTCCACCGGGAGTGGCGTCACGTCTTCACCATGACCCTTCTCTTGGCCATAACTTTTGACTCATGGCTTGGAACCTCGTAATTATTGTCATTCTAGGTTCCTTGTCTTTGTAGCTTTCTAACAATATGCTACATGCCATGCTTGGTTGAGTGAATCCTTAAGAACCCCTCACATCTAGGCTTTGAGTGTCCCGGCGCCACTAGGACACCCTCAACTTTGAACGGCCATAACTTCTAGCCTACTTGTCCAAATACGCATTCTTTGTACGGTTAGAAGCTTATTTTCACGAGCTTTCAAAGAATGTACGACATGCTACTATGCCCTTCATAAACAAGGCGCTATTGCGCCATGTTTGCACGGGAGTCTCTCATTTCTCCCTTTTTAGCCTATTGCAAGGCTTGGGAAGTCACCCCCAAGGTCCCCCTTGCTCACTAAGGCACTTCGGGCACCCCAAGGAGATAGGGGTGTGACACACATGGTCATCAGGCCCATTCTCCTTCCCACCTAATTCTAGGTATGATTGTCGCCATGCTGCTTATCAAATGATATCTTGCCCTGTCAATACTCTTGGCCTAGCACGGTGCTCTACTAATCCATTGAATCTCCTATTGCGGTGATAAGGGTGGTGCCGAGGTAAATAACGGTGGATGCCACCGTACACAATCTTAGAGCCCCTCATCCTCCTATTGAAAAGAATGTCACCAATTTTTGCCATCCTCGCATCAGTATCTGGTCCACAACAAGGGCAACCCTTATACCCCTTACAACAAAGACCAGAAATGAGGCCATATGCTGGGAAGTTTGAAATGGTCCACATAAGTAAGGCATGCAATGTGAAAGCACGACTCCCTTCCGGTTGGGAGAAATCAAGGGCTAGAACACCATGCCACAATTCATGAAGTTCCTTCAATAGTGGACGTATGAAGACATCAATGTTTGTCGAAGTTGGAGACTTTTTGCCTGAAATCAAAATGCACAACGAAATGAAGAACTTCTTCTTGATGAACCATGGCTCGAAATTGTAGATCAAGATCAACACTGGCCATGTTGACCAATTAGTGTTGCTTAGTTTGAAAGGATTCACCCCATCTAGAGCTAGTGCAAGCCGCATGTTCCTAACCTTTGATCCGGAGTTGCCAAACGCGATGTCGTTGTCGATGTGTTTCCATACTGGGCTGTCCACCACGGAATGCATGATGCCGTCATGGTTGACATGTTTGGTGTACCCTGTCAACATGCGTGATATCTCAGACGACCTCCACATCCGTTTCAACCTAGGAATGAGGGGGAAGTGCTGGATGATTTTGGATGGAATATTGTTTGTGCCATTCACCCATTGTGCCCTACTGCACTGAGGACAAGTATCAAGTGCTGAATATTCATCTTCATAAAGAATACATCCATTGGGATAAGCATGGATGTTGTTGTACTGCAAGCCCAATCGTCGGATGCTCTTGCGTGCTACATAATGAGTTGTAGGCAACTTGTTAGGCACCGGTAATGAGTCCCTAGATAAGAAATGAAACAACTCATCAGTGAACGTATTGCTCATACGGAACACTATATACATGTTCATGATGATGATTGTGGCTGATACTACACTAGTTTTGGAACCCGGATACACTGGTGTAGTGGCTTTTGTATACAAATTCTCCAATCCATCTACAGTATCAGGATCGCTGTCATCTTGGTTGGCAAACTCGCCTGCAATCTCAGCCTCTTCATGCAATTCATCTCCTCTGCCTAATGCCTCAAGCACCTGACGTTGGACTTTGTGGTACTCATCCAAAGTATGGGGAGGTTGTTCTTCAGCCTGTTCTCCATTTGTATCTTCGAAAGGAATGCCTGCAATGTCGGCTCCTGTGTCTGATGAAATATTGTCAACAACGTCATCGTCATATGAGACGTCTTCAAGCCACATTCCATGAGGTGGATAGCCCTCAGGGGGATCTCCGCCTAGTAGTGACTTCTTCAAAAATGGATCTCAACCCACCGTTGCGTGGTGTTGTCGTATTACTTGGATGCTTTTTCAACGACCACCTTTGCAGTCTCTGCAAAGACACCTGAATGATCGCACATTCTTTTCTATCGCCACTTGCAACTCAGTGTGGAGAATTATGTCACTGAGAGGTACATGACGAAGCGTGCATCCATTCTTAGTGACATGAATGGTCGCACCATGGCCTTGTAAACCCGCATTACTGCGACTAGCCATGCTCACTTACAGTATGAGTCATAAACTCTAGTAACAATCTCACCACACCTCCACTGAAAACCGTGCATGAAAACTATACGTCATTTCATTCTAGTGGTGCAATTCACATATTAAGAGAGCCTTCAAATATGTGTGTTAGCATGGCTGCTGCTATGAAGTAGCTGCCATTCACTTGGTAGTCTACACTTACACCTCCTTCTTTACGTGTTACACTAAGCGCTTCAGATATAAGTGGTAGTACATGTATGTCGTCATGAAGACGGATATGACGAGGAAAGCATTTGGATTAGCATCATTCAGGACATCTACATAGGCGTCCTCGTTCGACACTTTTGCCAAAGAGGACATCCTCAAGGACATTTACATGATAGTCGATGGAATTTCTACGTTCAGCCAATCTCACACAGAATTTGCAGGGTACTACTGAAAAACTTAGGACATTGTAGCAAATGAAGTTCATCTTCTCGCAGAATTGAAGACTCTTCAATTTGACTGCATTGCTTTTGAAGTGAATATAAAGTACTAAAAAATGACGAATTCCGATGTGCATGTTGAGTAAGCATTTCTTAGAACGATGCCATAGCAATACAACTTAGCTACATGTGTCAGCAAAGGACGATGACTGTGATAGGCTTCGTCACTATTGGACATCGCCTTAAACCTTCAGACGTCAATGTTGACGTCAAATGGGACATCTTGGCAAATACTGTTTCATACTATGTAAAGAAAAACACCCTCTACAAAACCATTTCCCACGTGTCCCCAAAGTATCCAGGGCACTTCACGGTAAACTAGAACCGGACATACTATGCTGGAGGTCCTCCAAACCCTATCCTGTGCTGAACGTCAAATTGGAGAGTTCACGTGATCTACTTACCAATATGGCGGTGTTGTCAAGATTGCAGAAGCGTGCTAGGCTTGTACACTTTGCCGAAACATCAAGCGAGGCGCATAGGGTGGATGTGCATGATTCAGAGGCGGCTGCAGTTTTTAGTAATTTAGTGTCACAATGCATGGACAACAATCCAAAGAGGATGTCGATGAAGCAGAGTGTAGCATCTGTAGGCGTCTGTCAGCGGAGCCCACGCCTCCAATGACCGGAAGATATACAAACACTGACGCCACCAACGTAATCAGACGGCGATAGAAAGCACCTACCTGCGAAACAGGTAAATTTCTTGTTGCATGACTCTAATTTGAATTCCAGACAATTCGCAATTCCGTAGTTCACAGGAGTAGCGGAACTCGTAGCATGCGGGGCATCGACAGGGGGTCGCGAGGCAAGGGTTTCCATGGTCATAGGACCCTACAGCAATCACAGGGTAGGGCCCGGGTATAGGCTAACCACCGTGCCATCATTGCGGGGACGTTCGTTGCCGCCGTTCTTCAATACAGGTGTTTCCTTGGACATAGCTTTCTTGCTTCAACGTTCTGGCCCTCTCCGTCTATGTGTCGCTTGCCTGCAGTCTCAGCATTGGATGTAGTTGCCATCTCGTAGGGGCATCACAATTGGGTAGGCCTCCTAGAATTCCAAGTATGCCTTCAATTGGCGATTGCTGGACTCACATTCATCGGTGGAGAAAGTGCTTCCCCCAAACACGATGCTAACCTACGCATGTGGCTACTTTCTGTTGTGGCAAGATGGAGAGTTTTTTGTGAAGTGGAGAGGTGAAACGCAAAAGATGCCGCGGCCTCGAGAGAACCCTGGAAAGAGGAAGGAAGCGCCAAGGCGGGGGAGTTTGCTGCAAGATGAAGGTCCTCCCTTGTCACCGCAGCGGCATGTGTGGCCAATTGGAGAGCGCAGGTCCAAGTCATGTGAGGACCCACGACATGCGACAATATCAAAAGGAAAAGCCCCTGTTCGACCAGACTCTCCTCCAGCAAAGAAGAAGAGGGTGATTACTGTGGCATCGGAGTCCTCAGAGGAGGAAGTAGCAGTAGAAGGTGAACAGAGCGTAGGTATGACGGAGAAGGAGTAGTCATGGAGGTAAAGTCTTCTATCATCTTCAAAGAACTTTTAGCTTGTCAATGTGAGTCCTGCATGACGGCGTCGCGTTTTCAAAGACGTCTTCCGTAACGCATAGACGTCAAGTGTGACTTCTGTGCAGACAGGTCAAAAATGACTGGCGTCCCCAATGACATCTTATAAAACATGTTCATGTCTACTTAGACGTCTAGGAAGACATGTGAGCTTGTAATAATTAGTTCTGTCGAACTTGGAAAGACGCCTCAACCGTTGACTCTCTGATTGAAGGTGTGCATTAATCGTGTACAGGGCGTAGTTATGATGTAGTGGCACATGGCAATAATCATTTCATGCCATAGGTATTGTTATAGATGTTCCATGAAACATCTCTCATGTTCGTTTTGACGTCCTACAGAACGCATAGGGGAAAATCAACAGCACTACCTTCCTCAAGTGTTTGCACTGTATTTCAACCATACTATTGTAGGCGTATCTTTGACATGGGGTGGCTCATACTAGAGTGATGTTTCTTCATGTCGAATGAAGAGAGTGTATCCTGAAATGTAGTGCGTCTTGTGCAGCCGCGGATACGAGGTAGAGTCAGCCGAAGAGGACTCAATTGCCAATACTGATGATGAAATTGAAGCCTTGCAGCCCTTGCAGAAAAGAAATATAGGGGCAAGCATGGCCGTGAAGAAACCTGTTGAGCTAGACGGGCAAGGGCAACCTTTTGGCGCAATGAATGCCGTTTTGTCAAGTGATGTTAAGAAGTATGTGAAGGACCTAGACCCCACTACGGGATGGGAAGGCTAGCCATGTCAGCATAGAAGAAGACTATTCAGACGTCTATATATAGGCACGTACTTCATTCCATAATTTCTGTGCACTTTCTGTACGATTTCTATGATTTTCGTGTTTTTCCAAAAGGTTCATCGTCTACGCTAATGTCGTCTCGAACATCTCGTGGGACGTTCTGATGTCCATTGTGACATCTACTGTGATGGCAATATGCTTCTAACGATTTTCCGTGCATGGCGTGGTAAGGACTAGGACAATTTCACGAAGGATGTGACCTCAAGGAAATGTCACACAGTTCATATCCCTTGCTATGAAGGTGCGAATCTAGGGAGGAAATGAGTGGCCTCACAAGTTCAAGTGAATTAATGATTGTGTTTGGCTTGTAGACTGGCAGATATGCGGAGACTCCGATAGAATGTGTGAGAAGTGGATGCAACCAATCATAACAAAGGTCCTCATCAACACCTGCTGGAGAATCAATCAACTCATTGACGCCAAGTTACCAAGACCCAGTGACGTTAACCCAGAGCATTGGGAGAAGTTGGTGGCTATGCGCGCCATAGAGGCTGCACAAGCTAAATCTGAGCACATGCAGTCTATTTCAAAAGGGAAGGGATCAACAACAGCACAGATGAAGGCAATTGAAAGAGAGGTTGTTTCACAATTGGTGAGATTTTGACAAGCCTATGCTCACATACATGATGTAGTTGCCATCTTTCTCATATGTTTGTTATGGCACATGTCAAGTACGACATCTATCATGACCACTTCTGTTTAAGACAATGTCTGTAATAGCGTTTGTAGATGCATGGTTGAGAGGAACACTATTGTTGTGGTAGGGCACGTAGTAGAGATCTGAATGGCTTAGTAAGGTAATGTCACAAAACAACAGTGACATTCAAGTGGGTGACGTCCTACCTACTTCCAAATGCATTTGTTGTTTTCTGCAGACCATGTTGAAGAATCGGCCACCATATGATCCAGAAGTCGATGCTGAAGTGGCAAAGGAATATTAGCGCCTTCAAGAAGAGAAGCGTAGAGCACGGCTTGATCATACTAGAGAGATAGAGGCAGTGCGTTGTCATGTTGCAGACTTGGAGGGCAGTGTGACACGTCTGGGGGAGAGCATGACAGCGTCCCACAAGCGCTTAGAGAAAATGATGCAGAAACTTCTTCACGGTCATGGCCAAAAGCACGGCAATGCACCTGAGGACATGACGGAGCCATCGTCATCCGCTAAGGTAGTGGATACATCAACATTAACATCAACAACAGTAGAGGCGTGTACGCTGGTGCAAGAAGATTTCCGCATTCCAATGCTAAACCCCGTGACCGCACTGAAAGCACCATTGCCTTCCTCCGCCACTGTTGCCAGCAGCGGCATCGACTGCGTTGTTACTAACGCCACGAAGGACAAGGACGTTGTCGATGTTGTTGTCGTTGCCGACATCGTTGCAGTACGTGAGGAGGAAGAGAATAAATTAGTTGATGCTAAAGACAATGCTAATCCTGTGGAGGCTGACGAAGAAGAGGTGGATGTATACAACATGGTGGACAACGCTAGAGGGGATCCTGCGACAAATGACACTGAAACCACGCATGACAACATGTTGGTGGAGCAGGTATCACACAATAGCATCCATTAATGGAATTTGATCTACAGATGAATCTTTAGACGCATGATGAGCTCATTAGTTGTGGTCTTATTTTCCAATTTTTATGTCCAAACATTATTGGAGGATCATGTAGTCTATTGGCGCACTATGGTCTGTAAGACATGTATGTGTCAACTCCGACACCTCATTCGATGTCTATGGAGACGTCGAATGATGTCACATAAAACGCGGTTCCCTTCATTAAATTGTCATGAGAGGAGGCAATATTAGTAGGTTAGGCAAAAACAAGGTATTTCTAGTCTTCAACGCATTGTACGTATAGTAAGAAAATGCCCAACAGGTGATGAAAGTATGCAAATTAATGCACTTTGTAAAGCAAGAGTGGCACATGTTTCAGCAAGAGGAGGAACAAGTCCCTGAAGAGTTGTCAAGTCGGCCTCGACGATCTGGGAAAATCACACAGGTGTGAAAGGCAACAAAGTCAACGGCAAAGCCAGCGAAGGTGGTTTCTCAGTTGCTCTCCTCAAACCTCCCCAAGTTGTTGCTAAGTTTAGGAATACTGTGGTTATATGTCAAAGAACTTTTCGTCTTTTGACATAGTAAACCATCCTTGTAAGTAGAATTGTACACTAAGCATGTAAGAGAAGTTTGTGGAGTGAAAAATTCTCACGAACAGTTATGGTGTTCTGTGAATGGTGATGGAATGTGGTAGGCGGGGAATAGTAAGAAATCGGAGGCACCTCAGAAGAAGTGATACGTCAACAGCCATGCCGCACCCAATGTCGTGTTGGTCAAGCATTGTCTAGTATGATGTCTAGGGTAGCACCTAACGTTGTTGACTGTGTCATTACAAGAATAGTTGTTTCCATAGTTCTAGGAGTACTACAGAAATCTTGAAATACAATATGTTTTTTGCAAAGCACTACATTGCTGAAGTAGGAATATCAATGTCTTTTATATAGATGGGCCTTTTTTTCAGCAACATGTTGTAGAGAAGAAGACAATGCACTCTATAATGACATATGTCTCTTTTTCACTCTCTTCGAAGAATAGCCATCTATTGCTCTCTATATTTGTGCTTATGTTCATGGGGAATGCGTAATGTCCAATTCTCTTTGTCTTGACATTGAAGAGAATACCTAATTCATAAGCAGACGTTGTAATGGCTATCCAATAAAATGTCTGTAGTATCATTGAAAACGTGCAAGTAGACATCCCTGACTACGCTCCTAATGTTGGTACAGACATCAATGTTGACAGCACGTTCTCTACCGCCACGTTTGTGACAACATGGTGTTTTGTCTACCACTATGTTCTTTGCAACAAGATCTTGTCTAATTTGATGTCACACAGAACATCCTCATGTCATACAGGACATCCGCAAAAACAACCATTCCTATTGCAAAACAATGAAATGCATAGTCCACGTCAGCAACTCTGAATGCCACATCAGAAAAGCAGAAGTCTACATCACTTTTTTGCCGGGTCCAAGTCACAGACCACGTCACCAAGGGGTTGGATGAAAAAGTGGACCACGTGGCCTTGCCCGACCATGAAGCATTGACGTGGAGCTTACCTGTCTTCCACGTGCCACAATGTGGAGACCTTACAAGAGCCTGTTGTCTTTGACGTTAGGAAAAAACAAGCTAAAACTTCACGTGTTTTTTCAAATTTTTGGACATTTTTTTCCTGTCCATTATAACGAATTTTAGGTGACATCCTTCGGGATATCTACTATGTCAAAAAAAAAACCAAAACTATTTTTTCTGACATCTAAAAAAACTTCGTTTTCTTATAGTGCATCCAAGTAGCTGCATAAGAGATTTAGTGGAACTTCTATGACATGTTGCCAATAGATTTGGGTTTTCTCCTTCTTGTACATGTCAATGAAGTAGTAACTATATCCAACACATTGTAGTCGATGGCATAAAGACACGATTCCCCAACAATTTGGTATCCCCATATTACGTACTTAGGATTAGGTAGGTTATTGGCCGCCATCACACCAGACCTCACTTCCGAACTCTAGAAATCCACTAGCCTTCCCTATCTGATATCAAACAATAGCCATGGATGTTCATCCCAATGGAGACAAACTGTGATAGAGTATGATTTCATCGCTTGAGTTGGCGTAAGCTCCCCACTCTCTTGGCATGGACACCATGGACCATTGCTTGGATCTGGAATTGAAGATTTGCACCACAAGGGAGTACTTCTAGTGCACCACCACCTTGTAGGTCTTGGAAGCCACATTCACTTTTAGTCCCATCATCACATCAAGATAACAACTCGGGTACCATGTGTCCTCGTTCAACTCAGGTGGGAACTCCATCTTGAGGGACAAATGACGATTCTCGCGTGTATTGGGATTGACGACAACGAGAAGCCACCAACATTGCATTCGAAAGAGACCATCTTTGAAGGATAAGCCTACACCATTGAAAAGAAGGAGCCTACTACTGGTATTGACGGGTCTCCAATTTCAAATCGGGATTAGTAAATGCAACCATGTTTGCATGGAAATTGCATAGAACCGGCACTTGGAAAGTTCTCGATGAGACTCTCGGAGGAAGAACGGCTCTCGTTGGAAATTTCGGGAGAAGGCGCTGGTGTACTCTTTCATTGCCTTGGAGCACTCGTAGTGAAAGCGTAAAATATCTCAAAGAGATAGTCTTTCGAAAATGTCTAGGATGACACCCTCCGATAGATCTAATAACCATGATAAGCCAATTGGTACTGGCAAAGAAGGATGTTTGCTGACAATATCCATTTTGCATTTAAGCCTCGCTTTCGATGAACTAAACTCTAATGTACTTACATGGATTCGATGGGCGGGAGGGGTTTTGATTGTCCATGAGGATTTTACTGTTTTAGAGTTTAAGGTGTAGCTAGTATAACGAGACACTACTATACAATTATTGATCTAGGGTCTCACTCAAGTCTCCTTTTTTGTGATTTGAGAAGTTTGGCCCAACAGTGATTGCAAATCAACTTCTATACTTGAGGATTTTCTCTTTGACCAATTGGTTGGGTGTCGATAATGAATTCAGTCCACACTACTAAAAGGGCAACGAGAATGCCACTTGTTATGGTTCCAACTAACATAAGGATGTCATAGGACAAAATCTCATGTATTCCGCGCTGCAGTTCGCACTACCTTCTTCATATAATACAAATTAATGGAATTCTCTATTCTGGGACATAAGCAAACAAGCTTTTCGTGGTGGATTGTTCACTTGAGATAGAAAAAAACTTGTGAAGCTTGAATGAAATCTCCAAATGAAAGGAAAATCCAGATGTCAAATAGTCAAGCTTATGACGAAGATTGTCGTAGCGGATTATCCGAAGCCAAGAAATCAACCAAGTTTAAATGAAATCCGAGTCCCATTTACAACACAGACCCAAGTCTTGATTACTCCATCAAACCAATTGTTAGGGTACTAACTTCATTTTCGAGCATCGATCTCAACAATGAGATTCTGGAAATTTATAAGCTAATTGATTTTGGTTGCAAAGTCTTTGTAGGGTGGACATCACTCACCTTAGGGTTGGAATATGGGTGCTGCTGAAGAAGTGACCCAATTATTTAAACCTCTTGATTTTTGCATGAAAAAATTGCTTGTGAATGTGCCAAATTCTTCCCTCAAGGTATTCCCTCTTACACTACACTAGCTTGCAAAAGTAGTAGATTGTCCCACCGAATTGCAAAATTGTCCAGCAAATCTCTCGTAGCGCACAATTCCATTTCGTAGGAATTCCGCTAGGATTATTGAAGGATTTTCTTACTCTAAATCAAATTCAAGCACTACATGAGATGAATCAGTCTGTGTAGCAAGCAAATGAGACTGAAAATTGCAAGGGAGAAAGCACAAGGGTGAATTTGAAAACAAGAGCATTGAACTATGAATGGGAACAGAGGACTTCCATGGGGGTCAAGTTGAGCTAGGGAGTCTGTGGCGATGTGAGAGCTTGATCATTTTGAATTCAAATAGAATGGCATGCAAATTCTTGCATTCTTTCTTTCTAAGGATGTCCATAAAGTGATCATGCTCTAAGTGAGTCCTCTAACACAAAGGTAGATATCAAGGCCCATGAATAACAAAAAAATTGCAAAAATTTGTCCTCAGAAAGTCCTTTGCAATAAGAATATAGAACATTTTTAAGTTTTTCTTACTACATTTCGTCAATTCTATCTAAATCAAGATTGGAGGATTTGTCAAATTTCTCTAATTATAATGTTGTAAAATAAAAATAATAAATGTCTTAAAAATTTTGTATAAATTGGCATCTTTATCTTAGAGAAGATGGCCAAATGAACAACATGGCTTAGGGACCAAAAATTTATTGGTATGTATCATTTTCATAACAATAAATATATAAAGGAGTGGACACTTTAACCCTAACTAAAGGAGGAGAGTTAGGAGACCTATCATGGAAGTAGTTTGCCAAAAATCATCCGATTTGTATCAGCCAGCTTAAGCACAATTATCTAGTTTGATGGTGTCACGACCCTCATCAAGAGGCGTGCCCATGCCACCTTGGTGAGCAAGGGGGACGTTGCGGGTGACTCCCCAAGCCTTACAAGAGATGGGTGAGGGGGACTAGGAGTCCTAAGCGATCAAAGCTTTGTAGCGCTCTGATCCGGATGAATTAAGGGCCGTGTTGCACATGCTTGAAAATCTTGTGAGAAGACGCATCCATGGGTTCAAAGAAAACGAGAATCCGAGTTGGGAGTCAAAAGTTATGGCTCCTCAAAGTTGACAATGTCTTGGCCGCATCCCGAGGCATAGGGACGTGGGAAACAAAGTTTGGGAGGAATCCTTTGAGCCAAATAGGGCATGCCGCATATCATTGGAAAGCTGAGGAGACAAGCTTTTTAGAATGCTAAGGCTCATGAGGAGATGAACTATGAGCTAAAAGTTATGGGTATCTAAAGAGGATGGAGTCTCGAAGAACTACACCTCTTGGGCGACTCGTACCTTTGGAGGGCCATAACTTTCTCAATACTTGTTGCAATGGGGAAAGTGAATAGTCCACAGTGATCTACGAAAAATTTAGATCACGAAAATGGGCTCGTACTTGGGATTTAGATCTTGGAGCTAAAAGTTATCTCGATGGAAAGATCAGGAGTCTTTGGGGGTCCGGCTTTGTGAAAACCACTTGGAATTGGGTGGTCTTTCAAGATGGGGAGCATCTTGGGGGGTCCCGGTGACCTCTAGTATTGGGGAGGGGGTTGCCGAATCTCGCAAAAAGTACTATGAGGAGGGGTGGTCTCCCTCCTCACTCTTGGATCATGCTATAGTGAGCCAAAGTGGTCCCGGGTGGTGAGGTTAATGTTGGAGCCTCACCACCACTTGTGTGTTACCGTGGAGTGCTTGTACACTCCTTGACACCGGTTGGGTGGTGTCCCACTCTACACTCGGCCATGATGTGAGTCCTGAAATGAGTTGGGTTGGGCCTAGTGCAGGGATGCTAGTATGTGAACTTGTGAGTGTGAGCCTATGAGCTTATGAACCTGTGAGCCTATATTTTTTTTTTCCATTTAGGGTTTGTAAATCCATTGGGGACCTTTGACCTTGGAATTAAATGTAAGGATGTACAATCTAAATGAACAACAAATGAATATGCTACTATGCAATTTTGAACCAAAAATTTGAACCAATATATTTTCAAAAAATGCGATATAGTCAAAATAAATAGTGTATAAGCAAACACACGATGAAAATAGGTATAGTGGTTTAGGACGTCTCACTATGAAGCACATAGATGTAAAATTGCAATACATCATAACACCATCATAGGGGTGACATTTATAAAGTTTAAAATAGAAAGAGCAACAAAAGTGGGCAATATAGACTAGACAAAAATTTGGTGACAAGCAAAGGTTGTATACATTACAAACACTAAATTATGAACAATGATTCTGAATGATTAAATGTAGTCTTCATCATGGAACTTCATGTAAATTGAAATGATGAAAATGGTCCACCTATTTTATTTTATTTTTATAACTATACTTCTAAATAAAAAAATTTATCATAGACATTGAATATTTAAAATAAACATAGTAGTCATATATTATACACCTAATAAATGTATTAATCTCTAATGATTTAAACAACTAAATTTTTAGTTGATGCCCCTCTTTTTAATTTCCTATTTGAAATTTTATTTTTTCTAAAAATAAAAATCATTTAAAAAATTAGACTATACAATGAATTGAATGGTAGTAGTTTAGGTGGATTCCAAGTTAAACTCTGCTTTGTGGTATTTTATGAATTTAAGTGTTGTAGTGCAATTCAAGGCTCATGATTTATTATTTAATTTGGGCATAGGTTGAAGTCTTAGGCCACCAAATGGAATGTTGCCACATCACACATGGACAAATCCAATTTGAAGAACAAGACAATAGAATAAAAATAATTACATTTGATGACAAATATTATACATAGTAGAGCAAGATAATATTAATTCAAATTAATAATAAGAACAAAGGAAAGACCTCAAAATTGAAAAGAAATATGAAATTAACCTTGTATAATACTCTTGAGTTTAAAGCCTCAATAGTCAAAGTAAACCAAGTTCTTTGTTTTGACTTTTTCTTGGCTTTAGCTCTAGCAAGATCCTTTTTGGACACAAGTTTTTTAAAATATGAGAGTGGTTGCCTAGTTATACTTTGAATGCAATAAAGTTTGTAAACAAGATTTATAGAAGCATGAAATTTTTTATTTTTTACTTTCTCTTAGAAAAACAAGATTTACTATGTTAAAATATGTGAAGTGAACATACACCGAAAAAATGGTAGAATAGTGAAAATTACAATGGTCTAATCAAATAAGCTTTAGATACTAAAAAGTCAAATGAAATGAAAATTGATAAAGAAATTGAAGGGATTACCAATTGACTTTATGAAATATTACCAACATAATTGCAAAGTCACCTTTGATCTCCAAAACAACACTTTCAACCACATAATAGTACATGAAGTCGTATGCTTGATCTAAATTGATAATAGACAATTATGCTTGCACACAATATTTGCTATCGCACATTATAAACATCTTGTCATAGAAAACTTTGAGATCTTCATCATTTTTCAATTCTTTCTAAATGAAGTATATGCCTGCACAATATTGACATTGTACGATTTAATAATATCATCAATGACATCGGTTGTTTTCTCCTCACTATTTATCAATGCCGTATAGAAAACTCCATTACCTTCCACGTAACCACAAGTAACAAAGCATGCAACTAGATCTAAGACATCATTTTTCTTAAAATGGCATTATAAGTTGCAAAAAAATCATATGACATAAAGGAATATTGATTTTTGCTTTTGCCCTTGGTTGATATTTCTACTACTCAAGACAAGAAGAAGTGTTCATAGTCTCCTTCAAAAAGACATACAATTGTAATTGTTAATGATCTTCAAAAGAGGTTGAAGTTCAATGTTTAATTTCCGTGCTTGTAGATTTCATTGTGTCAATATCTTTGGAACAACATTTAAATCTAGATTAGAAAAAGTTCTCATTTGTGTATATGTATTGTATAATATGTAATTTAACACAACAACTATTAACAGCTATGCATTAGAAAGGCAAGAAAATTTTAGCATTTGATCAAATCTTTAGTATATGTTGGAAGCAAATCTAAATAGAAAAAATTGTGGTTGTTAATAGCTATGCACTAAGAAGACAAGAAAATTTCAGCATTTGATCAAATTCCTAGAATATGTTGGAAGCAAACACAAACACAAAAATGTGGCCGTTAATGGGTGTGCATTAGGAAGGCAAGAAACTTTTTGGATTACATTTACAAAGAAAAATGACTAGTGTAATACAAATGATCAAATGTGAATCACATCCAGTTTAAACAACTATATTTGTATTGAATGAGGTTGAAAAATAGCTTAGCCATTAATGGCTAACAAATACTAACCAACAACTTCAATTGGCCAAATTTTCGTAGAATGTAAAACAAATATAAAGGTTCAACACTTAATACTTAAACTCTAAAAAAAGGAATCTCATTCAATCTAAATCAAGATTAAAAAAAATTATAGTTTGTGTATATGTAATGTAGAATATGTAACTCAACATAGAAATTGTTAATGGCTATCCATTGAAAAGGCTAAAAAAATTGCAGCATTTGACCAAATTCTAGCATATAGTGCAAATAAACTTGAATTCAAAAAAGTATAGTCATTAACGGCTACCCATTGGATGGACCCAAAAAATTGCAGCATTTAACCAATTCCTATTATATATTAGAAGTACCCCTTAATATGTGGTTGTTAACAGTTGTGTTCTGTAAAGGCCAAGAAAAAATAACATTTGAACAAATCCTTAACAAATGTTGACAATAAATTCGAAATTTTGAATCCCCCAAAGTGTAGCCGTTAATGGCTACCTATTGGGAAGGTAAAAAAGAAAAGCATTTGAATCCCAAGAAGCATGGCTGTTAACGGCTCCCCATTGGGAAGGCAAAAAAAAAGAATTCTTTTGTACCAAATCATAGCCAACCTTGTATCATATAGCAAAATGTTTTATCTACTACTAGATATTTGAATCCAAAATAAACTTCAACACTTTATAGTACCATTTTTCAGTACTATAAACATTGAAATCAAATTGATTTCAAAGTAATGGGCAAACCCTCCCTACTTTAATTTGGAAGCCACTTATTGTGAAAGTGAGTTATTGAGAAGACGAGTTCTTTATACAAATGGAGTGGTAGGAGGTATAACAACCCATGTGGGATATCTAAATTAGGATTACAAAGAGCTCTACCACTCATATTTAGTTAAGTCAAAAGGAAGAATTGTGTTCAAATGTAGAAATTCGGACCTAATTTTGGCATAGTATAATAACTTATTCTAAAAAACTTTGAACTAAAAAAAGTTGGAAAATCAAGTTAAATTTCAATGAAAAAAATCCGTTTAAGATTTCAAAATTTTACTCAAAAGTTATGGACAAAATTCAAAGAGAGGTTAGATTGTTAGAAGGGATATTTTCTTTAACATTTTGAAAAATCTTCTCTGATTTTTGTCCATAAACTTTTTTTGAAGGCTCAAAATCACAAATGGATTTTTAGAGATGAAAATTTTTTTCATTCCCCAACTTTTCTCAGTTCAAATTTTTTTGGTAAAAAGTTGTTATACTATGCCAAAATGACGTTTAAAGTTCTACATTGAATACAATTCCTACATTTAATTTGACAATGAGTGGTCAAACTTTCATGTTCAAAATTTTGAATAGTCCCATAATTTTTGAGGATTCATGACAAACAATGAATTTCATTGTAAAAATGACCTCTCAACCCTTCAATCTCGCTAACCATCAATGAAATAATTCCTTCATTTTACCATAACAAATTTTTGTGATGGTAGATGGTCAAATGATAGTTGATATTTGATTCAATGTATTGTTATTGAGTTCTTTTAAGTTTTGGCAAACCATCTTTACATTTCATACAAGTCAAGGAAGCAATGTCACACTGTTTAGAAGTACACACAAGACAAATGCAAACTATTGATTATTATGTTTAAGAAACGTATTGTGATCCCTATTTACAAAGAATAGAAGCGAGATTATAAGTACATGGCAATTTAAATTGGCACGGATTTTTGGTTTTGTCTAAACCAAATTGTATAATGCATCATGGAACTTAAGAATTTTAATGTTATTACCTAACTCAAGATCCCAAGCCATTTGTCTTGTTCTTACTAATATCAATTTTACCCCTACTAAAATCATCAAGACATACGAATGAGTAAGCTAGTTGACAAATATTAGCATGATATGAAGTAGATATGTTGTATGAATATATTATCTTCAAAATTCCCAAATCGAGTAGCAAAATATTATATTCATATTTCAATATATATTCCTTGTAGTAATGAAAGAATATTTTATTATGTACACAAGGTTCCACATCCTATAATATTTTTATTGCATTCATCTTCCTCTCATTCTTAAAATTGCCTCTAAATCATTCATACTCTCAATTGATCAGCCCACTTTGGCAAAGCCTCTCAAAGCATGATACAAATTTCAAAACATGCAATATCATCAACTTGTCAATCTTTTAAATCTAAAATCCATGGTCATGGGTCCCATGGTAATAGGTCATATTTTTCAAAATATACTAAATTTTATTGAAAAAACATTAGTCTTTTAACTTTTTAATCAAATTTAAAAAGAATTATATCATATTTTAAATTTCAAGACCCTAGGCTCACACAATTCCTTCTTATTGCTCGTAGGCTCACGCTCACATCTTAGCATCGTTGGGGCCTAGTGGGGAGTTGGATCTAATTCGAAGGGTAGTTAGTACTGGTGGGGAGTAGTGCCTTCACCAAGTGCTTCGACATCAATGGAAGTTTTGTCCCATGTCATCAAATGACATGCCCAGTGTCTTGTAAGAGTTAAGTGTTAGAAGGAAAGTGTTAGAAGTCACAGAGGAATGAGGAATCCCGTGACTTGAGTTGGAACCTAACATTGTAGGTGCATGGCATATGCAGTGTTAGGAAAGCATAACCCTTGGTGTCAGTAAAGGGTTAAGTGCTTGGAAAGCACTAGAAGGTGAACTTAAGGTGGTAAATGTCACTAAGGGGTGCTATAGATGGGGGGAAATAAAACCTTCACCTCCCTTGCCTCCAATGGGGATATTGTCTTGGGAGTTAAATGCCAAGAATTGATTAGTTCTATTGCTTTTTGTTGTGCCTAAAATCCCATATGTGCCAATCAAAAAAGATCCAATTTGTGGACCAAAAGGTGCATTCTTCCTTTTTGTAGTAATCTTAAAAGTCATCCATAGGCCACTTTTGGGTCCCAATGTCTAAGATTAAAGCTTTCTGTGATTCTAACTTCAAAATTCATAATTCTTTTATCTAATTCTAATAAAGATCCAAAAAAATGAAACAACTTAAGTTAGATTCTAATTCCATATCTCTTTCAAAATGAAATTAGAGAAAAATTTATTGAAAAAAATTTCAATATTTTTTTAAGATGTGAAGCCCTCCAAATTTGCAAATCAGCTTGTAAATGATCACGTTATAACCTCCTACCTTATTCTTGAAAGTGTGTACAATCCAAGTGATAACTTTGATGACTTTGAATGGGGGTCTTGCAATAGGGTCTTAGAGGGTCCAAGACCCCCATTCTCAGCCAAACCTTGTCCATTTGAAGTACCCTGTTTCAGGGTTGTGTCATGTGGAGTGTTCAAGTTTAAATTTTTTTTCCTGGACTTGCATTCAATTCCATTTTAATAGGGGGAGTTACAATAGGATTTTGTTTCCCAGACTCTAGATACCAGTGCTTGCAAACGAGTACCCCATGAGATTGCAAGAAGGTGCAATGAAAGTTCCACAAATTGTTGCAGCGCTTTACATTTTGATGGTGAAGAGAGGATCCTAAAGACGATGGTGTCACATGTTCATTCATACCATTATTCAGAAGGGCTAGAAGTTCCTCACAGTGCAATTTGGGAGGCAAAAAATATTTTGTCCACCTTCAACAAAGAGGTCAAGATTGAAAAAGAAATTGATTGATAAAGAAACCGACATTTGACAAGGGAATAAAACCGACAGCGTGCTGGACCATATATCAATGTGGGTAGCAATACCAGTCGACTTAATTGTCTTTCAGCATGGACAGACTCAACCCTGACTCCATTGCTCAAAAATTTGAACTCAGAGAAACTACAGATTCTAGTTAAGTGACTAAATAATGATGCAATTCAAGGCAGTGATCTTTTGACCGTCATGAATTTTCAAATTTGATGTAGTCGCGATCTACTTCAGGCACAGGGTCTAAGGTGAACCGACCTAGTCGTCCAGTTCTATACAATTTAAGAAGCTGCTTGGAGACCCGTATGCAGCCATCGTCTCCAAGCTGTGCAGGGACTTTGAAGATTCTGCGGAACATGTTCATCTGTTCATCGACCAAACTCTCCATGTCTTCTCTGTTCTCCAAGTTTCCATCGAACTTCAAGCAAGACTGTGTGATGACCCGCCGCACGTTTTCTCCAATCTCGGACGTGTCCGACTCGGCCTGAAATATATATATCACAATCCAATAAAGAAGTACGTTAGCCAGGTCGATCATGGCTACACAATGATAAACGCTTGTCATAAAACTCCACCAAATTATTCCTCCGCCATTGTACCACAGAAACTGCGATACTTTTCATTGCCATTTGAGGCCCCGACCACACCAAGCATGTAGCGCCAACTACACTCTTCATTCTATTTAGTGTTGCTTTCAAAATAAAGTTATTTTGAACTACATATTTTTCTTAATGTTGTAATTTTTTACTAAAAAAGATCGATAGCTCAAGCAATAACCATGTTGTAAAACTATTACATAAAGCAAAAAATTAAATAAAAATGTAGCCTTCAATGAAAAGACGTAGCCTAAAATAATTTAATTTTTGGAAGCAATACTATATAGAATGAAGAGTGTAGCTCACTGGAATAAGCTACTTAATGCCAGCCCTACCCAAGGAGTGTCAGCAAATTGGAGCTAACTACCACTAACTAACTTGCAATGGATTTACGTTCATGACCACAAATTCATTCTCATATTTTGCACAAGTAAACTAAATGTCCCTACATAAAATGGTTTGACGAGCTAAAATTAGCCCGCACCAAGAAAATAGCAGCAGAGAGCTAACGTGAAATCCTAACTCTCCATGAGTTGCCTTGCAACAGCGGACAATGAACGGGTTAACTCACTTCCAACCAGCCCATGGACCTTAATACCCACTTAGCTACTTGGTTGGTTTAGTAAGTGGGTGATGTCCTTCCTCATCCATTTGGACATACCGAATTCAAGAGGTAAACTTCAGACTCGTTGGAATGCAGAAGTCAAGTACCTGAGCCAATTCAGGTGTCCATCGTAAGTGAGCAGAGCGAGCATTTAGGACTGACAGAAGATACCGTGCCACCCGATCCTCACCCACAACTGAGTCCTTCACAGCTCCTAACACGAGACAGAAGATTGTACGGCAAGCTGAGTAATGTAATACAATTAACCCCAAAATTCTCAAATGGCCCAAAGTGGACACTTCCATATCTTCAGGATTTGAAATAAACCATTTCAAAAGATTCTAACAGCATGTATCAATACATACATTATATACCGATAAATCCAATAGTACACCTGGTAAACTTTCAAATTGGAAATTCTATATTTAGCTTGAGCAAATAGAGGCTAAGCACAACCTTGGGGAGCAACCAAACTCAAAGTGGTTCAAAAGTTACTACCGCTGCCAGAGCTTGATCCACATTTCACAAAAAGCATCAAAAGAAAAGGTTCTCACCTGTTAGAGCAAGTTTTAATCCAGTATCAATATTATTGATGTTTGGAACAAGAATACCAGGAGTGTCCAAAACATAAACACTCGGCTTTTCTCCAATCTGTCCAGCATCCCATAAAATTCTGATCAGAACGAGGTTGCTCTTAAACCATATAGACATGGATAACGCAATCACATGGTGTAGATCAATGTGTACCTTAAATCCTGAAATGTGCTGAGTAAGACCAGGTAGCGGCCCAACTTTGGCTTTCTTCAAAGGCTCCTGCTCTAATTCAAGACTACAATTAGTAGAAAGCCACAAATAAGATATCTGACAATGTGGGCACGTTATACAAGATTCTCCATTCATACATTGCAAAGTGAGATACCAATTACAACATATGTTGGAAAGGAATTTTAAAGAGAAACTCTTACAAAACAAAACAATTGCTAAGGTGTCGCCTGCCAACAATGTGCAAGAAAAGACTTAACCAAAATTTCTGTAAAGTTGTAACATGAACTATATATTCTGAAGAATTGACCCCTAAGTGTGCTCAAATGACCAAAGGTGACCAATTCCATCTCAATAGGATTTGAAATAAATCATGTAGGAAGCTTCAATCAAGGAAAGTAACAAAATAAGCCAATAGAATGATACCTACATTTTTGAACAATAGAAAAATATTTTGGAAGTCACAACGATCACTATTAACCTCAAAGAGGAATTTGCACTTTTAGTCTGGTCACTTAAGGTTCTTGATCCCATTTGAATGGAAAGCAGCTGTAAATTCAATTGTTATCTCCAGAACAGGTTTGAGGTGGCACCTGCTTTTGTCAAAGCATGCGAAAGCCGAAACAAGGTATTGATGAGAGCGGACTTGCCCACATTTGGAATACCCACAATCATCAACAGGAGAGTTGGCTCCTTTGCTAACTTCTCCCTCAGGAAGTCCCACGCCGCGTCCAGCATCTGTTTGAACACCAAAACAAGATTAGTGTGCTTGAACTACCCCCAACCTTTTGATAAATTTTGCAGTGCCGTTAAAGTATACCTAAACGGATCTATTCAAAATCCAATGTCGATTGACGCATCCGGGGCCAAGTTAAATAAATGAAGCATTTCTATACCTTCCTGACCGATCTAGTCTGATGAGCGTTAACAAACACATGGCGCAAGTTCTGGTCTTGGAAGTGTGACTCCCACTTCTGCACTCCAGGTCGTACACCACCATTTTAGTCACGCAAACTGAGAATATGAAGATACTTCTTTCATTTTAATTACCAACAACATCATCAACAATGGATATTCCAAAGGAGATTTTTCTGAAAACCTTGTTCCATGGCGTGGAAGCAAAGAGCACCTCTTGGAATACTGATATGGAGGCTCAAGTCTTTATTGATAAACTGCAATGAAATAGGATGTTAAGCAAATAGTTACACCGATACTTACGAGCATCATGTTAGGGTTAGCAAGGTCCATTTTGTTAAAAACAATCAGACGTTTCTTGCGCTCCAGAAGATCTTGAAGCTCTGAATTAGCCGACGATAGCGGTATCTGAATGTCCACAAAGTCCAAACGCGTCAGTCAAACAAATTCTTAATCAAGCACTTTCGCCAAACAATATACTCAAACCAGGTGTACATACAAATTTGTAAAGCAGAAAATTAGTAGCAAATGGACTGAAGTGCGTGAAATCAGACTTAAAATGGCGTCAAATTTTCGATTACCGCGTGTGTTTCACATAAAATGGCGCATACCCTAAACATTTAGTCCACATTAGGCAATGACAGATTCTTAATCAATCGTTAAGGCCAAAAACATACTCACACCAGTTAAGCATATGAACTTGGACAGCAGAAAATTAGCCACTAGTGAATTGTGGCGCATGGCATCAGAATTGAAATCACATCATGGTAGTAAAACGTCCAATTACCGAGAGTGTTTCACATAAAATGGCGCATACCCTAAGCAATTAGTCCACATTAGGCAATGACAAATTCGTAATCAAACGTTTCAAGGCAAAGAACATACGCACACCAGTCATGCATATGAATTTCGACAGCAGAAAATTAGCACCTCGCGAATTGTGTAGCATGGCATCAGAATTGAAATCCCTTCATGGTAGTAAAATGTCCAATTACCGAGAGTGTTTCGCATAAGATGGTGTGAACCCTAAAAATTCAGATCACAAAAGGTTGTGAAACATCATTCTATTTGATGGTAGACTGAAAATGAACAAAGAGAAGAGAACGACGACCAACCCGAGCATCGCGAACCTCGACCACCAGGTCCACTACTTTGATTCGTTCCCGAATGGCCTTGGTGGCGGAAGCCATGTGACCGGGGTACCAATTGATGGCCGCGACCTCCCCGGCGGCCTTGCTCGCCAATCCATACAAGCCCTTCCTCGACATCGCTCGTCTGATTCTCCCCTCTTCACAATCTCCCCATGAACTCCAACACTCCAACAACCACGCGAACAATCACTATTCTCCTCTTCACCATCAATTTGCGATACTTTCTCTACCGCAACGGAAACGCCAAATCCGGCAAAGGTATCGCTTCGATGATCAATCGCCGGAACGGAATTGAATGCGAGTCCACGAATAATTCTTAAACCCTGAACACTCCCCAGGACGCAACCCTAAAAACAGAGTGTTTCAGCAGACAAGGTCAGTTTGAGAATGGGGGTCTTGGATCCTCCAAGACCCCCGTGCAAGACCCCTATTCAAAGTCGTCAAAGTCGTCACTTGGATTGTAGACACCCCAAGAATGATTTAGGAGGTTCACAATGTGACCATTACCAGCTGATTCACAAATTTCGGGGTTTCACTTCTGAAATATTCTTGAAATTTATTAACCCCTAAATGCCCAAGGGCTTTTTTGAGCTTCTAGGAATTTGCTCCAAATTGAACAAAAAGACAACATTTTGATAAGTTGTATCAATTTTTTTGGAATTGCAACCATACAAATTCAAACTAGATATGTCAGAGATCACATAGGAAATGAAAATACATCAATATCATTTATGGATTTATGGATTGAAAGATCATAATGTTTCATTATGAGGGTGTTGAAACTACAAAAGTGATTTGAAGTCTTTCAATCCTCTTTTTACATGTCAAATCTAAAAAGTTGGTCACCAAACAAATTGAGGTTAGAGGTCCTAACATACAAAACCCCAAACTAATTTATGGTGCAACAAAATTTTCTCTACAATTTAAAAAAATGAATTTCTAATGTGATTTTTTCTCCAAGATCTAGTGTATTTGACACTCATTTCCAAGAGCCTCCAACACTATGGAGAGTCAAGATTGCAATGGACACCCTTGCACAAAATCTTGAATAGAAAAACCATAATCAATCATTTTCAAAATTGGATTTTTGATGCTAAAACTAGACTTCGAAAAGAAATTTTCTAAAATACCAACTACTAAAAATAGCAAATTGGTTAGATTTTATTTAACTTCAAAGTATTGGTGACACCAAAATTTGGTACCTCTAACATTTAGAGGTTAAATTTTTCACAAATTTTTTCTTCAAAGATAAATGAATTTGCATCTAATTCAAGTTTTGACCTTTGTGGAATTGGTTAACTGAAAGGACAAGACCTATCACCACGGTACAATACTTTGCCAAAATCAAATGATTTTTTGGACTAATAGGTGCATTCTTCATTTCTACATTAATCTTGAAAGTCATCCATTGGCCAATTTTTGGCCTTAGAATCCTTCTAGGGTTAAATTAGTTATGAATTTTGAAGTTGGAATCAACCCTTTTTTTTTGGTGAAATGGGGCCAGAAAGCACCATTCCATAACCCCTGGCAAAAAAGCTTTAAAGAAATTTTATAAAAAAAGGACTTTGGAGGCCAGATCGCAGCCTGGGGTACAGGCAGCTTGGCTTGAAAGCCACAACCCTAGCCGCTGCATTCGCCCACTCCCTCGTAGTTGCGGCACCTTGAGTTTAAAATTGCGCGCCATATTGCCGGTTGCTCATCACCTCCGTCACCTGCCCAACTTTGTGAACATCAACCTTCATCGCCATCGGAGCTTCTTGTTTTTTTCTATTCGTCGCCAATGTTGCTTATGGCATTGAAAACCCCAATCGCCAGATCGTGTACCACTTATTCCATTATGTCGTTGTTGTTATTTCCACTCTCCCTGTGTTTATCGCCACTACATTGCACTCTAATATGTTGTAATCTGAATTTTGATTTTAGGATGGACTTCAGTTGCGTTGCATTTGGTGCAAGGGAGGCACATTTCCTCCTACTCTGCCTAGTTGTTATTGTGATGGAAATTGCAGGTGTTGGAAGGTGGTTACTACTTGGTTGTTTTTGGATGGGAGGGTGGAACTATCGGTGGACTACATTACTGTATGAGTGAATCCATCTCTTTCTTGTTCATGAACTTGTCTTTTGTTTGCTGCAATGAATTGTAGATTGTGATATATTTGCATTGCGCTTTGTTTGCTTTGTGAGTTGTGTTTCTGGTTTTGGGTTTTGTCCACAATGCCATGGTTTGACAATAGGTCGCCCAAGGTGGTTGTTAACATTGTTGTCTTTATGTTTTAGGCAACCCCATGGTTTGACGAGCTCGCCAAAGGTGGTTTTGTTTTTTAACAAAGCTTGTTGTTTGGGTTCATTTGTGGTTGGCGGAATTGGGTGGATTCTTTTGCAATGGGCTGGGTAAGTGATTGTCCACAGTTCAAGGAGCATTGCTGCGAGGGAGGTTTGTCTGTAAGGGTGGAGGTGCAACAACTCAAAATGCTTCAGGCCTCTGCAATATAGCAAAAAGAATTACTTGACCTTGTCACAACGAGGGCAACTCGTACAACAACTCACAAGCAAGAACGCGAGGCTGCTCTCTGCCGTCGAGAGTTACAGGGAAAAGCTATATGTCAAGAGGACACAAAGGCTCGTCGGAGTGCGAGAGAAGCATCATCAATTGCCAAGTTCTTCACTAGTTCACGGAATCCCAGCAATGTGCTTCCCTTGCATATTGTCTGCGATTCTATGCCACCGAATCCGAGGTCATGTAGTTTTGAGTGTGCTTCAAAAACAATCTCCTACAATACTGTGTCTATAGACACAAAGTTGTTGGAAAGTGAACCTCTCCAACAATCACAAAATGGGAGTAGTAGTGTCCCATCAAAGTCAATTGTAGCAACACAAGTTGCTCATGAAATACATTGGCAATTGAGGGACGATATGGTGCACATCTTTGATGGAGAGGAAGACTTGGAATCTGACAATGATTTCCAAGAGATTCCTCCACCGAAGAAACCAAAGACGAATTATGACCGGACTTGACGGTTCCAAAACAAATGGGGTGCTAAATTGGTCTGGATGGAACCAATTCAAGGGACTGATGGTCGTGTTCACTTGGTGAAATGCACAGTCTACTCCACTTTTGACAAGAATCCGAAGATATTGGGCCCGAAATGGGATACTCTACAAAAAATGAAGGGAGGAGAAAAGTTGCGTTTGATATGCCCAAGCACAATGTGAAAAAGGGCGATTGGTACATTTCCAAGACTAGTCAGCATCAAATCAACCTGAGGCATTTCGTAGCTAGGCAACCCACTTCCGTCCTTCAACAAGTTAACAATACCACGTCAATGGCATGTTCCAAGAAAATTGTGCAATTCTGTACAATCTACCAGATCTTGTCCTCTGGACGTCCTATGCCAGAATATGAAGAGAGACATGCATTGTATTCCTTCTTGAATGTGCCGAATCTACCTAGAATGCATTGGACAGATACCTCAGCGTGGAAGATGGCTAATTGTATGTATTCTCAAGTGAAAGAAGTGATCAAGAAAAAGATTAGTTGTGCTCACTTTGTGGCAATCATGTGTAACAAAGTGACTACCGTTGACAATGGGAGTTGGATATGTATCCATGCTTACGTGGTAGAGAATTATATTCGAGTCCCCCATTTAATCTCCTTACAACGTTTGGTGGATGGAAGAGGTGTAGATAGCCTAACAATAGTCATCATGAAGGCCTTAGAGTGTGGTGGCGACTTCAACTTTGAACAAATATCAAGGAGGTTGATTTGCTTTGGGGCTGATGGCCTAAGTACGTTTGAAGGTGTCCGCAGTGGAGTCACAATTCAAATCCAAACTAAATTTGCTCCATTTTGCATTGGGGTCCATTGCATGGCCCATAGATGCAATCTTGCAGCAAAGTCATTATCTTCCTTATCCATATTCATGATTGTTGAGCAAGTCATTCAAAAGACTCACTTGTACTTCAGCAAGAGCCCAAAGCGCCTCTCTGAATATCAAAAACTTGTAGAGGTTATGGAAACGAAAGGACTAAAACCTCTCCTGCAAATGTCAACTCGCTAGGTATCTTTACTGGAGCCGTTGAGGAGGTTGCTTACAGACTACCGGACTCTACTTGCCAAGATGAAAGCCAACATTGGAAAAAACGAGGTTGTAGAGGTATGACCACATCCTTCAACTTTGTATAGGACCTAATATTCACAGTGACAACAAATCTTCTTAGTAACCATGTAGCCTTAGTAATAACAACCCTCATGCATACCGACTCAAAAATTGCTTGAGTTGGCCTCGTGTTGGTTGCCTATTTCACCACATTCTTGGTAAGTTGACTCACTTATCAACAACTCTTCTTGATATTTTCTTACCTAGTTACCCTAGTTAAAAACAATTTTAATTCCTTGAATTTATGTAGAGTTGTACAAAGCACGAAATTTTAGATCATGACAAGGTCTAAAGGTTGTGTCCATCTAGTAATTTGACCATGTTGTGAGAATTTCGGATAGTTGCATTTATCAATTTTCTGACGATTTCTTAGAGGCTTGAGAGTTTTCAACAACCATTGTTCGTGTGCTTTCATTGGAAGCCTTCGTAGAGGTTCTTGAGATGTCTCGGTTGTTTTAAGGAATTTACTTCTTCAATGAATCACGTGATTCTATGAAACAATTTTCATTAGATTATCCTTAACTGCTAGTAGCATTGGAAATGATTGTACAACCAACTATTTTGTCTTAGGTAGTAATGTAGATTCAGTGTAGTACAATCACTGTAGAACCTTGATGTGACAAAAGATTACCATGTTGTGCATTCCTTTTCAATTCGTTTTATGTGAATATTTCTTGTCTGTTTTTTCCCATGACTTATCGTTCTCTGCGTTAGAAAGTCTTAGAAAAAAAACCACATGGAATTTGTTTTAGCTTATGCATAGTGAGGTTCTCTTAGAATTTAGAGACACATCGTTAGTTCATGACCATGTGACGGTTGCCTGCCGCTTGGGTTTACTTCAGAAATCGGGCAGTCGTAGTTTCAGTCGCCCAAGATCTCGAGCAATCGTAGTTGTTCAAGCTCCCACCAGTTGAACAGGAGAACTTTGGTGGTAGCTATTTTCCCAAGTTGAAATTCCAATTTCTTGTTTGAAACTAAAGCGGAACCAAGTTAAGATATGTCGATGATGGGATTCATCACGGCGATCCTAATTGAAATTGATGAGATTACACACAATAACATAATTAGTTCATGATGTAGTATGTAGCAGTTCCTATCGAGTCTAGCCTGGATTCACTCGATCTAGTCATCATTAGTCATGACTTGTTGGCGATGCTTCGAGCATTAGAGCAACCCAAGGTTAGCACAATGTACTACTGTAGACAATTCATTCAAGCAAGTAGGCGGGAGACCACAGTCACCTACATTCAAAAATTGTGAATCTTTTCTTAGCTAGAGGATCAATGTATGTAGTGTTTGCAGGCCCAATTGATTTGAAAGCCTAATTGATTTTTTCAACGAGAGGATTGAGGCATGCAGTGTTTGCAGGCCCGATTGATCGATTTCAGTACTTTTGGGATATTGACGATGATCCCTAGGAATATTGAACTAGTGGTGGATCATTGTGGTGTTCAGTTGGGTGTTGACTTTGGCCTGATTTGTTTTGGATTTCATCAACAAATTTTGTTATATGATAGTTGATCTTATTACTCAGTCTCGGGCTGTGAATGTATTTTTCATTTCATTATCTATGGAATGCGACGGGATAGGTCGATGATTCGGTAATTGATTTTGCTCCCGTATTGCTTAAGGTAAGCAGTTATGTAAGCCTGTTTGCGGCATGTAGAGAGTCATTGTTCCATTGTGTGGATTGGCTTCACTAGTTGACAATGCTTAAATTTCTTAAAAATTTATTTAGGAATTTGAATGTGTACTCCCATGGAATTCTGCTTTTCTAATTTGCAATAATTCTAGTACAAGTGAGTATAGTGACTGATTTGAAATTCATCTTTGCTTGTGCAGAAATGTCTAAGCCTTATATTGGACCCATATTCACTTCTTGGAATGACAGCTCTCATGCCACTTTTGGAAACAGTGGATTTACTTGTCACTTTTGCACAGAAATGGGATGTTTACATATGTGATTTTGTAGCTGCCTTAAAGATTGCAGAAGGGCAGCTCTACACATTGTATGTTGATAGAACCAGTGCATATGCTACAGATGAGTTTTGGGCATTTAAGAACATCCTTGATTGTTTCCATAGTCAAATCCACATGAAATGGCTGTCAGACTTAAACAATGAGTTTGCCCAATTTGTATTTGTGGCAAATGGTGAGAAAGTGTAGGCAATGCATCAAGAGTCACCTGTGGATAGAGATGTGTTTGCAACAATTGTCACCATAGTAAAGACAGAGTGCACAGGTGTGGAACTAAACCCTTGTATATGTTGTGCTTGTTTTATTTGTGCTTATTTGTTCTATTTGTGCTTATTTTCTCTATTTGTGCTTAATGGAAGGCTGGTAGCTATTTTGGTTACTCATTTTCAAGCTTCATTTCTATTTTATTTGCTTCACCATTGGTCCATTTATGTATACAAGTAGGTGATCACAAAATTTTTGTTTTCTATAGGGGCAGCCCGACAATTATTGAAGGAGTTGATAGCACAATTTCCTTCCCATAATGTTATGGATGCCCTTGGCATTGTCTACCCTCAGTATTGGCTGCAGAGTGAAGCAGAGGAGTGCTTCCCTAAGCACTTGTCAATTTTGATGTCATTCTATTGTGAGCCAAAACTGATTGAAGTTGACAAGGTGAAGCAATTGGTCCCTCCAATTTTGGACCGACACAACTTGCAGGTTCAACAAGGTTTGTTCAAGTTGGCCATGGTGAACAATTCGAAGAAGCATATGGACCTCCCTTTGATTTGAACCCCCTCACCCGACTTCGGCGTTATTTAGATTCATGCACTATGCTCAAGGTGAAGGCATTCCCTGAGTACTACAAATTGGCTCAAGTTGCAATTGTGCAAGTCTTAGGGTCTGTTGAGGATGAGAGATGTTTTAGTTCTCTTGCTTTCCTTAAAAACAAATTGAGAAATGCCTTGGACACTCATCTAGAACCAATGGGCAGAAGGAGCTAACCATCAATATGGGCTTTGAGATGATTCTTAATGGTAGTGGGTAATAGTAAAGTCGAAGTGCCATGCTTGATCTAGGACATTTTCTTCTCAAGATGGACCCATGCTTGGTCATTTGTATCCCTAGAGAATATCTATGAATGAATTTTCATTTTCATTCTTTGCTACTACATATATATTTTGAAAGGAAATTGCAAGTTCTTAAATAATGACTACAAGTAGTGTTGTTTTTTTGACACCATGATTCACTAGTAGTGTCAAATGGTTCTTGAAATCACCCTTTATATGCTACCATATCGCCTTATTTTCCTTGTTTAAAGAGTTTGTATTGCCAAATTGCATCTGCAATTTCGAATGAATTCGCCTTTCTAGCTTCAATTTTTTTTCCTTAAGTGCCAGAATTTGTCATCACTACTCTAAACCTTTGTGCCACATACATCATCTGAAGGACACACAATTGCCTGGGCGATTCATTTACTGCAATATAGCCCTCGCCATGTGGGCCATGGAAGTAAGCACAATGAAAGCCAGTCTAGCTTTTAGTAAAAAAGGAAAAAAAAAAGGGGGTTGGTTGGAATCATATAAGGCTTTAAAAGTGTGCACCATTTGATATATTCAACATAAGTACATTTGTACATTGAAGAAAACAATATGGGCCTCCATGTCAAGGAATGCATTGAGAGGCTTAGAGCCTTTTCGCTTTGTGGACTTCCTACTATGTGGATTTGTGGGCTCGCAATACCTTATGAACTAGGTATTTGCAAAATAGACCAAGTTATAAAAAATAATTGCCATTTAGGACCTACCAAATAACGGGTGGCAAGGCCATTGGTATTGATTGGCGATTATTTTTGATGACTTGGCCTACTTTGCAATTACTAGACATAATGCCTATGTAGGAGAGATGAGTCATTTGACTTTTTTGATAGCTTAACCAATCAAAACATGCTACAACAATAAAAGTCTCTTGCATTTAGATTATGTTAGATGGATCCACACTCACTAATTTAATATTGGTTGGTAATAGAAGAGATTTCTCTCAGATTTCTCTTACTAGTAGACCAATGAAATTTCTACTTCATACCCACCTTATTGAAAATTTGAACAAGGCAAGTAGTGAGCATTATTAGTCTTAATTTGCCTCTCCTTAACAATCAAAACATGTCATGATGGCGAAACTCTCCTACATTGACCTCATGGGCTCACAAAAGAAAGAATAAAGAATGAAGAGTAATTCCATTCAGTTTGAATTCACATCAAACAAGCTCCAACCTCGCCTCGTGCTCCCTGGCTTGACCTAACCCACATGGAAGTCCTTTGTTCCCATTCATAGTTCGATGCTCTTGTTTTGAATGCACCCTTGTGCTTTCTCACTTGCAATTTGTAGTTTCACTTGCTTGCCACACAAAATGCAAATTCATCTCATATGGTGCTCGAGTTTGATTTAGAGTTAGAAAATCCTTCATTGATCTCAACGAAATCCTTGCGAAATGGAATTGTATGTTGCGAGAGATTTGTTGGATGATTTTGCAATCTAGTGGGACAATCTACCGCTTCTGCAAGCAAGTGTAGTGTCAGAGGGAATACCTTGAGGGAAGGATTTGGCCCATTCAAGAGCAATTTTTTCATGTCAGAATCAAGAGGTTTAAATAATTGGGTAACTTCTTCTGCAACTCCCATGTTTCAACCCTAAGGTGAGTGATGTCCACCCCACAAACACTTTGCAACCAAAATTGGTTAGCTTGTGAATTTCCAAAATCCCATTGTTGGGATCAATGTTCGAAAATGAAGTCGGTACCTAAACAATTGTTCTGATAGATAAATCAAGACTCGTGCTTGTGTTGTAAATGGGACTCGGATTTTATTTAATCTTAGTTGATTTCTTGGCTTCGGATTATCCACTACGACAGTCATGGTCGTGAACTTAAGAAATTGATGTCTAGATTTCACTTTCATTTACAGATTTCGTTCAAGCTTCACAACTTTTTGTCTATCTGGAGTGAACAATCCACTACATATAGCTTGTTTGTTTATATCCCAGAACTGAGAATTTGCATTAATTTGCATTATATAAAAAAGAAGGTAGTGGGGTTTGTAGTGTGGAATACATGAAATTATGTCCCATGGCATCTTTATGTCAGTTGGAACCATAGCACGTGGCATTCTCGTCGCCCTTTCGGTAGTGCCGACTGAATTCATCATCAACACCCAACCAATTGGTCGAAGAGAAAATCCTCAAGTGTAGAAGTTGATTTGCGGTCACTGTTGGACCAAACTTCTCAAGCCATGAAAACAAGACTTGAGTGAGATCTTGGATCAATAAGTGTAAAGTAGTGTCTCATTACACTGGCTGAACCCTAAACCCTAAAACCCTCTTGGACAATCAACCCAACCTCTCGACCTCCCCTCCATCGAATCCATGCAAGTACATTAGAGTCCAACTCATTGAGATCGAGGCTTGAATGCAAAATAACACACATTAGTAGACATCTTTCTATGCCAGTATCAATTGTCTTGTCGTGGTTAATAAATCTCCCAGAAGGGGTCATCCTAGACATTTTGTGAAGACTATCTCTTCGAGATTTTGTACACTTTCACTACAGGTGTTCCAAGGCAATGAGAGAGTACATTGGAGCATGTGCCCAAATTTTCCAAGGCAAGCCGTTCTTCCTCTGAGAGTCTCACCAAGAACTTTCGAAGTGTCGCTTCTATGTAGTTTCCATCAAGATGTGGTTGCATTTACCAATCACGATTGGGAACTCGAGACAAGTTAGTGCCATCGGTAGGCTCCTTCTTTTCAGTGGTGTAGGCTTACCCCGCAAAGATGGTCTCTTTAAAATGCGATGCTGGTGGCCTCTCATCGTTGTCAACCCTATCACATGCGAGAATCATCGTTTGTTTCTTAAGTTGGAGTTCCCACCTAAATTGAAAGAGGACTGAAATGGAATGAAAGTGAATGCAACTTCCAAGACCTACAAGGTGGTGGTGTACTAGAAGTACTCCCTAGTGATACAAATCTTCGATTCCGGGTCCAAGCAATGGTCCATGGTGTCCGTGCCAAGGGAGTGGGGAGCTTACACCAACTTAAGCAATGAAATCATACTCTATCAAAGTTGTCTCAACTAGGATGAACATCCATGGCTATTGTTTGATATCAGACAAGGGAGGCCAGTGGATTTCCAAAGTCCAAAAGTGAGGTCTGGTGTGATGGCGACCAATGACAACCTACCTAATCTTGAGCATGTAATATAGGGATACCCAACTATTGGGGAATCATGCCTCACTAGAAGAAAACACGCAATCGCTCGACTGCAAAATTTAGACACTCAGACGTCCGATTAGAAATTAGGCATGTCGATGTAGGTGTCTAATCACATCGCGTTTGCAAAAATAGGGGTTGGACATCCAAGAATTAGCCTAGACAATAGCATGCTAAGCACCGAACATCCAAAAAAACACTGGTCAACGGGTGCCAGAACTCTGCCATGTGGCTACAAATTTGGTGCCATGTGAGCACGGGCAGCTAGGTTGGCAATTTTCTCATCCATCCAATTTTGGTGATGTGGCATCTGATGTGGCATCTGATGTGTACATTGACCGGGGAGTCAACATTAGGTGATGTGGCATCTTTGAATGCTGACGTGGACAATTTTCGTGCATGGAGAAGCCTCTTCTGGAGCTTTCTACATACGTATGAAAGATGTCTTTTCAGACATCACAAAGTCTAATACGATGTTGTCCTAGACACAACTATGTTAAAGACAATGTTTATGCGGAACATGTAGTACTGGTAAGCACTACAATTCTAACACCATTTGTGTCGTCTGAGGCTTTCACAGTGGGGCATTAGACATGGTTAAGGACATGTTCATGCAATTTTCTACTAGACGTGTGGCGCGTTGGATGTCAACATTCACATGTACAACATTTTTACAAGTAACAAATCATTTTAGACAACATGTGCATGCTTCATACCAACGTGCTTGAAGATTGGGTTTGAGCATGGGATGTCTGAAATGACACTAACCAGTTAGGCAATTGAGAAGCACAAGTCTGTGTAGACAATGTTCAGGACGTGTATAGGGCTATGTTTAATGACATGCTTGCATAGCTTTTGATGCTTCCACGTTTAGGGCAAGCTTAGATGTGATAGCAATGTGCACTGTGAGACGTGAATGAAGACATGTTGTAGACTTCACAGACATTGACACTGAATTGAAGGGGTCTAGGATTAAGTCCTACCTAACCACATGGTGCATTCTTATGTGCGTTTGTAGACAGACATTGAGACATCAAAACAATGTGGTGCAACATTGCAATGATCATGAGGACATTGAACATTAGACATTGTGCCCACATTTGAAGAGACCTAAACAACACTCTGGCATGGCACGTATTTACCAAAGTTGGTTTTACACTATATCAATGAATGACATTGCATAGCAAGAGAGCTTAGCACAATCACAATACTTGAAATACATGCACCATTGAATGGAGGAACCTTTAGGCAAACAAAAAATATCATATTCATATATAGGTAAAGTGTTGCAAGGAAAACAAATCTCCATGAGGAGAACAAAGCTTTTATAAAAGGCAATATAGCACAACATGCCCCACAAAAAATATGATAGACACTAAACCCGTTTAGATAATCATGAAATAGTGCCACCAAGAAATTCTCACAATGTTGCGTGAAGCGTCCTCTATGTCTAAGCAAACATCTGAGCGTTGAAGGCAAGGTCTCCATGGATAGGAGGAGTCCTACAAACAAACGTTGGACGTTAGTGACAATGGACAAACAAACAACTGAAGGCCTACCAACCACATATCCATGCTTTTGAGAGAATCAAAACACACCTCAATGGTCATTTCTTCCATGATGCTTCTCCTTTTTTGGGTTGCCCCCTTCCTATAGGGGGATTGGGTTTGGGTACTTGCTAGATGGTTCCCTTCGTAGCCTTCGCAGTGGTGACCACTTGTGTTGGCTTTGGTGTTGGCTTCAAGGTCCTTGTCACTCCATTGACGCGAGACGATGATCCCATAGATGGAAGATTTGCAACCTGATTGGACATAATACTACCATACATACTGTTAGAACTAAATGATAAAACACTATAATAAGAGAGAGATACAGAATGTCCAATACAATGTCTAAAACAACACACCAATGTCTAGCTCCCATCTATGTTCTTGTCCCGTCCAATATGAGAAATACCTCTCGAGGGTTGGAGTGCCCTGCCAAGGCAATAGGAGTACCCTCTCCCTCGACGGATGCAGGCTGAGCCACTATGGAATATGGATCTGCAGGGACGTCCACGGGAGCGCTCACCACGTTATCAACAAGTGTTGCAAGGGGGTTAAGGGCCACTCCGTCAATGCCGGGAGTGGTACCCGCAGCAACATCAACCTCAATTTGTTCGGGATCAATGTCTCCTACGTTGTCCGGTGGATGGTCCATCAAGTAATCAACCTCAGGCTCTGCGTCCTCATCTGCATCCATGCCAACGTCTGCACTAACTTCACCAGCCTGCACAGCATTGGTTCTATCTCCATCAACGTCACCTACAGTAGTGTTGTGACCGTGAAAGACTTGGGGAATATCAATGTAGACGTTGCCCTGTAAGAGTGCCAGGCCTGCGGGCATTGATGCAAGTATCTAATGTTGTACACTGTCAGGGCCAAAGGATTGCACAAGCAAACGGATTAAGTTATTCATCTCAGCAAGACAACCTCCAATCTCTGACCTTCATATATTTCAAGATATCAAAAAGGGCGTCTACGTACAGGGATTTCCAAAAGGATGTGACTCAAGCAACATAGTTATTGCTGTAGGCAGAAACTGAGATTCAACACGCACAAGGCCTTGATCACTGATCATGACAACACAAGTCTCACAATTACCGATTTGAACACCATATGACTGCAACAGCATGGTCCCATGGTCCTAGAATTTCACCATGACATTTAGACATCTTAGACGTCCACAACGACGGATTTACATCAACAGTGACATGCTATCTCACCAAAATAATCAATAAAAATATAAGCCCAAGCCCAAGCACCAACACCTTGGGGGGCACAGCCAATCCATGTCAACACAAAGAATTTAAAACATTAGGGGGGCTTCCAATGGGGGCCTCAATGTTCATGAACATAAACTACGTTTCCTGACCTATTAAAACCCTAAACCCATAGAGGGGCGAGAATCTGTAGTTAACAACTGGAATCAGATTGTTTGCTTCAATGTCCAAAACAGTGTCTGCATCCACATTGACATGTCCGCACCAAGACTAAGACCTTGTACCAAGCATCAAATGACCGGATTTGTGGCATCACACAAGCATTCTCACCCTAAAACTAACGACAACCCTAATTAAAGCTTGACAAAGGCTCCTTGAGGACAAGGGTTGAGGATGAAGGCAACATGATCAAGGCAACAAGTTCACTGAGATTATCCCCCCCTAAGCCCCGACATAGAAATAAGAAGACGTTGTAATGGAATCGGACCGCCTTAACTCAATGTCAAAAACAGGGTCCAAGACAGCATTGAGACGGCTGCACTAAGACTGAGACCTCGTACCAAGCATCAAACGACTGGATTTGTGGTATCACACAAGCATTCTCACCCTAAAACTAACAACAACCCTAATTAAAGCTCGACAAAGGCTCCTTGAGGACAAGGGTTGAGGATGAAGGCAACAAGTTCACTGAGATTATCCCCCCCTAAGCCTTGAGATAGAAATAAGAAGACGTTGTAATGGAATTGGACTGCCTTGACTCAATGTCGAAAACAAGGTCCAAGACAACGTTGAGACGGCTGCACTAAGACTAAGACCTTGTACCAAGCATCAAACGACTGGATTTGTGGCATTACACAAGCGTCGTCACCCTAAAACTCACTTGGATTGTGTAGGCGGCTACTTCTATGGAGGTTTTGGGTGGATGCAGTGGGCACCTCGGCTGCCTCCATTGTTGAGGTGAGTGATGCGGCCACAACCCCCTCCAAAAAGTTCTTGAAAATGCTGAGACCTGCACTATCCCTATCAAGATCATGATCTCCTTTTGTTAAAGCTCCTTCTCCACTTGGAAATGGAAGACAACTATGCGCACCTAAGTGAAGTGTCATGTTGCACACAAAAGATTGCTCTCAATTCCAAAGCTAAATTTTTGAACAGTCTCCAAGAAGATGCCTTAGGGTTCCACGCGACAAGCAAAAGCAAGCGTCCAGTTTTTTAGGGTTCCACGTGACAAGCAAAAGTCGGCGGCCACTTTTTTAGGGTTCCGTAGTCACGATAGAACATCATAACGTCCATTCCAATGTCTTCTAAGACATCTAAGAGTCCCAGGTGGCACGCCTTTTTAAACCATTTCTGTCAAAATAGATGACAACAACAGTAGTATAATATAATTTCAAAATCTTGGAAGCCTGCCCATGTTTCTATATTTTTTTTATGAAGATGCTTAGAGGCCTACATATGTTTCCATATTTTTATTTTATTTTATGAGGATGCTTGGAGTCCTACCCATGTTTGCATATTTTAATTTCAAATAGGATGCTTGGAGGCCTACCCATGTTTGCATATTTTAATTTCAAATAGGATGCTTGGAGGCCTACCCATGTTTGCATATTTTAATTTCAAATAGGATGCTTGGAGGCCTACTCATGTTTGCACTTTTTATTTTATTTTATGAAGATGCTTGGAGGCCTACACATGTTTGCATATTTTAGTTTTAAATAGGATGCTTGGAGGCCTACATATGTTTGCATATTTTAGTTTTAAATAGGATGCTTGGAGGCCTACCCATGTTTCCATATTTTAGTTTCAAATAGGATGCTTGGAGGCCTACCCATGTTTCCATATTTTTTTTGATTTTATGAAGATGCTTGGAGGCTTACACATGTTTCCATATCTTTTTCGATTTTATGAGGATGCTTGGAGGCCTACCCATGTTTCCATATTTTAGTTTCAAATAGGATGCTTGGAGGCCTAACCATGTTTCCATATTTTTTTTGATTTTATGAAGATGCTTGGAGGCCTACACATGTTTCCATATCTTTTTTGATTTTATGAGGATGCTTGGAGGCCTACCCATGTTTCCATATTTTTTTTGATTTTATGAAGATGCTTGGAGGCCTACCCATGTTTGCATATTTTTTTCGATTTTATGAGGATGCTTGGAGGCCTACCCATGTTTCCATATTTTAGTTTTAAATAGGATGCTTGGAGGCCTACCCATGTTTGTATATTTTTTTCAATTTTATGAGGATGCTTGGAGGCCTACCCATGTTTACATATTTTAGTTTTTAATAGGAGGCTTGGAGGCTTGCAAAGTTCTTTCATGAGATTACTTGAAAACAGTAGAGAGATTTCAGATGCCATGCATGTTTCCATATTTTTAGTTCAAATGAACATTGTCAATTTGGACACTTTCAATCAATTAAGATGTGTTAGTTCGGACATTTTTGGTCCATTCTTTGTCATTTTAGACATTTGTTTTTAAATGTGGACATAATTAGTGTATGTGGACCTGTGAATTTGGACCCTTTTATCTTCTTTTGTTATTTCCTAAGACGGATTTGGAATACTACAGATGTGCTCACGTTTGTTTTCTTTGGTGGGATGGATGTTCCTCCTTTTGGGGTTATTGAAGTTATGAGGCCTACACATGTTTTCATATTTTTTTTAATTGGGTGCAGAACATGTCTCCATTTTTTTCCTAAGTGGGCTTTAAGGGCCTACAAATTTTTTCCTAGAGGGTCGCCTAATACATAGCCGTCTGTGCAGACATCATGAGAATACTATAGACGATATGTATGTCTTAGTGCATGTTTTAGTGCATGTTTTAGTGCTCCCAAAACATTCATATGACATTGCCAATTTGCATTGAAGGTGCCTCATGTGAATCCTCTACGCAATGCACGTCTTTGTAGTTTCCCACATCATCATGCTCCTCCATGCCACTTGTTCTTATAACTTTTGTATCAAACTATTAAGAGCACTCATAAACTTTCCCCTATGGACATTTATAGTTGGAAATCATCTTCCATGGTGAACACCCTAAACATCATAGTAAAGTTTCATGCTTTAGACACTGCATAAGCTAAATTCTTGTGAATTCAATGCACGTCATCTCAGACAAACATACCTTATGTTGAAGTGCACATGTGCAAGACAATGAAGACTGCCATGCCCCATTGAATGTCTTAGGGAATGTCCGTATTGCCTTATCCTAATCTCATCATCAACATCCTCTTGTCTCATGCGCCTCAATGTAAACACCTGAATATTAATAGGAAGATCACCCTCAACGCCAATAGGTCCTCTGAGACATCATTTACAACATTAAACGTCTACGTGGATGTCTTTTGGGACGTCTTGAAGTTGCTCATGGCATTCTAGAGAAGGCCATTAGAATGGTTAAACTAAGAAATTGCTGACGTGGTAGTGTCTGCCAAGTCAGCAAATTGTTTGCCACGTCAGCTTTGGACCACGTCATCTGCCATGTCATCTACCACATCATCACTTTTAAACATACCCTGCCCAAAAAATGCTGCCCAACTCTTTTTTTCAAGTGGGCAGCGTTGTTATTTAAAAATAGAATAATGTAAATGAAAATTACCCATGGTCAAAGTGGGTCCCCATTGCTGACGTGTCAAATATTGTTTTTTCAGACAACCATTTGAACATGATGATGTCAGGCACCATCTCAACGTCAAAGTGGATGCAAATAGCAACACCACCGTGTTTTTTCATGTGAATTTCACTTTTTTCATCTCCAACATCCACTTCAACCCCTAGTAGACGTAGAGATGTACAAGAAGACATGTAGACACCAAGTTGGACATGAAATGTCCAGGCCTTAGACAGGAGCATGTCAAGGCCCGACACCAAAAAAAACGTAATTTCTTCCTGTGCCTCTACGGAGTCAACTACAATGTGTTGGATATAGTTACTTTCATTTACATGTACAAGAAGGAGAAAACGTAGATCTATTGGCAACATGTCACAAAAGTTCCACTAAATCTCTCGTGTGACTACTTGGATGTCAAAGAAATTAGTATTGCATATCTTAGCCAAAGTCAATTCGTCATCGATGAGTGTGAAGAGCATCTCTTGTTCTTAGCTACATACCATAGAATGTGGTGTGGAATGTTGTATGACTTGAATACCCAATGTTGGACTCGCCATTTCATTGTTGATGAGAATCATGGAAATACTTCCAATGACGGTTTGTTTTTCCAACCGCAACTTGCTATGTGTCCATACTGATGATCCAAGATCCCCACTAGATGTCGTTTTTGTGAAAGCTCACAATTCATGGCTAGAGAGATTAGACCTATTTTACACATTTACACATATTTAAAGTACAAATTATAGAATTCTTCAACAGTTGGGATGAGAAACAAGCAAGTGGGCAGCATGGCTGGTATAGTTCCAATGCTTGCTGAACTTTGTAAACCCCATTCTTGCAATTCTAAGTTCTAGCACATCAGTTCCCTACCGACATTGATACACAAAACACCAAACTAGGTACCTCTAAAAAGCACCGAGGGATATAATTTTATGGGCAATTAATTCAGGAGGATCGAGCTTCACCCTACAACATCTTCATAGCTATCTAGCCTCTCAATCTATCTGCGAAAATAATTCAGGTATTGATTGTTTAGAATAGAGTAACTAGCAAGCCGTCATCATTTTTGAATTTATGAAATATCTTTAGTTTTCAAGAGAAGAAGCTATTGGAGATTTGGGCAGAAAATTGGCAACTACTCGACATCCACCTAGCTAATAGTACTAATAGAAAACATTTTCAAACCCTCAACTAGCAGTTCTTAAAAGTTCTCTAGCTATAATCTACTACAAAGAGTTGTGATCCTTGCTGCAATTTTGTGTGGAGAAAAATCATTGAATTGTAATTCATGTTATTTTAGAAATTGGTTAGATTAATTGCAAAGTTCATCTATAGGGTTTGAAGACTATATTGTACTTGCATGTTGTCAATACCATTTAGTTACAATTGCAAATCACCCCCATCACTCATGAAAGTTCTAATTGGCTTTAGCTTTGTGCATCACACGTTATTCTTGAGAACCCCTCAATATCGTATTAACCCATTCAAAAGCAGGAAAGTTGTTGACCTCGCACATCTGCAAACCTTGAATGCATAATACAAATGCCTCTTGCCCAAATGCATCGAAAATACAATGCAACCTTAGCTCTTTTATGCTTGCAATATGTGATTGCTAGAGGTCATCGAATTCATGATACAATCAATGGTTAGTTTGTTGGATTTCTCACCATCAAGTACTATCTATATACTTCACGACTGTGTAAGAGAGGCCTCCCGTATGCACTCTACTACAAATGTAAGTCTGGAGAATGTCACACAACTAACCTTAAGTTTGTATCTAATGAGTGCTTGTGCAAGATCACCACAATCAAGGTGAAAAAGAGTCACCATTAGCAAACAATTTTCTCAAATTTGGTCCTAAAGTTGCATTGAGGTTAGATCATTCATGTGTGAAAGAGTCATACAATTGTGATGATTCAAAGTCCATACTACATTCCTACCAACTAAGGTATTGTTTTGGTCGCACGATGCAAAATGAAAATCATCCTCAAGGTTATGTAGTAAAAATACATAAAACTAAGAGTGTTGGGGCCATATTCATAGCTATATAGAACACTAGTGAAATAACTCCATGAAGATTTCATACATGAAGAGTCTATTAATTTTGGGTCCCATGTTGAGCTTCGAAAAGTTGGCCCCAATGACTTATTCATAGACTATGTACTTTCATAAGAAGGAAGATTCTTTACTAACTTCTATATGGAGTGTATTTATATATGAGAATTTAGTATTGCATTCATTGAACTAGTCTTTAATCCCCTAGAACTTTTTTCATGGCTATGTAATCATTGTTTCTTAGCATAATTTACTAAATTTAGCCTTTTAAGAATATTATTCAAGTTTCAATCTTATATTACTATTACATTGCAATTGTGTTTTCTGCCAATGTAAGAATACTTTGTGAAAATATATTTTTACCCAAATAAATTCATGATAGATTTTCATTGTTATAGTTTGTATAGCCAAAAGGAAAAATAAATGGATAAATATATTAAAAGATATCCAATTTATTTTATTTTATTTCATATAAGTAGAAAAGTAGAAAAAACAATTGAGAACAGTGTGAAAATTTTCAAGTAATTCTTAATTTTTGGACTAAAAACATTTTTGGCAATAACTCCTAAATGCCCAAATTGCATTTTTTGGCAACATAGTGACTTTGGGCAGTTTACTACGAACGGAGTTTTTATTCTTTTTCTTTGAAATTTTCACACAACATGTGTTTGAGGAGTAGCCTCAAGGCCCAACAGTTTTCATAACATTTGATAACATGGTTCAAAAGTTATTGTATAATATGACATTTTCATTGCTCAATGGGCAGTCCATGTAGCTTCAAAAACATTCCTAGAAACACACTATTTTAAGAATTAAAAATTTGAAATTGGTTTTCTAGATTTACACATTCCATTTTGATCAATAGGATGAAAATTATGAGGAATTTTAGTTTGCGGGTAGACGCGGGTACTTATAGATAACCTAAAATAAACTTTGAAGTCTTTTATTTAACTCCATTTTCTATATTTTGGAAAATAAAATAAAATCCTAGGATGTAGATTTTCTTATTACAACATTACAACCATTGGGATTGGCATTTTTCAGTTCCATAATTAAATTCTTAACAATTTAGTAATTTGAATCATTCTCTACTTCTTTCTACTTCCAATTTTTTTCCTATATGTAGTACAATTCCAAATGATCTAAATTTTTTCAAGCATATAGCCAACTTGCCTTGAAAAATGAATCCAAAGAAGCATTACCATTTTGGAATTTTTTCATACAAATGTAACCTTGTGAAGTTTAGATGCTTGTTTTTTAGCAAGGCCCAAAAATGGATTTTTGTGCATTCAAATGCTAATAACTTGCGATGTACATGGTGGAAATTTCTGAAATTTTTTCTACACCTTCTCAAACTAGTGTACTACATGATCTTATGGTGACATGTATCCAAAAATCTATTTTTTCTAAAATTTGGTACTTGTATTAAAAATGGCAGTTTGTGAGTGTTTTTGGTGAAAACATAGTCAAATTCATTTAGGGGATGAACTAGGGGGGAAGGGCCTTGTTAGTGTTTGTGGTAACCATGTACACCGTAAGGATATTCTAATGGGTTTGTTGTAACATTATTGAAATAGGAATCATCTTAAAGAATTTTTTTTCATATAATTATTTATACCATCATTTTACTTATATAGTATTTAAATTTTCCAAATTGTATCAACAACACTTTTTGATTAGGCTTACTTCAAATTTTAAGATGCAAAACAAGGATCCCCTTTCAAATGATGACCTTCAAATCAAATTACCAATATTAAGTTTAATTTAGCATTTATATTATTTCCTGGTTTAAATTTCAGATATTTTTGTATTTAGAAATTGTTCTTTTCATTGTTGTTATTATTCAGATTTTTTAGTAGAAAAATACAAATTATGATTTTTAAAACTACAGTGCGTAAGTTTTTAAAATTAGTATTGATAACTGTATATGTGTGAATAATCAAAAGATAATTAGAGTATACATTTTAAACATTGATGGGCTTTTGGCCAGAAAATGGCCATTTTGAAAGGCCATTTTCTGGCCAAAAGAAGATAATCATTGTTTCAAGGTGGTTCCCCGTTTCAAGAACCAACCACTACTATGCAGAATATTTAAATACTAAAAATTTATTATTATTTTCTTATAAAAATATAATTAAAAAATATTGTCTGACATGGCTAAACTCCGGCCACATCAGATTGTTGATGTGGTGCAGTTTTAGAGTTCCCCAAAGTTCAAGAACTCAAGGGATCTCATAGTCTTATTTAGTACTTCAATTCCATCTAATGTGAGTTTGACCAAGCTAGGTAGTGCATTCAGTTTTGGATGCAAAGATCTTTAGGATTTAACTAATTTTTGAGTAAAATAAGCTTAATCACAATCTCCATTCTAATCTCCAATCAATAAATGTATAGTAGCCACATGGCAATATGCTAAGAATGCACCTTACAATAATAATATGTTACACAAACATATTCAATTAAGTCCATGATTATTGAAGAAACTTCTTTAATCACTGTTGTTCTAAAATAGGAGGTCCATAATTGGACTAGGCTCTTGAAATGATCCCTACAAAAATCCTAGAATGAACTCATGTAGGATCTTATAAGGGATTGTAGGACTTCGTGAAATAGACTACATAAGATGTGGTGACATAACAAATTGAAAAGTGGACACATTATAGGAGCGTTGCTAATATGTGAGCATAGGAGTGTGAGCCCATGAGCCTATAATATTACACACCTATGTTATAGGTGTATATATCATAGAAACTGTCTATAATTATAGGGTATACATATTACAAATATCCATATTATAGGTATTTATGATACATACACCCTCTATAGTGTGTGGTATTTATATTATAGGGACCTATAATGTAGGCTCAAATGCTAACAAGCTCACATTCTTGGGCTCACATACTAGCACTATTGACATTATAGTCAATGATAGTCAAGATGAATGTAGATGAGTAGGAGTCAATTTTAGTATGACAATGCATAGGTAGAATTAGTGAAATGGAATAAGAAAATCTTTAAAATAACGTACATATGCATATCTATTATATCAAAATTTGTAAGAGCTTTGAAAATTTTTAGATTAGCCAAATGGTAGAACACAATTAAGAGACTATTATAATTTATCTAGTCAACCACATGATGAATTGAATTAATTTATCTCACCAAGATGAATGACAATTGCAAATGAATGCGGGTGTATGGCTAACAAATCTGCCATGTTTGCCTTAATATTTTCTTGCAAGGAAATTAACAACTAGTGATTAAGGAAAATGAAAAATACTAGAGATACAAATACTAGAGAGATGTGGGTACTCAAGTTACTAAATCTTTTGGCAAAAAAACTAAAAATCATGATGGATTGAGTGAATTTATTAAGATGAAAATGATAGTTGAAAGAGACCTCAAAGTTGGGGCAATTCTGAGTCTTATTTTATTGATGAAAAATTAGGAGAGGACGAACCTAAAACTTTGACTAAATTCCATGGTAGCAATGCAAAGGACAATGATGATTGGAAGTGGGTGGATTTGGGTAAATTTGGGTTTTGAAGAAGAAGAAAGTGCTCCTAGGAACATGGGGAAAGGAAGTTTAATGGATGGAAGATGATGCCTATGACCTTCACAACATGCTACCATGATGAACACCCTAGAGGGCAATAAATTAAAAACATTTGTAGAAGACAATGCATGTGCAAAAACGAATATGGAGCATTGTAAAGCGAAGAGGTACCTTCTCTTACAATCTTAGTTCAATGTTTTGAAAAAGGGGTGACCGCAATTTAGAGAAGATGGAGTATCTAACAAAGAGGTAACGGAGTTGGGCAATAAGAAGGAAAAAATTGGGCAAGGGTAGGCAGGCCGTCAAGAAAACAAAAGGTAGAGACAACTACAACCAAGGGCAATGGCAAGGCAATAATGGACACTACCATCGTGATGAGGAGAGATAGTCACATCACCTTCAAATCAATAAGAACACCACACACCAATAGAGACAAATGACTTGGGAAGAAGACACAATGGAAGCAACATGTTCAAGAGAAGGAAGGCCATACTAGTGCAAAGGCAATGACGAGGCACAAATTGACCCACCAATGAATACTATGCTAAAGAAAAATGAAACAAATTGAAGGTGACAACACGAAGAGAGAAGGCAACTCATGGAAGTGCACAACTATGTCACTAGAGTAGCATTTAACTACATGCAACAAGGGTGTTGCAAGAAACACCCTGCTATTTTTGTTATATTTGTCATAGTACTCTTTGTACTATGATTTTTTGGAAAAAAATATTTAAAAATAAAATAAAATATGGATGATTAGTATTATAATAAAAATAATATGTCACCAAAATTTGAGGCATAAGGAAAGTGTAGGTCAAAAGTCATTTACAAAATACAGCTACTATATGTTTTTAAGAAACTAGACACACAAATTTGTAAAGAAATAGGAAAAACTATTTACAAAGAAACAAAAAAACTTTGTTCATTTGGGAAGTCTTCATGGTGATAAGATTTCACTAAAATAATGATCTTGAAACCTTCTTCAATGTTCATTAGTACTCTCCTAAAGGAGCCCTATTTGTATGGATGTAAAGGACATAAAATAATATGTTTTTTAGATGTCCCTAGTGTGGGAATATACCACAAAAATTTCAACTCTAAATCATTCAATTTGGGTGCTTTGAATGTAGTGAAAATCCCTAAACCTCAAATTGTGACAAATAAATGAAATTCATTTTTCAATTTTGAGTATTTTTATTTCTGAAAAATAAAGTATCCAATTACCATCAAGTTAGACATCTCTGACAAAAATTTCATGTTCAATGGAATTGTGTTTCAAAAGTTATAGTAGATGATAATAACATCACTTCAATTGTGACAGAAAATAGTGCTCCTTCTAACTTCCAAACAACAACCTTCTACTTGTCAAATCATGTAAAAAAAGTAGAGCCAATTGGAACAACTGCAATAGGATTAGAGAGCAATGTACAATAGACATTGATTATCACTATAGTCACATGTTCTAATTGTTTGGGTGACTTTAGTAGTAGAGAAGGAATTTTTCTCTGATTAAAGATCTCAAGCACCTCAAAAGCCCATGGTCAAAAACTACTCCCTTAAAGCCCCAACCATATGAACATAAAGGTAAGCCTTCATTTGATGATCTTCCACCACCTTTCACTACAAAATCAAAGTTTAAAAGTATTCCAAAATGGAATGATAATTGAAACAATGTAGACCTAGCAAGGGTAGTAGAAGCAATAGATGATGGCTTTCCATTAAGAATTGTAGCTAGAAAGTTTGGCATTCCTCCCACTAAATTCTATAATCATATATATGGCAAAACCTTAACAAGAAGACGAGGCAAGCAAGGAGTCTTGACAAGGGAAGAAGAAGAGCCTCCCATGAAGTACCTCTTAGACATACAAGAAAGAAGCCTAGCTAGCTACCCTTCAATTTGGGGCAACTAATTAAAAGTCAAGGTACATGAGTTCACACAAATTAGGGTTACCATGTTCAAAAATGGAGTTCTATAAATATAGAATAAGAAAATACCATATAAAGTATCCTAGTGAATTGAGTTTTTCTCCAAATCTATACAATATAGTTTTGATACTACAAGTGCTTAAAAAAATGAGATTTTGATTTTTTGACCCATTTTTCAGTACTTAGTTGCTATGTAATATTATAGAAGAGACAAGTTGGGACTTTGGCCTTCATACTATGAGTCTCAAGTCCATATATATTATTTTTTATTCACCTTTTACAATCCAAGAAAGTGGGGATTTGACTTTCAACTAGAACTTAGAAAGTTGGGACTTGGGATGTATTGTAAATGCCCCTTAATAAAGAGTCTAATAAGAAGTGCATCTTCATGCTAAGTCTGATTTTCAAGGCAAATTTATCACCATTCCATTGGCTAGTCACAAAAGCATTATAACTCATAATGCACCCCCCTTTTCTACACCCTGAGATTTGCAAATAGTTTAGATACCAATGTCTTTGATGAACTATCAGACTTGGCATTATATTCCATAATGCTCTTGAGCTTCCTGGAGATAGAGCATTATCTTGTAAACCAACTCCACATCATGGAAAAGAATGTGCCTCTCCTCATCCAATGAGAAACTACCATGTGTCTTGAAATGGCCTTCATTGAGGTTATGGATAGATAATGGTAAAGTAGGACATGCCTTGTGAAGAATAACATGCAAAAATTCATCAGCAAAAGCTTGAGTGATATGATTGCCTTGAGATCTAACACAAGAAACAACAATTGTATTGTTCTAGGTTTCTAATATTGTGTACACATATAATGGTACTTAGGACATAGTTAACCCTGGAGCATTCCAACGTCCAAAAAGTGGACAAAAAATAAATTGAAACTGTTGTATCTTTTCATTACTACTTGCATGAAAGTCATTCTAATTTGTGGAGATACATTATCAAGTTGTTGTCCTATCCAAGGGTTGGATTTGGTGTTCCTAGAGTACATATTTTTCTAAAATTACAAATGTGCAAGTATGTCAAGTGGTCAAATTGCATTGACTCTAGTTCAAAATGGGATTTGCCAAAATGAGGTCATAGATTTTAAGAGCACAAAAATTTCAAAAAATCACTATGTGAAGAGAAACTCATTTTAGAAATCCATTCCAACAAATTTTACTCAAAAAATGATAATATTTTGCTTGTAATCAAATTAAGAAGGAATCTTGAAATTTCCCTTTCAAAATTCATAAAAAAAATATTGATGATAGCATTGGTGAATCTAACCATATGGATGCCATATTTAACTACTTTTGGACTTTAGGAGGACTTTTGGACTTTGTGATGGGAGAAGCCATGAGGAGATCTCCCGTTGTTATGGATTAGGAGACCCCAATGCCTATGAAAGGGGGAAAAAAAGAGTGAAGTACACCATGTTCACACACAAGAAGGGGACAAAAAACACTATAATTAAGACAATTCAATTATTCAACCGTAGAACATTGAATTGTATATAGTAATTAAGATGAATCATCGGGAGATTTCTCGATGTAGTGCAAATCCAAGATACAAGGACTGTAAGTGTGGCATGAAACCAATCAAAATGGTTATTATTCAACTGGAACTATTAGGTCTCATTTCCCCTGTTAGTATTTCCACGCATAATTAGGAACTAGAAATCTCCCGATATAATCCCTGCACTAAACCTCTTACAGTAAAAGAGAACATAGAAAATGACAAGGCAAATGCAAATACAAACTTCTAGTGCGGATGAATGAAACTAGAAAGTAACTGAAAGGTAAGGTGGATTCACCACAATTTATTCATATTGATATAGAAAATAACAGAAGTTGCCTTTAAAAAGAACTGAAGGCCTGACCTATAGAATCCATGATTCAAGATGAAAAGATAGTTGGTGCATGATTGAAAATGAAATGACAAGTGGCCCTATTTCTTCTCTAAATGCATAAACTACACTCACTGCATAATCACCATGACTGAAGGACTTTCTACCTATACTTTGTTTTAAGTCCCAGCAATTAGCTCCTTTACACCATAGCACGGACGCTCCCATCTTGAAGGAAGAAGATCATCCCTCGCAAGTATGGAGGGTCCTACCACGCGAGCATGTGGCCACTTAAGAGGATCTAACTCAAGTAGAACTATAGTTTGATTCCAGAGAATGCTGCGCTCTCTAGGGCTACCTAAGATAAGCTTCAGTAATTTAGCACGGTTTGGATAGGGGTCATTCTTCTTAGGGTTGTCCGCACCAGCAATATAGAGGAAACTCTTCAAAGTACTCCATGGCAGAAGACGCTGCAAAAGCGCTCCCACGGCAAAAACATTCATGGAGGAATACAACCCACAGTGAGTATCTTCAACCAATTGTTTAAGAAAGACATGAAAACCAGCAGGTACGATAATTCTCTGAGGAAGATCCGTAATGCCGCCTTCCACGCATAAAGCACCTAGAAGAACAACGAGAACCGCCTTCTGCGTCGACCAAACTCATTAGATAAGGAAAACCTCCAAACAACGGGAGATCTCCCGATGAAGCTCATGAGGAATACTCAGTTCACGAAGAACCTATCAGCACCGGGAGATCTCCCGATGAAATGAAAGTGGACAATTGTGTTGGTCAGCACCATCTAACAACAGGAGATCTCCCGATGAAGTAAGAGCTGTCAATAACATTTTCCAGCAACTGTAAGAAATGGGAGATCTCTCGTTGAAGTAAGAATAGACAACTCCGGAGAACCATTTCCAGTACTGGCTGAAAATCGAGAAAACTCACTATTTTCCAGTTGGAATGTGGTAAAGGTAGACTACGAATTACAAGTACATTCTGGAAAGTAACTATCATTTAAGTATCTTTGAACAAGATATGCGAAGAACAGCTAAGGAGTGATGTGCACGGAAAAAAATCTCTGGATGGAATACAAATAAAACATAAAACTGAGTAGGAAAAAAAGAAAGCAATTCACAATGAGCATAAAAGTGCAATCACTTTACATTTCATAACAAGTAATATACAATTCACAGTGGACAGAAAATGCAATTTTTTACAATGTCATTAACACTCATCTCTTTGTTTTAGTGGCAGTAAAAGTGCAATTTTTTACAATCTGATTATCAATATGTACTGAGGCCTATGTACAGTGTCAATGTTTTACATCCGAATTTACAGTAACGGGAGATCTCCCGATAAAGCCTGAGAAAAACGGGGATCAACGCACTATCCCGGTCATGATTGCGAAGCCCTCATTGGATAACGGGTCGACACCCTGTTGTCCGCCAAAAAGCGGGTTATCTTTCATATACACTGGTACCTTCTCATTTGACTTAAAAAGTCCATCAAGCCAAGGGATCAACTGCATCCTAAGGTACTTATCATTGGAATCACCACAGAAGGACTCAGGAAAAACAGCATTGTGTGGATCATTCATGACGTTCTTTACTGGACTGTCGTCAATTAGCAGAATGTTCTCTAGTGTCGATAAACTAGCAGCCCGCACAAAAATCGTAAGATCCTTTAGAAAGATTGGCTTATGTGGTGTAGTTGGGGCCCTATACTTGGTCTTTGTGCACGCCTCTTGATTTAGACAAATTACATCTCCACGACCAAAGGAAGCATCTGCAAGGACAATGTCTAACAAGTCGTTCATGTTTCGAAGAGTTACACTGCTCCAGAATGCAACTTGTGCTTTTCCACGCAACCAATTAAGGAAGGTCGTGACCCCCGGCCGACGTTCAACATGAAGTTTATTACGGAAATACGACCTGTGAAGGATAACTCCATTCAAGTCCAGAATCACTGTATAGTTTCGGCGAGGTACCTTTTTGGGTGTCCCCGGAACCGCCGTCGAAGGACCAAGACAATCTGCAAAACAGAATACCAGAGAGAAGTTAGACATAAGTCCAGCGACCTCGACATTCAATTGAAATCAAATCCGTAAAGATACACAGGATGTCACCTCAAGCACCTTTGGTGTCGTCCTCTCCAGTCCGATTAACTTCTGCTTCATAAACCTTGGAAGGCGAAGTAGCCCCAGATTCAAAGACCTCCTCCTTTGCTGCCTACGGTATACGGTCAGAGGCGATATCAACAATGCTTTGATAAATGAAACTGGTGGCCTCCCATGCGGCCTAAATATCACGAGAAGATTTACTCGTGGGATCGCGGGTAACACTTGCATGGTGACTTGGCAAATCAACAAGATCCTTAAACCTATTCCTTATAGAGAGTCTCTCTGCGTAAGTCAGTCCAGCCTGCGGAACAGCTATGAATGGATTCACCTTCACTGTGCCAGCCTCCGGACTCATTTGCCTCAAGTCTACTAGAGTATCCTCCAGAATGTTGGCAACGACATTGGCATCAGAAGTTCCACCTTCGACCTAAGACAATGGGAGATCTCCCAATGCACCACCCTCCAACTGAATTGTCGACTTCAGTGAGGGACGAAGACTCAAATCCTGAAGTGCATGCATCGGGAGATCTCCCGCTGCAACCCCCCCCGCTTGCGCCTTCTCTGTCCCCTCCAGATCATGAATGTCATATGGGTCCTCACGCATCGGGAGATCTCCCGCTGCAACTTCCCCCGCCTGCACCTCCTCTATCCCCTCCATATCACGAATGTCGTCTGGTTCATTACCCATCCGGAGATCTCCCGATGCAGCGACTCGCACCTGCGCCTCCACCCTTTCCTCCTGATCGCCAGTAACCTCTTGGAAATGTGGAGCTCCAACCCCCACCGTGTGCCCCTTCTTTGTCATCTGAAGACCGCCAATGTCTTCTGGATCACAAGTAACCTCTCGATGAGGGTCCATCGGGAGATCTCTCGATGCATCCCCCTGCATCAAACTTTTCTCTCCCTCTTCACGATCGGAAGTACCGGCTTGGTCAGTATCCATCGGGAGATCTCCCGTTGCATCGTCGTGCGTTTCCTCTTGCAAGAGTTCATCACGTCCATAGTGCGCGTCGGTGCCTGCCGGTGGATTACGCACCTGCACCACTTGCTCACTCGTAGGCTCTTGAATTGCAACACCAGCATGTTCCCCCGAACAGGTAAGAAGAATAGCTGCCGCTGTTCTGGATTCGGGAGTCAGTACATCGGCATCCTTTGCCCCAGTCGTTGGAGGGGACGACACATCCGGGCTGGGCTTCTTTCGACGTAGCACTGGAGAAGAGGGTACACGGTCGTCACTTAGTTGGATATCCAACCGTCGCTTCGTCCTCCACTCCACCTGGTCACTTGACTTCCTCACGCGTGGATTCGTGTCCGACATCTTTCTCGCCTTCAGCGTACTCGACTTCTCCTCAGTAGCCCGCTTTCCTGGCCTCTTTTGTGAGGCACTTGGCGTAGACGATGGTTGCAAGTCTCGCCTCGGTCGCGATGGTTCTATAGACTTCTCCTGGAAGGACGAAAATTCATTAGATCTTCATAAGTAAGGGCGCTAAAAAATGGAAAAGACGAACTAGCATCGGGAGATCTCCCGATGGTTCCCTCTAGCAATTGACCTTTCGGACGACAGGTGTGGTCGCGGGTGAGCATTCAGACTCTGTGTCCTCTGAACTGTGAGAGCTGCTCTTGTCGTCTTCATCAGAAACATCCACGATCTCGTCGTCTTTCTGTGGTGGTGGAGGCTCTTGAGGACCTTCATCTGCTGCATCTCCATAACCTGTTGACTGCTCTGCAGTGGGATCCTCTTCAGCCTCTTCCATTTCCTCATCACCATCCATGTGCAGCTCGTCCCAAATTTGCCTTGCGACCAACTATGCTTTGGACTGGGTCTCGGAGTCATCAACGACTTCGAGTACCTTATTCAAAGTAGCCTGTCAGATTTGAACAAGCACAAGTTAGTGTGCCACCAAGACTCCCATGCAAGAAGAATATAGTCCCACACAAGAAGAATACAAATGGCGACTTACTAGTCCAAGAAACGTGAACTCTGGACCACCGTTCACATTCACGATAACCATATTCTCAGAGATATGGCCAGAAAAAATTTCATGTGCCGCTGCGATAGAGAACCATGGCATAATAGGGCGCCTGTACAAGGTACTGACTTCCTCCATATCCCGAGACAAATACACGGCTGGAATTTCTTGTGTACCTGGGAAGAAGCTGTTGAAGCTACTCGTTGAGCCTTGGATTTGGTCGTACGCGAAGAGGAACACAAGGAACACATTGTAATTTGCACCTGCAATGGGACGAGGAAAGCCATCCCCCACGTCCGGAATGTAATTTATTACATGCCAGTCCCAGATACGAGCTTTACACTCGTCCCGATGCTTCTTCAAATGTGTGAGGACGTTGTGAAATCCAGCGGCATCCGTAATAAGAACCGTAGGCGATTGTGCTCTCACAATTTGTCGACTGGCGTCCCTGTACTCGAGCGCATCAAACAAGCGCTTCAACTTGTGGTGCTCGAGGTATTTTGCACGCACTCCAGCAGATGTGACCTCAAAGAGAAACCAGAAATACATGAGGGTTTTCCCTTCACCACGCCATGCTTTCACGGAGGCGTCCGTCATAATCTTTGTAATATCCTAGCTCTTCTCGTCCATGACTTTGCAGCGGTACTGATCTGTGAAATCTTGAGACACGGTAGCCTCGTTTGTTTCTTTTGCATGGTCGTTCATGAAGGACTCCCACATCCTTTTTACTAAATCTGGGCACTCGTCGGGGTCACATGTTTTGTTGAGTGCCCTCGTTCGCTCTTCCAACCATACCTTCCCAAGTTCCGTTGCCATGCTCTTATCCACCCACCACTCAACCTGCTCCCTCGTTATTTTCTTCTCCACCGCAAATTGATCCCATTCTTTGGCACTGTACGGAATGTAGTCCGGCTTCTTGCTCGGAAGAGGATGCTGCCTATAATGGCACATGAGCTCGTTCTTCATGGCCCTGACCTTCTTCTCTCGATTTGCTGCAACAATGAGAGGCATCAATGGCTACCCAAAATCGTCCACATTGAGCGCTGTCTTCTTCATACATACCACTGCATTCTCAACCTGCTCCGCCAAATAGTTTATGTCCTCGTTGCAGAGTCCATACAAGGGCTTGTAGTCGCTATAGCTTAGCGGTTTTCTTCTGCTTTTCGATTTTGGACCATTCCCATCAGGAAGCTTTCCCAGCAGGAAATCCCTATCAATTTGGATCCACCGTTGCACATCGTTGTCATTCTCCATGAAGAGAAGAGGAATTCTCAAGTCCGGGTCAGGATTCTTGAATCTCGTGAATATTGTAGACATCACCGGATAGAACTCCTGCACATGGAAAATGTAACTATTAAAAATCATCATCTTCGAAAACCAGCACAGTACGTAAATCTCAACACTATCGGCCATCGGGAGATTTCCCGTTGGTTCACTGCTTGGGTGCAGGAGAAACCAGTGCTCTATATCTTGATAGCGTCAGGAAAGGCATGGTCCAATATCTATCAGGAGATCTCCCGTTGATCGTGCAATGCAAGCCTGCTGTGCGACGAAACTGAGGAATCCCAACTTCACCAAAGGCGACTAGAAATCCGGAGGCATCCTAAGATCGTCAGCAGGAAAGCCATCGGGAGATCTCCCGATGCTGAGATATCAGGAGATATCCCGATGGCTTTGCATAGGCAACAAAAAAAGAAGGGACATTTTGCTAGGGACGCTTACATTGTACTCAGCGGAGTGCGTTCGACCTCCATACGCTGGCATGGGGCTCCCCATATCCTTCCACTTGATTCGAGCATGCGCAAGTTGCTTAGAGAAACTCTGCTCCTTTTGTTCCCCGGCGATATTTTGGTTCAACGCCTTGGAGAGATGCATCATATTATTCTTCTTGGTGGAGTACGGTTCCCAGATCAGAATTATGTTGAACGTCGAGGCCAACTGCTTATCAGCTTTCGGGATATGTCTTGACTCAACCAACTCCCAGTGCGCTTGGACTGTGTGCTGACCGCCAATAATGTAGTAGTGGGATTTGGCGGTCAGGCTTTCCCTCTTCGGACACGAATCCCAGAATTCCACGACATTGTCGATCCCGTATGGTCCTCTCTTTAGAGGTAGGACAGTAATATATCGGTTCTCAGAATGATAGTCGGCATTAACGAGAATCCGATTTTTGATTCCCTTGAGGCGTTGGGGCTCAATGCCTTTGTACACCAGTACGCCAGGAGGAGCCTTGTGAAGGTTCTTGTAGTGCACTCGCAGTAGTTCACCTTTTGCATTGGCGAGTGGCTTCTTCTCCCATTTGTACATTGGCCTGAATACCTGGTTGCATAGCTTGTTGATTTCTTTTATCTCATCGGGCTCGAGCTTCCTCACCTCAGCATCTGTCATGTTCACGGCGCGATGCAATGTGAGCTTGATAGCCTTCGGCTTCTTTTTCCCCTTGCCCTTGCCCATTGGCTCCTCTACCACTTCATCTCCTGGTCCTCCGGCAATGGCTTTCCGCTTCTTTCCCTTCTTGCTAGGAGACGGCTTTGGAGGTGTGGGTGCAGCAGACTTCGGTTGTTGTCTGGTCTCGTCCAGAATGTCCCATTCATTCTTCATCTCGTGAGGAGTCCAGAAGTGGGTTCCGTCTGGTTTCTCTAAAAAACCCTTCCGTGTAATACTCTCACACATGTCAAGATCCATGGTGGCGTAGTCTAGGATCAAACCATATTTCCTTCGCTCCTCAGTCTTGGGAACCATTTCTTCGACAATGATGAGGACAGTGGCGTTATCCACACCCTGTAGCTCTAAGACAACTAACCCCTTTGTCATGTGACCTTTGTCGCTGAAGGTGAGCTTTGGGCATATGATGACTGTTCCATCTTCCTCCTCAATCCACTCAAGGCTCCAAGCTGAGACTTTCCAGTCGCATCAGAACACTGCTCCTGGGAAGTTCTCGCCATGATACCGATACGAATGCACCCAGCTATCGCAAAACTTGAACAGTTTTATAGGTGAAAGGCTCGCAGGGAGTTCCTTTTTCACATTCAAGCTGCGCAAGAAGATAAAAATATATTAGATTGACTGGATCACGACGAATCGAGTGTAATCTGAACACCTTCTCTATATCGGGAGATCTCCCGATGATCCTCTATATTTTCGACGTTCTCGACTAGTGGTAATTCTATCCAGGGATAAATTCTACAGAAAACCGCACCGACCTATTGAATTTAAAGAAGATACCGGAAGATATGTCCTTGCATTCAAATCCGAGATAGGTCGAATTTGGCATCGGGAGATCTCCCGTTGCATTCTAAACCCTTCATAAATCAAACCTGCCATTGGGAGATCTCCCTTTGCAATCAAATCCTTCATAAATCAAAGCTCGCATCGGGAGATCTCCCGTTCCATTCTCCTTCGTCAAAATTCGAAGCTGGCATCGGGAGATCTCTCGTTGCATTATCATCCGTCATAATTCAAAGCTGGCATCGGGAGATCTCTCGTCGCATTGGCATCCCTCAACATTCACAGCTGGCATCGGGAGATCTCCCGTTGCCCCCTAAATCCGCCATAGTTCATAGCTTGGCATCGGGAGATCTCCCGTTGAACTCATATCCTTGATAAGTCAAACTTGGCATCGGGAGATCTCCCGATGAAGTGCGATTCAAAATTTATCAGAGCTGGCATCCGGAGATCTCCCGATGTACCGGTCTTCACCAGATGAGTAATGATGACCCTAATTTCGTTTAGCAGTTTCAGGATGCCTATGTGCAGAGGAAGGAGTCACTCTACCTGGAGTGTAAAGCATCGGGAGATCTCCTGATGTTTTCTTTAGTTTCTGACTTAAAAAGTATATTCACCTGATTCTTTGCAGAGTTTTTATCGTGTATGGTAAAAATGTCTATAATCTATCGGGAGATCTCCCGATAATATTCATCTTGACTGAGTTTCATCTCTTACTCTTGCTTTTGTTTTTATCGAGAGATCTCCCGATGGTCTACTTGCGAAATAATTGACGGCAGTAGTTAGAATACTAGTGTCATCATGACAGTTCAGGGTTATTTCTCCACGAAGTGAACTCGCAGTGACAGTGTACTGCATTTTTCTTAGTCGACTTTTATCGGGAGTTCTCTTGATGAACGGTTATAGGGGAAATTTGACTATTTCAAATTAAAATACATTACTTGGGGACTCATGGTTTGGTATTCCAGGGCATCGGAAATGGCATGTGGCCGTGCACTTATCCTGGAGCCATTTCCTGGCTAATACAATAATACACATGCAAATACCGCAACGGAGGGAAGAACTTACGGGTTGGTCCAATCATCTGGGTTTTCGGGTGCTGGTGAGGATGTTGACATTACTGAACACTCTTCCCGTTGTCGCTCCAAATTTTGTGCGGATGGCGGACAACAACCTCTTCTCCCAGAAATACAAGCACGCAACAGAAATAACCTCACCTCCTACAATGAACAAGAACGCATTGTCATATGACTGTTGCTGTGGAAGTAAGATTACTGCAATTGAAGACAATGGTATTCATGTTTCCCTAACAAACATGAAGCAGGTGCAATAGACCTGTCCAAACAAATATATTGAATAGAGGCGCTTAGATTCTTGGCACTTCGGGTCGAAATTTGAAACCACTAACACCAAGACAGCTCTAGAATCAATAGGCTAATTAGCCTCATTCCCCACGACAAAAAACATGACGATTCACTGAGCGCAACGAGACCTTCACAAACTTCCCACTCAAATAAACAAGAATTGTCAAGGCTACATTAAAACTGTCAAGGCTTACTGGTTCTGCTTTTAATCAAAACCACAATGCAGTTGAAGCCATAACCATTATACAATGTCGTGAAACTAAGCATGTATCGCACTACTCGTCATGTTTCAAAGGAAAAACTACAACGAATGGTCTGTCTCCAATCCGTCTTCAATCGAGCTCCAATTCCTCTCAAACCACGAATGCGAAGCACAGGGTCGGTCACCGCCTCCAATTCAAACACCACGAAAATCCAAACGAATTGAATGAAGCCAAAAAAAATGTGATCACTGCTGCAAGTAAACTAGAAACGAAGACAGGAGAAGCGTTCAAACTTACAGAAACTGCGCATCTCCTCCAGAACTTTCACCCGATGAAGGCGCCTCCACATATCCTGCATCCAAGGCGATCCAAGGCGTGTGGATGCAAAGGCGCGCAGATACAAACTCTCCTCGCGCAGATACAACTCTCCTCGCGTAGGTACGTCAACAGCGGTACGCAATTCCTTGAACTCGAAGCGGATCACAAATCACTGGAACACTGAAACGCACAACGAAACGAAGTCACTCCCAACGCTGAAATGCACCAGGGAATCGCGCGCATGGGAAGGCAGGAACGGGAGGAAGACGGAGGCTCAGGAAAAATGGCCTCCAACACAGGCTGCCAATTCCAGTGGGAGAAAAACGGATCCCACTGGAGTGCAATCCCGATGTTGACCCCTCCACTCATGGTGCCGCCGACGGGGAGGGCAAACTGACAGTCTGTCAGAACGAATAGACCCTCCAGGGGACGAGTCATCATGACTTCACCCATGGTAAGAATGAGTGGGGGGGGGATTAATTTGTTACCACTCCCTTGCAATTAGTAAGGGGGGCATTAGTGACTTATCCCTTGCTTACAACTTGGAGGGGGGATTAATTCGCTTAGAATTTCAAACTCCTTCATCATTTCTTTAGTTATGGAGGAATAATGGCTAAGGGTTTCAAATTACTACACACTACCACGTAAAATGATCACAAAAATTGAAGTACTCATAAGATGAAGTAATCATAAGATGAAGTACTCACTTGTGCAACAAGTGGGAGCAAGGTTATCCCATTGTGGCCCAAATTTGGATGATTGTTTGCATTGAACTTCAGAAATGTACACAAGCATTACATTTCTATACTCGAAAGCCTTACTCTCATTTTCCCATAATTTTTGTGTACATCATTTTTTTCCATTTTCAAAACTCATCTCCTAGTAAGTAACCCTCACAAAGACTTTATATACAAGTCATTAAATAATCAAGTGACTCTTATGAATTTCAAAATAAGACCACTAGAGTGATCTACATATACTTTGTTAAAGATGATTGAGTTCTTAGACAAATAATAACCTATAAAAATAAACCCATGTATATACCCTAAACTTCTACATGAAATGCTATTACATTTTAGGACCTCAAAGAATGATACAGAACATCATTACCAAAGTACATGAGGTCCGTAAATCAAATATTAATTATCCTAAATCAAAAAGATATGCATAGTACATATTCGAAATTAATTATTTTGTGATGCGATTTCGACATCATATTCTATGATGAAGGCCCAAAATGATGACCCTAAACCCTAAACCCTTGGAATTCATCATCACCAAATATATTGTACTTATTACTAAAAATTTGATAACATAAGAAAATTAAAATTGTTGCAATCATGAATTAAGGATTGTCATACCTAGCTAATACTATTCATTCTAATTGTAAATGACACATTATTTACAATCGCTTATTCAAAAACAACATCACTAAATAACTAATATGATTGTTTCATCAATTTCCAAAACACTTCTTCTATAGGGAAGCCATATAAACAACGAAAATGTACTTTTACAAGATGTACCAACTTCACATGACCCTAAACTCTAAAGAAACAAAATAACAGAAGTTAGAAGTACTACCCAAAATCATTATAAATTTGAAGAGAAGTAATGAAGAAGGTTAGCCCTAAAACTACAAAAAGTTATAGTTGGAAAAAATGGTGGAACAGGGGGTAAAACTAATATGGGTCAAGGGATAAACAATAGGGGGGGAAACAAATATAGACTGACAATTCAACATAAAGAAGTATGTGGAAAATTATGTAGTGGGTGGCAAAAAAAATAAACATTGGGAAAAAATGTAGATGCCTGGTGGAATAAAAAAATATGAAATGTGGGAATAAATTAGAACTTAGTTACTTACATGAATTGTACCTTGTTCAAATCTACCACCCTAATCTTTATTTGAGTAAGACATATAATTATGAATATGTTATTCTTTTTCCACTCATTTTCTCCCCCTATGTTTTACCATTTTTTAAACTTTTGCATATTAGTTACTCTAACTTTTAAAATAATTCAATTATGTGCTCCTTCATTTTCATATGTGCTTAGGATTGTTTTCTTTTAATTGTACTTTCATTGTGGTTTTCCTTTCTCGTTTTTGGGTTTCAATCCCCAATCATTTCTTATCTATCCCATTTTTTTTTAGTCCCCATTTTTTTTCACAGTTTTCCTACTTTATTTTCTTTCGCCAATTCTTCCATTTCCTTTTTTTTTCTTTCCCCACTTTCTTTTTCTTTCCCCATTTTTTTTCCTTCCCCATTTTTGTCCTTTCAGACCCCATATTTTTTCTTTCCCCACTTTTTCTTCTTTTGGACCCCATTTTTTTCCGTTGATTCCCCATTTTTTTTTCCTTCATCCATTTTAATGACATTTGTCTAGTGTACTTACAACGTTTGGCTTTTTTTCTTGTTCTACTTATTGAACTAAGTGCTCGAACTTGTCAACACAATTTGAAGTTCTTTTCCTATACCAATGAAAAAATCTCAAGACAATTAGAAGGACTAGAACAATTCATGGTTATAGGTGATACGGTCATAGTTCACAATAGTCACTATAATTAGAAACTTCTTTTCTACTATTAGAAAAACAAGTTAACAAAGGAAATTGGTGTGCAAAAAATCCCCTCCAAAAGTTTTGGGGGTTTTAGGCTCACAAGTTCCACACTCAAAGTTCACAGGTGCACGGCTCTAACCTTGCATGCTTGCATCGTTCATGGTAGGGTAAAAATAGAACACAAAACACACTTTGTTGAAGAGTAACTCACTTTTGTATTTTGCATACACTTGCAAGAATAAACTATTTGAAAGGAGATTGTTGAACTTGTAGAACTCATTGAAGAACATGTTACTTACATAATTCTTCAAAATCAAGAGAAGAAGACTAGTGGTGATTAATAACATTGTTATGGTACTTATAATATTTAGGGGGGCACGTTTTGAACTAGCCCTCGTATATTACTTAATTTAAATTAGAGAAGTTTCAATATAGTTTTCAGGTATGTTATATGCCAAATTCATCCTAAATACTTATCCCATTCATAAACCCGAATTTCTTGCTGGAATATACAATTCATATGCTTTGATTTTTAAAATCACATAGACAAATTCCTGAAGTATATTAGGCTTCAATGATTAAGTATTAGACATTGGATGCCCATGTTTCTAATTAAACAGAATCGGAGAAGTCATCATTTTTTTACCCTAAACCTATGCAAATATCATATGAAATACTAATTATATGATTGGTCATTTATTTACATTCAACTTTCGGGTCTACAAATTAAAAAAAAAAACACTGTGAAAAGCATGAGAAGGAAAGCCCTAGACTGAGGTTTCCCAGAGTTCAATCTCCCATTGTAGATTAAAAAGAACAAGCAAACATCCCTCGCTCAATTCCAAAGAAGGATCGCACACCCATAGATAGGGTATGGTATATTCAATCTTGACACACAATTATTTACTCTATAAAAATGCAATCAATAAAAAACAAGAGAATGTGAAAAATGACAACATGAAATTATAATATAAAATGCATTTCAAAACATTCAACTTACTCTATCGTCTAAGAAAGATTCCAGAAACTGAAATCCATCATTCCAATCTATGAAGCGGCACTAGAACCTTCCAAACGTACTCTTAAAAAAAAGAATATAACTACCAGAAGGGTCCCAAGCAAAGAGAGATCTTCAACAATATAGATTAAAGAAAATGATCCCCAAGGAATTAAATCACAACCCGAAATTTAGAAACACATAATTATGGAAGATATTCAAAAATGAATGTATGCCTAAACCCTAAACCCTAAACCCTGAGGTAAGTCATGGAACTTTAAGTAAGTGGGGTGAAATAATTGAAAACGTGCATGAAGGGACTAGTACTTCGGGCAACTTAATGATTATGAGTATGACTTTTTCATAACAATAAAATACACTTGTGTGGATGTGTTTTAAATGGCTTGAATTCTTCTGCTAGATCGCACGCAGTAATAGTGGAGCAAAGTTAATAACGTACAATAAGAAGATGCCGAACCCAAGAGTATTCAGTCGTAGAGGGAGATCCCCGGGCGTAGGGGCGCTAATCCGCGACTGGAAGTGAGAGGTCCTCGGCCTCTCCCAACGTTGCGGCTTGGTTGTGTCGTTGCAGTCCGTCCCTCTGTCCGGTCATTAGTTGTGTGGATGTTGTTGCTGCTTGTTCTCCCTTCAGGCCACCTGTGGCTGTTGGGTTTGTATTTTTTACCTTTGCAATGAAATCACTTTCATTTGTTTCAGAAAAGAAAAAAAAAAAAAAAAAAAAAGTCGTAGAGGGAGATCTAACGGACCAGAAGCAGCACATTGAAAGCAGGCCCTTTGAAGAATCAGAGGAAGATTCGACTTGAAGACCCACACGGACACTATGCCCCTTGGTATATTTGAGCCGTTATCGAAGTCTGACGAACTCATCCGCAACATTGAAGTTGGCAGGCTGGCACGCCCTCCAAGATTGCAGTCAACAATCTTAAAGAAGACCGCATCTTCAGATTCAGCTTGCACACAGTTGCGCACGACCATTAAGAGTGCTCAGAGAATCCGAAATGTAGGAACATAGCGCCCTTGTCAAATTTAGGCGGGAAATACGAATTCCAGATTTGAAGTTTGTGATGACCCCCAGCGACCGCGGTCTTTCTCTCTTTCGCAGACATGAACGAAGTAGTGGAATGAAGGTGACAAGAGTGGGAAATTGTAAGTTCAAGTGTGTTGGCGCAGGAGGTTTAGTCGATTGATTTTCGCAGCCCCTCACTGTAGGTATCATTCTCTTTTTTTCGCAATGGTTCACTGAGTTGCAGAATTCCAGAATGACGACAATGCAGTGATGGACTGATGATGCCTGGAGTGACAATGCAGTGGAATCGCAGACTAAGTGAGTGGGAGGATGTGATGAGTGTCAATGTCGTCTTCGTTGGAATGTAGAACCTGTGCATGTGTAGGGGGCACCGATGGATTTTTGATTGATTCACCTTGAAGTCAGTCTTCACAGATGAGAGTGAATGCGCGCATTTGTAAACAATTACGAAGTACACCGATTTCACGTCGCTAGTTTGTGGCCTATGCAGGATGGCGACATCATAGATTTGGAACTCCATATCACTGAAGCGAAATGATTGTTTCCTAAAGTAAAACTTTGATGCAAGTGTCTATAGCAGAGTACAAACCAGACGTTGAGAGCAAGGAAGAAGTACTGTAGTCTTCACCCAGTAGGCAATTCGTACAGTCGTATATTACGCGTATAGACGGCCCTACAAATCGCATTCGGTATTGTACGGATGTCTTGGATTCGCGCCATCGGGAGATCTCCCGTTGATTCCTTGGCGGACTTCTAGTGAATTACTTTATTATCGGGAGATCTCCCGATGTCTCTACAGTGCCATAATTCTGGAACTTTATTTCGAGGATGACTAGTGGAGTTTGTCTAGGTCAATCGGACGACATCCTTGGACAATCCGCAAGGAGAACATCGGGAGATCTCCCGATGACTTTTGAAAACGGAGATTCTGCAAGATCAACGGGAGATCTCCCGTTGATTTGAGTAATCTAAATTTCTGCATTATCATCGCCAGATCTCCAGATGATATTGGGAAACGTTAATTCAGCATTCTCAACGGGAGATATCCCAATGAAAGAAGTGTACGGAAATTTCCAATATCATCGGGAGATATCCCAATGACTTCAGTCCATCCAAGTACGAGAAGATCATGAAGAGATCGCTTTGTGATTTGAGTGTGGAAGCAGTCCGATTGGCTATCATCGGGAGATCTCCCGCTGACTTCTTTCAGGAATCATTCCACTTGGGAATAGGAACCTCATTTTTATTTTGAATGTTGAGATCTGCCATTGAATTGCTTCATATTTTCGGGTTGGGTGCATCGGGAGATCTCCCGATGAAGTGTTATACACTGTGGCTGTTCTGTCCATCGGGAGATCTCCCGATGAAATGTTACGGTCCGTGGTTGTCGGGTCCATCGGGAGATCTCCCGATGGTCTTGTGTTATTCGGAGACGGGAGAGTTCTGTCCAGACATCTGCCACTCTCGGGTTCTCTTGGGCATTCATATTGTGAGATTGTTTGATGTTCGGACTACTTTACTGGAGTGGTGGGATCGAATATTTCTATTTCATTATATTACTGCTTTCTTCGATTGCAAATATTTTCTGCTGGAGAGTCCTTCCATCGGGAGATCTCCCGATGAATTTGTAGTGACTGACCCTAACTTATTGTGGACACTGTCATTTGGAATTGACTTTTCTAACTTCAACATTGGGTCCTTTATTTTGGAGATATATAGATTCAGAACCTATGGGAGATATGGTTTCAATCAACAGTGGGGAAGAGTCGATGGATTCGGTCTCAGAGTCGATGGATTATGCAATTACGCCATTTATTGGCGATGGTGCTGACGAGGGTGAGTCATAAGAGTCTTGCGCCCGGACTTCACCATTGAATGTAGGGGACATGGTTAAGCTTTATCATCGAGGATTTGGTGAAGTCGGAGTAGGGTTTGTAGTGGAGGCAAGACCTCAAGGCGAGTGGCTTGGAGTTCCTATTCCATTTGAGCCGTGGATATTTGTTCTCATACGGCCATCATCGTTTATCGTTGAAGCTCAATATTTTAGGGTCACACCTTGCCAAAGGGGTTTTACAACGCTCTTAGATGTCCTGAACCAGACGGTGTTGTGGAGTGCCGCGGACGTTGTTAAATGTACTGAAGATCCCCATTTCGATTCGAGTCCATTTATTCGACTGGAGCAATGGACTGGGCTGGAGGTTCATCGAAATGATGCGGTGGGTGTGTTACTGTCATCCGGACGAATAAATTGTTGGAGGCCGGATGATTGTTTTCAGAATACTACCCTTGGTGAGGGGCACATAGGTGTGACCGTCCTTGACGTTTTCGTGGGTGATCATGATGTAATCATGACCCACGCTCGCTGGCCAATTTCAGAGTGATGGTTCCCTAATGGTCGAAGTTTGAAGGACACGGTGGAGTACTTTCGTGCCTTTCCTGATGTACAGGATCCGCTAGCCTATCTGGGTGGAAGAGAGAAGGCGCCGTATCGATTCATAGTTCGTCGACCCTCCCTTTGTCACACGGAGACACAGTCCACTCGTAAAACTAGCGACGATGAAATTCGGAAGGTCAATTCAGAGAGATGCTGCGACAGTCATTGCTGCCAACTTTTTCCCCAAGCGAAATCGTTGATGGTCAGACAGAGATATTTTTCGAAGTCTTTTGAAGAGCGTCGAGATTATGGAATCACTGTTGGTGGGCAATTGCATAGTGTGGATTGGACGCGGAAGTGGAAATATATTACTTTGGAAGGATCAGAAGTTTGTGCCACTGCATGGTACACTATTCAGGGAGTACCGAAGTCCACCTACCACAATTACATGGATTTGTACAAGCAAGGTGTGGTTTCCTCGACCCACGGGAACAAAGGGATCAAGCGTCCTCGACTTCGAACAGTGCAGGTCATTGGTACAATGAAAGCCATCATCGACAACACTGCTGACCAAATGCCACACCAAATGCGGTCCATAGGGAATGGGAGAGTGGACACATTGAAGTTCTTGCTTGCGGGAAACAACTGGAAGCGTGTTCATGCTGATGCGAACGAGGTATTCTGCTGAACCTTTTATATGATTGGATAGAATTATGATGGGTTTCTTTCGGAGTTCAGTGCATCAGTACATCTCCCCCACACATTTCTCTTTATAAACTTCAGTTTAGTCCGCCCTTATCGGTTGATCTCCCGGTACACGTCTTCTTTCTATTCCTACCTCATCGGGAGATCTCCCAATACATGTCTCCCCATTCACTTCTTTTCATTACACCCTCATCGGGAGATCTCCCGATACATGTCTTATTACAGTGGACTTCTTTCCATTGTTACCTCATCGGGAGATCTCCCGATACATGTCTTATTACAGTGGACTTCTTTCCATTGTTACCTCATCGGGAGATCTCCCGATAAATGTTTCCCCATGGACTTCTTTTCATTCTTACCTCATCGGGAGATCTCCCGATAAATGTTTCCCCATGGACTTCTTTTCATTCTTACCTCATCGGGAGATCTCCCGATAAATGTTTCCCCATGGACTTCTTTTCATTCTTACCTCATCGGGAGATCTCCCGATACATGTCTTAGAATGGACTTTTCTTCATTCTTACCTCATCGGGAGATCTCCCGATACATGTCTTAGAGTGGACTTCTTTCCATTGCTACCTCATCGGGAGATCTCCCGATAAATGTTTCCCCATGGACTTTTTGTCATTCTTACCTCATCGGGAGATCTCCTGATACATGTCTTACAATGGACTTTTCTTCATTCTTACCTCATCGGGAGATCTCCCGATACATGTCTGACAATGGACTTCTTTCCATTGCTACCTCATCGGGAGATCTCCCGATACATGTCTTAGAATGGACTTCTTCCCATTGCTACCTCATCGGGAGATCTCCCGATACGTGTCTCCCAATGGACTTGATTTTATTTCTATCCTCTCGAAAATTCTCCTGACTGTCGTTTTGCAAAATCATTTTTCAACACTATTGCTATTTTGATTGTTGTTTACGGTCTTTTAGAATTCCATACCCTAACTAAATGTGATGTGTATTCCGGGTTTTCTACTTGCAGTTGAATGTGGAGTGTGGCCTTCGTACAGTCAGCCAGTCCACGATTAGTAGAATAAAAAAGGAGCACTTCAATAACGTTTCCATTAAGCCTATAGGCATCTCTTTTGCCAAGTGTACGAAGTGCGATGAACTGCAGCAATTCATTTTGAAATCACCAAAAGGAAGCTTGGACTTCGTGGAGTTCATGAAGCAGCGAGGTGAACATCTGAATCATCAAGCATCCTGCCGTCGATTGTATGCCACATGGCGTGAAGAATCTAAGAGGAACCTTGAGGAGATACTGTGGATCATTCACGACAAAATGGATACAAGGAAGACGGCTCTTCCAAGAATGCGGGTGACTACAAAGGCCACACAAGGTTTGGGTCAACTTCCTATGAGTGTAACTGGTATGGTCGCTCATGGTCATGCCGACGGTGCATATGCCCATTATGGTCCAGCGTGCTGGCCAGGCGACTCGAACTTCACTGTCTCATCGTTGGCTAAGCTGTTTCGTCGACTTGAAGGTCCCCTGATTCGGGAGACTGGCAACCTATTCCCCTATCCGCCTGCGAATACATTGTTCGAGGCATTACTTAGAGGGAAATATAGGTGTATGGACGCCTTGAAACTAATTCCAGAGGATGCTCGATGTGGAGCTCGCCCTCTTCCTAAAAAGCTCTATCTTCAGCTTGACAACTCCGCGAAAGATAACAAGAACCAGTATCTCATGGCGTTCTTGTCCTTGCTTACTGCAAGAGGAGTATTCCAGGAAATTCAGGTGGGTTTTCTACTAGTATGACATACTCATGAGGACATTGATGCATATTTTAGCCACCTGTCCAAGGCTTTGAAGAGCAAGAATACATTTGTCGTTGTGGACCTTATGAAAGCCTTCATGGAGTCCCAAGAACTGACATTTATGCCAGAATTCATCCAAGAGGTGGCGGATTTCAAGTCGTTTGTCAAGGGATACCTGTGCAGCGGCACTGCTAAACTGATTGGTTTAGGGGAGATGCACCTCTTCCGGTTCTATGTGGACTGTCATGGAGTCCCTGTCATGAAATATAAGAAGTCAGCAGTTGATTCACAGTGGCTACCATCTGATGGACCTTCGCGATGCTTGTGGAAGAAAGACCAAAGCGGTCGGCCGAAGCTACCTTCGGGTTGCCCTAAACCTGTTCCTTTCAAGCCCATGTGGGGTTGCGAAGTTCCCTCAGCATCCGAAAATCAAGAGAAGGCGGTGGAAGCGGCACGGAAAGCAACCTTGAACAAGGGTTTGATTCTGTTAGGACTGGAGAAGTACATTGACTTCTGGGAAGATGGAATGACCAAATGCAAGGGATTTGCGACTGCCTTCTCTCCATACGTCGAGTATTGGAAGCGTGTGTTGCGCGAGGTGAAGTAGCCACTTCCGGACTGTCCTACGGAATTGGTTGAAGGCTTCTGGCCAAAGTACGATTGGAGGGTGCAAATTCCATCTATCCAGGAGCCGACAGTTAATCCTGTTGACATCCTTCTAGAGGTAGAGGAATTGGAACCTTATTGCGGACCCGCAAATGAGGCGCCAAGGGAAAGCTTCAATCCTTGGGTTGATATTCATCCAGGTTCGTGGGTTCTGCTCCGACCCGAAGACCCCTTCATTTGTGCTGTCTGGCAAGGAAGAGCACTGTGCGAGGTTTGCAGAGAGGAAGGCCATGTCAACAACGAGAAGTTCCTACTCCAATATTGGAGACCGGATAATTCTGAAAGTTCAATGAAATTGAGATACCAAAATTGTTGGTACGGGAAGTGGGTTGTTGAGAATACACCTCCCGCTTGGGTGGATGCATCTTCTATAGTATACGCGACTTGGTCCAAGAAAGTTAACCCGAAATCACGGACCATTCCTAGGAAAAGTAGAGAAGCCGCCCTTGCGAATTTGAATAGGGCAAATGAGGTGGACCCTTGATCATCTATTGTGTCCTGATGTTTACGGCTATTAGGAGATCTCCCAATTCGCTTCTTTATCTTTTGTAACTGTGGCAGGCCTTTCGGGAGATCTCCCGATGCTTTGTTTTTATTGGCCGCATAGTGGCACAGCTATCAATTGATCTCCCGATCCTTGGTTTTGGTCGACGTGGTATTGGCAGGGCCATCAGGAGATCTCCCGATGTTTCCTTCAGACGGGCGCGAAAGTGGGAGCCTGCGTGTCCACATATGGTCTCTTGTCTTTCAAGGTTTACTTAGGGACCACCGGTTCTTGTGAAATCTTCTGTGGTGTGAATGCCTTCACTTTATTCATGAAGACCGGAATGTGTTCTTTTTATTCCTGCAGTGCAACCTCCCAATCCCATTTCTTAGTCATAGCAGGTGCTGGCACTCCATTGGCTTTGCTTTTCAATATTTTCTTGTACTTGATCTCTTAAGCAATAATTAAAATGTTGCAAGACAATTTCCTTCTTTCTTGCATTGTAAGTTACTATTTCCAATATTCATTTTCATTTGTTCTATTCCATTTCAAATGACTTGGTCTTGTCATTCTTTGGAATCTTCTACCTCTATGCTTTCAAATGTTTATGTTTCGAACGACTTTGTTAATATCAATTAAGGCCAAGTTTTTACATTCATTGTTCATGCCCGGAATACTTTAGGAGGGCATAAGATGCATAAGACCAGAATGTTCTGGTATACAAAATGATCGTGCTAGCCTTACAAGGCTTGCACTCCATCGGGAGATTTCCAGGTAACTTACTCCCCACCTCCATTCGAAGTGGTAGCAATTACTTCATCATTCAGAGTTTCAATCTTCCCTGACATGTATGTTCGTGAACTTATGGGGCCTGGCACCACCCTCAAGGAAACCTAAACTTCTGTGTATCTGGATATCTCCCGATGTATTGTTTAGAATAAATCCATGCGAGCCCTATTTACTTCATCATTTACAGTTAATGTATATCCTGAGATGCACATTCATGTGCTTTAATTGACCTATCGAGAGCCGTGCAACATACTTACAAAAATTAACTTCAGAGTATCTGGAAATCTCCCGTTGTAATGCCTCACACCATGCATCGGGAGATTTCTGCGTTTTCTTAATTTTGGACTTTCAATAGTCCAAAAGTAGTTAAATATGGCATATGGATGGAATGTACAACTTTTGTTTGTATGTCAATTCCAAAATATGCTTCTAAATAGCACTTTATAATGATTTCTCTCAAATCATCGATTTTAGAGATGAGTCTGGACGTCCCAGGGTTAAGGCCATATATTGTCAATAATTGTCAGCATTGAGAATATGATTCCAACACATATATAGGACCAGAAAGTTTTGATTTCCATAACGTTGCATCCACGTAATGAATTGAGCAGTTTGTATTGCAAATCATGTTGCCTATAGAAGTCAAGTCAAATTGCGTGAAGATTCTGAGTACTCTAATGAAACCCGAACTGGAGAAGCCACAATGAGTAGGTGACATGGGGACCAGAATTCTCACCCATTCCTGAAGATCAGCTTGTGAAAAATACGAGCCCTTACAGAGAATCCTCCAGCATCCGCGCTTGCTCCGTTGCAAGGGGCAGGCACAAAGCTAGATTCACAAGTTGGAACACAAAACTAGCTCCCCTGCTAAGATGATTAATGACTGGTTTCCAACCTCCTTATATTGTTAGTTCATCAGAACTGCTACTCGTACACTTTGTTCAGATTCAAGTGACATGAAAATGATCTAATCTGCATCAGAATAGAAACAGGAAAGGTAAATGGCTATAATTAGAATCAGGGATACCAAATTGCATTCCCCGAACAGGCCTCAAAATTGGTAGAAGGACCCATAAGGCCACGCAAAGCAAATTGATGCAAGGTTGACTCATCTCCAAGGATGAATGATTAGCTGCGTTTAACATAGCTAAAGAATTTTTTACTTGAATCTACCTACAAAAATTATTCGGCGAAGTGAACTTTACGCAGAGCGATGGAGTGAGTTCCATTACGTCCATCAACGTCCACCTCAGAGAGCTCGAGCACCGCAAGAGCAATGGTGCAATTTACACCACCAACTCCACGCCCGCTCCCGCGCTAGTCTCACTCTACATGAATCAAGAGAATGGTTGATAAGCTAATCTAGTGTACATGTCCAGTGACTATAGAGTAGTACTCTCTCCGGGTTTCCTCAATCCTACATATACAGATCATCCCGCGGAGAGAGCTCGTGCTGCCACAACCGAGTTCGGTAGGCGCCTCCTTCCATATTCCAACATGAGAAGACTACCCTCCGTGACTACATTTTCTCTGCAACACAGCTGCGAAGAATTGGCTTCCATCAGACAACACTCGGCAGCACGGCAATGGAAAAAAAAAGATGGTGCTGGGCACATCAGGAATGTGCTGGAACCGAAGGGTTAAAGGGGTTTAAGGATTTAGGGTTTCAAGGGAACTGGAAGCCGCCGCCGCCTTGCGCTTGCACATTGGCATTCGGAGAGATGTAGAGCCAGAGCAAAGAAATGATCACAGACAGCAACCCAGCCCAGACGAAGACGATGGTGGGCGTCTTGCCGCCCTTGCCCATGAGACCCTTGAAAAACGGATAGAGATGGAAGAGCACCCACAGGCTGAAGAACACCCCGCCCAAAAGCTTGCTCCACTGAGGAATAGTGCTGTAAATGGTGCGGGAAACTCCAACAGCGATGGCGATCACGTTCGTGAGGCCGATGGTGATGGGCGGGATCATGAGAGACGTCCATTTCACTATGTAGAGATCTGCGTAGATGTCGTCCTCGTCCTCACCTGCGGATTTGGACGTGAGAGTGAAGGAAATCTCAACCCCCGCCATCACCTTGAGCAAACCCTGGATGACAGCGGCGACGTGAGCGCTTGTCCCTCCAATTACCCAGAACTGCTCGTTACGCCACCACTCTTCGAGTGTAATGCCGGACCACTTCACTTCGAGAACCGCAAGCATGCAGAGAGTGACGGTGATGGTGAGAAGGTAGACCAGAAACGCAAGGTTTAAGCTTTGGACGATGAACTGGCCTGTGAAAAGGGAGAGAGCCGGAAGGAAGCAGTAGACAAGCAGGAAGATTGAAGTGAAAGGGTAAATGCCGACGTTCAGGTAGGCGATGCGCTGCAGGAGTTTCATCCGGGGGGACGCGAAGAACGCGTTGTTGCGAGAGAAGAAAATCTCGACGGATCCCGTTGCCCATCGCAGCACCTACAATGCAAGTGAACAAATTTGAGAACACCAGCATCAGATCACAACCTTCAACGAGGAACCGAATTCCTACGCCTGGAATTCAGAACAACGCACGAGTAGAAAACCCCTCCCTCCCAGAGAACGTATCTGCCTTAAAACCCTAACCATCGTAACAAACCTCCTGTTCGATATTATGGAAAATTTCATGGTGCAGAAGATTAAGATATTCAAATGCGAGTACGGGACTTTGAATTTCCAATCTGAAAGTGGAGGGTGTCGAGTATGGAATTTTGGATTCCAATCTGAAAATGTAGGGTGGCACGTTGCTTACTTGATGAAGACGATCCGTGAGATTGATAGGAGCAGTTCCACGGAAAGCGTCCCGCTTCGTAACGCAATAAATCGACCGCCACCCACGATTGTGCATCCTAAAGCCCGTGACCACATCCTCCGTGACGGACCCATAAATCCATCCCACGCGACCTCCCCACTCGGTTTTGTCTTCATAAAAGCATGAAATCACATTAATCGCTTCCGCAACCGTGCTCGCGTCCAGCGGTTCCCGAGGATGGGTGAGCGCTCCCGCGGGTCGACTGTTCTGCACGCCCTTATCAGCCAAGGGCCTCCCTTGAAACTCCGCCACCGCAATCGACGCCGCGAACACCACACTCGCGCCGTAGCGCTTGGGCAGCATGGACGCTTCGATGTCATCAAACTCTTCATCGCTCGTCCCGTGCTCCGTCATCCCCGTGACCTCATTGATCCGCTTGGTGTGCATGATCTTGTTCTTGTGCTTGGATCCCGTGCAGCAGCAGCAGATGTAGTCGAAGCAGCCGGCGTGCTCGCGAGAGCGTGGGGGGTCAAATCCGTAGAGGGCGATCCTTCGGAATACGCATCCAGTGCCCACGTACACCGGGCCTTGTAACCCGTCGAGCGCGCGCATGTTCACGTCGAAGAAAACCGTGTTGTGATTCGCGTATCGATCGTTGGGGTCCACGCCTTCGAAACGCTGCGGGAACTGCACGTAGGCCAAACGGTCGCCGCCCTTGTCCATGAAGAAGCACATTGCTTCGCGGATGGCGAGGGAGTTGAAGATGTAGTGATCGCAATCCAGATTGAGAATGAAGGGGCCGTTAGACATGACAGCGCTCGTGCGTACGAGAGCGTTCATGGCGCCGGCCTTCTTGTTGTGGTCGTAGCCAGGACGCTTCTCACGGGAAACGTAGACGAGCATGGGCAAGCGAATGTCCACGTCTGTTGTGTCGATCAAATTCTCCTCGTCGCTGCTGCCCAGCAAAGGCTCATGCGTCGGGGGCGCAAGCATCACCTGCAGATTTTCGCCAAATTCACAAAAGATCAGCCAAATTGGGCCTCATGCACATTTGAGCAGTATTGAGTAAGTCATACAGCGATTGTACTTGTTTCCCGACCAAAGCATGCAATGCTTTTCACTAATTCTGATGATAAAACATTTGACTCCGTGTGAATTATGTCTCTCACAATATGATCAATCGAATTGGTGATTTTGAAACCCGGATGGATCCAGCATTACCTGAATGATCCCGGCGTGGTCGCCGCGTCCATGTTCCTTGCCAGACTGCGTCCACGTTCCTGGCCAGTGCGTTCCATCCGCCATCCAAGTGGCCTTTGGAACATTCAGAGGCTCCGAGGGATCTGCGCCCATTTCAATTTGAGACCTCTTTGCGCGAATCTCCTCGTGCGCATTGTACGCCTCCGAGCGCCGGCGAATCGCTTCCGGCAACCCATTGACGCGCACTTTGAACTCGTCGTACTCACGCTTCACCCTCCTCCTGTCCTTGACGAAATCCGACAAGATCTTGCCTTTCGTGGGGTCACCCCTCAGTAGAAAGTACGTTTCCGGGTTGCGCGGCTCAATCTTGTGTTTCCTGCAGAAGGGCACCCAAATGCGAGCAAAGCTGGCCGCCTCTGCCAGTGCTTCGAACGACAGGAGCGCACCCCCGTCGTCGGAGAGGTAGATGGACAGCTTCTCCAGCGGGTACTCGGAGGCGAGGATGGACAAAATGGTGTTGCCGGTGGTGAGCGGCGGCTCCTTGTCTGGATCGGCTGTGGAGACAAAAACGTCCACGCCCGGCAAGTCGGAGCGTCCCGTGGGATTTTCAGGTCGCGGTGACTCGAACTTGTCCTTCAAAACGGTGAGATCAGTCATACGGTTGATGGGACACAGCTTTGGCAGTTGATCCAGAATCCACGAGAATGCAAACCAGATTTCGCACACCACGGACATACCCCATAGCCACACGGCGTCTTGGTTCATATGCCGCACTCGCCACGCCAGAAACATGCCCAGCACGACCATTCGAATCGCCACTAGCAACCTGCAACGTTAACGCCAGCCATTCCTCAGCAAAATGCCTTCATTTTCTGCGCCCCGACAATGCAGGAGCAACAATGTGCACACAAAGGGGAGTAATGACGATGCATTTATTGATTACCTGTATGGGCTCAGAATGCCTGCGGAGATGCTGACTTTGCGTGACAAGGGGCGGCGCGCTTTCGCGTCGAAGTCCGGTGCAGCGCCGAGGTTGGCACCATTCGGGTTTGCTTCCCCGCCGCCATTAGTATAGCCATCGTCTTTGGGCCATACGGCGTTGCCGTAGCCATAAGTCCCTTTGGACTGGTAGAGCCACCTGGCATGGTCGAAGTCCGAGGGGTTGTTGCCCATAAGCAGTCCCGGCTTCTGCTTCGTGATGGACAGACGGCGCTCCATTTTGTTGCTATCGTCGCTGGTGGGCGGCGGCGGAAGCGCAGCCAGATTCTCGTGGCGCACGTCGTAGTGCTTGAGCGGCTCGTCGGGGACCTTGTAGTCGTCTTTGCAGCCGGGGCACACACCCTTCCCATTGAGCGCGTCGATGTAGCAGTCGCGGCAGATCCTGAAGCCGCAGTCGCAAGGCGCCATATTTTCCCCGCGCTCGTCGCACATTGCGACGCCATCGCACCCATCCACTTGGCAGGCCTGACCCCTGCCTGCAAGGTGCTGCGGGTGCTGGCCCTCGCTCTCCATCATCTTCTCCATCACATGCCCGCGCGTGACGCTCTTAAACCCGCCCGTGAAGATGGTGCTGGACACGAATTGCTGCTCGCCTTTCCCCATTGAGTGCGGATCCACGGAGCGGTTCGACGGCGTCGCGGACATCATCTGATGGTCGGGCGTGGCGGGGATGTGCACGGTGTACAGAAAATCAGATCCCATTTCGCTGTCTGTCACGCCGCCCAGCTCGCTCTCGTCGCGCGACAGGTTCATGAAGCGCCCGTGACCCATCCCCACGGGGATGTTCGTGCTACTCCCATTCGCATTTCCCTGTTGCTGCTGCTTTCCGACGCCGCGGAATCCAAGCCCGCCGGTCGCAGCCGACCTCGGCGACCCCATGACTTCGACAATGCCGAACGTCTACGCCGTCTACATAAATCCTCCCTCTCCTCAACGCCCCTGTTGTAACCAAAGAACAAGATCCGAAGAACACGGATCTCCGAACCCCGAATCCCACACCAGCGAATGCCAATGCATTCATCGCGAGACGTTAAACACCCCCCCATCGAGCTATTCTCGGGTCCAGAAGGCAGTCTGCGTGGCAGGCAGGTCAGGTTGGCTCCGTTTTACAAATTGAACCTCCTTCGGCTGGGACGCGGGAAGCTACCCGCTGAATGCGCTGCTCCCCCTTTAGATCCGTTTTTTCAGGAGGACAACAACCCTGGTCGTTGTGTTCGTTGTCTCCTCTCGTTGCTCTGTGCATGTGTGCTCTCCCTCCAGCAGCGGCACACTACTGTGTGTGTGCTCCTCCCGCCGTCTCCCTCTTCGTAGTTTTGTGCAGCGCGTTGAGGCCTACTCCGTGTGTGTGTGTCCGAATTGGGTGATTCGAAAACCCAATTGGAATTCTCCATCACATGAAGAGTGTTCCGTAGGACACTTACTGGTTGGAAATCATCAATTTGAAGTTGATAACCTTGCCTTTTTAAAATACAGGATTTCACCCACATTGCGTACTAACAGAGGAAGAATACATGATATTCTTAATCGAGAAAGAGGATTAAAACACAAACTAATCTGAGCTTTGCTAGTTTTGGATTGAAATTATTCAATACATCATTCATGCTGGTCACTTGGCGTTTACAAGTGCCCACATGCATGCCTGCTTCTTCAAGCTTGCATTGCAAGACGGAAAAGAAAACCAGGAAGAAAACTTGGTTCGAGAACTCATGAATGGGAATGCTAAAAAAGTGGCATGGGTTAAGTTAGAAGTGGTGCGTGGACAAACTATCGACAATTAATAGTTCTAAACATCATTCTGGGACTTTCTTCTTAGGCAAGTGGAATTTTAACCCGCTCAAGACAATGCGGTTTGTATCCTCATCCTATACTTTCAACATGCATGTATTGTATGTTGTAGCGATTCTGTGCAATTGAGAACTGAGTTCGTTGTACTAATAAAATGGGATGGTCTAGCTAATCTTCGATCAATGTTGTAGATTCTGTTTAGTCATTAGTGTATTGAAGCAGAGCGTAGGGTTGGGCAGGCTGGGTCATTCAAAGTTCATAAGTAGTCAAGATTGAGTATTTACTTAACCCCTAAATGCCCAACCGACCATATATGGTTGATCTGAAATTTCAGGCTCATTTGGGGATGGGTAGTTAAATTCCTGTGCCTAGTTTAAAATTTTTTACCGGCAGTTTCAAAGGTTAACTACTGAAATTTTTTATTTTTCACAGAAAAAGGTAAATACTAGATTTTTGAGAGGTCCTCAAAGGCATATATGTATCTTAGTGGAAGAGTAAAACTTGCAAATTTTACTTGATTTCTTGGCTTTGAGCAAAGCTTGCCAATTTCACTTGATTTGAGATCTAAGAAATTGTACTTATCCATTTGCTTTGAAAATGATCCCAATGGAAAGAGTAAAGTGTTTTCATGAATTTCATCATTGAAAATTTAAACATGCAAATGTTGATTTGGAGTTAATGGCGATTTCTACTTATCAAAAAAAATTGCATTTCAACAATTGCAAGGTGGATTGTGTAATGAGTTTGATAGCTCTTCATTTGAACTTAAGGTTTTTGGAAATGCATTTTAGTGTGTTGACACAATTTTTAGTTGGTCATGTCACCTCCAATCCCAATAAAATCTTATATGCAAATTTCTGAAACATTGTGGGGAGGGGCAATATACTCAAAATAGAAAATGTACATTTCTCTTGTTATAATCTCACAACTTCTATGCAATTTTGCTCTCAAAATTAGTATGCACACTAATAAGCAAGCTCTTTAGACATCCATACGGTTAGATTTTGAAGAAAAAAAACATTTTGGGGGGGTGGGGATAACTATAAGCCTATACTCTTTTTTCATAGTCAAAACACACATGGAAAGGCTTGGGCATTTAGGGGTTAACACCTTCGACTCATGTTTCAAAGTTGATTGTATGTCAAATGCTTTTCCTTCCCTTTACTCCCAAGGTGGGGAGATAACTCAAGACTAACAAGTAAAATTCATAGCATGAGAGCATGTGATTGAAATGGGAGCTATGTGCAAAATGGGAGATCAAAATCTAAGAATGCTAGCCCTGGGATACACACAGAACCACGATCTCAAGAATTCTTTTGAAATCTCGTCTCTTCCCACCGGATAGCCTCCACCTCTGGGTAGATCAATCCTTATTTCTCTAAGGTAGTCTACTCTTAAAGCACCCATGCTCTAAAAGCAATCATGATACAAAGGTATATTTTGCTTTCTTCAATGTACCAAAAGTGCACATTTCAGGAGGTGGTCGCTTTCAATGATAGTTGCATTTCAACATCTAAAATTCATAACTAATTCCACAAAGTTCCAAAAAATATGAAACAACTTGGGTTAGATGCCAATTCCATTTTTCTTCCTACTAAAATTGATTGAAAATTGTTACAAGGAATTTCACTTCCCCCAAAAGGCAATCAACTCTTAAATGGTCGCTTTAAGAGTAGATTACCTTATTGGAATTGGGACAAGGACCAGCCTGACCTGCTTGCCATGCAGACTACCATCTCAACCTGAGAATAGCTTGATGGAGGTGTTTAATGTCTCTAGTATTCATCCACTAGATTATGGCCTACATTGTCAATCAATCCACCTAAAACCACAAACCCACGCACATCAAAAACCATTCCACAACCAAAGCTCACCCACACCCACACCCAACAGCCTCCCTTACTGTGCGCCTAAACCAAGTTGCATACATTCCTAAACCCTACACTAGCCACCAATTAATCTCAAAAATCCTGATCCCACCAACCATCACACACAAACTTCACTACATTCACAACACACCACATTACCAAATACAATCAAGAGCTCCATCACTTCCTACTCTCAACACTTCCTAGTTCTCTACTCCCATACCCAAATTCTTGCAATACACAAGCTAGAAAATGGACTTACGCTTCCTTACATGTATTGGTGGGTGGGTGCAATGAAGGAGGATTGACCCCTTCATTGTCCTTTATGTAAAAAATTTCTCCCTACTTTGTGCTACTTATTTTTGTCTTCTTCACCTTTCCTAATTATTTAGGGGCCTTTGATTGCAAATATGAATTCAAAAGTTACAAATTTCATAATGTATTGCAATTTAATAAATTTAATGTTTTTCTCAGAAGTAAACTATGGGAAATGTGAGGGTCAATTCACCCTGACCTTTCACCAATATCGGAATATTGAAAGCACTTAGTTATATTCCTTCTATCCTGTGGAATGCACTAATATCAATGGAACTCATTCTCCTACTTCTATGCTCATTGATGATTGGTGGAATTCTTTTTGTCTTTTAAACTTTTTCTACCCACCGAGCTTACATGCATGTCCACACTAAATTTTCAAGTGCATTAATTAACCTTGTAATAACATGGCAATACAAAAGTGTCTAATGGATGACAGAGAATATTTCTAGATATAAGACAAAAGTGCAAATGTTCATCCTCATAATTTTGGGTGTGAAAAGGGGAAATCTTGCATAGTAGTTTGACCTCCAATGAATGCTTTTGGAATTTTTTAAGCAAATAATTCCCACACGACTAAAAATGATGATTTTCAAAGTCACTAGATTAGTGTTCTAGGGGTAAAGTTCCCTTCCTTTGATTTTTGGTTTTGCATTGGTTCCTAGTGGTGCATTTGAAAACTCTCATGGTCATGTACTTAACTATATCTCTTAGATTTTGTTAAAATGTTGGTCGATAAATAAAAGTTTAGAACCAGCTAGTCCCTTGGTCTATAGTTGGTTGCTATTCAATTGGTTACTAGAGTGATTAGATATGAAAAATTCAAAAAAATAGTCCTCAAAGCCTCTAAAGTCAAAACAAACATCAAAAGCATCCCTAGGTTGTCAGTAGTAGAATGGAGAACATATTCTTCATTTACAAAGTCTTCAATAATAAAATAATTATTTCCAAGAAACAAATGACTCACTTGATGGATTTGATGCTTGTATTAGTTACATTTTCTAGGTTGACTTTTAGATTAGATTGTCTTCATCTTACTTATTGGGTTCAAATTTTTTTAAATGATTTGCGTGGCTAAAATCTAGACCAAAATCTACAAGTTGTCAATATGAACTACGTGTCATTAAAGAAAATTTGGCCCTTGGGAAGGGCCATTTGACTTTTGGCAAATGCATATGCAAATCCAAGGCAAAAAATTGTTTTGTTTTTTTTTGTTTGAAAAAAAAATGTTTTAGCCCCCAATCTTGTGTGGCACATCAAGTGATCATGTGTGCCAAATTGATTTTATAATTTTTTTTTGTAATTGCACATTCTCATGCAATCAACCCTACATAGGGTCTAGATTTCTTTTAATGGCATCCCTTAAGATCTCCTTTAAAGTTTTTAATTTTTAAAATATAAAAAATAATACCTTGGGGAATAAATTTCATCACCACCTATAGTGCCAGCACATTGAAGTGCTTTCAACAAATCAAATTGGATAAAAAAATTCTTCATCCTTTATTTGCATCTAAAATTATTCATAAGCCACTTATTCAATCTACTATCTTCTAATGGTCAATACATCCTTTTCCTAAAATGTCATGCAATCAAAGAAGATGCAATCTTAGAAGGTGTATTTACAAAAAATTATAGGTGTAGGGACCAACAAGAAAAGCCTAACTCAAAAACTAACATTGTTCGTCAAAGAACCCCATGAACACAATTCTATTCCAATGATTACCTCTAGTTAGGAAATACCTTATGCTTGGCTTTAGGTCTTGAGATATTTTACCCTTAAAGGTTTGTAGACAACCATATACGGAGTATATGGTATTGTATTTGACTCCTCTAATACATACAAAACTATGACAAGGTGTACACCATTGAATTGATAATTCAACCATCAACATATTTCATTTGGATGTCATTTGAACATTTCAATTTTATCATGTTAAAAAACAAACAACTATACTCATTGAATATATGAATAATGATCTAAATTGGGAGTGCCATGTGTTGTTGGATGTGGCTTAGCATAATTACAAACTTTTGTTACTATTGTATACTTCAATTCACATACCTTCTATGTCAAATATACAAAAATATCATTTTGCATCTAGTCATATCTATAGTTCAATATGAAAGGACTTTTAGGGCACGCAACAAACTTGATGTCAAAAAACAACTACCTTGTGAGCAACATCAAACATTTGTAGAGGAGACGCATTCGAAGAGATTTGAGGACATGAAGAGTCCACAAGTTATTTCGAGTTCCGAAGGTGTCGGAATTGGCTATAGTCATTGCAAGAAACACCTTTTGATTTTGTTGCATTTTGCTGATTTTTTGGGGAGTACTTTAAAATTAGAAAATTAGTTTTTAAAAAGTTAAAAAAATATAACTAATATATAGACCTTTAATATGGAGGTACCCATGGAAGGAATTGCTTAGAAAATTTCTCTTAGTAGGAGAAATAGAAAAGTGCTAAGTCTTAAGAAAATACATCCCTTGATGTATTATTTAAGGAAAAATAGTAAAAATAAAGAAATACACAAAATAAAAATTGAAAATGTGCAACAACCCTATGGGTATGGTCATTCACCAAAAAACCCACCAAAATAATATTTTATATGTTACAAAATGTGAGTAGAAAGAAGCTCACTTTGAAGACTTCCACACCACAAAAAATTAACTATTTTTAAAATTCCTTCCCCGAATAGCTACAAATCTACTAGAAGACCATTTCATCCAAATTTGAGCTCAAAATCTGTTTTGGGGGGTTCTAAATAGTACTAAAAACCTCCAAATTGGCAATTGTGATATTGAATTGGGGTCTATTTTTGGATAGTAAATTATTTTTGGAAATTATGAAAAAATTAGGGAAGGTGTATAATAGTCATGAGTATCTTTTCTGTAAATCTTGAGTCATTTGGAGCCAAAATACAAAAGTTATAGGCAAAAAACAAATCAGCATACACCATGTGGCACAAAATAGGATAGGTGTTTCTTGCAGTCACCCCACATCAACAGAATAATGTGGCACAAACATTGCTACGTTAGAAAATAATATTATATTTATTTATTGTTTTTTGAAAAAATATTTTTTAAATTCTCTTTTAGGTTTATTAGTACTTTTTAGAAATTTTGGGAAAACTAATTTTTAACCCCTAACTGCCCAATTGACCATATATGATCGATCTGAAATTTCACACCCATTTTTGTATGAGCAGTTAAATTCCTGTGACTGGTCTAAAATTTTTTTAGGGCAGTTTTGGGGGTTAACTATGGAAAACTTTCATTTTTCATTGAGAAAAGTACATATTCAATTATTGATAGGTCTTCAAAGGCATATGTGTACTAAAAGTGTAGTGTAAAGCTTGCTAATTTTACTTCATTTTCAGGCTTTATGCAAAGCTTGGCAATTTCATTTGATTTGAAATCTAAGAAATTGTACTTATCCATTTGCTTTGAAAATGGTCCCCATGAAAAGTTTAAAGTCTTTTCATGATTTTCACCATTGAAAATTTCAACATGCAAGTGTTTATTTAAAGCTATTTGCAATTTCTACTTATAAACAAAAATTACATTTCGACAATTGCAAGGTGGATTGTGTAATGAGTTTGATGTCTTTTCATGTGAAATGAGGTTTTTTGGAAGTAAATTCTAGTGTGCTGACACTCTTTGAAGTTGGTCATGCTACCTCCAATTCCAAAAAACATATATATGCAAATTTTTGAAACATTGTGGACAAAGACAATGTACTAAAAATAGAAAACATATATTTCCCTTTGTATAATCTCACAACTCCTAGGAGATTTCGCACTCAAATTTGGTGTGCATACTAATAAACAAGCTCTATTAACATCTATACGGTTAGATTTGGAAAAAACATAATTTGCTTCATTAAGGATAACTACAAGTCAATGCTCTTTTTTCATAGTCAAAACACACTTGAAAAGGCTTGGGCATTTAGAGATTACTATTTTTTTTCCAAAGATTCGGAAATTCAACCCATTATAGGCTGGTTTCCAATTTCTAGCTATACAAGGAATAATGCAGGGAACAATGCAAGGAACAACCTTGAAATGGGCTCTTGAAGCCCTTAATTCTCCTCTAATGGTCAGAAAGGATCAACATGGCTAGGCATATGCCTCAAATAACTTATCAAAATATACACATAATCATCATGTTACAAATCATTACAAATTTATTAAAATAATGCATTGTGAATGACACAATCTAACAATATGGAGCGTGCATCACATTGTATTCCAAAAAATTATGTAGTATATGAAGGGACACATAAATTATAGACCTTCATGAAGTGGCCTCAAATTCATGTCTTGAATTGTGTATCTTCAAAATTGTCATGGCTTGAATTGTGGCTACAATTTAAGGCCAACTTCAATTGTGTGTCCTTGATTTCAAGACTTCAATTTTGAGGCTTCAAAATTTCATGATTTCATACCTTTACACATGATGCACCTTATATTTGTAAATTCAAGCTAAAAATTTAAAAATATCACCTAGGTCAATTTTGACTTAAAGTTGTTAATTAGATTTTTCTCCAATTTTGTATTGGTTTGATGCAATTTGGGAGAGGGGTCCTATTATATAAGCTTAGGAACGTGAGCCTATAAGTCTAAAAGATTATAAACCTATGTTATAGATATCTATATTATAGAAACCTTCTATGATTATAGTATATTATAGATGTTTATATTACAAGTACCTTCAATGGTTGTAGGATGTGTACTTATACATATGCTCAAATTTCACATGCTCGCATTTTCATGCTTACACACTAACATTGTAGAAATTTGGGGCAACTGAGTAGTAAAATTTTGAAGGTACAATCAAAAAAGTATTCTTATGAAGAACACTAATGCTAATTTTCAGTACTTTTAAAAAAAATTGTCTTAAATTAAATTAAATTTTTTTTAAAATTAGGAAAAAAATCTCAAATTCTCCATTTTATAGACATATAGTAATTATAAGAGAAGGTCAATATTTTTTTTTGAATAATTTTGTTTTTTTTCCAAAAACTAAGGTTTCAAAAATAGAATTCTTTTTTGACAACATTCTTTTTTCACCTTTAAAATTAAATATTTTTTGAAAGACAAAAAATTCCAAAATCTTGACATCTATTTTTTAACTTATTTTTGGTGACCCTACCCTACATATATATTATGCAAAATTGGCTTTCATTTCAATCCAAATCCACACATCAATAGACCATTATTCTTGAGTATTACATTGATACTGATTCTTTTTGTTAGTGTACCTTACAAATTTGTATAATTTGGGAAATAGTGTGAGTTACCTTTTTTAGTGTTGGAAGTAGTATTTGAATTAACTAATACAATAGCACTACATATAAGTGTAAGTGTGGTAAAAAATTTAACATCTAAAGGACCACAACACATTTCGGCAAAAATTATAAAAATTGCTACTTTTTAGGGTAGTGAGTATATTTTACTTTATTTCAAAATTCAACATATGGAGAAAAATTCAAAAACCTAACCTCATGAATTGAAAGATTATAACTTGTAAAGTTAGAAACAAAAGTTTTTTTTCTCGACCTTACACAACAAGGACAACACACTTTAAACCCTCCTAGAGTTAGATTTTTACACTACACATGGTTACTTGTAAAAAAATTTGCATCTTGAATCAAGCAAGTTTTATATGTGCCAAATTTCGTAATTAGAGGAGGAGTTTTGCATATGCTCAAAGATATTTAGGCTACCCAAAAAATTTAGGGTAGCATAAGTTTTGATTCAGGTACCTAATTGAAAAAAACAAACTATATTTCCACTGAGAAAGAACATGTTTGCACTTTGTGTCAAAATTTCATAAACATCCAACCCAAATTGACTTAGTGCATGACTACCTAAGAACTCTTGTGTACATTAAATGGCCACTTACTTTCATCGTCCTTTAGGGGTTAAGTCATTTAGAGATTTATGAATTTTTCATGGGGTTTTAGGAGTCAAGTGATTTTGTCATGTAGTACACGAGTTGATTTAGACTTATTGTTGTTTGAGTCATTTTGGCTCATTAATAAGATCAAATTTATTAAGGCTAGTTTCTCATCTATTTTGAAATTTCCAAAAATATCCAATTTGACAATTTATTATAATTTTTCTTAAATCTACCTTGTGTTTTTGCTTTTATATTTTAAAAGAAAATTTAAGAAAAATGTTTCTTTTTTAACAAAGTAATTCTATCCCTCTATCTTCAAATTTTCAATCAAATCAATTTATCATTGGAATTGGGCATCAAGAGATTTTGGAAATTCAAGGTTAAAATGAAATCAATTGATGTCATATTACATCTTGTGTTTTCTTGAAGAAATGAATCTTATTCATTATTCTATAGAGTGAACCTTATCCTACTAGACTCATTGAAGTTATAACTAAAATCTTTAACCAAATCAAGTATTGGAGTTATAGAAAAGAAAATGTTAAGATTATAAAGTGGAAATACTATGTGCAAAAATCAAATTTTGCATTTTTGAATTTAGCTAAATTTGAATCCAAAATAAAATTTGGACATTTCTACAAGTGAAGCCATTTCACTTCAACAACTAATTACAATAGGCTACTAAATAGAAACCTTGTGGAGGGTTTGAAAGGTGAAACTATTTGCAAAACTTAAATTTGCATCCATGAATTTGACTAAATTTTAATCCAAAACAAAATTTGGTCATATTCACATATTTTTTAATTTCACTACAAAAATCCATTATAATAGACCACTAAGTGGTAACTTTTGGAGGGGCACATGGAACCAAATTGAATCACGGGACCAAATTACACCATTTCAAAATAATTTCTATACTTTTGGTATTCAAAAAATAGTTTTTTCCAACAATTAGAAATGGCCATATTGGATGAAGAACTACACAAAATTCATGAAGAAATGGATGAAGATGTGTTTAAAAAATGGATGAATTTTGGCATAAATTACTTCATCAAATATTAATGATTGCCACCTTGGCACTTCTCAAATGATTAAAAAAAAGGATGGTGAATGGCGCTTTACTAGGATTCGATTAAAGCATCTTTGATGCAACTGTAAGTGATCACTATGACTGCACTTCGACAGACAACTACAAAAATGTCAACCAATGCAACTTGCCAGAGGCTCAACAATTTGAAGGCCTCTACAAATTCTTCCTCCCATACAACATTTTTTAATTTCTTTTGTGCCCTCCAAGTGAGCTAGCATAATCTTTGACAATATAATCATGCCATCCCAAAACAATGAGGGAGTAGAAGGAGCATGTTGAGTTAACCCTTAAAGGATGGACTAGTGATTGTGGAAATACTCCCTTATGGAACTATGTGACATCATCTACTTTATAGAATCCAAAAATATTCATTGGAAGTCATACTACTATAGAAGACCTACACTTTTCTTACAAAGTCTAAGGATGAATAGTTATAGTTCTATCCTACATAGAGAGATTCTTTGTCAACCATTGGACACAAAACATCCATGTAGATGTCTAAGGGTTAAGGAATGTCCCAAAACAAGTCTCTTGTGATTAGAGAATAGATAGTAAGGTAGGAACATCCATAACCGTCAATTTAAACAATTCAGCATAGTTGGGGTCAAATTTTTCTACAAAAAGTATTTTTTTAGTATTAGCAATTGAAAATCATGAATTTTCAAAAAAAAAATAGAATTTTTCGATAAGGCATCTAATTTCTATGAATTTTCAAAGTAGAACTCCCTAGGGCACCCATAGCCACACTCTACTAAATCTGCCTTGATTCTAGCACCAAAATCTGAAAAAATTAGACCTCACCAACCACAATTAAGTATGGAGATGGTTTCAAGGTACTTTGAAGACGGTTTCAAGGTACACTAGGAAACACTTTGAGGGAACTCTACTCTCAACTATGGGTATACTCATGGTTATAGGTGTTCCTACCTTATCAGGTGATTTAGGGATCCCAGTGCTGCGCAATGATCGGAAAAACCCGGCAGTTAGTTCAAAGTTAGCCGATAGATTAGGGAAAAAAACCGGTTGCATTTTGAAATTAAAGGATGCTTAACCGGGAAGAAATTTCTATAATCGGAAATCAACTGGTGCCACCCAAAATTTGGAGGATATTTGACCGCTTCCTTAAAATATTTTGGGGATTTTAGCTACCTTGCCCAAAAAATTATTGGCTAATACCCAGCTAATGAAGGTGTGTTGCCATTGGATATCAACCTTTGCACTTGTGCTAAAGGCCCTAGTATGAAATTGATTACTAAAAATTGAATAAAGAATGAGAAACCTTACTAGCTCGGAGCTCATAGAGTTGTGGCTTGCCACCTCGTTGCGGTGCAGGGCACTTCCCAAAGTTGCTAGAGGAAAAATTTCGAAATCGCATGAAAACATCCAATTTGGACAATGTCATGTGATTGGCTTTAGGAGGACCTAACAAAGACTATGACAACATAATAGAAGAGGCCATTGACTTGTGGAATAACTCTTCTAAGTTTTACCATTTATATGCAAATCCTGTGCGGTACCTTATAGGGGGAGCAAAAGAAATATTTGAAGAATGTAAAATTGATACTTCCTGAACTCTTTTGATTTCATGCAACCTTTTCATAACCATCCTCAACTTCATATTGCATGGGTTGGGGGATCTTTGGCCTTCAAGTGGCGAAGGACTTTGTCAAGTTCAATTCTTGCTAAGGATGCCATATTAATTAGTATTTTAATTTTCAATTTTTTTTTCCATATTTTATACAAATTTTTCAATTTAGTTGGTGCCAATTTCAATTTAGGGGAAATTTGCCGGTGAGAAATTGAAATTGGAGGAAATAAACCGGTACTTTTTGTGATTCAAAGGATGTAACCGGTGCCCATTGAAAAAAAACCGGTTCATTTTCGCGGAAGGAGGAAATCAGCTGGAGGACCTTGAAAAATTTCCCGAACACTGGTGCTGCGACAAGAAGTGAAACAACAAAAACATTGGACATGAACTTACTCGGCATGTACCGTTGCAATGCGCAATTACCGGCGGATGCTCTGAAGGTTTGAAATCATGCCGGGCCCGCAGACTACTTAAGGAACTTGGCCCTGAAAGTACAAGAGTTGGCAAATTTCCCACCAGAATTGAATGCAAGCGCTCGTGACTGGCTCCGAGGTCCTGAGATCTGGGATTCCATGCCCTTCCATTCACAGCCAATTCCATTGTCATTTAATATTCCGGGTAATGGTCGTAGCAGTATTTGGCCCCTAGTCGCCATCAATAAAATTTTAAAATTTGTATACTTGAACTGGTCAGTGCTCGGGAAACTTTTTGAATTTCACCGGCTAATTTCCTCCAATTCCTATAGTCAACCGGTTATTGAAGTTCCCATCCCGGTTATTTTCTCTATTTTATACTAGAAATAGAAATTTTCTAGATTTTTTCACCGTTTTTTTTGCCGATGTTTTAGAATTGCAACCGGATATTTTCCCAAATCCACCGGCTAACTTTGAACTAACTGCCGGTTTTTCCCGTTCATTGGAACTAGTACAGAAGGGACTGCCAAGCAATAACAGCATGCCGCTATAGTTACATATCTCTAGGCTTATATTGGCACCATAGCCAATTGACTCATGCATTGTGAGCATGATCAGAGGTCAAGAGTGAGGAGTGATTTATGTGGAGCATTCCAATTTTATCGCTTTTCCTTTTTATAGATTATGAAGAAATCTCTTAAGTCCAAATTTTCCAAATACTAGAAATAGAATAGCTTGAATTTCCAACTCAGAATTACCATATGCTCTTATTACACCTGCAGCAACAAAACTCACATGTAACATCTCGAATTTCAATCTCGGTTTACATTGCGCACCCACCCACCCACCCACCCAGCCCCCCCAAAAAATCTCGAATTTCCACAAAGACCTGGGAACTACTGTTGTACTGTGTCTGTGTTTACAGGTATTATAGAATATTCTTCATATTTGGCATGGTTCTGACTTACAAGTCAACTGTTGATGTATTATATTAACTCTGGGTACTTTTTGACAGGATTCAAAAGAAAGAGTCCTGTTGGGTGAGTAGCAAGCGACCAATTTTGGCGTAGTTAACAGTTGGAACTATAAATAACAGTTGGGTTATTACGCTTTACAGATGCTGGAACTATGACGTTTTCAACGTTCCAATATTAGCACCTGGACAGTGTTAAAATAGACACCATGTCCAGCTATCAGTCACAAAAAGTAGATCACCGACATATAAAAAAGATTCGAGATATCGTATGGTCACGTACCTCATTGCACTCTGTTGCTCTCCAGAACAGGATGTTGAATTGAATTCCATCCATTGGCTATTTCGCTTGTCATCCCATGCAAGTTTAAAGCATTGGCAAGCCTACCTATGAGATACATCACGTATAAAGCTACGATCATAATGTATTGCATCAGTGTATTATAGTTGGAAAAATGTAAGTTGGAGTGCAAGCAGTTGAAACCCGTTCAATTCGAGCATAGAATGCCAAGTGAAGTGATTTCTAGAGTTTTTACACAGGATAAGCCACTCAATGTTAAGCAACTCAGACTTACACGAATGCCCTTGTATATTAGCCTCACATATTTAACCATTTCTACCCATGCACTGAAGCTCAAGAGACAAGTGCCAAAATCTATTGAAATTCAAAACGCACGCACTGATCCATACATCACATCTTATCGATCCTCACAATTCAGTAACCAAAAGAGAGATTTATTTACAAACTTGTGTGACAGACTCCATCCAGTCTGTGCAGCGCTTGGAGGTCGGTCATGGCTATCCTCGAGAGCCCTCAAGGGAAACCAACCAAGAAAAATCAATCATCAATTAGCACAACGTTGTAGCCTTCAGGACTGCTTCAGTTCCGCCAGCTCCTCTTCTCCGATACCAAGAGCCAAAGGCAGTTTCACAGATGAAGGCCCCTGAAACTTGAACCTGCATCAAACCAAAGGGAGTAAGTCGGTGATTGCACATCATCTAACAGATTCCGTATCAACACTAGTCTGTTTCCACTTCATTGGGATCTTCCTCTCGATTGTCTCCGTTTAGCATGCCGAAATTCGAACCAATACTTACAATTGAAACCACAGACTTGTAGCTTACAGAACACGTCCAACACATGCAAAACAAATAAATAACCACATATATGTTATTAATTCATCTAGTTTACTGGCCTCCTGTTGGAGCTTGACATGCACATGTATCCAGCATTTGCATGAATGACTTAACTCTCCCTCATAGCGGTTAGAACCTGAGGTGCACGAGAATTCTTTAATTGACTTTGGAATAGAAGTTACCTGCAATTGTAGCTGATAGGTGTATCTTCTGTATTGAATTCTGCAACAACGCCCCCATGGGCTTTAACCAAGGGAGCATACCCTGCAGCTGGCTGCATGTGAAGAAACCAAAACTAAACCACATCAGTCACATGTAATGGTACTAGCTCAGCACATTTCTCCAACCACTGAGAAAGACTAAACGGATAGCTTGCATTGGAGAGGCTTGTAATTTAAGACATAGAGTTGGCTCTTCTTAGTTGAACTTAGAATTAAAAAAAATCTTGTTATTGGAATATATAGTAGGTGGATGATCACCAATAAAAACTCACATATAGAAACCGCACAAAACCGTATGTGAGTTTGAATGCTTACATAGACCACAGCCGAAGTGCCAACAACCAAGAGCAAGTCACAGCCTTGCAACGCATCATTGGTACGGATCACTACGTCCCTCTCCAGACACTCCCCAAACCAAACAACATGTGGACGGAGTAAGCCGTTGCATTCCTTGCAACGAGGTAATTGCATGGATGGGATGTTAGCTTCATCAACAGTGTCTGGTGCTCCCTACGCAAGGCCAGTACAACACCACCACAACATCAGATAATGGCTTCCTTCCTTCAGCGAAGATGTGTACATTATAAAAAATGATACACGTTTCAGAAAAAAATAAAAGTTGATACTTGAGCAATATCATTTTTCATGGAAGCAGATTAAAAAAAAAGCTAATACATCATTCAATGAGCATACAAGCTACTTCTCTAGCACACGCCAATATGAGTACCTAAGACAGAAAAGGATAAACTACAAATAGAAATAACCAGATAATTTTTGCGATGTTGTCGTTTTTTACCACATTCATAGCCTGGCAAATGGTAATAAGAAAGTTGAACACCAATGGCAAGTATATTGAAAGTAGTAATATTAACTTGGTTGGTTCATGAGAAATGCTCTCCTTTCCATTAAAAGTAGATGCTCTATCACGTTTCAGATCACTGGAGAAATTTGAGGATATGGTGGAGTCGTCACTGCAGAAGTACCTTCCCATCGAGAGCTACACAGATTGGCATATCCCTGTTTGTCTCCACTGCTTTGCAATGACAACAGCGGGTCTTCCACATGGAACCATGGAGCTCAACCACATCGGTGCTACCAGATTTTACATGAAGTCCATCAATGTTCTGAGCCACAATAACAGGAAACCGAACAAACTAATCAAGAATGGATAGTGTCCAGTTCGGTTCTTATGGAGGAGGAGGATACTACTCATCCAGTTCGGTCATGAACAACTACTAAAGGGCCAGAATATATGGTTGACAATGAACAATTTGACTTATCACATTGCGCAAAACATAATTGAGATAGTGCCAAGATTTGGACAAAAATCAGTCATTGCATGTGCCATTCAAAAAATACATAAAATTGAACGACGAAAGTCCCCACGCGACCTACCCAAAATGCTACAAAAAACATGATACCCATTTTGGACCCCTTGTTCCTACAGGGTTAAGATTCCAACAGGAAAGGCAACATTCAAGGTAATACGGCAAAATGCACTCATCCGTACAGGTCAAACCATGAAGGCAAATGTGTACATACCTGCAACCAAGGTGTCACTTTAGCCCACTTACAACAATCCAATAGTTGGGGTTAAGATCTAGCCAGCAGCAGCACCAATGAGGTCAAGTGGAGCACCTGCGTGAGGAGAATGAAATCCTTGTCTTGCAATTGACATCTCCTCTGCAGTGCAGCGACTGCGTAATGGCCTGCGTTCGGTACAGCTCCAGCAACAATTGTTCTACAAGCCACCGAAACATTTCAATTCTATTTCCAAACTTCTTACGGATGAACGTGATTCAAGATATGCCATAAACGTAGAGGTCACCGTTCAGCCACCACAAGAAAAACCAACAGAGATTCAAATGAACCAATAATTTTGCAGCCATGACATCATACCAACGACACATAAGACAATAAATATGAAAGTAACAAGTCATCCCAAATCCCTTCTAAGAAGCTTCCCTTTCAAGCGTCGCCCAAAGAATAGTTGAGGTAAGGTTGAAAATCTAGGCAAAGTAGCAAACATATTTGCCACTCCATTGTTTAAAGCATGGAAAACTCCAATGGAAGCCTGCTAAAGAATATAATGACAACATGTGAACGGAAGAATGGAGATAGAGAAGGAGCAGAGAGTATTCATGAACACCTGCGGTAGTGATAAAACTCCCATACAAGCGACGGATTTGCTGCGAAAGCCCCTGGTGTTGCGAGTTCCTGCAAGAAGTAAATATTATTATTGGTAAGGAGCTTCAGGTTACATTGGGACAAGAGTCATTCAAGTACATACAATCCTATGAGATGAAAAAATTGAGCAAACATGAGGCAGAAAATTGATTCTGGAACGCGAAGGAGTTCACCACCGAGCACTTTCAAATTCTAACATTGTGTCTGAACAAAAGGGTCAGCAGATAGGTATAATTTCTCGTTAGAATCAAAGCGCTTACTGTTGCATCGAAGGCACGCCACAGACCACCTTCCCCACGAAACGTTGGGATACCTGACTCGGCGGATATCCCTGCCCCCGACAACACAACAATTTTCTGCAGCAGGCCCAAATTCTCCACATCAGAGAATTAAATCCGAGGTATGATATAAGGTAGAGGATTCTAATCCCGGCTCCTACACTGACCCCTGCTAACAACAGAGACTCACCTAAAATCGTACATTGACCTTCAATTAGCAAGTTAAGTGTAAGCACGACTTGGCTATATGTCTATGGTCATTCATCTTTGAATGGAATAGGTTGTCTACTGTCCCTTCAAGACTAGTCTAAAACCTCCCATTTTGAAATTGCGTAAGAAATTCATTCGTAGTGAAAAAAAAAATGATCTAAACAGATCAGGCACATGTATTCAAAGTAATCTCTCCACACCTTTACACTGATCTTCCAATGAAAGCACACTCCAAAATAGGTTGAAATGCTCAAATTGAAGTGAGGAATGCCCCCAATTGCAAGGAAAACCCCTAGAAATGAGACTTTATACTATCTTTCCGGTTACGGTGGTTCCTAATTGAAATCCACAGCACTAAGCAACGTCATTCGTGATTATTCTTTGCCCGCAGAGTCTTCTCAAACTTCGGGATTTACATAATTGCCATTGGAATAGATTCATTAAACCTAATGTCATCTAAACAATGCACGAATTCCACATACATTCATTTCATCTCAAAGAAAAAAAGAAAAAAAAAGAAAAAAAAAGAAATCTACTTTACAATAACCTTGGCATTCTGAAGAACGGAGCTGAAGTCCTCGATCGAATCACTCATGAGTCTCAGCTGCTGTGGTCCGACCCTGCATCTCCACACACCCGTGCAATTCGCAATTACTCACTACACTGATTTTTCCTAATAGTGAGGGAAGAATTAGCGTCACCTACAAAAATTTAGTGTCACCACGAAATCTTATTTTTGTGGAAATTGATTGATACAATACAGGAATGTTTCAACGTACTCTAATTCAAGATAATGTGACTTTGATAAATTAGTGTCACACGCATTACTAGGACAATTCAGTGTAGCCTTCACGAACACCTAATTTCTCTCCGCCCATGGAGTTGTCAAATTGCAAAGCATACATACAAGTAGGTTACTATTTTCTCCCAATTGAGCACCACCGAAGAAGGCACCCAAGGCTAGGGTTACAACACACATTCCCTGGCTTCAACAAGATCAAATTTCGCAGCGAATGTGTAGCTAGTACCATATGCAATACAATCCCGACACAATTCCGAAGAATCCCTGTATCCAGCAGTGGAGAGAGATCGCCCTTACCTAGTCCTGTGAAAGTGGGGAAGAAGCTTGGACGTCGCCCGCGTGACTGCAAAGCCGGCAGGCATAGCCGAGTTCATGAGCAGCACGCAATGTAAAGAAGAAGGAGACGAAGCCGGAGCTTGAATGCGTAGAACGAACTGGCAACAAGCTTCAGTTGTCCGCAGTTTCGCACATTATACTCGGCAGTTCTCCTTTGCCGAAATGAATTTCCACGTCAGTTTATCAGGGATGTTGGCCAATTAAGTGGTGCCACGACGATTTCATGTCGAAATTTGCTGTCAAAGAGCATTCGTAACCCTTCGGTTTTCAAGAATCTAGGTTCATTTCCCTATGGAACATCCTGAATGCTAGCTTGCCCATGCATTGTTGGTCAATGTAAGACAATTAAACCATTGTTTTTTAGTGGATAGTTATTTAATGTGTCAAAGCCTCAATTAACCAAAGGACGAGATCTATCACCAAGGTACTTTGCCAAAAATGATATGATATTTGGACTAATACGTGCACTATTCATTTCTATAATGATCTTAGAAAGTCATCCATTGATCACTTTTTGCTTGTAGCATCCTTATATGGTTAATAAGATTGAAGCCAAGCATCCTATTTAAAATTTTTAATTATTTTTTCAAAATTCAAGATTTGAAATACCAATACCAATTGAAGTTGTTAACAAAAGATATATGATAATCCACATCCTTGTCAAGAGTCATATATATATATATATATATATATATATATATATATATATATATATATATATATATATCAATATTTGTACAAATGGCCTATGTATTTGTATACATGTCCAAATTTAGCCTAGTTGGATCCACTACATCATCGAACTTTTTAACCCCTAGAATCCAAAGAGTTCCCTTCAGAGATTGTTGAAGGTTTAGGTAGTTACCTATGATCTAAATTTTTGGATAGGATAACTAATTAGATTTCTAGGAATATTATTTTAATCCAATCAATGCCAGGTGGCAAAAGTTATACCACAATAAGCCCAAAATAGTTGAAGGGGTGCTACAAAAAAATACACAAAAATTTGAAAAAAATTTCTTATAGATTATGTTTTGATCTATGTGTAAAGATTTGATTCATTCCATTTGGATAAATGATGTGAAAGTTGTAAAGCTTCTTGTTTCAAAGCAATCTTAGCAAATTCTTAAAAAAGTAATGTATTGGATCTATTTATGAACTCCACTTTAACAATTCTCCAGAACAAAACGTTACACATGGTTCAATTCTCTTTTCTAGAAAAGATATCACCATTGGTATGAGTGTGTTTTCATTCCATCTTAGTATTTGAAAAAAATAACCTTGGAACTTTAAGGATTAATTTAAATATTTTGTCACCCCCATCCAACTCTTTTTTGAAATAGGATGTCTAGTGTTTTTGATTGGATAGTAGTAACACAAAAATAAACTTGTTATTGTTATACTATAAAAAGACCCCTAACCCTTGCCCATTAAAGAATGTTATGTGATTAATTTTTTTGGACCATAGATTTAATTCTATGTTCCATTTAGCTCTCAAATAGTTCACCATCCATGTACTTGAATATCATACATGGAGTTTGAGTTTACCCTTAATCCCATTTCTAGTGCAAGTAGCTTCAATGGACCAAAACTATTTCATCCCCCCCTCCAAATTAGAGGGAGGGTGGCTATTAGCACAAGAATTTTTGTGGTCATCAACATCACCAATGATGTGGTGTGGCAGTAGGATTTTTGTTTTTGACTTTTTGGTGCCAAAATTGCACTAGAAAAAAAATTTGGCTTAAAATAGGCAACAAGCTATGAAGTTTGTCACTAGATAAAATTGAATTAAAAAAAAATCTTGGATGAAATCTACAAATTGTAGATGAAAATAGAATTATGGACACTCATTGAGAACTAACCCCCCACTGTCTTAGTACTACTGCAATATTGTTTTAATGGTTATATAGTCCAGTATTAAAAATGTATTGTTGTAGTACAACATCAGTACTACAACAAAATAGTTTTTAGTGGGAATAATGCATTCCATTGAAACTATATTGTTACAGTACTACTTTTGTACATTAACAATATACTTTCAATACTAGACTATGTAACCATTGAAACAATATTGTTTCAATGGGGGGTTACTTTCCTGATGGCACTATTGTGATATGTGCTAATGTGATATTTTCTATCCAATATGTGGATGAATGTCGAAATTTGGAGCACCACTATAACATTTTATATCACCGCTTTGGCGCTTCATAAAAAATTAAAAAAATGCCCTAACTTTTACAGTAGCAGGGCTTCGACAGACCCACAGACACGCTGCTGCCACAGAACCGGACTTGTGGCGCTCGAGTTGATCAATTTTGAGCCGATTAGTGCTGCTCCGACCTCTCCAGTAAGGTCCGTGCTTCCACGCTCACTACTCGAAGTTGGAGATCCTCACAGGATTGACAGTACTGACCTAAGCTTGGCATAATTAATTATGGAACATTTACTATGAATGTTGAGAAATTCAAATGCTCTGATTGCCAGCTCAAAATGTATCAGTCTAGCTGCGAATCTCCTTCACATTTCCCGTCACTGAAGTCCGAGGAAACACTAACCGAAGTTAGATACAGTATCATATCATGCGCGCTGTGACGAAGTTATGGCCGGCCTTGCTTGGCAATAAGCTTCGATTCCGACAGACAACTCGATCATCCGTCAGAACAATGTCGGGACTCATCTTTCTATGTATCCAAACCAGTAGGCGACCATTCCCGGACCAAAACTGTTCACATAATTACAGCCAGATTCCCCCAACATGAACATTAGATATATTCTCTGAAATATTTAGCACGAAAAATGAGGTAGAACCCTACGTATCAGAACCAATAATCAAGCGGACGATTTGGAAATTTCTCCACAGATTTGAAGGACAGAACTTGATTTTTTAGGCATCATAAGGACCAATAGAGGAGGAATTTCTGTGAACTAAGAGATTCGAAAACTTAGAGTAATTACATTAGTTTAACATTGTACCAATCATATAACACTCATCCCATAGCTCGGAATGTTGAGAAGATCAAACGTGGCGATGGAGGGAAAAATGAGAAATTCGCTGAATTTGCAAAGAGTCGTTTGACATTGGTCACTGTCTTGGGTTTGGTGGATACGTTCTTTGCTATCGATTCAGTTCACCATGCGATCACGCACACGTATTTGAACATCCAGCTTCACATCAGGAGTCCCTCAGGTCGTCCTCTGCATGGTAAGAAAAAAATAACTCACGCAGTGTCTCGAACAGCAGCATTTCGTTTCTGCAAGAATGCTGGAATGTTTGTAAGAGTAAATCTTGATCAAAATCTTCCAGCAAGGGCATCGTTACTAAGATCCGAGTGTTGAATATGGAAATTCACAAATGAATATAAATAAATAAGAATGAAATGGGAATTCATGACTAGCCACTCACAGAATGAAAATGAACTGGAAAATCACAAATGATAATGAAAGGGGAATTCACAGCCGGAAAAGAAAGGACAATTCAAGATTGAGACTGAAATAGCAAGATGAAATGAAAACGACAATGAAAATAAGATGAATCCTTAATGCAAGCGATCACCCGATGCTTTTGCAAGCCTGCCACGTGCTTCAACAAGGAAGCAAAGAGGAATTATCGAATGCCCCGCTGATTTCCAATTTACCAGCTGAATATCTAAACGAAAGATTGAAGCAAGTCAGCAAGCTAGCAAAAATTAGGCCGAAGTGAGCAACAGCTTTTCACAAATCTAAATGACAACAAGCTACCTCATGTCAGAGCTGATTACAGAATTCAAAGCTCTGAACTTCAGTCTTCAATGCAAACAAGTCAACCGACGCAGAGATCACGTCATAGCAAGTCCCAGACTACAGTAACCTCTAAACCCCAAAACTATGAAACTCACGCAGAAATCACCTCCGCAAGGAATTTGTGGGATTCGGATGGCTGAAATCCGGCGTTGGTATCCTGACCTGGCCATCTCTAGATGAAGATTACTTCAAGATTGAGACCCGGAAAAAAAACAGCTGGACAGCATAATGAGGCAATTCTGCAAATTCGAAACAACCTTTAGTCGCAATTCTACATTTCTCTCCTGCAGGGGCTTTTGACTGCAAAATTTGAGTGGAAAAACTGCCATATTGGTAGGTGGACCGCCATCCTGTTGCGAGATTTGAACATTGATTTGTTGTGGCTTCATAGCCAATGGAATGTCTACTTCTGAAGCATTTGAGGGATTCGCCGATTGGGTTGTTGTGGAGCTCCGATTCAAGTCGCGAACTTTGCTACCTGTAAGACTCCGTCCTGGTCAAAACATTGTTTTCTCACCTCCGTCCTGCTTCAGATTGTGATGATTTGGAATTCATGTCTTCACCTGTGATCGGGGGAGTGATCGCTTATGATCAACTTTTCGTACCTGCCTGATCAGATGAACACGCCTGACTCCTTGCGGGATCCCTCAGTGAATTGAAGCAACAGCGACAATGTGCAGCTTGGAAAGGATTGGCGATGTGTATGTCCTGCGCTTCAAGGGCGATGTCGATGAGCATCGGCTCAACCCCGCCTTCTGCAATGAAATCATGGATTGCCTAACCATTGTCAACAGCTCCGACGCGAAGGCTCTGGTGACGACCAACGAGGGCAAGTTCTTCTCTAACGGCTTGGACCTCGCATGGATGGAGCAAGATCCCACCACGCGCACGCAACCCCAGTTGGAAGCTTTCAACAAGCTCCTGGAGTGTTTCCTGAGAGTGAATGTTCCCACCATAGCTGCCATCTGTGGTCACGCCGCTGGTGGGGGGTTCATCCTTGCCTTAGCCCATGATCACCGGCACATGCACCTCCACCGGGGATTACTGTACATGAGCGAGATGGACACCCGCTATCTGATTCCGCCCAATAACATGACCGTCATTCGGTGCAAATTGCAACCGCGTGCGTTCAAGGAGGTCGTCTTGCGAGCCACCAAGCTCACTCCAGCAGCAGCCCAGGAGCTCGGGGTCTTGGATGCCGCTCACCCAACTGCTGCAGCAACATTTGATGCAGCTTTGGCGGATGCCACCCAGCTTGCGAGGAGAACTTGGGAAAAAGATCTTTACTTGAGTATGAGACTGACCATGTATCCAGACCTTTTCTTGACAGGAGCTCTCTCATCAAAGCTGTAAAAACAAGCCCTAGGTCCGTAATCGACAGGGTTGCGACGTTGAGTGAGGTTGAGACAGGTTTTGCGCTACTCAGGGTAGGTATGCAGTTTTGCGAGGTATGCTGGGGTTAGCATATGTTTTGCGGGTATTTCTGTTTCTTCAACCAGGCAAGATTAGGAATTCCTACACTCCGTAGAACATGTTGATGTCCGCGTCCTTAGTTTTGAAAGCAAATTATTTACCGTTTCAATTTTTCACGGTTCAAAAGTCCCGAATTTGCTGAGTCCTTCTTCAATTCATGGCTACCATCTCTTGAATGTGATTGTCTTGGTTCAGTGCCGATCTCTTGAATGAGTTTGCCACAAATGGGTTCTACAGCTAGCGTTCTACAGCGAGCCTGGCACGCTCTACGCGAACTAGACCTCAGTCTCATGGGCCGCCGACTGTGTACGGAGCTTGTTTCATGGAGTTCCAACTCACAGCAGAAAAGATATTGAATTTTGAAGCTTTTATGAATTTAAAAAGTTAAGAAATTCTTTTTCTTTTTATCTTATTTTACTGAGGCAACGGCACAGGACATACTAAGGTAAAATAGCCCATCATTGACCAAATGGGGGGTTTGCCCTCTTGTCATTTCTGAAATTTTCTACTTTTTTTTCCCATAGAAAGTCAAGTGATAGAGATGGCGAGAGCATTTGAAACTATATTTTTTTGACAAAATGTGAATTTGTTATGAATTTTTGAAGTATTCAACCCATCACAACCTAAAAGAGTCTACAAACTACCCCAAAACCAACAATAACTTATCTATAACACTCATCTTACTCACCTATTGGAGTCACAATTTTTCTAACACAAAAGATTTGAAAAAGGCACTTCTAACAATGAATTAATACTAAAAAACTAAAAGATCCTAATGCAGGCACTAATTACTCCATTCAAGTTAGCTAAGACATTGAATGTGGCCCAAATCTCAATAACTAAAAGAAAACCGTAATGGGGTCATTCTTAGGAGTCCGCAATGGGTAAAAGGTCCGTAATGGGTTGTTTTACCTCAGAGATAGAACTTAACTTGGTGCACCCTCCCTCATTGATCCTTAAATGTCGGACTAGTTACCGTGGGCTATACATTGCTCAACATTAGCATGCTGACCGCGCAAGAAAGCATTGTTCACGCTTATGAACAGTGCAGTGTATAAGGCTGTGAGAAATTGAAGAAGCTTGCTTCGCCTGCTGCCTTCATGACAATTGCAAGAAGGGCAGCAGGGCCTTTAACACCGTTCCTTTGCAATTCAGTGCCATCTTCTTACAATTTATGGCACTTAAAAATGAAAGAGCATTCAAGAACTGTATTTTTGGGCTTTTGTGACAAAGTATGCCTCAGTTATCACTTTCACCCAAAAAATTGGATGAAAAAGATGTCACTTAGATCCACCAACTTGAATTTTTGTCATTCATTGGACACAAAACGTCCACATCGACGTTGAAGGGTTAAGAGAGATTGTAGATAGTAGGTAGTCCATGCCCATGATTAAAGATGAAAAGACAAGTGGCCTTATGGCTTCTCTAAATGCATAAACCTCTCTTAGTGCATAGTCTTAACACCATGCACAAAGGGAGGTTCTACCTATAGTAACTTGTGAAATAGTAAAAACTAATATAAAGTAGTCAAACACTAAACTTGATAAAAAAAAAATGTTGACAAAATAGTATTTATCGTAGTAAAATAGAATTTTCAACAATCACATGATACTAACTATTAAAAATTAAAAATTAAATATCTTGTGAATAACATATTGGTAAAAAAATATTAATCATCAAAAAAGTTTCAATTCTAAATTATTCACATGGTTGGGATTTAGAAATCCTTCTACTAGAATCTGTTAAGAAAAAGCTCCATCACAACATGCTTTGAATAATAGTACACTTGAGATTTTTTGATAAAAATTCAATCCTCATCCTCCAAGTGTTTTCTTTGTCATATGGAAATGATTGACAAGGTCTCATATTTGCTAAATTAGGGATTTGTCTTTCCAAAGCCAAAAAAGATCTTTCTGCTTTCTTCAATGTTTAGAACTTGAAGGTGTGCTCAACGAATATTCTTTATAAGCATAATTATTAATCTATATACAATCTAATTACGATGAAAAAAATTTGAACCATTATAACGTCATCCTCTATTTTCCCTCTTCTATAATTATTTATGGAAATATTGCTATTGATCTATACCAAAGTTCAAGATAGTGTAGGCAACAACATTCTAAATATCTCAAATTATACTTTTGAGATAATGAACTACCAAAAACATTTAATTTCTATGAATGTAACAACAACATGTTTTACTGTGTTGTACTCTCATGTCTTATACATGTGAGTATCATCATAAAATATAAGTATTGGCGATTCAGTTTGAAAATCTTGCGAGTGCAAATACTTTTTATTTTGGTCAACAATCCATACCTTTATTCATGATGATATTCTCATCAACTTTCTATTTGTATTTGTTAACATAGTTTGTCATTGGTAGGACAACTTGGTACATAAGTCTTGTAAATATAAATGTCAATTTTGTGGTTGCATTAATAATTATTGAATTATTCATCATATCATATTGTATTTATTTGGTTTCTCAATGAAGGTTTAGACATTGGGCAATACTTCATCATAGAAGATTTAGGAAGATAAACTTTGGATTTGCTTACAATGCCAAAAACATTGTTTTTTTGGAATTCTCTCTTTTGGACATGTTATCTTGTATACAAACATATCTTTTACTTCTTACAAGTTGTCCTTCATGCTCTTTAGTTATCCATTTGGTTATTGTACTATCTTCACCATTTATACTCTCATTATTTCAATAGCTCCACTTATAAGCCATACACATGGTTTCTTCTACATAATGGTCTTTCTATAGTTCAAGAATGTCTTGTAACCTCAATGCCAACTATTTTACTATGATCAATTGATTCCTCATCATTGAAGCTCTCTATACAAACATATTACAGTTGATGTGATCTCAAATCCTTTTTACAACTTAAATATATAGAGGTCAAAATTTGATTTATGAACATATTGTTATTTGATTCTTGATGACCAAGATAGAGTTTAATTTTTGGTCTATATAATTTAACCCCTAAAGGACCAAATAGTGTTTTTTGGCAACATAGCGATTTCAAGTAGCTCACTACGAATGAAATTTTTATTTTTTTTCTTTGAAATTTTCACACAACATGTGCCCGAGGAGTAGCTTTAAGACCCAAAAAATTTCATAAATTTTGAATACATGGTTAAAAAGTTATTGTATGATATGTTGTTTTCATTGCTCGGCGGGCAGCCCGGGCAGCAAAAAAAACTTCTTTAAAAATCACTTTTTTTTAAAATAAAAATTTGAAATTGATTTTCTTGATTTATGTATACATGAAAAGATTTGAATCATTCCATTTCGATTTATGAGATGAAAGTTATGAAGAGTTTTAGTTGTGGGTAGTTTGTGGGTAGTAATGGAATCTCTACTCTAAAATAAACTTTGAAGACCTTTACTTAATTCAACTTTCAATATTTTTGGAAAAAAATAAAAAAGGTGAGGTGTAGATTGTTTATTACAACAATTTAACCATTGGGATTGGCATTTTTCAATTCCGTAAATAAATTATTAAAAATTTAGTATTTTGAATCATTCTCTACTCCTTTCAACTTACTATTTTTTTCCTATATGTTATACAATTCCAAATGATCTAAAAATTTTCAAGTATGTAGCCAACATGACTTGGAGAATTAATCCAAAGAGTTACAACTATTTTGGACATTTTTTCATAATGATATGACCTTGTGAAGTGCAGCTTCCCGGATTTTCGCAAGGCCACAAAAATGGCTTTTGGTCACTTCAAATGCTAATATCTTGCAATCTAGACGGTGAAAATTTCTGAAATTTTTTCCGCATCTTCCCAAACCAGTGCACTACAAGATCCTACATTTACATTTGTCCAAAAATTTATTTTTTCTAAAATTTGGTACTTGTACTAGAGATGACAGTTTTGGAGCGTTTTTGGTGAAAACATAGTCAAATACCTTTAGACGTTAACGCAAATTCTTGTACACATTAATTTTCCTACTTTTGTATAGCATAGATTTTGGAAAATATTCTTTGTACAAGTTCTTTAGTTCAAAGAATACAAATATGTTTATCCTTATAAATTTAAGTTAAAAGATGGCTTTAAAAAAAAATTTAATAAATAAATAAGATTATACTTTTGAAAGAATTTTGTCTGAAAATTGTTCATATTCAATCCATAATCAATTTAAATAGGAACTTTGAATTCTTTATATTTTAATTTATTTAATAAATATTGGTTAGTGCAATGAAATTTATTGTATGATATAATTTGTGGGTCATTTTGACTTTGTTACTTTGTTAGGAGTGAATCCAATGATTGTTGTATTGAGATGTTTTTTTCAATGGCAATTCTCTTTTCTCTTTTTGGAATATTTACAAAATATTTTCCAATGCAAAATTATTTTGCCAAGAATCACCCAATGTTTGTCAAAGTAGGATAATATTGTTAGGTTTGGATGAACAAATATGAATCTAGATGGATAAATGTTGTTTCATCCACAATTAACATATGTTCGGATGTAAACACCTTCATCATTTCTATTTCTAGCTAAAATCACAAGTTACTCTACATCAAGGAAATCAATTGACTGAGTTCTCCCCGAACCTTGTTTCCTAAAAAACTAATCAAATCTCAAAAAAATAAAAAAAATTTCCCAATTTTGAAAAATTCCCCCAATCCTTAACATCCACTCCCGGAGAGCCAGCTGAACAGGAAAACTTACTCTTTCCCTCCATCTGGGCACTCCAAGCCGTTGAAGATGTGCCGTTGAAAATGGTTGCAAAATTCAAGAAAAAAATGGTTGCAAACTGTGTCAGCATGACATCAACATTGATGTCATCCTAACATTAAAGGTAGTCACACATTCTACGAAAATGAAATTTCACTCAAGAATGAGAAATCCTAGAGAGAAAAGAGGAGTCAATTAGGAGCCAAAAATCATAAAGAAGGTGTGACACTCTTTTGTAGGTGAGCTGCTTGGAGATTGGAAACTAGAATGAGATTCCCTATGGCAAATGGACACATAGATGGTGCAAACAGTGCAGAACTTCAAAGTAAGTGTGTAGTGGAGTAGAATATTCTTCTTCTATGTAATCTTCTTCATGTCCATCATTCACTTTCTTTAAGAGAGGAATATTCTACTCTGCTAAGCCAATAGTAAGGCAATGAAGAGCCACAATGTCCCCATTCTTTGAAGAATAGAAGTGTAGTGAAGAAGGTACGACTACCCCTATTGACTGATTCACACATTGGTTTTTCATGATATTTTCAAACATCTCGACACGAAGGTAACTACACCTAAAATCACACAAATAAGTTTTGAGGCATAACCAACATGCTTTAGATAATGAACAACAATTTTTGTACATTGGTAAAGGACTATGAATTAAAATGCAAGTGGTTCCATAATTTTTGGACGCATTATGAATTAATTACAAATTTTCAAAGATGCAATGTGTAGGGTGCTAAAAGTGTCGGGTAGGTGATGCCAAAATGCATTTGATGCACATGAAGAAATGACACTAGTAGTATCAAAACATGTCATAGAGAAGGAGTTAAAACAATAGAGAGTGTACCCAAAATTGACCACTTGTAAGGTTGGCTCTCCACAATACTATAAACAGAGCTACACACTTCTCAAAATGGCCCCCAACTCCACCTTACACTTTGGTCAAATCACACTCAAAGGTACCCAAAAAGGGGTTAGACTTAATAGAATCTACAATGTAACTTCCTTTTAGCTATTGTTTTTTAGAACTAAACTATTAATTTTAGGTAATTTAGTCTTTTTTTACTAGTACTTCAAATCACATTAAAACAAATATTTTGTATTCATCAAAAAACGAAAAATTCTTTACTGAAGTTTTAATTGAAGTTCAAATGTTACATTGTCAGATTTTTCAATGGTAGAAAAGGGTTCTAATTTCTAAGAAATAATAATATGAATTAATCCAAAAAAAATATGTATATATAACACCGTATGATAGAATAGAAAAGGACTCTTTTGCTATAATTTGAATACTTTTCCATTTTCAATAATATTCAAAAGTAAAAATATGTAAATGTCTTTTTCAATATAAAAATTATCCAAATGATGGTTGTATTAGAACTATATATATATAATTCACATTAAGGGCCCTATGTAAGCTATTTTTGGAATTAAATGTTCATATTTTTCTAAGAATAAATCCATAATTTATCAAATATCAGTTAATTAATTTAAAAATTACACTATTTTGGTCCAATATTTAATCACTAAAAATCATTCTTAATAGTTGTATGCTTGAGAAGTACAAAAAATTTGGATAAAAATATCATTTTAAAGTGCTATATTGTAATATAGACACTAAGTTTAGCCTTGCAATTGATTTACATCCTTTTGAGGATTTTTCTTATGAAATTTTTTTTCCAACTTATCAAAGGGATGCATCGCAATAATATTCATCCTTTAATTTGTTAAAAAATGAAAACATCAAAGTAATTTAGAGCTATAAAAGTTTAGAAAAGAACTCTAGATGTAGTCCTAGCAAAGTAATGATATTGGTACCTTTGAGTGTGGTTTGACCCACTTGTCCTTATAATGCACACCATTTTGGACTTCCTCCTTATCCAATTTCCCTTCAATAATACGGGTCAATTTTGAGGAGTGGTCCATTTTAGATGTTGTTATTGTATTTTAAAACATTCACTGCAATTCACCATATCTTAAAATTTGATTTGTGTGTCCCTTTGATGTACTAACCAGGGTCCCAAAAATGCGTGGACCCCCAACATGAGATCCTAGCATTTTTTGAAGGCTAAATCCTTGGACTTAAGTTGGTGGACCTTGGCTTGGTTCAAATCCAATCAAGGTCCTTTAAATTAGAAATCAACAATAATTCCATTTAATAGCACAACAACAACAAAATTGATGGAAAATATGAAAATTGGATTTTCACCAAGTACTAAATTGGATTTTTTGTAATTTAGGAAATCAACTTAGTGTAAAAAAATTAAGAGCCTATTGACATACCAAAAAAATATTTAGGTTTAAACTGTTTTAAAAAAATGAACTTAAATAGAAGTGGAAGTCCACCAAATTCCATAACAAAACTCCCTAGATTGTGATCCCAACACACATTGCAACTATTCCACACATTGTAGACCTCATGGAGCTTAATGCAAACACGGAGAAGCTGGATTTGTGAGAAATTGTCAATGGAGAGCAAGGTTGGGAAAGCAAGGAGGTATCTTAAGGGGAAGGAAAGAGATGGTGTTTGGTAGTATTCAAAAATATTTTAGAGCTCCCCTAATTGATTTCCTTCTTCCACAAAAATGGACTTGTTTTTCTTCAATGGCCATTAGTTGCATCCTCTCAATTGCAAAATTTATTGGTTAAAATCTTCCAACCTCAAATTAATACTGGCAAAAAAGTCACTTTAAAATTGAAAGTACTAATGAATATTATATCCTTGGTTTACAAATAGGATCCTTCCCACCCTCCTTGCATTGGGTGAGATTTAGCAACATATTCAATCATGGTTAAAATTCACATTTCAATTTGATCAATGGATGTTAGGGATTTGAGTATTGAAACTCTAACCTCTCTTTCTTGCTCTTGAAGGTCCAAATTTTGCTTCTTTTCTTAAAATTTCCTCTTTTGCACTCTCTAAGTTGATCCATTTCATAATGTTTTGCTCCCATCCATAAAAAAAAATAGAGTCTTCATTCAACATTGTATGGTGCTCTTTGAATTTCGCAATTTCCTTGGCATACCTTAGATGTTTAGGTGAATGTGAAGGTCCTTCCTATATTGGGTGAGATTTTTCTTTATAATTATGGTTTGAATTCACATAATCAATTTGGTCAATGGATGTAAAGGGCTTGTGATTGAAGCTCTAAAGAAGCCTCCTAACTCTTGGCAATTTTCGATTGTCAAAACTTTGCTTTGCATTTTTCAGAGTTTCTTCTTCCTTCAATACTAAGCAAGGTCAATTCTAAATGTTTTTCTATTCATGGTTGTTAATTTTGTGCAATTCAAGCAATTTAGGGCATTGCATTGGGTTGATGACTATTGCAAACTATTGATCTTGTCATCCTTAGTTCCAATTGAAGGTAGGCCTTCTAGCCTTAAGTCAATACTAGCCCTCCAAAATTGGTACCTTATCTACTTGATCCAAGTGTCTCTCCCCACCTCAATATTAGCCACTAATTATTATCTCATGGTAGCTAAAAGTTGACAAATTTTGAAAAGAGTTGGCTAAAATATCCTTTAATTTTTGGGAGGCACCGATGGATTTCCAATCCTAACAAATTCTGTTTGGTTTTACATCCTTTGTTTTCAAAATACATACCTTTTATTTCCTAATTCCACTGGTTAACTTCGAACTAACTGCTAGTTTTTCTAGTATTTGTTTGTATGAGAGAGAGAGGTGCAACCTTGATAGGTTATAAGACTGCCAAACAATTGTTAAGTTGGTTAGTTGGCTAGCCTTAATTAGAGGGTCAGTAAATTTCTTTACCTTGGTGAAAATTTTATTGGTTAATTTTTAACATTTTTAAAACTCTACCCAACCCATTTCTTCATCCCCTAGTACAAATTTGGTTAAATATCTCTGGGATTAGGTCCTAAGATGCTTGATTTCTCCAAACCATATTTTTACGATCAGAAGTACATCTACTATCTTTTATTTTGTTTAAGCCATTGTAAAAATAACCAAATAGCATGTAACTAAAAGTCAGTTCTCCCTATACATTGGTTAGGGTGACATCAACACATTGACATTGATTGCTCTTACTCTAGATGTTTTCAAACATCTTGAGCTCTACATGTACTACTGTCGCACCCCTCAGTGACGCTTACCACTTTAAGCTCACTTTCCAAACACTTAACACCTCAATGCCACCAAGGTTCACGCTCTCCTAACACTACACATGTCACGCACCCACAATGTTAGGTTCCAACTCAAGTCACGGGGTTCCCCATTCCTCCGTGACTCCCAATCCTTTCCTTCCAATACTTAACTCCCACAAGACACCGGGCATGTCATTTGATAACATGGGGCGGAACTTCCATTGATGTCTAAGCACTCGGTGAGGTACTACTCCCACCGGTGCTAACCGCCCTTGAATGGGACCCAACTCCCTACTAGGCCCAACGCAACTCATTTTGGGACTCACTAATCGGGACTCACCAAACGGGACTCACACTATGGCCTAGTGTAGAGTGGGACACCACCCAACCGGTATCAAGGAGTGCACAAGCACTCCATAGTAACACACAAGTGGTGGTGAGGCTCCAACACTAACCTCACCACCCGGGGCCACTTAGGCTCACCATGGCACCATCCGGGAGTGAGGAGGGAGACCACCCCTCTTCATAGTACTCTCTACGGGATTCGGTAGCCCCCCCCCTTGTATGTCAAGGGGGACTCCCAAACACCCTTTGGTTTTGAAAGACCACCCCGTTTTTCCCGATTCGCATTAGTTTGGGACTCCCGAACTTTCACCCGACATAACTTTGTGGTCCGGGGTCCAAATCGCACATGCGACCCCATTTTCGACATTTACGCAACGCGTAGATGCCGATGGACTACTCACTTGCTTCATTCGAACAAGTACTCGCAAAGTTATTGCCCTCCAAAGATTCGGGACACTCCCGGCGCGGCCAGGGCACTCCCGGCGCGACCGGGACACCCCCAACTTTGAACGCCCATAACTTTTGACTCGCAGGTCCAAATCACGCGTTCTTTGGACGGCTAGAAGCGTCTTCTCCAAGAATTTCCAAGCATGTATCACACGCCCCCAAATTCGTCCGGATCAGAGTGCTACATCGCTCTGATCGCTTGGTACTCCTAGTCCCCCTCACCTCATCTCTTGCAAGGCTTGGGGAGTCACCCCCATTGTCCCCCTTGCTCACCAAGGTGGCACGGGCACGCCTTGTGATGAGGGTCGTGACAACTACTACAATGTGGTTGGCATTGTGGGTTTGATAAGTGCCCTTGTCATGGGCATTCACTAGTTCAAAGTCCAAGGCTACCACAAGCTCAAAGTGTGTATAATGGAGCCTTAGCATTATTGAAATCACTAATCAGCTCACCAAATATCCTACGAGATGTTGGAGAAGAATAATCAAGTGCATTTCTCCATGTACTCCTCTCTGATGATTGTTTACATTGTGGAAATGCATTAGAGCATTGCCACCAAGCCTTGGCAATGCCACTCAAGTTTTGCTGCACTTGTTGAGAGGAAAACCACTCCGCACAAGCAATGCGTCATGATATAAGTTGTGTTGTTCTTCTCGTCACTCCCACATTTGCTTGGCAACGGAGGGCCTTTGTAGCAAGCAGTTATACACTCAAGACAACTTGGTGAACTTTGACTATGGCCTTAGTGGAAGACATGGAGGCTAGTGAGAGGTGTGAGAAGAAGGGAAAGAACATTATTTAGTGAGGACTTTAAGGGGTAGTTGGTGTAGAACATCAAGTCTTGAATGCACCGCCACATATCACAAGGCAATAAGGTAGACTAGACCATTACCACCATCCTATTTTTGGTCCCATTTCTTCCAAAAAAATTCATCCAAATCCATCCATTTTATGACAAAACCAATGCATTGATGACTACAAGGGATAACGTATAGCTCTTTTATTGGTCACTCTTTAATTGCTAATAGATACATGGAATGGTGGTTATAGGTTGTTTCTAGGATGTTTATGACTCTAGTCCATAGGTGGTTTTATAATTTCAGGGCGGACCACTTTAGAAAATTAATAGAAACTCCTATTTTAATCAAAAAATTATAATTCCACTTGGATTTGAATTGTGAAACATGTGCACGCCTTTGAAAAATATGTGCTCCTCTTGGAATTGGTCCCAAGATATTCAAAATGAAAATGGGGGGGGGGGGGGGATATAGGCTTGTCTACTTTAAGTGCCTCACCACTTCTTCATGCCGTGGTAGAAAGGAGTGCAACTGGTAGTGATGCTCTCACACTCTTTTAAACATTGTAGGAGGCACATGCCAATTGAGTGGTGCAGTGTTTAATTTAACCCTTCAATGGTGCCAAAGCCATTTTTCAATCTCTCTATGTAAGATAAAAGTGCAATTGTTTATCCGTGGAATTTTGTGCAAGAAGGAGAGATCTTACACCTCCAGTGAATACTTTTGTGGATTTTTTAAAGTAGGGAGATTTCCCATTCCTAACCACTTAAGTAGTTCCACATATCTACGAGGTGGTTTTCTTTAGTGGGGAAATTTTCCAATGTGTAGAAATAAAGTTCGGAAGGTTCCTATAATTTTCCTAATTTTTCTTTCTCACAATATAATTACTACAAATTTTTGAGCCATTCCTCCCACTCTAGTCACATAGACCTTCCTATTTTCAATCAAGGGTTGATTGAAAAACTCACCAAGGATTGGTTGCAATATTTAGAGCCTTGTAAAAAAACACAATGTGCCACAACTACACCAAGAATTGTGCCATAATTAATCATTGTTCATCTCTTCCTTTGCGGAAAGAGTGTAGCCTACGTTACATTACCAAAATGGGGGTTGATAAGGAATGGGAAATCTCCCATAGATGATGTCACACAATACCAAAAGGGGTGATCTCCATTGTCACCACCCCAATGTACGTTGAAGGGTTAAGAGTAGCTCTAATGTAGTACAAAAACACATATGCCAAGTGCATAATGATGAGGGTTAATAAAAAAAAGAACCCAATGCAATCGACATTGGTCACTATTTATTCCTAGGCCCGTCATTTTCCATCCCTGAATGACTCAACATTTTGAGGGAATATGATGACCTTGCAAGGTGACACACTATAGCCAAAGTCAACAATGTCATCCCTTTACAACCTTGTTTTGTGTGCTAAAAATTTCAAGCTCTCCGATTTTGCACGAAAGGTCTATATTTGATGTAGAATCTTTCTTCTCTTTCTTTTTATAATGCAGTAAAGGTTCATTGACAGTTAGAATTTCTGGCTTCGCATTGGGTCAATTTTTTTTATTGTCGCAGGAACCGAATGAGGTTCACCTACCTCCTGTTCAAAATTTGGGTGCTGTGCTTGTGCTTGTAAGTTAACAGTGCGCATTGGCCTTGCTCCAAGAGCTTCAAAGTCAGGTTCAATCAGTGGATAGTCGCTCATTGGCTTCAGAAGCTCGGTATGGTTCTAATAAGATATTATGGAGCTCAACTTTGCAGATGGTGTCAGGGATTCCTTTTGATGTCACGTGGAAATGCTCTGAGGACATCATGGCTGGAAAATTTACCGACAAGTGGAGGACTTTCACGTGACTGTATTCTTTCAACAAACCGAGAATACGTTTAACCCTTAACCCTTGAATGCCGGGTTGGTGACCATGAAATTTAGCCATTTTGGAACCGTGTGACGTCATCCACTTTCAAAAAAACAAAAATACACATTGGGAGTCAAACTATTGCAGAAGTTCTCCCCTGTCCACCCCTAATTCTAAAGATGAATAGTTGCACTTTTGTCCTACAAAAGAGAATTCCTTGTCATTCATTGGACCAAAAACATCCGCCACGTCATTTAGGGGTTAAATGTCCACATGGACATTTAGGGTCCGATGGATGACAAGGAATCTTTCTATCTAGGATAGAACTACAACTATTCATCTTTGGAATTTTGTGCGGAAAGGGAAGATCTTCTACACTAAATAGGGGTATTAACCCCTAAAAGACCAAGGTGTGTTTTTTGGCAACATAATTTTTTGGGGCAAGTACATGTGACTAGAGATTTCCATATTTTTGGCCCAAACTTTAGTAGAAGGTGTGGACGAGGAATATCTTTCATGTGCACCAAATTTAAGGGCATTTGACAATATGAGTCAAAAGTTATGGCTTAATATGTAGTTTATTTGTCAACTTAGGCAATCTAGGCAAATCTGAAAAAATCACTTTCTTCAAAAATAAAAATTTGAAATTGGTTTTCTAGATTTATATATACATAGATAGCTTTGAATCATTCCATTTTGATTAATGAGTCAAAAGTTATGAGATGTTTTAGTTTGCAGGCAAGTATGTATTCTCTACTCTAAAATAAACCTTGAAGTCCTTTATTTAACTCAATTTTCAATATTTTTTGAAAAATATAAAAATATAAGATGTAGATAGTCTATTAAAACATTACAACCATTGGGATTGGCATTTTTCAATTCCTTAAGTAAATTGTTAACAATTTAGTATTTTGAATCATTCTCTACATCTTTCTACTTACTATTTTTTTCCTATATGTTGCACAATTTCAAATGATCTGAAAATTTTCAAGCATGTAGCCAACTTGACTTGAAGAATTAATCTAAAGAAGCACCATCATTTGGGACACTTTTTCATACAAATGTGACCTTGTGAAGTGCAGCTGCCCGTTTTTTCACATGGCCCAAAAAAGGATTTTTGTCACTTCAAATGCTAATATCTTGCAATCTACATGGTGGAATTTTCTGAATTTTAGTTCACATCTTCTCAATCTAGTATACTACAAGATCCTATGGTTACATGTGTCCAGAAATTATATTTTTCAAAATTTTGATTCTTGTATTAGAAATGGCAGTTTATGAGTTTTTTGGTGATAATATAGTCAAGGAACTTTAGGGGTTAAGGGGACCCAAAAAATTAAAGGGACTCACCATGAAATACTATAGATGTTTGAAACACAATGTACATCCCGTGGACACTTCAATAACTATTGATGTACAATATAGGCAAATATTTATATTTAGAATTCCATATAAAATATCCACTTTTCTCCTAATGTTTGGAATTAAGTGGCATGTGACATCCAATGAATGAGGTGAGTTAGAGTGACAAGTCTTGGAATAGGTAAAGACAAGGAGACAAGTGGAAGATACTTTTAGATAAATAGTAAGGGCTTCTTGCCATGTGAAACCAATGGGCAAAGTTGGCAAGGAGAACTATAGGGTCTATATTCACAAATACCCTTGGTGGATGGGGAGAAAGCAAGTTAGAATTTGACACATATTGATTCCTTCAAAAATGACCAATCATTCTAGTACACCAATGAGGGCTACTAATTTTTGTGAAACTTGAATTCCCCCTTTTCCACTCTTTGAGGCCAACATGACAATCAATGGGATCTTCTTCTCTTCTAGTGTTATATATGTCCATGGCAGGAAGCCCTAAGTCAAGTGGATGGGAAGGAGAACGGGCTTGCAAATCCTAAAATCAAGAACAGTAGAGAAAGGGAGGGACTAGAGCTCCACAATGGAAATTGAGTTGGCAATTTCAACATGCAAATGCCCCTGGGCCCGGCTCGAGATGTGGTCTAGTCGTTTATGTGAACAACCCCTTAGTGTGTATGAATTGGACAATAATAACCGTTGGCCAATTTGTCAATGACCACCTTATGATTCCCATTTCAATTTCATCTAAGGGCTTTTTTACATAAAAAAACTTGGACTCCAACCCATGAACACAAATGAGTGAGACCATTGTAAGTGGGTACCATACTTGAAACAAGGGACATAAATGTAGGTAGTAGCCCAAATATTTGATGTAAACTAAAAGAGTTGAGTCGTGGTCCGACCATTGTGCATTTGGATTGAAGGTTTTAAGCAGAGTTATCTATAAAAGCCTATTTTAGATTTATCCTATAATCATAGAATCTATTTATGTGTTGTGTTGTTTTGTCTCTCTTCATTTTTGGTTGTTATTGATGATTTCAAACCAAAAACAACCTAGAAACAAGCATGAAACAAACATAAATGATTGGCTAGAAAAAGTCTCCAAGAATTTCTTCTTAGCCTTTGGGGTTGGATACCTCCATGACCTTCCTAAAAATTACTCCTTTTAGGTCAAGGAAGTCACTATCTACTTTGGCCATGTAGAAATCCAACAAGGATTTTCATCCACTAAAAAAATGATGGGCTACAACCCAAATTCTATTTGGTGTGAATCCAAAAGCTAGACACCATAGCTATCTTTCAATCAAAACACTCCATTTCTTTAGGCTCCAACCCAAAGTTTTTGGATGGAAATAGGCCCTAATCCAATAGAGTTTCACCTAATTTCTGAACTCACCAATTCCTTCCTATTGAATTTGCAAACAACTTATGCTTGTGACACTCTAAAGTTCACATAACAAACTCTCCAAAGTTGGACCAATTTTTGATGGTATTTTGACTCTCTCCATCATCTTCTGTATAATTTTTTCTGTCAATTAGATTTGCTCATGTGGGGATCAAGTACAATAATAAAAAAAACTCAATTTCTGAAAACTTCAATTTAGTCATACATTTGGCCCATTGTTGGCTGACATACTTCACCTTACATAGTAAGAGAAGTCAAACATATCCATAAATTTCATTTTATTTTGGAGAAATATGATAATTTAAAACAGTGCATTCCATAAGATTTTCATTTCATTTTGGAGAAATGTAGGTGATTTTATCTAATGTGTACCATGGAATGCTGTGTTAGATTATTTTCCTCACAACTGAGGAGGGTTTTTTTGTGATTTTTTTGACACTGATCTGTTTATCCCAAACGTATTACTCTAGGAATCCAAGTTGGCTCCCTATGCCAATTGTGAGGGCTTAAGCTAGAGATCATTGTGCAATTTCTTATTTTTCATTTATTTATAATTTTTTGAAACAAATGAATCCTTGTGCAAGTTTTGAATGAGTCTTGACTCTTGGTTTGGTGTTTTGCAACAGGTGTGGTCAGAGCTGCTCCTGGACGCCATTCGAGTCGTGTGAACTACAGTTGTGGCAGAAGTTCGCCACGCTGCCTGTCGCTTACAGCCTGGTTCGTGCACTGGTGACGCCACCAGCCGCGTCAGCCGCATCATGCATGCGTACTCATGCTTCCTTTGTAAGAGCATCTCCACCCTTTCATAGAAAACCTCCTTTGTCAAATGGCTTTTGGTGGGCTCAATTGTCCTTCCAGGTTTCACCTCAATTGGGCACTATGATAATGTAGTGTGTTCATCTTTGCACACTCATTGATGGGAGTTGCTGTAGTTGTCAAATTTTTCAAAAAGTGTGACAAAACTCTTGTCCCCAGCCAGGCCACTTGTGGCTTGTTGGATTGTATTGTACTTTTATTTTGCAATGAAGTTCTCTTTCATTTGTGTCAAAACAACAACTACAAAAAAAAAAAGTGTTACAAAAGCATTGTCATACAAGAAGTATCCAAACTTGGTGAAGAGATGGGTGAGCCAGTCAAAGATGCATGAACATATTCTTCTTTGGATAAGACCGAGGGCTAATTTTTTTGAGCTTCCGTGCCTACAGCAAGGAGGTTGGCCAGGCTAGGGTCTCCTTGAGTGAAAGAGAGGAGATGCTCTAAAGTAAGGTAGGAGGCTTGAAATCCACATAGGCTTTAAAACCGTACACCTCCTCAAATGTACACTACGTGTACATGGGTTTTTTTCATCTTTACAGGGATGTACCAATAGTGTATATTTGAGGAGGTGTGCGGTTTTAGAGCCCTATGCCATTTCGACTTCAAAAATTCATAACTAATTCTAGAAAGCTCCAAAAAAAATATAAAACAACTTGGGTTAGATGTCAATTCCTCTTGTCTTTCAAGAAAAATTTACTGAAAAATATTTCAATAAGTTTCACCTCCCCAAAATTCAGTTTCACCTCTTAGATGGGCGCTTTATGAACCTCCTACCTTACTCAATGATCATTCAACTTGTTGAAAAATATAATTTTTTTTTGACACAAGCGTGTTGAAGAAAGCACTACAAGGTTTCCGTCAAGGAGAAGGGTTGATTTCATGCCAGATAAACTAACCTGTCACAGCCAGGTATCGAACCTACAACCACACCATTAAATAGAATTTTTTTTCATCTCGGCCATCAATGAATGCCAAGGTTTGACACCTTCAAATTCAGTTCAGCAGGTGATCTTCCATATAACTTAGAAGTTTCCAAGTTTTGTGTCATTTCTGTGAAATAAAATATCCGATAAGATCTTTATTATTTGGAAACAAATGAAACGAAGTTTTCCATATGATCTTTTCAGAACCGAACAGAACCACAAAAATGTGATTTGGCAACCCTCATCAAATGGAAATCTGACATTCAGACTTGGGAATCACCCGCTCTGGGTAGAAACTGGCTTGACTCTGCTCAATCCAAGAATCTTCACATCCAAATAAGATAGGCTGCTAATAAAGCCACACTTTAACCCCTAAAGGATAGGGGTTGTTTGACCAAAGCTCTTGTTTTCTTAACTAGTTCTTGTAACAAGCATAATTTCTCAAATGTGTGAAATGATTTTGATGATAGTCACCATTGAAATGAAAGAAGACTTATGTAGCTTTCCATTGAAAAAAAGATCAACAAAATCGCACAATTTTTGAGAAAATGCCACCAATGACAAAATTGATGAAAGATATCCAATTCTGCAGAACTTTGTAAATGTGCTGAAATTGAAATGTTGAAATCGGAATGCTCTAAAGTGATCCAAAAACTCTGATTTTTTTTCCACAAGTACATATCATCATGATTTAGATGTGCAATTTTTTTCAAATCATTTTGAGATGTGGAAAAAAAGATATGAGCATGTGAAGTGATAGCCCAGAGTACTTTTTCTATTCTCAAAAAATTCATAGAAAATTGCTCACTCAATCATTTCTCAATTAGATTGTACCCATGGATTCAACAAAAAATCATCTAGGGTCTCTTTGTTGGTCATAGATTGTCAGTGAGGTTCACATTCCAAATTTTCTACAAATGTAGTTGCAGAAGCCATGTGGTGGCCTTATGGTCCTTTAGGGGTTAAGGGTTGATTCATGATTAAAAGTAATTTGGCTTCTTGAAATATTTTTTAGTAAATTTTTAGTGAAAGAAAAGTGATATTGACATCTAACTCATGTTGTTTCATGATTTTTGGACCTTAGTGAGATTGAAGTGGAAATGGAGTGGTCACTAAATGTGTCCCCCCTCCTAAAATTTACATCATTTGTACATCAATGGTGCATTATTGAGTGCAATGTGTACCTCTATATCAAGGGATGCTTTTAAAGCAAGGTCACTTTTGGAGCACCCTACCATGGGCCTCTTTAAGGTCATAAGTGCACTTAAGACCCAAAATTTCCAATCACATGCGCTCAAATTATGCCATGAGTGTATAGAAGTTGTTGAATCACATGTGTACATCAGGGCTTTTTTTTCTGGCGAAATTTTGCCAAATCTATCAGAATTTGACCATTGAGAATCTGTCCCTCCAAAATCTGGCCTATGTAGTGAAGGCAACAAAGGGCACACTAGTCCAAAAAAAAGCCCTGGTGTACACTTTAGAATATGTATTTTGAATATATGAATATGTGATATTAAAGAAGAGACTAAGACTAAACATCCCTAAAACAAGGCTTCAACTTTCCAAAACCTAACTTTGTGGCTAGATGTGAATCCAAGCATAACCTTGATAAAAATAGAATAAAACATCTCAAAACCTAGGCAAGTCCCAAGAGTGTCAAGATATGACACTATGGTATTGGTACAATAATTTCTAAGCTTGTAAATCCAAGTGTGATCCAATGAAAATATCCATGTAGGTGAGCACAATAAGTTGACAAGATGTCTAAGTGCTAGAAAAAATTTGCTCCAAATACTCCAAAAATGGGAGTTTAGAACCTGAAGGCCACACCTCATTTGTATCCACCCCAATACACACAACAAGCCAAGGTTAAGTTAGTGAAGTTGTAAGAGGTGTCTTTAGCAATGGTCAATTGCTATCTATGTCATAGATTCATAAAATCCAAAAGGAGAACAATAGATCACAAATTGGTAAGTATTCATAGTAAAGCCAAAATCTTAAGCAAAGTGCATGAAACTCAATGACCTTTGCCATTCATGTGATGTGCAATCGCTTGAAATTCAAGAGTCTTGCAAGAAAGTAAGTATACACCACACTTCCAAATTTCAATCATCATAGTGAGAGAGAAAAGAAATGAGGTAGAGAAGCTACTATATGCTAACTAATTTGAAAATGAGAGGGAGAGCACATAGAGATGGCCATAATGGGGTAGTTACACCTAATAGATGGTGGACATTAGGGTTGTTCTGTCGAACATGTTTTGGGGTTTGGGTGTCGAGTTGTTCGTCTGATGTCACATGTCGTATAAGACGAGTGTCGCATATACAAGACAAATTTGACAAGCGCAAAATTAGGGTTTAGGATTTTCGGACAGGGCAACCAATTTTTTTATCTTATGTGGCGGGTTGTCAACAGTGACGTGGAAAGCTTTGACCACGTCACCATAGGCGACTACGGGTGGGGCGCGTGCGGGTAAGGTGGGGCGACCGCGGGTCCCAGAATGAAGGCGGTTGTGGGTCCAAAATCCAGGGCAACCACGGGTCCCAAAATGAAGGTGACTTCGGCTCCAATCCAGGGCAACTGAGGGTGTAAAGGTGACCGCGGGTGTAAGGAAAAGGGCGATCTTGGCTTTATCCCATACGCAAGGAATTTCTTTTGTTCCGTGGATGATAAGAACTTCTAATATATGACATAAATGCAATTGTCCATCTTTGAAAATTGAGTCCCAATTCCCGAAAGAGAGATCTTACTGAGTCCTCATACCGAAAATTAGTATTTTTGTGAGGGGAAAGGCAAGTACATCACATCACAGAGTTCCATTGGAGATGATTTTCATACTCACTAGTCCATCCATTAAAGGTTAAGAGCAACCTCGTGTGCCGTTGCAATTGCAAACATGGATATAACAACCATTTCAATCTTGCTCAGGATTTAGGATCCTTCAGTTTCCATGTGCCATTGCATTCTCCTAAGCCTTAAATTAAGTACTTCACATTCTGTGGTCATTCACTCATTCATAGGAGCCTCCGAGTTCTACATGTTTTTATTACATATGGTTGGGAATTTCTAATTCAAATTTTCTACTCCTATTGAAGTGTAGAAGCCAATATTGCAATTGGATATAATAATCACACCAAAAATAGATACAAAAACAAGAAAAAAGTAAGGATAATTAGTATTATTGTATTTGTAAGTTGTACACACTAATAGAGTAGTGACCCAATCTTATAAATGAACTTCTACTTCAATTGTACTTCCATGAACTTTGTTAAGATCTCCACGTCTATACCTGTAGAAGTCCACACTAAAGACATTGAACAGAACTTTGTAATTCTAACACTATCATGCTTTCATACTAAAGTAGATACTACACAAAACTCATCTATAGGCTATTTGCCTATGAACTTAAGCTAGAAAACTTCAACACACCAAAATTATGCAAAAGCATTACATTACCACTTCACTACCTCTAAATCTATATTTATAAAGTTACGGTGAAAATGTGTAATCACTAGGCACCTCATCAGTGTCAGGGTCAGAATCATCATCCGACTCCTCCACCCTTTCATTATCATCACGGTTATCATTCTCGTCGTCCTCCCTTCGTACTCGTTCATTTTGTACTTCATGTTCTACCTTTGAGTTCACGTTCCGCACTTCAGTATCCGCGGTGCCATCGCCGCTAGTTTGCACCAATCGTTTAGTCAACCTCAATGCATCTCTTGTTTCATCAAGGTTGGATGCAGGGTGTCGTCCGCCTCTATTGGATTGCCCGATGTTTCGATTGGAATTGGCTTCACCCATGATGAATCTTTGGACAACATGGTTTTGTCGTTTGGGATTTCTTTGTAGCCTCTCGTGCATCTTCCTCAATCGCTTTTTCTGTCCTCTTGTGCCTTCACGCACGAGCAAGGATGATTCTCTAGGGCTAGAAATAGAGGAGGGTTGAGTGGGTTGCGGAGCTGAAGCATGGCCTTCATTATCAACTGTCTTAAGAGGACTATTATGCAAGGGCAGCCTAGTTGCACGGGTTGGTATAGACCTAGTTGCCCTAGCATTGTTTGCATTTCCTCCTCCACTTAAGGGCACCGTACGATTCCGGTTCATAACAGCTTGCAAAGGCAAGTCTGAATCATATTCCACATTTTCTGTTCTTAAGGGGCTCCGTAATGGAGAAAGTGGAACGCTTGTATGCACAACATCTTCGACGTCTGTTGGTGGTGTTGCCTCCTCTTGCCTTTCATTTACCTCAGCAACTCGAGCGGCACTTCGTAGGTTCATTACCCTTGTAGAACCCTGATCTACAACATTTGGAGATCTTGCTTCCTCAGCTCTTATGGGCATTGGACTATTTATGCCTTCATTGGGGTTGTCGGGACTACTTGCCTGAGTCGGTGATGAATTTATTGGAGGAGGTACATTCCTATCCCTAGCAGAGACGTAGGGTTGTGGGGGCCTTCGCGGTGCACGTTGAACCTCCTCCTCCTCCGAGTAGTACGTATTATTCTCAGCTGTAAATGTATTTCCATAGTTGTGTCTCCGTGGAGGACTCTTTTCTCTACGAATTAGTCTTGTCCAAATATTTCCACGTAGACGCTCTTCTGCCAACCTAATGTTCTCATTAGCTCGAGCCCTTCTGACTGGGTCGCCATCCCTTGATGATCTTGTACCTAATGGCTCCTCATTCTCTTTTGAGGTATTTCCATCTACAAGGTACTTTTCGTAGAACATTGCAAGATTGCGTCCACGTTTCTCACGTTCAAGTTTATTGTTGGTGTAGATATACACCAATGCTTCCGCCTTGGATGTGGTTAGGTGATTTCGCACTTTATTGTGCACAAACGAATACATGCTCCAATTCCTTTCACATGATGATGATGAGCACGTCAAAGATAGAACTCTCATTGCAATTTTTGGGAGAACATTAGCACCCACAAGATTCCACCATTGATGAGGCATTAGTTTACATTGTGTAATATCAGGAGCCTCTTCTAAGGGGTCAAAAGGACCTGTCTTCTCTTCGAACTGCATTAGCTCCTGCAATGCCTCCATGTATGATAATCCTAATGACTCGCTCATTTTTCGAAGCACCCGATTTAAGGCTCTTTTGGCCACACTGTCGTTACAAAGGGTTCCTACTTCAATCAAGAAAGGATTTAAGAGTGCCTTTGCATAGTGTAGGTTTGTGAGCATCAATTTCCAACGAGCCTCGAATTCCGTCTCAAACTTCGTTGCAGTTTCATCATTCAGAAAAAAAGGTTCGTTTCTCAAGCTCCACACCTGCTCTTGAAGAGTCTTCATAACCAACCAAGCCTTAGGCATTGCCGGGGCTTTCCCATCAAACACTCGGAGAGCAATAATGACGAGGTCCACCATGTACAAAAAATTCTCACACTCCACCCAAAAAGATTCCGCATGAATGTCATTCTGTGCTATAGTGGCTCACGCTCTCAATATATCTCCATTTTGGTGACGTTCCAAACTAGCCTCAAATTGCACATATGTCTCATCTATTATCACTCGAATCAATGCTGACTTGCACTCCACCACACGTGATATCATGAGGAAGTTCACTGCAAAGCATGTTTTAGAAGGCATTCGCAATGCCTTGTCCGGGGAGTACTTTCAGAAGAGAGCCAATGTGGAATGGTACCTCTTGATGTACTTTACTATCTGCGTACAACATCGTACTATTCTCATCACCTTGACATCCTTTGCCCAGTCTTCCAAAAGCAAGTCCAAAATGTGTGCTGTGCATCCTTGGGTATACATGTGAGGATATTTCTCTTGTAACGCCTTCAAAGTCCCCGTCATGACAGCGGCATTGTCTGTACATAGTTGGACAATGTTTTTGGGGCCAACCTCTTCTATGTATTGTGCCATCATATTGGTTGTGTACACAATGTCCTTCTCCCCCGTGGTGTCCACCGATCCAAGAAACACATCCCCCACAGGACACACGAGCATTAAATTTAGTAATGGACGGCTATTAGTATCAGACCAACCATCCGAACAGATAGTCGCTCCATAAACTTTGATAGAGTGCTTTGTCCGCTCAGTGACCATTTTAGAAACACTTTCTTTCTTTGGCTCTATCATTCTTGTACGCAAAGCATTGTATGAGGGCGGTTGGTATCGTAGTCTTGATGCTGCTGTCTCTTTCACTACTTTCACAAAGGCAGGATGGCACGCAACATTGAACGCGATGCTAGCCTCATAAAAAAAGGAAGCCCACATGGTATCTAACTTTGCTCTCGTGCTACTTTGTAATGCCTCATCCATGCTAGTTTGCCTAGAAATGGAAGGGTTATTCCTCCTTCTCAAAATTGTTTAGGGAGTGGAATCTACTGAATTTGTAATAGGGAGCATTGGTTCATTCGTAGCACTAGGCTCCTCTGACCTCTCCCTATCCCCCTCCAACATAGGCTCAACCACAATCTCATCTACAATATCAAATTCTGGAACCTCCTCATGCATTTGTTCAAAGCTCATTTCCTTCGGAACAACCCCACGACAAGTCCTAAACTTTTGCAATACTGCCCATGGGATTTTCTTACATTGCTCCGATGCAGTCTTGCCGCCAAATCCAAAGTAACAAAATGCTCGCTTTCGTACAAATACGGAGGTCCACCCACAGAAAACACATGTTCGTGTGTTTCCCGCAAATTGACGGTCAATGTCTACAACCAACCAAGGGTCCCACTCCTTCGTGGCTCTCTTTGTATCGTTAATGGTAGTCCTCCTCCCCTCACCCCGACTAGCCATATTGTTCCTTGCCTATGAGTTCTTCAAACAATATTATCATATGAATCAGAGCCTTGATTTAGAAAAAAGAATGGCAAAGCCACTTGCTTTGAATGGTCTTTTAAACCACGCAAACCAAGTTGTTGCCCTCCAAAGACCCAAACATCTGCAAGAAGCCTCTTTCGAAGATTCAAGCCAAGAGTTCACCCTTGAAGCAAGGTGAAAACCACAATCCGGGCCTTCAGCTTTATACTACCGTTCTGCTAGCACCACAAGTCGCCCCCTGAGAGCCAAAATGCGTGCAGGAAACGGGCGACCTCGTAACAGGCGCACTCGCCCCATGGGCGACTGCGAGTCGACGGTTTGCACTAGGAGCGCGCATGTGGATCAAAGGGCTACTGCGTGTCCAAGGGGGGTGACTTCGGGTCGAAAAAGAAGTGACTACAGGTAAGGGGGGCGAGTGCGGGTGGAAGGGGGGGGGGTGACTGCGGGTAGAAGGGGGCGACCGTGGGTCTCAAGAGGCGACTTCGGGTACTTGAAGGGCGACCGCACTTACGCTTTAGGACCCAAGGCCATTTTTGTTATCCCGTTAGCGTTCCATCGTTGAGTTTCTAGATGAAAGTCATCCTAGTTTAGATAGAGATTTTATTAAACCCTAAACGCTATCCAAGGGTTTGACGTGGTATTTATAGATACTTCAAAAAAAGATTTTCGGGAGTATGGTCATAGACTTAAAGAATGCAATTCTTTTTTAAACAACCACATGAAGGGAAACTCATTTCAAATCCATTCCAACAAACTTAATAAAAAATAAATAGAATTAGTTTGTACTCAAATGTGGAAAAAATTAAGAACTTTCTCTTTCAAATTAAAAAGAAAAATGCGGGACAACATTGGTTGATCAAACCATATACATGGAATCCACAACTCAAAATGTATAACTTCCATTTCTCTATCAATTCCCAAAGTATTCTTTTGAGTACATTTTATGATGTTTTTTTTCCCAAATTATAAATCTCAAGAAGAGTCCATACATTCACGAGGTGAAGGGCATGGGAATGTTGTCATTTACAATATGTTCAAACCATATGTTAAAATACAGAAAAATGCAACCATATAAACTTATATTGAAACTCTCATGGATGATGCAGCTTAAATTTATTGAGGGTTCTTTGTGTAGACTCAAAGTTACTAGAATTCTTTTTTTTTTTAAAACACTACACAAATTTAACAAGAAATTAACATTCACATAACTTGAAATCATCAAAATTTGTCAAAAATTCAAATGTTTGGATCCAAATGCAATCACATTTTCATACACAAAAAATAAAAATAAACATTCTTGTATTTCAACAAAAATAAGGACAAAGCCTTTTTCTTCATATATCTTGGAAGAAGTACATAGTCATAAAAGAAACAAGAGCCACCTAATTTATACTCCATCCATTTCCCCTTGTTCTTCCCTTTTCTTCTTTTCCAATTCTATTTGGGCTCTTGCCACTCTCTCTTCCCTCTTCAAAAGAGTCAGGTCATGGTTCCACATCTTATTTTGGATCCACCACTTCTTGAACAATGACATGAACCTGATGTGTGCCTTCGGCCACGACATCTTTTCCTCCAACTTCTGTTCCAATCTTTTCACAAAAGCTAACTTCATCTTCAACTTCTCTATTTCCGTAGTAGATGACAAATCTTCAACGTCCACAGACAATGAATCCGATTGCAACGACCGGTCAATAGGATCTGCATCCTTCATCTCCTTCAAGCGGTTCAATGTCGATCTTGCCTTTTCCACACCTCCTTTTTCAATGGCAAGGTTGTTTTCTTCCATCCTACATTTTCCCATTATTGTTTGAAGTCGTTCATCCATAACATGATTGACATTTGAACTGGAACCTCCATCTTCTCCCTTATTGAACTTGAGGTAAAATTGTTCCAGTTGTTCCATTTCTCTTTGTTGGGCTGCCAAACAAGTTTGTCCAGCTTGAATTAGTTCTTTGAGGGTGCCCACATCTTCAACCTGAATCTCTTGTGCACTTCGCTTCTCGATGATCTCACACTCCCTTTCTTTTTCTTCAAGATCCTTTAAAAGCATCTCCAACTCCACTTTATAGGATTCTTTCGTCCGCCGTTTATTGTCTTCTCCAAGTACACCTTGATGTTCTTGTTCCATTTCATACAATCCTTCCATGGAAGGCAAATTCATCAAGGTCAAAGGAATCTCTTCTTCGGCTTCACTCTCCCCATCCAACCTATCTTCATTAATTTCTTGCAAGCGAGCTTGCACGTAATGGAACACTTCGTCATCTTCGGGACGACGGACCCCTATCGGTTCCATAGACATAAAAGGTTCTCCATCCGTTGGTGTGGTCTGTTGCATGTTGCCTTCTTCGGATACCACCAATGCTAAGTTTTCTTCCATTGATGTATCTTCCATCCTATCCCTAGGTTCAGGCAATGGCTCTTCATCGGAGTCCGATTCTCCAGTTGACGTTGACCAAACGTAATCCTCATCTGCCACTCCTTCTATAATGTTCTTTTTGGGCCCTAGCCCATCCCGAGGATTATTTGAAGGACCCGCTCTTGGAATGTCTTTTGTATCTGGAAGCATGACATTCTTGGATGTCTTGAAGGTCATCCAATCTACCATTTCCCCAATTGTAACTCTGCATATACCATTTGGCATATGCCCATTGAGACTTCGCTCCGTGGAATTTTTCGCTTTCCGTACAATGCTCGGTACACTTCAATACATCTCTGGACAAATGCATCATCCTTGCAGTAATGAAGATTTGCTTGGTTTTGCTTCACATGGTGAATGTGTTGATGGTAAGGGAAGAGCTTGTCGATATGGCACCAATCCACAAACAACTTGCAAGTCGTCAAGGTCCAATCAGAATTTACATGACGCCATCCCCGATATGCCTTAGCTGCTGGGTCAAGAAGGGCTCGTCATTGCTTGCTATGGTGATCTCCTTTCTTCTTTGTCATCTTGTCATGTCACTCTAGCGTAAAGAGAACTAGACTTTTGTTGATAATATAACCGAAGAAATGAATTCGTAAACGTGGAAGCCACAACACGTGTAGATGCCCAAACTTCCAACCCACGAACTGACAGTCAGACGCTTCAAGGCGGATGAAAGGCGCGGTGCGACGAAGGAAGTGACGACTTGGGAATCTAGTATCCCCTAAAACACCCGAAGTCGCCTAGGGCGCGTGTAGGTCTTGGGCGACCGCGGGTCTGGGTCCCACTATTCAGAAACTGCCATTCAGGAAAAATTAGAGTTTCTGGAAGGAGACCTCGGGTGTAGGGTGATCGCGGGTATAGGGGTGCGGTTGCATATAGGGCGACCACAGGTCTTTTCCTAGGTGACCTCGGGTAATGGGGTGACCGCGGGTACAGGGGGCGGCTGCATATAGGGCGACCACAGGTCATTTCCTGGGCGACCGCGGGTAATGGGGCGACTGTGGGTACAGGGGACAGCTGCATATTGGGCGACTACAGGTCATTTCCTGGGCGACCGCGGGTAGAGGGGGCGGCTGCATATAGGGCGACCACATGTCATTTCTTGAGCGACCGCGGGTAATGGGGCGACCGCGAGTCTCAGATTCCAAAAGGTCTTCCCCAGTTCATGACAATGGGAGCGGCTGCGTATGGGGCAACCTTGGGTTAGGGGCGTCCACGGGTCAGAGGCGCCAAAAAACATGAGTTTGAGTTTCCGCCCTAACAAATTGGAGGGAAGGTGTTCAAACTTTTCAAGTACTGCTCCCCCCTTTTCTGAGGATTAACTCCAGAAAATCCTAAGACAGAGGCATTCAATACTAAGTCATCAAAAGTTAATTAAGTAATAAAAAAAGAGAATTGGTTGACGAAGTGGAGATTTGGAAAAGCCCTTCTTCCTAACATTTTATTTCTTCTTCATCCATCCATGTGGTCATGTAAAATTCAACGTAACCATTTCCTACTTTAATTTTTGGAGGGAGTACATTAAAAGGAGACCTTTCCTTGTGGGGGGAAACGATGTACAAATAAAATACTGAAACCGTGGGATGCATCAAGAGAAATCTTTTTATCTACATCAAAAGTGGTTTTAAAAAATGAAGACTTGGGAAAGCTCTTCTCCTTGACATTTTCTTTTTCCGCATGCTCATGTAAAATTCAACATGACCATTTCCTATTTTAATTTTTAGAGGGAGTACATTTGGAGGAGACATTTCCTTTGGGGGGAAACGATGTACAAAAAAAATATTAACACCATGAGATGCATGAAGAAAAAATCTTTTGATCTACATAGGAAGTGGTTTTTAAAAATGGAGACTTGGGGAAGCTCTTCTCCTTCACAATTTTTTTTCTTCATGCTCATGTAAAATTCAACATGACCATTTCCTATTTTAATTTTTAGAGGGAGTACATTAAAAGGAGACCTTCTCTTTGGGGGAAATGAATAAATGATGTACAAAAAAAATACTAACACCGTGAGATGCATGAAGAAAAAATCTTTTGATCTCCATAAGAAGTGGTTTTTAAAAATGGAGGCTTGGGGAAGCTCCTCTCCTTCACAATTTTTTTTTCTTCGTGCTCATGTAAAATTCAACATGACCATTTCCTATTTTAATTTTTAGAGGGAGTACATTTGGAGGAGACATTCCCTTTGGGGGGAAACGATGTACAAAAAAAATATTAACACCATGAGATGCATGAAGAAAAAATCTTTTGATCTACATAGGAAGTGGTTTTTAAAAATGGAGACTTGGGGAAGCCCTTCTCCTCGTCATTTCATTTTCCATCTTCCAACATAGGAATTTCAATAGAGTCCTCTCCTTCATACATCAAGGGGATTTAAAACACATTTGAAGGGGTGAATGAATATTGAATTTATTGAAGATTAAAAAGTTCGGGAATGACACCTTCAATGGTTTATATCTTACAAGTGCAAGGTTTAGGAGTTCAAACTTTTTTATGACATATAATGAAAAGCAAATCACATGTGTTTATCATTTTATCCACCCTAAAAAATAGAAGTACATTACTTTTGGGGTGGCATACATGGAGAAGGTCCATGGTTTTTCTATAGGGTTTAGGGTATAGGGTTAGGGTTTAGGGTTTGGAAAACCCTCTTCAATTTATCTAATTAGTCTTACTATAATTCTATATTTATAGACTGATTTTGTAGTATTAACGAACTACCAACATTGAAGGATAGGTCAATTGTAGTCCATGAAAGACCCAATTAAGTCTAACTTCATTAGTGTTGGAGATGGCTCACATCTTCAGCTACATTGGTTTCTGGACTGGCGTGACTTTAAGATAGAGGCGATTGCTGGTGGGGGGCGAGTTCAAGTCCTAGGTGACCGCGGGTGGGGGTTGGATTTCTGGCTTGTTGTTGTTGAGCCCAATTTGGTGGAATGGGGTGCGACTGCGGGTGGGGGGTGAGTTCAGGTCCTGGGCGACCGCGGGTGGGGGTTGGATTTCTGGCTTGTTGTTGTTGAGCCCAATTTGGTGGAATGGGGTGCGACTGCGGGTGGGGGGTGAGTTCAGGTCCTAGGTGACTGCGGGTGGGGGGTGAGTTCAGGTCCTAGGTGACTACGGGTGGGGGCGACTTCAGGTCCTGGTGGTTTCGAGCCCAATTTGGTGGATTGGGGGCGATCGCAGGTGGGGGGTGAGTTCAGGTCTTGGGCGACCGCGGGTGGGCGCTTGGTCTTTTGGCTTGGTGTTGTTGAGCCCAATTTAGTGGAATGGGGCGACTACGGGTGGGGGCGAGTTCAGGTCCTGGGTGACCGCGGGTGGGGGTTGGATTTCTAGCTTGTTGTTGTTGAGCCCAATTTGGTGGAATGGGGTGCGACTGCGGGTGGGGGGCGACTTCAGGTCCTGGTGGTTTCGAGCCCAATTTGGTGGATTGGGGTGCGACCGCGGGTGGGGGGCGAGTTCAGGTCCTGGGCGACCGTGGGTGAGGGCGACTTCAGGTCCTGGTGGTTTTGAGCCCAATTTGGTGGATGGAGGGGCGACCTCGGCTTGGGAGCGACTTCAGGTCCTGGGCGACCGCAAGTGGGGGCGCGGTCTTCTGTTTTGGTGGTTTCCAGCCTAATTTGGTGGATGGGGGGGGCGACCACGGGTGGGGGCGACTTTAGGTCTTGGTGGTTTCCAGCCCAATTTCGTGGATGGAGGGGCGACCACAAGTGGGGGGCGACTTTAGGTCCTGGGCAACCGCGAGTGGGAGCGCGGTCTTCTGTTTTGGTGGTTTCGAGCCTAATTTGGTGGATGGGGGGGGGGGCGACCACGGGGGGGGGGCGTGCCTTCCAATCCAAAGAAGTTTTAATAAGTATAACGAGTTCAACTTTTAACATCCAAGAACAAGTCACTTCATTAGGACCTTGGGGTCTTCAAGGCATCTTTGGGTGATGCATGGAAGGTATTGGCTTCCTGGAAGTCATTGTTCTTGTGGAGGTTTCGGGTTCGATCCCCAATGAGATCAATTTGGTTTGGTTCTTGTAGCCAACCGACAAAAAAAAAAAAAAAGACGTCAAGCTAATTCCCTGTGGTATGTGGGAGGGAAGGTGATTTGATTCTCAAGGTCTAGGGGATGGTCCATGAGAGTTATAAGAAATTAGTATTGAATTTCGGACGGAAATGTATGTGGTGCAACCTTGCACCTCATACATCTCCGTTCTAAATTCAATACTGACTGTCTCAACCCTCATAGTACATCTCCAAAATCTTGGGAATCAAATGATGTTTCCTGCTGACCTATCGGAGTGATCAAACTTGACGTTTTGTCTCTTTGGAGAGAGATTATTTTTTGTATACAAAAGTTGAAGTAAACCTTGGATAGCTTTTACAAGAACATACTGAATGTCCTCCATAGAATACTTAGCCAAAGAAATCGTACATTGTATAAGGATTTGCATGTGACGGTTCTTCATCTTTAAACGATGGGGTGGCTAATTTTGAGTCCATAAATGATATAAACTCTCTATATAGGATAGAAGAGCATCTCATCATCTTGTAAATTTTGTAGTGTAAGAAGGGGTGGTCCTCCTTGGAAAGTTTACTTCCGAAGACCGCATCTATAATTTGTAACTTAACAATTTACAACGTCTAAGAAGGATGATTTCGAAGGTGTCCCACTTGTCCATTTAGAAATTTCTTGTATCTTGTGGGTGACCAATTTTGAAGGATTGGCATGCAAAAAAAAGAAATGATAGCATTCAAACACCCTTGATGGTTTGAACAATGTCTTCATCAAGGATAACAATCTTTTGACTTGATGTGCATATGCTTCATTTGTTGTTCATTTCAATGTGCTCTGCAACATGTATGTTTGCATTTATGACCTCTTCCACACCAAAAGGGTTTAGGGTTGTGTAAAAAAGCTGAATTCATGTTCACTGTAGAGCAAACTTGAAGAAATTAGAAAAAGACTTTGGACACTTCTAAAGTAACCTCTATAATATTATTATGCAATGGTAGAATGTACGTATTTCAAGTTCTCCCTTTTTGTTTCAATAGAAGTCAATCATGTCCTGTACTTTTATATTTTTGATTCTCTTTTTCCGTTTTGGCACATTCCTTTTTTTTCTTTGTGAACATTGTAGACATATATTTCAAACCATAAAGAAAGAACTCAAAATCTAATTCCACATTCTAGACCATATCATAGTGGTCTTATGATTTTATTTGAAAGCAAGCGAAATAGAAGTGGGAAGTTGTAATGCCAATGTTTCTACCCCATATGAAGGTTTCTTTTAGCTATTATTTAGGATGGTCCATCCTTTTTCAACCCGCGGTCGCCCCGACATGAACAACCGCCTCCATCCGCGAGGACCTCTGGAACCCGTAGTCGCCCCCTCCTGCGGTCGCCCCAACCCGCACTCGCCCCTCCCATGGTCGCCTCCATACCCATGGTCGCCCCATACCCGCAGTTGCCCGTTTCGCATGCGCCAGACCCACACGCGCCCCAAGGCGACCTCAGGTACTTAAGCAGTCGCCCAGACCCGCGGTCGCCATTCTTGGTCTTGCGCATTGGCTTTCATCCACCTTGAAGTGGCTGAATGTGTGCTCGTGGGCCAAGGTGATTTCAGTAGGGGAAGTTTTTGCCCATTTTTCTTTCCAAGTTCAAGTCAAGAACGCCTCGTTTTTCAAAAGAGGACCATGTCTACTTCAAAGGAAGGAAGTAGTACGGGTCGGATATCGGCTTGGGAGAAGGACCTTGATAATCTTGCAGCATTTGTTGTAGATATAACTACCAAGGAGGTAATTGGAGGTGCCGGACCATCCAAGACAAAGAAGTCCAAGACAGCACATGATAAGGACCCTACCTATCCTCCAGCACAATATACGACCTATGCACATGAGGCTTATCTCCAATGGTATGAAGAAAAAAGTGTACAATATTTGGAGAGGAAATACTTGAGAAATAAAGAGGTAGGCATCCAATCCTTGAAGGATGAGTTGGAGGAATTTATTACAAGGAAATGCAAGGAATCTTCAGACTATGCAGATGTGGATGAAGTGTATTTCAACCAATGGCAAACGTGGATTGGCAATTGCCTACAAATTGGTATATTCAACACCAAGAAGTTGATGCTTGAGTTGCGACCTATAGTGCCTGGATTTGGAGAAACGGATAGGGCCTAGGAGTTCTGTGAGAAGATGGATTGGTGGCAAATTGCAGCAAAAGGATTGTCAAGGTCTGAAGCTAGGGGTATGGGGTGGCAGACGGATGCATTGAAGGCTGCATTTACAAGAGATAGTGGTTCATGTATCATGTGGGTCTACTCAGAGGCCAAGGTGGTCCCACTTACTGGATTTGACCATCAAGGAGGATATGCAAAGGTGCGCAAGGTACGCATTGAAGGGATGTCCACGATCCCAGCACATGTACATTTTGCGGGGAAATTGTCAAAGCAAAGGAAAAAACGCGATGCGAGGGTGGAACGGTCAGTGGAGGCTTTGGTATGCCCGTTGAATCATCCGGCCATTATTAAATTCCTAGCTGTCCATGACCAAACAATGGAAGCATACACTTTGTGGTGGAATGGTGGTAATTTCAAAGAGTTGCTTCATTTGAATGAGAAGGTGGTGCCGCATGGGGAATGGCATGAAATCAAGTTGGTCAAGCAACTTACAGGCCAACAACAAAAAGAAATTAGCCTCTTTCGAAGAAACAAGGCGAAGTTGGCGTGGGCCCTGGTTTATGTGACAAGTCTCGTGCACAATGCTGGGGTGCTGCACAATGACTTGTCACTTGTGAACATATTGTTGCATTATCCCCCCTTCTCGGACGAAGAGATCAACATTGGGATTTGTGATTGGGGAATTGCAAGTCGTATTCAAGAAGGAGCTCCCTCGCATTTTGGATATGAAAAACAGGAAAAACTTGATGCTGAGAGGATGGGCCGTTGGTGGGCAGCTCCAGAGTTGTTCTATTTGTTTCGGCCAGAGGGTTCAGATACGAGTTTAGATGTGATGAAAGCGACCTACAAATATTCGGTGAAGTCCGACTCTTATTCCATTGGAAAGTTGACCCAACGCATGAACATAGAACACATGGTTGAATATGACAAGGACTTATTTAGAAATCATAAGTCATCAAGGTACTTTGCCATGAAGTTACGTGAACTAGCTGATGCTGATGTTAACAAAAGACCAACATGTGCGCAAGTGGTGGACCTCCTCATGGTTAACCATGGTTCATGAAACCACCCGAATTCGTCTTTCGAGACTCTGTCCTCTCATAGGATTTGATATAATAGTTTTCTAGTGGGAATAGTAACGTTGGCCACCTTTTGTGCATCTCATTTTGGAAAAGCAATGCAAGTGTATAAACTATTTTTAATGTGAAGTGCATGTTTGGACCCAAAATATTGAGTATTGTACATACACATCACCTACTTGCATGCATTTGGATTTGAATATGAATTCTTTGCATGGTTCATTTGGGGGTAAGTCAATCTAATTGTTAAGGCAATCTAATTTCACTATTCAGTGAAGGTATGTGCTGTCGCGGTCGGGGGTTTGGGACCCACGGTCGCCCCAGACCAGCACCCGCCCCCAATCACGGTTGTGCCAGACCCGCATGCGCCCCCAGTTTGGGTTCCCCTCACCCACGGTCGCACCAGACCCATGGTCACACCACCGTACCCGCAGTTGCCCCACTGTACCTGCAGTCGCCCCCAGACCCCTAGTCGCCATCACCCGCGGTCGCTAGCGGTGGTCCTGGACCCGCGGTCGCCTTCCCAACCCGCACGTGCCCCATCTAGAGCCGCGCTTGCCCTGAGGCGATTGCGGGTACAAAATCAAAACCTAAACCCGTAGTCTCCCATCTTTCCCTTTTGCACCTTGTCTTTTATCCACCTGGAAGTGGCTAATTGCAGGCTCAAGAAGGGAGGTGGGTGTTGTGAGGAGGATATTCTATGTCACCTCATGTCACTTTCATCCATTGATTGTAAATCACACTGAATTGTTTGAAACTTGATTGTGATTGTAAATGTTCATGTTGATGTATTTGTAAATGTGAATTACCACGAGGTAATAGATTTAAGTTTGGACAACCGCGGTTTTAGGCTTGGTATATTTGGCATAGTACCCGAGTAGAATTGATCGTATAGATTGAGCACTATGGAGAATGAGCCCCCACCATTGACGCCTGCCACAATCAAACGCCTTACATGACAAGAGATGAAGCTCATCCGCGACAAGGATCGGAAACGGTCCGGTAAAATTCACAAGAAGCGTGTGGCCATTTTGATCTATCAAAAGATTAAGGCATTTAAAGGTTGGAGAAATGAAATTGAGCCTTGGAGTTACAAAACCGTTTGCAAATACATGGATTGGTGCCACATCAGCAAATTATTTCCCTTGTGTCGGCACAAAGAACATCTGAAGCAAAACAAAGTAAATCTTGCATACTTGAAGGACGAGGGCTTCATACTTAGATGTTGTGAGGTGTGGAAGCACTTGTATTTGGAGGACTCAACTTACCGAAACGACAATTTCTGTTTCTTTCTAGTGAGAATGGTGTATGCTGAATATGTGTTGAAGAAGGAAGTGGATTGGTCAACATTGAAGGAGGTCCCTATTGTGATCATTCCAGAGATTGCAAAAATTTTACCACCAGATGAACCTGTGGATGTAAAGAAGATGTTATCCAAGGTGAAGTGTGGGAAGTCATTTGTTCGCGATGAAAGCGTGGTTTGGTCAGAGACTTCTAGCTCTGATCAACACACCCATGAATACGATGGACATTCTTTCCACAGCGATGAGGAGGAGGTTGCCATACAAGAATCTAGGCCGGCTGTGGATGTGGGAGTCGACCAAAGTGGACAATCAGCTCAAGAGCCCATCATAGTACAAGATACAGATGAAGAAGGCATGGATGATGGGGTGGCTAGGAGAGTGGACCCCGTTTTGCGAGAGGGTGACGGGAGTGGTGGAGGAAGCGATTCAGAAAATGAAGAGGCAATGTTGCTTGCCAAAATAGAAAGTGCAAAATTAGCATTGCGTGCAAAGAATGAGCAATTGAAAACTTTGAAGGAGCAAGAAATGAATCCCACTTTCATAGAGGTGTTGAAGCAACGGTTGAAGGCGATAACGAACGTCATCGAAGAGAATGACAAGGGCTTCCATTCCTTCAAAAGAAATCGCGATTTTTATTTGAAGGAAATGAAGAGTGGGAAGGTGCATAAAATGGACCATTATTTGATATGGGAATCAAAACTCAAAACCCTTGTCCGCAAACATCAGCATGCACAAAATGAAAGGCGAAGCCTAGAACTTCAAATAATGGAAAAGAAGAAAGAATATTACGAGGCTGCCGTCCAACACGTTCGAAAAGTAGAGCTTTTGGCTTCTTCCTCAACATATGGTAGTGTTGCTGGAGAAGTAGCATTGCTTGAGAAGTTGGTGAAGTTCCATGAGCAAAGATTACCATTGATGGTATCGGAGTTGGAAGCTTTGAGGGCAAAAAGTCGTTTTTTTTCGGATTGGTATAAGTGGAATAGAGCTAGCATAGGGAAGTCTGATGCAGAATTACAACAAATGGGTCCGGAGCCCATTTTGAAGGACTACTTCAACACAAAATAAAATACCTAGGAATACAATGAGGATAAATACTTTCACCATGATTATTTTGTATTTTGCCTATCTTGGTGTTATAAAGAAATGCAATGTTTTGAGATAAAACAATGTATATGGTGTCTTGAAGCAATGTGTGTACTAGAATAGTTAAATTGGTGTGGGCACACTAGTGGTGTGCATGGAAGGGAGAAAATGCCACACCATTTTTGGATCTTACAACTTTTCTATATGGACGAATATGTCTCTCATGTTTTGGGAGAAGGTGATGGTATGATGAATGGAATGGGATTCTTGCACATAATTACAATCGAATAGGAACATGGGATTGATGGGAAGTTCTTGATTCTTGACTGTAAAAGTTGACACAGTATTTTCACTATTTTGTGAGAATGTCGTCGTGAAATCTACAGTACAACTTGTATTAATGATTTTCATATGAATAGTGGAGAACGAAAAACCGATTATGCCCCAAATACCATATTAATCAAGGAAATTTATTGGGCTTATTTGTCTCGGATGATTTGTTGCATTGTTCCTCCTTGTATATAGGATTTTTTAGAATTCTAGCTTTAGTGTAATTTGAAGAAAATTACAATGGATATTGAGGAATTAGGTAGTTTTGATATGTAAGTTGGCCTACTCATGTTTTTTATGAATCAAATTTTGACCTCCAAGGACAGGGTGAACCATTTGAAGGTATGGTAATGTGAAGTCAACAAGTCAACATCCACGAAAAGGGGCATGTTGTATTTAAACCCCTTTTATTCCTTCTTTGGCCAAGTATCTTGAAAGCTTAGAAGAAAAGCTTCCTCTAATTAGAACCTCACGATTTTAAAGAATATGAAAGGAAATATCCAATTGGACAATGATGCTCCACTCTAGTGAGTAGTGACCTAGTTTTCTTCTCAATGCAAGTGAAATTAATTTGAAAAGTTAAACTTTAAGAGCTTTGTTGATTTGATTCATACAAACTATTTTGGGAAGAACTGGAAAAGATCATTCTCGATATGATTTCAGAAATTGGTGCTTTGGTAGAGAGGAAAAAAAGGTAGTATTAAATAAAAATCAATGCCATATGGAATTGCCGTACATAGGTATGCTAGGAAGTTGTAGAAGTGGAATGAAAGAAGCACACCCTAAACCACTCCATCGTACTTGCCAAAACAACTAGAAACATAGTGTAACTAAAACCTAACCCTTACTTGTCATCTATTATGATGGGAGGTAAGGCTAAATTGCATGATTCCTACGAATGTCTAGTCAATTACATTTGGGTTGTTTTGAGAGCCACTTCCTTCACCTTCTTCGTAGGTCGATGCTTCCCCAACCCCTAGCTTTCGCTTTGCATGGGTTCGTGAAGCTGGTCCGTCTGCCTTCAAAATTGATTGCAACACATTGGAGTCCTGTAGAGCTTAGAGGGTCCTTGTTGTTTGCGGAGAATGTGCTTCCAACAAGTAGTCAAGTGCTTGACTTTGGTAATATGGTCTGTACGTAGAGTCCAAGTAAGCCATACTAGTCAAGTCTTCTAGGAAGGCACTATCATCTTGATTAGCCACCCTTTCTCCTTCTAAATTCCAACGGTGTCGTTGCGGATGAGGACCCCACTTGAAGGTTGAGGAGGTCTTGTCCCAATATCCACCAAGGCATTGGAAGAAGAATGCCCTCCTCCCTTCGTTTTGTGGCCTCTTTCCTATGAGCCTCGGTGCAACTCTGGCAATTTCGTCTAAGTCTATTTCCCAATTCAATTGCGAGCTAGCAGGTCCTTTTTCTTGATCATGTTGTCCTTCTCGCCAACTCCAAACCAAATCTTGGCCCCATAAGGTTGTGTCAGCCATAGTATCACGTGTGTGTTCCCAAGAAGGAGGCATGTAGGTCGTCAAGTTGAACATGGTATACAGGCGATCATGAAATGGTGCTAAACAAATCACACAACGTCGTCTAATCAAGCATTGTGTGATGAGACATTGGGGGTGGTATACATGTGCACAAGATCCTAGTGCCCAACTCCCTTCGGGGCCAAATTGTTCAAGACATATGGGGCATTTGGTATGGTCCAAAACAAAAGGTGCAGGCTTGGGCCACAATAGCATTCGTTTCTTCTCTTCTATGTGGCTAGACATTTGGTTTTTGTGGTCCCAACCATTTTTGCTCCAATCTATGACCTCCTTTTGTGGCAATTCCACCATGCACATGTTATTGGGAAACATGTCCTCCAACAATGCCCATGACATCAGTCCATTCTCATGTTTAGGAGCATTTGCAACAAAGTTTCTAGAAACTTTCTCTAGCTCCTTCGCAACTTGTTGGGATCTATCCACGGAGAGAATGCAGGCGACCTTCCAATGGTAGTATGTGGTAGTCAACTCAACCAACTTTCTTCTAAGCATCTTATTTTCTTCTTGAAGTCCATGGTCTTTCTCCAATTGAATAATTGATGGAACCACAGGAAACGAAAGAGAGTCTTGGGTCCCATTGAGGTCAATTGTGTCATTGGTAGTATATCTTGTGACAATAGTAGGAAGTGTATTTGGAATGATGAGGGAGCATCTAGTGCGCTTGGCAAGAGGAGAACGCTAAAGGATATGGTTGGTAAGGTCCCCCACAACCTTGTCCACATTTTGGAGGTTCTACTCAACAAAGGCGTCATCCATATCCAACAAAGTGAAAGTGTCAGGGTCTTTCTCACGGAGGCATTGTAGTTCTGTAGTTTGTTGAGAGATGAGTGTACTTTTTTGTTCACACTCACATCGCAATTTCCTCATTTCATTCTATAGTGAAGAAATTTCAACATCTTTGGTCTTGAGGAGGTCCAGAGCTTTTGCCAAAGTCATAATGTCGTGGCTTGAGCCCATTGTTGATGGAGAAATGGGAACAGTGTTAGTTTCTTCCATAGCCGTGTCCTCATCGGGTCCAAAGTCGAAGACGTCATTTGTGCATTGTGTTGGCAGCGATGGGTTAGGAACTATAGTTGGATTCGATGCAGGTCCCACTCGTGTTGTTGAACGCCGTACTCTAGATGGTTGCCTTGGTCATTGTCCCATGGATGTCGCGGGTCCTTCTACAACTTCATTTTGAACCTCATTGGAGCAAACAGATTGCTCCACGATTCGTATGACCCTATGGACGCGCGTACCATCAGAGTCATCATCTTCTTCAAACTCCTCAGTGTCAACCTCAGTGGCAGGGGTTTGCGTTTTGTATGCACTTCGAATAGGACTGAGTCCCCCCTTAGGAAAGGCTAGAACTCCTTTTGGGATGAAACCACTCTCTGGACGAGTGACATACGTACTTGCCTTGATTGTGCTCCAATCAACCTCTTTGTTTAGAGCGACCTCAGCATATGCTCCTTTAGCAAGGAAGAGGGGGACCTCGTTTCTATCTACAAAGGCGGTTTTGTAGAGGACTTGCCACAATTCAATGCATCTTTGAAGGAATGCTGGATTCTCACAATACTTCAAGTTGGCCTTATTGGTGTGCCAATTATAATGATGATGCCATAAAGGAAAGAACTTGTCGATGTGGCACCACTCGATGTAGTCTTTGCAGGTTTGTATTGTCCAAGGCTCTGGTTCTTCATTCCAACCCTTAAAAGCAAGGTGGGCTTCACTATTGAGCACGTGCAATCGCTTCCGATGAATAGTGCCCCTATGCTTGCGATGTTTGTCTTTGGCAGCCTTCCGTAATGCCCCGGCAATCTGTGCAGCAGTGGAGATAGGCAATGCCCTAGCATTGTTAACTCCAGTGGCCATCAATGATTGTCGTGTCTAAGGCTCAAAAAACTCGTTTGGGAGTTTAGGTGGTCCACAACTAGTAAGGTAAGAAGGGTGGATGAATGTAATAAATAGTAAATAGTCAAGGTTCACGCATGTAGCCACTAAAGGATATAAGACAAGAAGCCTCAATGAAAGGTGCCCAAAAGGTCTTGGGCGAGTGGATAAATAGGTGGGGCGAGCACGAGTGAGAGTTGGTCATGGGGCGCGTGCGGGTGGGCGACCACCGTTTGAACCCGCGGTCTCCAAGGGGCGCACACGAATCTCGGGGAGCGACTACGAGTCTGGTAGGGCGCATTCGGGTCCGAGGAGGTGACTGCGGGTCCAGAGGCGCGTGCGGGTCCTGGGAGGGGCGACTTCAGGTACAAGGGCGCATGCGGGTCTTTTGGGGGGTGACTGCAGTTACAGGGGCACGTGTAGGTCCTTTGGGGGGCGACTACAGGTCTTTGGGGGTACGTGCGGGTGCCTTGGGAGGCGACTGCGGGTCTTTGAGGGTGCGTGTGGGTCCCTTGGGAGGCGACTGCGGGTCTTTTGGGGCGACCGCGGGTAATTGTGGGGCGTTACTTCTCTTTGGGTTCTCACTTCGTGTCTTTGCTTCGCAGCTTGCCACGTACTCGACACTCGTGGTCACCCACCAGCCTGAACCCGAAGTCGCCCTACCCGTGGTCGCCCAAACCCGAGGTCGCCTATACTCGCATGCGCCCCTTTAGGATGCTACGTGGAAGACACGTGTTTGCCACATGGCATCCAGATGGCCTCATGAGCAGGGTGAAATTTTTTTTAAAAGTCAAAGGTAAGTTTGACTCTATTAGACGGACAAGAGGGTCTACTTGACGTGTTGGACGTCGTGTTCATCAAGTTGTCGAACTGTCCGCCGGAACAACCATGGTGGACATTAGCCATTTAAACCATCACCCTCGGTAGGTGGGAGGGTGATACAATCCAACTAGAATTTATTTAGATATGAGAGTCCATGTACTATTCAGTAAGCCACGTCATGCGGGAAATGTAATGGGACTAAAATACCTATAGTATCTATGAACAAAGGGAACTAACTTGTGTAGGTTTATACATGAAAAAATTAACTCTTATGCTTAGTAGGAATATGGATATAAAATCATATCTTAGAAGCATAGTGCTACTAAAAAGGCCACAAAAAGCTCTTTTTAGAATTATAAATTGGTGTAAATTTGAAAAGATGGGAAATAAATCATGAGATGCATCAAAGGCAAATGAAATGAAATTATATATAGACTCTTAAGAAGAAGGTGTGGTATTCCCACATCAAAGGCTATTGGAGTCAAAGGGTCTACTTTACATATAACTTTAAAATAATTTTCAAGGATTGAACATAAGTAAATTGCTTAATGACTAAAAAAGAAGAAGGGACTTAGACTAAAACATCCATGAAAGAGAACCCCTTTTCATCAAAACCTAACTTTCAACTAGAAAAATCTTGGATTTTTCAATATAAAATCATCAAATGTTTATTCACAAGCTATCCAAGTCTAGATCCAAGTAGTGTCATAGTATAAACTAAAATGCTATTAAAGTAAGTGCAAAGTCACTATATAAATAGTGCTAAGAATACAAATAACCACTTGTAAAGGAACAATGACATATAGATGTATATACAATGCTTGAAAATGGAGCTTGTTTTCCCTAAAATTCCAATTTGGGAACTCTAAACTTGGAGGTTGAGCCTCACCTATAACCATCCCAAAACACACAATAAGACAATGTTATGTCAGTGAGGTTATAACGTGTGTCTTTAGTTACAACCAATTGCTATCTATGTCACAGATCCAAATAATCCTAGAAAGAAAATTAGTAAAAACAAATGTGATAAAAGAATGAAGCGCATTCCTAAACAATCAAGAAACTACATAGACCTTGGTTGTGGAATAAAGTTAATTAAATACCCATCCATAATGGGTGGGTGGTAATTGTGTACATATAATCCCATTTGAAATTTGAAATGTGTGATCCTCTATGATTTATGAGGTCCCAACATTGTGATGGAGGACTAAGAATCCAAATACATAGGACATTCTTTGAATATTCATTAACTTATGAGATTGCTAAATTAACACTTAATGTGTAAAAGATAGCATATATGTATGTATTTAAAGCACCCTAAAGTAAATTAAATAGTAGAAATAGAAAGTCTTTTAAAGACTAAAATATAAATTAAAGTAAGAGTAAAAATTTTAATTATAAATAAAAACAAAAGCTTAGAAAATTGAAAATTAAAATTAATGGATAGTAGTAACCAACAAAGATATGTAGTAACTTCTAATAGAAGGCAAATGGTCATACTTCTCATAGCTATAGGTAAATAGATTAGGAATTTTACTAATAAATTAAATGCACTATAAGTAAAGAAGGACTAAGATTGAAACACCCCATAATAGGGTTCCATCTTTTTACAACTTAACTTGAGGCAAGATAAATATCATGGCCATGAAATGAAGCATTTCAAATCACATCACAGGCTATACAAGTAGTAACCAAAATAGTTTTAATAGAATGTTCACCTCTTTGTATAAAGTAGAGAAGTATCATAAAACATAGTAGAAATATCTATAATCAAAGGACAAAAGAACAAGGAAAAGATGTCTATGTGCTTGAAAATCTTGTTCTATAAAATCCACAAACTTAGGAGTCCAGGATTTAAAGGCTCAACCTCACTTGTGCCCATCCCAATACACACAAGAAGCCAATGTTATGTTTGTGAGCTTGTAACAATTATCTTTAGCTATAGCTAATTGCTATTTATGTCACACATCCTAAAATTCCAAAAGAAAGCAAAAACTAGGGTCATATACCAAATTAGTGAGTTAAGCAAATGCAGTAAGAGAGAATCATTCCCAAACATACTAAAGGACCTTTGCCATTCTCATAGTCAAGCAAATTTCTTGAAGTTGAAGAGTCACACAAAAATCCACACAATCCTAAGCAAAGTGAACCGTCTTACAAAAATATGTGGCAAGACAAAGTCGTTATGTAATCACTAACACAAAGGGAGGAACCAAAGAGAAGCGTTTATGAAGTATTTGTGGAACAAATACTAAGCCTTGGTAGTGGAGAAGCATAATAAAATCTATCCCCTTAGTGGAAGGGTGGGTGGAATTACCCACTAGACTAGTTTAATTTATAATTTCAAATTCGTATGGAGGTCCTATTAGAGTAAAAAAGACCAAGGAATTGAACAACGATGCTAGAGTGGGAGTGTTGAGCATTGAGCAATGAGTATTTAGACTTGAGTGCTCATTAAGAACTTTTTTACTATAAATAGACATGTTAGAGTCATAAATAGTGATGTTAGACCTGATAATAGTAATGTCAAAATTACCAAAAATATTTTTTTTAGAATGTCAATTTATTGCTATAAAAATTTAACTTACGGTTGTATATTAACATTTAAATCTTCTAGATAGGGCCAAGAATGATAGCCTAGCCTCTCTCACAATAGGAAAGGTACTACCACAAAGGTGATGTACAAATGAATTTCATCCACGTCATCCATTCAATTTTTTGAAGAAATGGAAAATAATTCCAAACACTTTCAGAATCAATGAATAGAATTTTTTTGAGAAGACAACACATCAAATCTAAGTAGACATTTCTTATTGCCAAAGGATCCTCCCAATATTAATTTGTTGGGCTATTTGAATTATGATTTTTAACAAAAGATTCAAAATTATTTATTTCATAAGAGGTTTTTTATTTCTTTTTTCAGAAATGTGTATATTTTTGTTAAATTTTATTTTTTCTCCAAAAAATTCAAATTCAAATTTTATTTTATGTGATTTAGTAGATGGCTCCTCAGATCCGAGGAACAATTTCTTGTTGCCAAAGGCATCCTCCCACTATTAATTTGAGGGTTACATAAATTGAATTTTTTTTTTAAATTCAAAAAATATTATTTAAAGAAAAAATTATTCATTTCAGGGCTCCTTGAGCTCTGAAGAGCCTTCCATTGGCTCTAAGGGACCTTTACAAAGAATTGAAGACCTTTAAAGAACCCCCAAATATAGAGGTAAGGTCCTTTGGCACCAAAAAATAGCTCCTTGGATTTGAGGAACCTTCTCTTTACACCAAGGAAGGGCTCCTTGGATTCCAAGGAGACATATGTTGAATTTTAGAAAAAAAATTTAGAATTTTTTCTTTGAAAATAAAGTTTGAAAAAAAATTCAAATATCTCCCAAATTAGTAGAGGGAGGTTGACTTTGTCAACAAGAAATGGCTCTTTGAATCTGAAGAGCCATGTACTGAATAATTTTTCTTAAATTAAAATAAAAAATTCTTGAATTTTTTTTACTTTTATGAAAATATATTATTTTGTTAAGAAAATCATTTTTGATCTTTTAGAATTTTAGAATTTCAAATTGTGGTTTAAATACCTCCCCCCCTCTCAAATTAATAGAGGGAGGGTCATTTGGCAACTTCTCTATCTTTGATTTAAAGTACTTAGACATCAATCCTTATCTTAAACAATTGGATTTGTAGTCCCACTCAATGGTTATTAATCGTCCAATGCAATGAACAATAGATGTATTTCATCCAATAATGTCAACTATAAAAAACTCATCTAAATCCATTCATCCCCATTCATCCTCTTTACTCATTAGACTCAATTTCTTACATAAGTGTTTACCCTAAACCACGAACATAGGCATTTCGAGATAGAAAATTTAAAAAATTTCACAATATTTTCTAAAAACAGTCATTGCTCACTATTCATTACTTGTTGCTTAAAGCTTAATGATCTTTGCTCTTTGCTCATACTTTAGCAACCTTGCAAATTGAGATATGTAAAGCAAACCTTACTCACATGGTATTATGCATTTAGCTTATGGTATATAAGGAAATACCATTCAACCATTAAGGCCATGTTCATTAGAATGAGACCATTTGCAATCTCATATTATCTTTGATTTTATATTTACATGATAATAAATGTTTCATATTGAATTGTTTTGGTGAATTGAGACTTGAATATATTCATACATTCAAAAACCTTTGATTTTATAAAGGGTTATATGTTCATGAATTTTTTTTATTTGTTAGAATAGAAGTCTCAAATAATAGAGTCTAAGGCAAAAAGTTAGTGCTACTTATTGGACTTTGCTAGATTTGAAGAAGAAGAATTGGTGAGTAATTAGGATTCGTTTGAAATCGATTGAGGTTGCTTTATAGAGAATTTGATTTTTATAGTCACTCCCCTCTTGTTCTTGGGTACCTCTTGGCGCCAAGACAAGCCCCCTAGCCGTGGGAAGAAAAAGGGGTTTTATTTGGTACATCCCAATTTCTTGGGCGCTTATTATATCTTTTTCTTATTGGAAGAGCTACAATGCGGTAACTAGTTACTTTTTTGTGTTGGTTCTCATATACAACTATGTGTAGAATGAATTATATCCTTGGTATATAACTTAAACATATAGAATCATTTCATCTGAATATAGCAGCACCAAATCTAAACATGTCAAAACAACCCATTTGTTTCATAAACTAAAAGCAGAAAACACAATGCCAAGGCATGCTTTCTCTTAGCATTTCTCTCTTGACCAACTAACATATTTCCATAGTAAAAATATACCCATAATTTAAAACATAAGATATATAAGTATGCCATATGTTGAATATGCATGTGTTAGTCTACTTTACAACTAAAAAGCATTGCAGGGTCATTGCAAGAAACACCATCCATGTTTTGTAGCTTTTTCCATAGTACTATTGTTTTTTTCAGGAGTACTTTATAATTAGAAAAATAATTTTTAGAAATTGGGAAAAATATTTTTAATATATTAACCTTTAAGAAGAAGGTATCCTATGAAGGAAAACCGTAGAAAAATTCTCTAGGTAGGAGAACTAGAAAAGTGCCAATTCTCTTGTAAATTGGCACTTACATTTTAATTTATAATGAATAGGAAAATATATTTTTTTTTAAATGAAAAATTTTCCATTTTAGAAGAGTTGATGAAGTTGAAATTTCAATAAAAGAATGATATTAAAACCATCTTCAATATTCAAAAATTGAGCGCAATGGGAGTCTTGTTTGCACTGATGTGGATGACATAAAATAATATATTTTCAAATTTCCTTTGGTAGATACATGCTTTTCTACTATACAAATAGACCATGAAAGTTTCAACTCTAGATCATAAAATTTGGGGACTCCTAACGTAGTGAAAACCCCTAAACTACACTTTGTGACAAATTAACAAAATTAACTTTTAAATACAAAATGATTTTTTTTTAATTTCTAAAAAATAAGTGATCTGATTAACATAAAGTTAAACATGTTCCATAGAAATTTCATGTTCATTGGACTTGTGCTTCAAAAGTTATAGCAAATAACAAAAGTGTCACTCGCATTGTGACAGAAAATAGGACCAATGTTTCTTGCAATGACTCTACAGAGTATCTAAAACATGGAGTAAAGAGAAAGTTTTTGAGGAATATATGAAATGTGTTGAATCCAATAGATTTCCAAGAAGTTTAGGGCCTCACTTGTACCCATCCCCAAGACAAAACAAGAATGCATATTTAGTGAGGTTGCACCAAGTGTCTACAACCCTCAAATCCATGTTATAGCTTTTACTAGGAGAAACAAAGACAAGACAAAAAATTACTATATCCTAATATCCTCAAACACTCAAACCTCAACAAAAATAATCATCAAAGAACCTGAGTAGTGTTATGGTACGTTCCCACCTGGTGTTAGGGGGGAACATGTTTAAAAGATAAAATTGGTGAATAGTGGGCATAGTTAGTAGGAGTAGGGTTCATCATTATCTAGACGTCCCACCGAAAACAAGTTAGTAAGTTATGGGATTGCAATTTCCCTTTTTGTTCACACATGTTTTGATTTAGCTATTAAATGTAACACCACGATAGATGGAATGAGTTACTTGGTAGTGGTCCGTTACACCAGAAGAGAGTTCTTAAGAAGTATGGATGAGAAGAGGGCCCCTTTTGTGCAACTTGGATTTTTTGAAAATTGTTTTGTAATGGTGTAACTATGGCAACAGCATTGTTGCTAATTTTAGAAATTCACTTCTATTCTTCACATCTCTTGTTGTGCCATGCACTTTGTCTTTGCATTGTACTGAATTGAATGGTATTGTTGAGGCGATTTGCATTTCCTCATTCATAGGTGGTATTAGGCATCATGAGGATTGCATCGGCGCTTGCTTGTAGCAATGTTTTTGTATTGTGGAGTGGTGCTTGGAAGACAATGATGGGCGTTTAGGTATGTCACTTCTATACCATAGAAATCTTGGGTTTTCTCTCATGAAGTGCAATTGCCAAGATATGTTTCTTCCTTTAAAAATTTTCTACATCGTCTCCATTCATAGTCGTAGAATTCCAGAACATAAGGTAGTGTAAGAGAAGTTGAATTGGCTAAGCCGTTTAGTTGAAGGTTTAGGGTACATTCCATTTTTGTCACTAATTTCTTAAAACTCCCTTACTTTCTTGTTGTGTCTTATGCAAAGTTTAGGTATAGTAGCAACAATAGAATTGGTTTGAGAAATCTGTGGTGTAGGCGTCAACGACTCGACCACATTGGTTAGTGTTCTACCTTTGTTCACGTTCTATCCATCGTGTACTCTGTCGTACCGACTTCACTTAAAATTTGCTCTTGGTTCTCTCTTATAGAATGCTACTATAACTTGGAATTTTTCCAACAACGTAAATTCTAGACCTTCCTTTTTTGTGCCTTGCATTCCATCAATCTCCTTGCTAGCATCAATGTTGTTGTTCTGAATGATTGCGTTTGCTTTGTTTTGACAATCTTGTTTTGATGTCATGTTTGCTAAGAATAGAAGTTGAACATTGTGCCTTTGTCCATATGATAGGGAACAATTTCCATCTTTGGTGATGGACTTTTTAAACAACCCCATTGACTTGATGACCATAGCATCAACAATTTCACTCCTCCTTCTGACTAGCAACAAAGTTTTTGACTTCACCACATAAGAAGACATTGAAGAGGAGATTGTCCTTGAACTACACCTTATCAAAGAAGCCAACAGAGAAGTGTCATTGTACATGGAGGCCTTCTTGCATGCAACACTACATCACTTTTGTGTATCCAACTGTATGTTTCATCTTCTTAATGGCGAGATCTGATATTGGGTCAAACCAAGATCGACAACATGGTTCTCCCATTTCTTGCTTGAATAGTATGATGACAACTACTAGGTGCAAATGTTTAGGGTGACGAAACCAATTGTTTTTTCATTAGCAAAATTACTTAAACCCAATGTCATGAAAAAAGACACTTACTATCGTCTTGCGATTCCAATTTTTATTATGGTAGCGTGCATTCTTTTCAAGTTGACGCATGGAGCTAGTCTCCTCATTTGTAGTGAGATGTTCGCACTTGGTTGCAATACTCTATCTACTGTGCTACGTCAAGTTGTGCACACAATCAATGTGAGCTTGCAATCTCAAATTTGTTGGCCAACTGAACATAATTTGATTGAGATAGAGGCCAACTTTAGAAATCTCTACAACCTTTTGGGGGTGGTCGGAGCCATTGACAACACTCATGTTTCTATTGGCAAACTAAGACACGCATCCGCAGATTAATTTTACTTCAAGTCAAGTGGCTTCTCTTTCAATTGTCACGTTGTAGTAAACAACAAGAAGAAGTTTATTGATCTTTTTTTGGGAATGCTTGACTCAACCAATGACAGTCATGTGCTTCACAAATCCTCCTTATTTCACAAGGCCCCTAAGGAACTCTTTGGGATTCATGAGTTTCTTTTGATGGTTTCAATCTATACTTGGCAGGGAATTGCATCTACCCATTGCATCTTTGGCTCATGGTGGCCTACCAAGGACAAGGCAACTTTCCTGTGGCTGAAAGTTTATTCAACAAGAGATTGCATCATGGATGAGTAGTAGTAGAGAATGCGTTCGACATTCCCAAGCACAATTTTAGGGAACTTTATTGAAATTTGATTTTGAAGTGATCTTCCTCCTTGATGTTACCACGGCATGTGCGATGCTACATAACTTGCTCTTGGGCTAGTCTAACGAGGACGTGAAAAGGCTTTTGCAGGTTCTAAGGATAGAGGGCCTCTATAGTGAAGAAAATCAAGATGAGGCAGGACCAATAGAATTGCATTATTCTAGTCGGGAGGATGTAGGAATGTTGCGCATTGTTGACAAAAGGTGAGCTCTTGCTATTCATTTGGCCTTGCAATGTGGCTTAGGCATGTGATTGCAACAAGGAGTAGCTGGATTGGATTCAAGGTCAAATTATGAAATTCTTTGCGTACTTACCTTTCTATTTCATTATTCTTTTTTTTTCCTACTATTGTTTCCTACTTTTCTAGATGCACCATTGTACAAGAACTCTGCTTGACATCCTTTGTCATAGAAGGTATGTAGTGTTCAATAACATTGGAAAAAAACTTTCTTTACTAACACACTCATAGTGTTGTGTGCATACAAGGGATGTACCAAACTAGGATGTCAAGGAAGTACATCACTAGGTGTAGGAGGCATAGTAGTGTGTTATATAGTTGTAGGAAGGTTCTCAACGGGGTTTACCTTTGCTAGGTCATCCACAACAATAGTTTTGTGGGGTGTTGGTTGTGGTTGCATCCTTGATGATTTTCTTGTGGACATGCCTAGTCTAGTGTTCAATACATTGGATAGATCAGAAAGACACTTTACTACATCATATTGTTTTTCTACCTCTAATTTTGCATTTGTGTAGGCTTGACATGCATTATCATGAAGATGCTTTGTGAGTGCCAACTTCCCACCTTTGGTAAATTGTGAGTACAACCAAGTTCTAAGATTTGGCTAAATGAATCCTACTTTTGGGTGTCTAAGCCTCTATACATGGTCCATTGTGCCTTCCTAGCAGTGGATATTTTTCTAAGTGCCTAAATGTCCCCCAAATGTGCAAGAATCACTCAATCTATGCCAAATGTCATTAGTTGTCTGAATAGATGAGGTAGCTGTGGTTTAGGGTGTTACTCTTGTCATAGAAGGACTAACCCCAAAGCCCTCTAGAGAATTCCTTGCCCTTTTTAAAAACCTAAAATTCGACCCTATCTGACTTTCCTAGCCAAAATTATGGGTAGATGAAGTTTCACCGCTACTTGGTTCATTAAACTTCATCCATAATTTAGGTCCAACTCCCTAATTCAGAATGACTTGAAATTTCTTGGGGTTGTTCCAGAGACTTATTTCTACCGAACTTTGGAGTTTGGTCCTAATTGGAAACTTTTATGAATTTCTCATCCAACCCTAGGCTAAACTTCATCCTTCATTATCTTCTTGGATTTCCGTGTTTCTTCCTAATCGAGAGGGTCATACGAGCTCTACTTAACTCCTCCTACTAGCCTAGACTCCTAATTTTCTCACTTAACTTCTACTTCCTAGATTGGTGATTGGTTTGCCTTGGGTTTTGGGGTTCTAGTTAACCTTCATCTATTTACTAATTTTTTGTACTTTTATATTTTTTCCTTGTATCTTCTAATGTTAACTTTTCATATTAGTAAGACACATTCTAATCTAGCATTCCTACTAAAAGTTCTTGAGGGATGAAGTTTAACTGCTAGTCGGTGCTTAAAACTTCATCTACTAATTTCTCTTAATCTATAATTTGGAATTGACTTTTTCTTTCACCCTTGGACCCTAATTAATAAACTCTCCCTAATCTCCTCAATTTGTCCCGAAATTTTAGGTCTAACTATTTTTCATCCAAATTAAGTTGTAACCTTCATCTGGTAGTAACTTTATCGTTTTACCCATATTTAGGCATGCCTTAGGTTTTTGGAAAGTTACGAACCTCTTCTCTAACTTAAAAAGTGACTTGACCTCTAGCCTTAGGGATCTGACTTAGGGATGGGCCTTGGCCAGAGTTAATGATTGCTAATTAGGTGAATTGGAAAGGTTAGGGATGAGTTGTTTCATGCCTCAGAGCTTGAGTTGTTGACCATGTCTACCAGTAGTTCTTCCTCCTCAACCATGAAATCCCTTGATACGATGCAATGGACCATTGTTTCTTTACAATATATGGAGTTTAATACAACAATTGGTCTTTCCTTTCGGACCCTTCTTTCTCTCTTCCTTTTAACACAATATTCATTAAAATGAGAGATTTCCAATGAAATGGGAGGTGTGGAGCCCTGCATTTGACACACAAAATATGATATTTATCCTATTGAGAGAATTCTCTGAATTTGAGAGGTAGAAGAGTAGGAAATAAATTGACAATGAAAAAAAATGGTTGGAAAAACAACAATTTCCATTCAAATGAGAGTGAGAATGTTTTAAAAATTGAGACTATTTAGGTTGATTCAACCTAAATAGTCAAATCCAACTTGTCTTTTCAAACTATTTAGGTCAATTTGACCTAAATAGTCTCAATTTTAAAAACATTTTACTCTCATTTTAATGGAAACTGTTGTTTTATCAATGATGGCACTGAAATCAACCTAAATGGACATTGTTAATTTGAGAGGTTCCTAATCTCTCAAAATAATGAATATTATGTGTTTTTTTTCTTCTCTATTCTTCTTATGTCCTATTGGTGATCCAACTACCCTTGTTTTTACTTACCATCCTAATTAAAGACACGTTATTGCGTCTTACAAGGTTGAACTACCTTTTACGTCCTACATCTTACATCTAACCTCATGATTATTACTAAGGTTTCATTTCATGGTCCAAATGAAGTAGGGGATTCCCCTTCTATCTCACCCTCCCAATTCCCTAACCTCAAATGGTCTCCTATTCTCTCTCAATTCTTTATTCTTCCTACAATGGTGTTAGTCTTCACATGGTGGATGTTGTTCCTTCTTTTCACTTATTTGTATTGTTGGGGACGGGGAGTTGGTTTCCCCGCTCTATGGTTCATCTAAGGGCAAGGGTCGAGTCTTGGTGTATTTTCCCCCTCTTTCCTTGTTCTTTTTTTCTTTCTTATTCCACCTTGAGACCTTGGATTTTTTTCCCCTCTCTTAGGCAAACTACTCCTTCCCCCCCCCGTACAATGAACCCTAGCCCCTATGCGAGAACCCAACCCTTGTGTGATAACCTAGCCTCTGTACGATAATCCAACCCTTATGTAATAAACCCACCTCCATGTGCAACCTTGACGCCCCTCTTCCTCAATGATTGGACTTCCCTCTCTACCTCGATACTCAGATCCTCCCACCCAGTGATACCTCGCCTTGGGGGTTATTGGTCTAGTCTGGGTATTAGGCGGATGGTTGGTTCCCCTTTTTTTTAGTGTTTTTCTCTATCTATGATAGTTTTTGATGCTAAGGGAAGGAAAAGGGGGGACGACATGTATCTAATTTTAATAGGTTGATTTGCTATATGTGAGTGCCATCAGTGATTTTTGTTCTTCCACCAATTATCCTTCCCTCTTGATCCAATCTCTACTTCCTAGTTTTGGATGCTAAACTTTGCTTTGTTTCCAACGCGTTTTAGAAACTGAACTTTGTATGGGAAAACTATGGAGAGCTAAGGTTTATCGATAAAGAGGCTTTAACACACAACTAAGACTTTTGACTTTTTGAGGGTTCAAAGCTTCATTGTGGTTTCCACTTTCAACACACAACTAAGACTCTTGACTTTTGGGGGCACTACAAGGGAAACTATATCCTATTTGACAAAAAATTGATAAAAGTCTATCAATTGCTTGATCAATGGGAACTTGTAGACAATAATTTGACAAAATTCTATCAATGATTTTGTCACTTTGCTAGAATTTTTGTCAACTTCTATTTCTAATATCCTCCTTTGTTAGTTGTCCCATTGCTATGTAAGCATATGGCCTAATCAATGGTTACAAGTGTTCCTATTTTTTTTCGCAAAAGACAAAATATCAAAATGGAAATCTCTTTAAATTTAATCTTCATAATATGAAAAAAAATGCATATACAAAACAACCAATTGCCGTTATTTCATTGCACATCATGAACCACTTGTGTTTTGTGGATTTGAGAAGATAAAAGAAGCTCTGTATATACATATAGAGTGGTAGGAGGTAGAACAACCCATGTGGGATATGTCATTGAGAAGTTGCTAGAACTTAACTATGAGCGGTTGAGCTTTTGCAACTTCTAAATGATATATCCCAGATGGATTGTTCTACCTCCTACTATCCCACTTATATATAGAGAGCTTCTCTTCTACAAACAACTCATACAAAAGATATCTATCGCAAATGATAGAAGAGTACATGTATAAAAAATCTAGTAGAATCTTTGGATTTTTGGCAAATCATCTATCTTGATAATCATTAGTGAGTTTGTATGTCATCCATGAATAGTTGTTGTCTTGAAAATAGGGGAAAGAAAACCAAACATCAATTACAAATTTGACAACAACTTAACAAGTTCTTACAAATTGACAAGATAAGGTAGCGATAACATGGCTATTGTCATTTTGAACAATTCTTTGTCAAAAACTTGTCAACTTGAACTACATTTCTTTGTAGTGGGGGTTCAAAGTTTTGTCATGGTTTCCACTTTTACTACACAACTAAGACTTTTTGACCTTTAGGGGATTTAAAGCTTTGCCATCACAAAGGGCCCCACCTACCCTCACATTCTCTTGATTCCCTCTAGAGACCACCATATTAATATTGGGGGAAAAAAGATACTTGACACCCAAATGTTAGCTACACGGGATTAGTACAACAACAAACTTGATCTAAAGGCTCCCGAAAGTGACATCGCCAGGTCATATGGGGGTTATTCTAGGGTTAGTACAAAGACAAGACATAGATGGGGACCAAGGAACCCCTTAACGGACACACAAAACCATAGTCTCTTAACAACACGATAAAAATGAACTCTCAAGTTTCAAGGATTTGGGAGTGTTAGTACAAAGAGCTCAAGGTGAAAGGGACCCACAAAGACCTCATAAGCTTGAAAAAGAGCAACAATGGCCAAAGAGTGTAAAAAAAACACAATTCCAAGGTTTGTGGCTAAAAATGTCACAATTCCAACATAAATTGGACCCAAAAGACCCAAATACAACAAATGGGGGTAGTGAAAGAGGAGAAGGGTTGCCCATTCATATTCTTTCCCAAGCACCCACCTCCTCTCATTCATCTAAGGCAACCCTATCACTTCAGATTTTCATCCTCATCCTCTAGGGTTTTCATCTTATACTAGTCTTTAAACGTAACTTTTGGAGATTAACTCCAAATTGAAAACGGATTGCAATGTTGGATTCAGAAGGCCATTTTTAGTCTAGTTAACCATCACCCCTTTTCCTAACTCTAAAATCTCAATGAAACCTAGCGCCAACTTCATGCAAAAAATCGAGCAAAAATCCAACTCTTGGAGTTTGATTTTTTTTGGCAAAAGTAACTAGGCTAGTATCTTAAGTAGGAATAGGGGAGTTAGAAAAGACCTATATTTTACCTCATTCCACTTACTTATGCTCCCGCTCCACTGGTCAATTCCATCATGAACTTTAAATTTTGCCGGTTGTCAAGGAATCTTGCAGGTTCAGGTACTTCTCGCTATTGGAATGTCTTGAAACTTGTTGGAACGGCTTATTATCATAAAAGAAGATACTCCAATTTTTTGTGAGATTTTACCACTACTTGGGTAATTTTTAGGAAATTTTCATCTTAGAATTGGGTAGTTGACCATCCAAAAAGGCATCTTCTGACTATTAAAAAATTCCAAAACTTTTTGCCGAACCTCTCATGGAATCCCACAATACATATGTAGGCTCATATTTTTACTCTACACATTGGCCTAGGGGGGATAAAATCCACACCCTTGTTTAATTGCTAGTGGCTAGGGAATCTTTCACATAGCAGGGAATCTTGGTGAACAAACTTCACCATTGATTTGTAGGCATGATATTAACCCCTAGTCACCCTCCTTTGGCTGTAGATTCCTCAAAGGTCCTGTCTTGATTTTTTTAACAAGTGCAAGATAATAATTGGGGTTCCGCTATTTCGTCAATGGAATGGGAAAACTGGAACCTATTTCTAGGAGCTAACCTAATACTTCATTGGGTCTCTCTCAACCAATCTTAGCCTAGATATGTCTCTTTTACGTGGAGTTTTGAACCTAATATATCCATAACACATAATCCACCAATTTACCATGATTAGTCGGGTTCTAACCTATGTACAAGTTGTGGTTGGGACATTTTGGCTATAATATTCTAATTTTAGACCAAATACTATATTGGTATGTAACACACCTATTTTTGTTCTACACTCTTTGGGGGGGGGGTTGTTGTATATAAAACTACAATCTAAACGACAAAATACGAAAAAAAAGAAAAGAGTGAGTTCTCAGTGACAAATTGGGGGCTCATAGAATTGGGGAGAAGAGTAACTATATGGGATATGGAAAACTTAAGAATTGTGTTAAAAGTTGACGTTCGAAAAAACATGTAGACATGTTAGTTGATGTCTTAGTTGATGTTGCAATTGACATCCTAGTTGGTATCTCATTTGAAGTCTTAGTTGACATCTAAAGAAATATTTGAACACGGGATTCTTGATAGTTCTACAATCAATGATTACAACATTTAGGGAACTTATGTTTATTTTGGAATTTTCATGTACATGTGGAAAAAAATGAAAATAGATGAAAAAAATGAAATCTTTGATGATTGCAAAAAGTCAACCCTTGATAATAAATGAAAAACATGACCAAAAATTTAGAGATTAGAAAAATGAAACAACTTCTAAGAAATGCAAAATACAAAAAAGAAAAGTAATAGTGTGTGGCATAATACCATCTTTAAAATGCAATATCAATGAATTTGAATTAAAAGAATGTTGGATAGAATTGTGAAATTGAAGTTAATTTTGAATAACATCATGTCAGGTAATTGCTAAATAGTTTTGTATACTAGGTTTTAATGTAATTTGTAGAATAGATGTCTTTTAATTCAATGCAAATATTCTATTCACATCATTCAAATGCATTCCTAAAGTAAAATTCACAAGAGCAATTCACCCCCACCCACTCCCAAAAAATGAAGCCTTGCCTTCAATTTTTTTGAATTTAATATAATTTGAACAAGAACCTATAACTTTTATTACTTTCATCTAGAAGTTAAAAATCATAGCCATACAAAGTCAAACTGGACATATTGTACTACCTTTGGAAAAATGAAAAAATAGAAGAGCATTCATGCATTGATATTGTATGATCATGAAGGTGTTCAAAGTTTTGTACAAGTCATTAGTAGTCTTTTAATCATTCTTTTTATTTCATGCCAAATCCAAAATGGTGGTCCCCAATGAAAAATATGTGCTTCAAGAAATCCCTTAGTTTCTTCATATGCATTACATTTTTTGTGAAAAAGATTTTTTATTTTTATTTTCCTCCCAAGATGTGGTGTAGTTCATGCTCATTGATAAAATCTCTCTAAAATAGAAAATGAAAGTTTGCAACAGAGAAAATAGCTCTAAATCTTGAATTGAAAAATCATAAGCATTCATCATCCAAATCGAATGTCCAATGTTGAACCTACACTTCAAGAAGACACCTTAAATAAAAAACACTAATGAAAGCAATGAAATATTCAAAAATCTTTTAACTTCAAAGTTTAATTAGCACTAGAAATTGGTGCCTTCTTCATTTAGGGGTGAAACGTCATTGAAATAATAGTAGAAGGTGAACACCTGCCCCTATAGTTCATTACAAGACTACACTATTAAAATAATTTTAGATTCACAAAATTATGAAATTAGAATGAATCTCAATTTATGGAAGAAAAATTCCCTCTTTCAATTTTGAGATCATAGCATAATTGTTGGTGAACATGCAAAGAAGAATGAGTGCGAGACATTTAGAACCTGGCTATAATACAAGGAATGCAATGTCTTTTAATCTATTTGTAATCCAATTATTCAAAATCCCTCAATGGAGAATGGATTATTGTAGCACACAATGAAAGCTAATGCTAAATCATTGTCTTATTTTCAATATTTCTTGTTTTTTGAGAGACAATTAAGAAAATATCTAAAGCAGAACAACAACTTCATTTGCAATGCAATCGGAAAATGATTTTTTAGAAAGTGACAACAAAAATAATATGTTGTAATATAAAATATATGAGAGCATGGAAACACATATTTATAGAAATTATATATGCTAGAATGCATTAGACTAATTTTTTTAGGAGTTGTTAATATAATTTGTGCTATATTGGAAATACAAGGGAATATGAAATTATTCATAGCTTTCTCGTCCATCTATACAAGGTTTTCAGGAAAAGATGCTAAGGAGCTTCCCCTTTTTTGTATTTTTACATGTGGTCATCCTTCTACCTAAGCCCATGGTAACTTTTAGTAACTTATCCACAATCAAATCCAAACGCCTTGCCAACGAGGTAGGTCTACGTTTTCTTAGAATCTTAGATGTTGTAGAAAACACACCTTTGTTTTTTTTCTATCTAGCAAAACATTCCTATCACATAGGACATGAACTTTTTGTGCTTGTGACATCTTTATGTTTTCTAAAACATCCAATTGAATTTTGCCTCCCATGGCAACAATTGCATCTTCATGCTTCTGTTTTAAAAAATATACATATTCGATGCTAACATCCATAAAAAAGGGTTTCTTATAGTGCAAGTAAGTGCCATTATTGTTGTCTATCACCTGCATTGGATTGTAGAGGTCCATTGGATCTTCATTCTTTGCATCACTATTGCAATCATGGCATGGGGTCCTTCAACGACATGTGGAGTGGGTGCAATGTAGTAGTTGTCTTTAGTGGACAACATGTCCCTAGTATGCGGTGGTTGTATGCTAGGGCGCTTGTGAAACCATTGGTTGATGTTATTGAAGACCTACAACGAAAATGATCAAGGAAGTCCTTCATTCTTCTTGTTGGTGGCACTCATGTCCCAATACTCCATGCCATTGGTGCCACTATGTGTGAAAAACCTACAATTCTTTTATTCTCAAGAATGAGTTGATTCTACTTAGATTTACATGCAGGTCCATCGCATGAGCAAGGAGACAAGCCCACTTGCATTACTTCAATGCTTATATGAATCTACTTACTAGCATCTGGGAGCATGAAGTCTTGACCATCCATGACATCCACTTTCTCTAAATACTACTCTTGCTTTGCATTAATGTGAGTAGTTATTTCACCTACTGACTAATTGGGACCTTGGTCTTTCCTAGCACATTTTGCGGGATTGAATGCACCTTTGTTACTTACGGCACTACTAGGTTGGGGCACTATGGAACATCCTTGTGTAGGTAGTCCTTGCACATCAGGCGTCAAGGTAACTACAAAACCGCACAAACATAACTTTTGAACTGAGAAAATTCCACTTACTAGGGTGTCAGAGAACTTCTTTGTTATGTGCAAGTTTGGGTTAACAGAAAAATAGGTGAATTCATAGAAAAAGAACTCACAATCTATTGGAATGGGAGAAGAAGGAAGTGGTCCAGCTCGTCTCCTTAGCCTAGCCATCACTACGGATGGAAGAGAGTAGATAAAAGAAGATTAGGTTGTGACAATGGTGATTTGGTGACTACAATGGTGTCATTTACGTCCATGAGGTAAAACACATAAAGTATGATATAACAAAAGATAGATGGAAATGCACATTAGAAAGCCTCATGAAATCTATTGTGCTAAAGGACTCAATGATCATTGACTACCAAGTACATTTAAATAAATTGGCAATCATAGTTTGTTTTTTCTAGATCATCAACATCTAGCTTTGACACACAACAGACTGCAAATGAGTTCAACATCAATCAACTATTGTGTGTCTATGATCCCTCAAATATAATCGGTGTCATGGTGTGGACATGAAGGAATTATATGATTGAAATGCACCTTGGGATGCAAAAGGACCTTCAATGGGTCCATCACCGTAACCAATGATGCTAGCGTGTGAGCTTGGAGTTGTGAGCCTGTGAGCCTAGAGCCCTTAAAACCCTTTTTTTGAAATTTTTTGCCACTGACTTTTTTTCTTCATCTTTTTCCCAAAATAGAGGAAAACTTCCTATTTATAGTAAGTATTATGACCTATGATTGTTTCCCTAAAACCATGGATTGTGGAATGATTCCTTTTTTATTCTTCTAAAATTGCTTATTACTATGGGAAAAGACCTTCAAACTTTATTGAAAAGTTTCACCATTTAGTTCAATGATTACAATGGGAAATATGCTAGATGTTGTGAGTATTTTAGATAGATGTCATTTGGGCACAACTCAATTGCATTGTTTTGACTACCTAATTTGAATACATAGGATTTAGGGTTCTGAATATCCCATAATGATTGGGATTTTTCACGTGCACCTGTATAAGTGCATGTGTGTAGGAATGTAGGATGAATAGACAATCTAAAGGTTTGTGTAAGATGACGACCACAAGCCATGGTGGATTTGTGGTAGACATATCACTCGAATCTTTAGATTTTTTACTTTATGTAATTTTCAATTTTGAAATTTATTTTTTGTAATGATTGAAATTAACTACCAAATTTTGACATCTTGAAAAGAAATTGTAATAAATGGCCCCCAGAAAATGGGGAAAGGAAAAAATGGGAAAAAAAAAAATGGGGAAAGAAAAAGAATGGGGAAAGGAAAAATTTAGAGTAAAGGAAAACCAACAAGAATGTATTATGAAAAAAACCCAAAAGCAAATGCCAAAATGCGGAAATGATGGGAAAAACAATGGAATTAAAAAGACGATGAAGAAGTTTAAAAAATCGGAAAACACTAGGGAAAAAGGGGAGGAAAAAATTACGTATTCATATATGCCTTACTGAAAGAGGAATTAGGGTGCTATATTTCAATCATTTATATGAACTACCTACAAAATAATTGATCAATTGGACATGCTTTTCTATTTCATGAATGCTTTAATTTTTTCAATTTCATACACTCCAAATCATTTCAATCGTAATATATGTGAATGAATACAATACGGGTGAAGTACATGGATAAATAAGTTCATGCCTACTCTAAAACTATGATAATTTCTACTTGAACTAAAAGTAGCTTCAACTCATTGAAGCTATAACTTGGTGTATGAATGAATTTGTCATCATGGATGTCCATCTTGTAGAAGTAGTGATACAAGTAATATAGGTGCTTGCAATTCACACAATAATGACAACCTCCAAAAGCAGAAATGACCATTTTTAAGAAGTCTAGGCATGTGCACGTGGGAAACATATCCACTATAATTCGATAGACATTTTTGTTATGGTCTACCCTTGTCTCCAACAACACAATTGCACCGAGGCTTGGAATAGGAAGCAATGTTATTCCAAGAATTTGACCTTTGATGTTACTTACACTCTTCCACTTGTTTTGTTGTTATGTAGGTGGTGCGTTTGCAATTCTCCATATGGTTTGGTTGTTCCTAACTGTTGAGTATGCATCTGGATTTGAGGGTATAGGTGGTTGTATACAACACTCTTGAAGATCTTTGACATGTTGAAAAGTTATCGTGGCAACAATGTAGGTCGCTCTTGGAGATGGAAACCCGCAAGTTGTAGGAGCAAAGTTTCTTCTCGACTTAGATTGGTCCCAGTCAAAACTAGCCAGATCTCCAGTACTTTTGGCCAATCAATGACCCACCTTTGTTTTGTACCTTTCACACATCTTTCAATATCATCCAAGCAGAACCAGAAGTCCGCCACCACCTCTTGCTTACTCCCATAATCTTCTTTTCTTCCATGATAGGTGGGAGCTGTAGATCCTTTTTGTCCCTTTACAATTTTTGCAGTGCATTTGATGTTAGACCCATGTTATTGAGCTTGACATCTTGTGTTTGATTTGTATTTGATCCTCACTATGTGCCACTTTGACGTGTCACAATCGCTTTTGAATGCAACCATGACATGTTGAGAAGGGTTCACCTCAGGCTGTGTTTCTTTGCCCTGTATAGATTCTATAGAAGTTCTTGTGGAATGTGGACCTTGTTCAAATGCAAGGTTGAGAGAAATTGACTTTGTTTGGTTGATGTGAGTCTCTAGAATCACCAATGGGTACGTTCATCTTCCTCTTTGTGTTTCTAAAAGTTTCTTCTCTTTCTAAATGTGGTATTCGAGTTCCAATCCCCTCAGCTCCGTGCAATGTGTTTAAGGCCTCAGTAATTTTCTTGGGATCCCCGCTTTGCCTTGCAACTCTTTAACTTCAACTCCCCCTTTAATGGACTAGATCTAGATGTGTGTCCTCTTAGATATGCACAGTAGTTAGTCATTTGCATCCAAGCTTGAATACTATTGTCGCAAGTGGTGACATATTATTCCCTCAATTTCCCGACATTGGAGCCATTTTTTATGGACATTTTTTGACAAATTGCATGAAGGCATATGTGCCATCTCCTCCAAATCCTTAACCCCTAAAGGACTAAGGCATATTTTGGGCAGAAATTATCAAAAACTGCCACTTTTTAGGGCAACAAGAAAAAAATGGAAAAAAAGTTTTTAATTCAAAATTCAACCGTAACAATTTGTTCTAGACTTCTTTGGGAACATGTGGAAAAAATTTCAGAAATTTTGACCACATGGATTGAAAGATTATAACATTTGAAGTTAGGTGAAAAAGGTTTTTTTCAACCTTGCCTGACATGGCCTCTGAACTTTAACTCCTTCTAGAATGAGATTCTTACACTAAAAATGGTTAATTTTTTTTACATTTGAAACTAGGATCATGTAAGCTACACACCCACCAAATTTCAAAATCATAGGAAGAGTTTTGCACATGCTGCCCAAAGCTGCCCGAGCTGCCCGCAAAGTTTAGGACATCATAACTTTTGATTTGGACACCCGATTGGAAAAAAAAATTAGATTTTTAGAAAGGGGATACATAGTTACACACTATGTCCAAATTTCATGAACATCCGACTAAAAATGACTTCATAGGAGCCTACCCGAGATTTCTTGTGTGCATTGAATGGACACTTGGTTCTTTAGGGGTTAAACAGTTTAGGGTACATATGAATTTTCATTTTGAATCACATACCTCACAAGCAATTATATTTGTAAACTACAATGATTGAATCTGAGTACACTATAGATAACATAGAAGAGAGTCAAATAGAAATACATATAAAAATATATCAATTCTCTAGAAAAGAGCAATGCAATGATTATTGAATTTGGTGGTAATATAAAGTACATGTTTCTCAGGACTATGCCCTCAATTTTCAGTTCTTCTTGGTTAGAACTGAAAATAGGGGTACTAGAAGGCACCATTGAAACATTAGTTGGATCCGACTAATGTTTTGGGGGTTGTGAGCCCTTCATTTGTCACTAGAGGCTTACTCTTTTTTTTCCATATTTTGTTATTTTAAATGCACTTTTATATACAAAAAGCCCTCCAAAGAGTGTAGAACCAAAATAGGTGCATCACATACTAATATAGTATTTGGTCTAGTTTTAGAATGTTATAGCTAGAGTGGCCCAACCACAAGTTGTAAATAGGTAATAACCCAACTAATCGTGGCAAATTGGTCAGATGCAATTCATAGGCTTATTAGGCTCAAAACCCCACGTGAAGACGACATATCTAGGCTAGAATTGGTTGAAGGAACCCTGGTAAGGTATATGAGTCAGTTCCCAAAGATAGGTTCTAGTTTCTCCATTTCATCGATGAAATAGCGGAACCCCAATTGTAGACTTCTAGATGTTAAAAATACACAGACGGGACCAGGGAGGAATCTAAGGTCCAAGGAGGGTGATTTAGGATTAAACCCACGCTCGGGAACCAACGGGGAAGTCGGTTCGTGAAGATTTCCCTTGGTGTGGAAGATTCTTTGGCCACCGATAATGAAACGAGGGGTTGGATTTTGTCCCTGCTAGACCGATGTGTAGAGTAAAAATAGGAGCCTATACATGTGTCGTAAGATCCTATGGGAGGTTCCACGAAAAGTCTCAAAATTTTCTGATAGTCAAAAGATGCCTTTTTGGACAATCAATTGTCCAAATCTATGATGGAAAATTCCTAAAAATTCCCCAGGTGCTAATAAATTCCCACTAAACATTAGTGTAGCTTTTTTTTTAATGTTAATAAGCTACCCCGACAAGTTTTAAGACATTCCAATAGTCAGAAGTACATGAACCTACAAAATCCCTTAACAACTAATGTAATTTAAAGTCCACATCGAATTTGATCGACGGAGCAGAAACATACGAAAGTGGAATGGGCACCAAGATAGGTCTTTTCTCACTCCCCTATATCTTCTTAGGAGTCTGGGCTAGTTATTTTTGCTAGAAAAGCCAACCTCCGAAAGTTGGGATTTTTCCTAGTTTTGGCGTTAAGTTGGCACTAGGTTTCGTTGCGATTTTGAAGATAGGAAAGAGGGAAGGGGTTCTTTTAGGCTAAAAATGTCTTTCTGAAGCTAATGGTACAATCTGTTGTGATTCGGAGTTAATCTCCAAAAGTTAGCTTAGTGGGCCATCATAGGATGAAAGCCTTGAGTTTTGGATGAAAATCCAAGAAGATAAGGTTAACTTAGATGAATGAGGAGAGGTGGGTGCCCGGGAAAGAGTATAAAAGGGCACCCCTTCTCCTCTCTTATAACCCCCTTTTTTTGTGTAATTAGGTCCGTTGGATCCAATTAATGTTGGAAATTGTGGCCTTTTAGCCACAAGCCTTGCAACGGTGTTTAGGGGGCACTTTTGGCCGTTGTTGTTGTTTTTCCAAGCTTGTGAGGTCTTTGTGGGTCCCTTGCATCTTGAGTGTGTATAGTACTAATTCTCCCAAGCTTGAGCTCAAAAACTTTACTAACTGATTGTGTTATTAGAAGTTATGTTTGCTTAACTTTGAGTAACTCCTTTGGGCACTCTCTTTGCTTTGTTGTGTACTAACTCTAGAGCAACCCCCCATATGACTGATGATGCTGCTTTGGAGGGCCTTTAGTTCAAGTCGTTTATGTTAGTAACCCGTATCGCTAGTACTTTGGGTGTCAAAGGTCCCTTCTTCTTCTTTTGTCCTTGATCTTAATATTGACATGGCATTCCTTGGTGAAAGAACAAGGGTGTGAGGGTCGTGGGTCCCACCTATACGGCAAAGCTTTGAGTCCCCGTGGGATAAAAAAGTCCTAATGATGTGTTAAAAGGGAAACGACGGCAAAGCTTTGAACCCCCTTAGGATAAAAAAATCTTAACGATGCATTAAAACCACCTCGCGGGAGAACCATGAGACCAAATGGTCCTTTTCCCCACAAGGTTTAGTTCTCCAAACATGCGGAGAATGAACCAAGGTTTAGACTCCAAAAAGTAGGAATAGAGGTCAAAGTTGAGTACGAGAGGTTGTTAGTGAGAGATAGAGTGTGGCCTCAACTCCCTTTACTATAGATATGGCATTCCATGCTCCCCCTTAGAGATTAGCAAGAAAATTAGTAATAAAGGGACACTGGTCTAGCCCCAATCCAGCACCCAGTCCCCAACACTTGACCCCTTGAAAATCGGGAAGGCAAGGGCTAGGCCGAGGGTCAGGCTCTATTGGGGCTGCCTAGTCGTTGTAGAGGCCAGGGCTAGGCATCGGGCCTCCACCAAGGATTGCCTAGTCATTACAAGAGCCCCGACCAAGCCTCGGGTGCCAAACCAAGTTGTAGTCATTGGAGAAGGGAAGAGAAAGGGAGTTACGGCTTGACTAGGGGCTACTCCATCATTAAGAGGAGGAGGGGGATTATGGGCTTAGGGCAGGAGAGGCTGTTTACTACTAAAGGAAGGAGGAGGGGCTGTCCAAGGTTCAGAGGGGAGAGGCCTATCCAGTACTCAAGGTGGGAAGAGAAAAGAAGGCCAACAAGATACCTCTAACCGCACTAAATAAACTGTCAAGGTGGGGAAGCCAACTCCCTATCTCCTGTAAACATCACCAAAGCAATGAGCAAGTGGCCAAGAGAATGAGGAAGAGATAAGAGGGAAGACAATTTGAAGGTAGGGAGTGGAGGTAGGTAAGATAGGAGGTGAAATACTCAAGATGTACTTAAGCCCTTAGATTAGAATTAGGTAATCACCACGAGATTAAGTGTGAGACGTAAGCATAGGACGTAACATGTAGGATGTAAGAGGTAGCTTAACCTTGGGAAAAGGTATGACACATCCTCCAGGTTAGCATAGTAGGTAGGAGCAATGGTCATTGGGCCACCTTAGAGTGTGGGAGGAAAGAAAAGAAGGAAGGAGTAAAGAAATAGGATAAAATCAACAATTAACCCCTTGTACCCACATATTTTATGATTAGATCGGTGCTTCGTTGTTTCACGGCCTAGGAGTTCATGGAGGAGATAGAGCTTCTGGTGGGTGTGATCAACGACTCAAGTTCCGAGGTATGAGTTAAACCTTTCCAAACTTTCCCTAGGTCCCTAATTGGAAACTAGTAGCATGGGCCAAGGCCTACCCCTAGGTCAGACCCTTAGGACTGTAGTTCAAGTCATTTCCACGGACATAAGCTTAAAGAAGGAGACCGTGGCTTTCCAAAACCCTAAGGCACGCCCAAATCGAGCCAAAATTGAGGAAGTTATTGCTAGATGAAGTTTAGGATCAAATTGGATGAAGAATAGCTAAACTATGAATTTGATAGAGAACTAAGTAGGTCAAGAGGAGGCTACCAATTAGGGTCCAGGGCCGAAAATAAAATCTAATTCTGAAGTAAAGGTTAGGAGAAATTAACGGATGAAGTTTAGGTAAGACTTGGATGAAAATTTCGTAGGAATCCCCGATCAAGGCCCAACTTCAGATCTAGGTAGGAGCAATTCTTGTGACCCACCCTTAAATATTTTGGATCTTTTTGAATTGGGGAGCTAGGTGCAATCGATGGATGAGGTTTGAAGAACCGAGTAGCGGTCAAACTTCATCCACCCATAACTTTGGCTAGGAAGGTCAGATAGGGTCGAGTTTTATGTTTTTAGAAATGGCACAAGATGAATAAGAGGTTTTTTTAGGTTAGTTCTTCCCTAGCGTAGGTTACATCCAGATTACACAGTAGGCCATCCATTTGGTTGGCCAAAACATTGGAAGTAGTTTAAGAGAATCTTGCAATTTAGGGTCATTTAGGCACTTAGTAAAAAGATCCATTGCTTGAAAGGCACAATGGACCACACTTAGACACTAAAGGTAGGAGTCACTTAGCCAAAACCTAGAACTTGGTTGTGTTCGCAAATTATCAAAGGTGGGTAATTCAACGCTCACATTAATAAGGATTATTTTTGTAAGGAATGAACTTAGTTATACCAAATTGTTGATTAGTTGAGCATTGTTCTCTTCTAGGATTTCATGTGGGGCCAATTCTTTTATCTTTGATCAGATGGTTGTTTGGGTAATCACTCCCCTCTTGTTGCTCAAGACCTCTTGGTGCCTCGAGGAGGATCAAGCACTCACCACCTTGATATACTACTTATTGAACTTCACTAGATTTGAAGAAGAAGAAAAATTGGTTATTAATTTGGATTTGTTTGAAATTGACTAAGGATGTTCCACTAAGATATAATTACTTTTCTCTTATTACTGGGTACCTCTAGGCGCTAAGAAGATCCCCCTAGCTACGGGGAAAAAAGAGGGTTTTTTGGTGTGTTCTTTTAGATTTTGTTGCTAGTCCTTGACTTATGATTCATATTCAGACTTTGATATCTAGAATGTAAGAGATGTTTTAGAAAAGTAGTTAACGAAAGGTTGGGATTATTATATCCTAAATCTACAAAAAGGTTAGAACTTACCATGATATTCTTCTCAATTCACAGCTTCTTTGGTGTAGGTGTAGATTTTAATAGCCAAAATTGTCTCTTTTAAGGATATATAACAAATTCATTTTATTTGGATCAGTAGTGATTCAATTTGAATGTGAGAAGACATGTCAGTTTACTAATAAACTTACCACAAGAGCATTATTCATGTATTCAAAGTTGTTGATTTATACCAATTCACAATATGCCAAGAAATTATTAGTTGCCTAATAACTATTTGCCTTCACATATTGTTCATAATCTAGAGTGTGGACTTATCACAATGGAGGATTTTATGAAGGTACAAAATCTTCTCTTAACAAGATTAGCATCTAATGGCATAGTTAGTGCAAATTAATCCATATGACCAAAGACTTGCATTGGCTATTTGCATTCCAGGGACTTTACTGGTCAACTTGGCTAATTTTTTTGAAATAAATGAAACGGAATTCCATTGTAAGGGATAAACTGCAAGAATGACAACCACAAGTGGCTTCTTGGGGAACAAGGACCACTAACTAACTACAACAAAAGACTTGACCAAAGAGAAGAAGGGGCAGTGCCTCGCAGGTGCAACATGGAGTGAGGTTGAAGGCCTCTCATGGCTTGCCGAGAGAATATGCAACACCAAGAAGTCCCGTTGGGCAGATCCTTTAGTGTGGTTGAAAAACGAAGCCGTTAAAGGGTCCAACAATAATCCAACGGGGTTGCTTAGCATCCATCTTCACAAAAAAGTCCAACTTAAATCTACACTTCTCAAATGCATTCAAGAGCTTCAACTACACTTCAGAAGATCATCTCGTCCTCCAACAAACCTTAGCCCATTCCATTCTCCCATGCATAGTCCAGAAGGCCTCTCCAAATGTGACCTAGGAATTGCTTTGTTGTCTACATTTGGATATTGAAGATGAGTTTGTTCCTTTGAATTTAAAGAACCTAAAGGATAGTTGTTTGCAATTCAAGCAAGATTCTCTTGAATTGATTAAATTTTCAAGAGATATCACTAGAGAAAATACCTTGACGCCAAGTGAGAGGAAGATAGGGACCATGTGCATCCCTACCCACAAGCAGGGCATTTGTAAGATGGATGGCCCCTACAAATGCTTTTTATAGTGCGGACAACTCTCTCTTTTGTCTCTCTTGAACAAAATACATAGTGAGTGTCCATTGAGCCGTCAATTTTTTCTCTCTAATGGTTGTGAGCGTTGAATTACCCACCTTTGATAATTTGCGAACACAACC